>JAEILZ010000005.1:2400000-3000000 GCA_018873225.1 [Phialemoniopsis] sp. UDSM-2020
GACATTTCCGACCCTTATACCTTCCTCGGCGTAAAGCGAGGTATCTTGCAATATGCCTGGCTCAAACCTATTTTGGCTCTAGCAGCCATTATCATGAAAGCGACAGGTGTCTACCAAGAAGGCTACATCGGTTTGAACTCGGGCTACTTTTGGAGCGGCCTGGCTTACAACCTAAGCGTGACCATCAGCCTGTACTCTCTTGCACTTTTTTGGGTGTGCATGCATGAAGACCTGAAGCCATTCCGACCGGTGCCCAAGTTTCTCTGCATCAAACTCATCATCTTCGCCTCGTATTGGCAAGGCTTCTTCTTGTCCATCCTAGTGTGGCTCGGGGCTATCCCAGACAACGTCCAGGGATACTCACCAGACAACTTGGCTGCCGCCATACAGGATGCTTTGATCTGCGTGGAGATGCCTATATTCGCCATTGCTCACTGGTATGCCTTCTCTTGGCATGACTTTGCCGACAACCGAGTCTCGTCAGCTAGAATGCCGGTCAAATATGCACTCAGAGATGCCTTTGGTCCGCGGGATCTCATCCAAGATACAAGGGAAACTTTTACCGGTGACAAGTATGGGTACCGGCTTTTCGACTCGGGCGACAAGATCATGGCGCATGAATCATCCAAATCCCGGCTTGCAAGAGTTCAAGCAGGCATGAGGTATGAAAGGGGAGGGAAAGGAAAGTACTGGATCCCGAAGCCAGATGAGATCAACGCCGAGATCAACCCTTACACCCCGTTATTGGGGTCTTCGCGAGGGGGTCCCAGCCGTACGAATTCTCACCAGGGCAACGGGGCGCTTGAAGAGACACAGCTAGACCAGGACGACGAGAACCTTTACGAGAACGCGAGAAAACTAGAATATGGCGACTGGAACGTAAGGTTGCCTCCATTTTTCACAATATTAAAATGCCTCGAAACTGACCAGACTTAGTATCCTGTCATTTTGGCAAATGATGCATCGAGGGAGCGATGGACGCCCCGGCCTAGTTCGTACCAATCTTCATCAAGGGCGTCCGACTCGTATTTCCCAGAGTCATCGCGCAGGGATGGAAATGCGCCACGGTCAACAGAGGGTCATGCAGTCAAATCCTCGAAGAAGGGCAAACAGAAAGAGCGTGGATCTACCTCTACTGGCCCGCCGAGATCCCCGGGGGGCACTCTCCGCCCGGGCATGCAAGCAGAGGACAAGCCTGACCTGTCAGAGGTTGACTTTGACGTCTCAAAGGGCAAGTCGCCAGAGCCATCAATTCATGAGAACGTCTCGAGCCCGGGGATGGAAGAGACACGCCAATGGAAGGAGCACGATGTTGAGCCGGTCAATGTGTCTCCGAGATACGATGTTGATGAGGAGGAAGAGTTTCGAAATGTCTGGGGCGGTGGAGAGTCGTCAGCCCGAGCTAAGCATCTTTGAGTCTTTGCGTGTGCTTCTTCTGTTTTCGTAATCTTGATACCCGCTTTGGCATGTATACGCATAGGGCATCGCATCGCAACCCGGAGTTGGTGGAGACAACATACATACATGATACCTCGGTAGTTTACAGTAAATGAAGACATTAGTCCTTGAGGCGGGTGGAATGATGTGCTAACTAGCAAATGCAATCAACAAACTGCATAGTACTTGGGAATGAAAAATTGCCTTTTAGGTATCACAGATGCAATTGTAACATGAGGCTGTGAATAAGGCGCGATTTAGTGTGGCTGCCTATTTTACCTGCTTTATTACTCGGGTGTCAGCGGAACTCCACTCGCTCACGCATTCAACTGATCAACAATGTCACGAACAGAAAACACGTTATTACATTTTGTCACGTCATCTGTCCAATCCAATACATCCTTAGCGAGCCACGGCACGACAAGGAGTTTGTTTTCTTTACTGCTCTTTAGCGATGGGCGAGTCACGTATTGTCAGCAGGGAAGACCTCGATGCTTCCGGCGTCGAGTATACCACAATCCAGCATCATGTCATTTACGGCCAGCCGGGCGGCGATGCCCCACAGGAGCCGGTCAAAGCATCGGACTGGGAAGTCAAGCCGTTCCAGGAGCCCACCTCGTCACCGTGGGACGTGCCCTTATCGGGGAGAGTCGTTAACCGCCTTTTGCTCGGCTTCATGCCTCAGGAGATGGAGGACAAGTGGTTCATCTACACAACGGCTCTCACTTCCTCAGAGGCAACCGGCGGCAAGCCGGCTGAAAAGACCGGCGTCATGCACCTCATCCGAAGCTGGACTGGGACAAGCACCATTGACGTGACATTTCAAGTCAATGCGGCATTTGAAGATGGACAGGATCTCGATGAGACCGTCGGGCGAATCACGCAGTTGACTATTGAGAATGCGAAAGAGGACGTGGTTTTCCATGAGCTGGAAGAGGCGAAGGATACAGCGAAAGGCGTATGCAAATATGTGCTCGGTGTGGAACTCCCCGGGACAGACGATGAGGAGTAGCATCAGCGTGCATAACCCAAGAGAAGTCGAGCAATAGCAATGACCTCCAACGTAGTGTTGGCCACCGGGAGAGGCTTAGTTCTATCTCTCTTGGGATTTCGCATAAAACATCGTGAGTTTGACAGGTATCATTATGACAGCCCGGCAGATGTCAGTTAGTAATGTTACGCGAGCACCGCATCTTCGATACTCCACCCTGGGTAGCACTCTGCGGAGAATACACATTCTTGGAGGTTGAGGTTTTGCGACAATTTGTGCAAATTTGGTACTTGGAATACCTCTGTCTCGCTCCTTAGGTCATGTCTTGCTTAGCTAGCCTTCACCCTTGCTCGGATGTCCTGCGTCAATACTCAGCGCTGGTTGAGGTTCGTCGGCACACTGAGAAAATGTCGGGTCTCGCCTATCATGTTAGTTGGTACCGAAGCCCCAAAAGCGGAAACGAAGGGATTCGTGGCCCTTGGAATCCCAGAAACAGAGACATTCTGGTTGTCCAGAGAATCAAATGCCTACTGAGCAATCCCTCAGGTCTAATTCTCACTACTGTCGACTCGAGGTGTTGAATTACAGCCACAGCGTGCTCACCCTATTTTGGGCTGGAGGTAGCACTATTCATTTTTGCCGAAAGGGAGGAATACAACATCGCAGCCAGCCTCAAGCTTGTTACTACCCCAGCACATGGCTGTAATCAAGCTTTCACGAGGGCGTCCATAATTTCAAATACTATAGGCCGTGGTCATGTAGTACTCATCCGAGAGTTTCGTATGCAATGATGTTATCTATGTCGTCTCCAACTGAGACCTATAAGACTGAGCATTATTATCCCTCGAAAGAAAACGAGGTTCCTCACAGGCGTGATAAGTCTAGAACTGCCCTCTATTCAGTCTCAAGATGTGGTTCTGATGGTCACATCGGGCTTGCATTCACTTCAGATATGAACAAAATGGGCGGCATGCAGAAGAGCTAGGACGAAAAGAGATCGAAACGTTTGTGGTTGTCACTGACCCAGGGCAAAGGCCGCGGCAGAAGACACAAAGCCGCAATGTCTTGGCATGATTTCCATGCATATGATCCTACCCCAATGTCTGTGTGTATCGCAATCGTTGTTCAAGAGTTGCAGAGCCGTCGATCCTGCAGGCTGGACCTGACCACCAGTGACCTCAACGCCCTTTGCTCAACCAAAATTCCAAAGAGCCACCTTTTACCTGTTGTTGCGAACAAAATCACGATCTTGGGTCGGAGGTAGGGTTGTAGGGCCTTCCGGAGCATAGAGCTGGGGGCCGTGCAAGGCCTGCTACAGGCAACAACGCATGGCCTTGAAAATACTCACCGAGTAACGAGCGCAACTGACATGCTTGGAGTGTCTGCAGGCCAGTCTGACCATTGAGTTGCAACCTTCACGTCCATTTTCTGAAAGAGCTTGGTCAATAAAGACCAAAAAGCAGGATTGGGATGAGTGACGCAGGTCGTGCTCATAGCTAGAGACAGTTTTTTTTTTTTTTTTTTGGCTCCAACACAGCTGTAAACGAGATGAGGTATGGCGTGTGGCCTGTAAGGTCCAATCGCGATCACGGCCACAACGCCCGGTCTTCCAGCATGCCTCCTTCGAAACCAGAAAAAGCATGATCTGTGCTTCGTATCAGCAGTAGCTGTGTACGGGTTGGCGGCTGGGTGTCCGACACCGGTGTGATTGATAGGCAAAGCTAGGGCCCCGGGACCTGTCCGGGCATCAAGAGCGAAGTGTTCCTACTCCGTAAGTAGGTGTGGTTGCGAGAGGCTCTGGGACAGAGGATCGGAGGGGCTGGGGTTAATTAAAACCAGATGAGAGAATGTGCAAAACTGAGGGGATGGCTTGACTTCCACACCACATGATTTGTTAGTAAAGTGACGAGGTTGAAAAGACGGCAGGCTCAGAACCATGGTTGAAATCTGTCGCTAAGAACGAAAGGAGATTGTTGTCAACGAATAACAGCTCGCAATTCAGTGGAAGGAGAACCCGCGCAAGTAGCAGATTATTTGGTCTGGATGCACCGTGTAGTGTTGGACGTTTTGTGAGCTCGTCATGTTGCTTGGGATCACGCTCCCACATACGTAGATGCTAGGGTCTGCTTCATTGGAGGGCAGCGAAGAAGTGTGTGCTGTGATCAGGACTTTCTCCACTTTCTCCTTCTCCGCACGCTCCCCAGGGTGTCACTGATCATGGATGCTTTCAGGGGCTGTCGTCGGTATTCAGAACATCGACCGAGAACTCTTGTAGCGAAGCTCTTGGCTCGCATTGTTGTGCCAGGCTACGTCCCTAAGACAGACGCAACAATGATGAACGACAATGTCAATGCTAGCCTTGACAATCTCGAGTTGCTCGATATCGAAGTTGAGATAGGCTTCAGGAAGTTCTTGCGGCGAAGACGGCGAGGCCATGCAGCACAAACGTACTAATACACAACATTGGCTTCACGGCCCACCTTAAAACCGTAAGGCGCAGCCTAACTAACACTGTTCTATCCCACACAGCAACTTCCAGGTTGTAAAGCAGGAGTGACACATGCCTATTCAAAGGTTTAGTGCTTGCTGAAAGTTTCCAAGCTTGTTACATCTCGTTTATTCTATGCCCAAGTGATACAATTCTCGGGCAATTTGGAGTGATGTGAAGAACAGATTCCTTCGTACCTTAACAGCCTTGTTCCCCGATGATTTGTGGGATAAAGTTGTCAAAGCATGCGGGATGCAATGCGGGGTACGGGGATCCCATGGACGACACTTCCCGAGCTTCGAGATTATTCTGTGCCACTGGAGGGCTGATTTAGACCTGGTAAAGCGGAAACACATGTCGCCTTTTCGGAGGGTCAAGACGGATATGCCTCTGAAGACTTCAACACGCACGGAAATGTCGTGGCGTTTCCGAAGAGCCTTTGCGATGTCAATACAATAAATGAATCTTGCTCTCGAGCCTGGGAGTCTTGAGGATCGTATGTGTTCAATGTCAATTTACGGATTTCCAAGAGCGAGAGTGGCTTTCTAAAGACATTCCGCGTCATGTTGTCCAAAGCACTTCTGAGCTCGGGGCTTTACATCCTCCTTGCCCAAGCAACACCTTTTGACCCAATTTCGCGCCGCGACTTCTTAAATGGAAGAATGGCCTCTTATTTGCTTTATGTCACTTCTTATTCAGGCATTGTCACCACTCTGAACCTGACACTGTCGTCTCCAGGGTGCAAGCGCGCTGCTACCTTGTTGCCCGTGGCCACCACCGACCTTTGCGGCGGAAACCCCTCATGGCTAACACTTGATCACGATAACTCGCTGTTGTACTGTACCAATCAGGGATTTGGTACGCCCAACGGCACGCTCACATCCTTCAAGACAAGCAAGGACGGTAGCTTGACCCAATTGAGCCAGGTTGTCACACCATATGGAGCGGTCCACGCCTCCATCTACGGCGATGGGGGAAAAGGAATGGTAGTTGCCGAGTACTCGGGCTCCTCCATGAGCACTTACTCGATTGCCGACCCGAACTCACTCCAACCGGTCGAGTCCCGGACTTGGCAGCTTGAGGTGCCCGGCAATAAGCCCCAAGATTTTCCTCACCCGCACGAAGCGGTGGTAGATCCTACCGGTAACTTCATTCTGGTGCCAGATCTGGGGGCTGACCTCGTTCGCATCTTCTCCATCGACCGGACGACTCTGGCTCTGACAGCTCTGGATCCTTATACAGCCCCTCCCGGAAGCGGACCGCGTCATCTTGTCTTCCATGTCACAGAGAAGAAGACCTTTGCATACCTAGCCAACGAGCTGGGGAATACAGTAATGGCATTTGAAGTGATATACAAAGAAAATAATGCCGGTCTCGCTCTAAAGGAGGTCTTTGCCAGCAGCACGCATGGAGAGGGCAACACAGCTCCTCAGGGGGCGGCTGCGGCTGAGCTTGTCCTTTCTGTAAGTTAATCGAGTCCGATGCCCGTTCAGTGACAGGCCAAGGCTAGCACAGATCTTACTGACATTGTGCCCCAAGCCTGACAACAAATACTTGGTCTTGTCATCCCGTCTCGAGGGCACACTCTCTCTTCCTAATTTCGACCCCAAGAACGAGACAGAAATCAAGTCGGATCCCATCTTCAACTTCTTAGTTGACCAAGAGACCGGTGCACTGTCCCTGGCACAGAAAGTTCCTGCAGGCGGCATGGTTCCGCGTCAATTCTCCATGAACAAGGCTGGCAATCTCATCGCCGTCGGCCTGCAGCAGGACGGCCGTGTGGTCATCATGGAGCGGGACGTAGCTACAGGCAAGCTCGGCGACTTTATCGCGCAGATCAAGCTCGAGGGTGAGGTTACCTGCGTCATCTTTGATGAGTAAAAGGCGTCCCCTCTCCGGTTGCCCTCGAGGTGCCAAGTGCCTTGTTCATTTGCCTTGCCACGTCGGCGTTAGATACGAGTGAGGGGGCTGATCGTGGGGTTCGAGACACTCCCAGTTACATGTATACACAAATAGATAAGCTTGGAGGTACACAGCTGTACAAAGCAAGATGCACACAGCAATATCTAAAGGCTCCACCAAGTTGGTCCTTCTCCGCAGGCCAAGCGACGTGTATGCGTGGTTGTCATCTTCGCGAGGTGGATCGGGGTAATATATTTGGTGGCGATTTCAACCCCAACCAGGCCACAACGAGCCATGATTTGCCACGGTGAAACTGCAAGAGAGGCCTCGTGACCAACAAATGAACGTCGACCGAGCGTCCCCTCTTGTTGTGGAAGGAAAGTGGTGAATAGCAGAGCTTAGAAAAGGGGACGGTCTTATTGGGGAAGACAGAGACGTCTTTGAGGAGAGGGGTATGCACATGGTGGACGGGAAGCGACCCAAGGTCTCCAGGGCACCTATCCATTCGCGGCTACACCCGATTCCCATGGTTCTTGGAGTGTGGAGAAGAGCCTCATGTCGAAATGACCTTAGAGAGGTGTATGTATAGTACGCGAGGTTCGCTTCATTGCTTGGAGCCCCACGGAGATGCAACTTCATATGTGTTTTCGATAATTTGAGACCCAGGCCTGTGTCATTTGACCTG
Organism: [Phialemoniopsis] sp. UDSM-2020; assembly: GCA_018873225.1. Lineage (NCBI taxonomy): Eukaryota > Fungi > Ascomycota > Sordariomycetes > Thyridiales > Thyridiaceae > Thyridium > [Phialemoniopsis] sp. UDSM-2020. The sequence continues at coordinate 2,407,504 of JAEILZ010000005.1, forward strand.
GCCTGCCGCCAATGCAGTCCGATCCCTCGTGGGCAATTTAGACGACAGCATGGCAGTTATTTTTAGACGAGAGGAGAACACCGACGTGCTCTCAACAATGCGGGCTTCTCGACGGGAAACCAGGAAATAACTTCAGTATAGTGGTTATAGATAGCAAATGGAGGTCCTTCATTCTACTCGAGTCTGCATGATGGCCCTTCTCAGATGGGGGAAAATATAACTATACCTTCGTTAGCTAAGATCTCAACTGGCGGCGTGCATGTTGTGCATCGCCGAGAGCGGAGATGGTGTTGAGCATGGGATCTCCCGCACTGCGTCTAACCAATTTGGCATTGCCGTGGCTATCCGTTCATGACCCCAGCTGCATGGCGCAGTAGAGAGACTCTTCCAAGGCTTGGAAAGTAGGAAACTTGAGTGGCTCCTCTGTCACCACTGCAAAGGCCAGTTATATTGCTTGTCAGTGTCTTCTCGTGCCGTGGTAGGATCAGATGACCACGACCTCGGTAACAGACTTTTTTCAACTACTGCGCAGAGCAGGGCTGTGGTCTAGATCGCGACGTGCATGGGGGGAGGGTACCAGGAATTCGTCCGACTTGTAATACAGGCCGAACCAGGGTTGCTGCGATCATGATCGGACGAAATGCGTACTTGGGGTTCAGAAGGCAAGGTGCGTCAGTCAACACGGCAACAACCCCTGCTAGTCTAGCTTGGTGAGTCCATGACGGCCAGCCCGGGAGCTTGGGGAAAGCCGCGGACGAGGCACCGCTGAGTGAGTAAGTCTCACGTCTTCTCAAGAGCGGCTCCTCCCCGGTATGCCGGAATACCGGCCGATACAGCTAAACGGTGGAGATGAGAGGATCACGTTTGAACCATGTACGTACTGGTAGAAACCAGCTAAGTAATGACAAGGTAGTTTTTGAGGCAAGCAGAGACCTGTTACGCGCTAAAATCGCAATTACAGATTTGGCGTCTCAGGGGGGGTGGGTAGCTCGATCCATCATGGAGTCGTCTGCGCGCGTGGGCGCGCCTCGTGCATATACTCATTAATTGACATCTTCTCAGGCCTCGAATGCACCCCACGTTCAAAGGGCGTTGTAGGCCTCTGCTCACCTTGCGAAGTGCACTTCTGACAGGTCGTCTCATGAATATCTCTTCGTTGCACCCAAGAATTCGGGCCGGTTTCAGTACCCCGATTATGCGATGACGGAGCAGACTCGTTCCTAGCCCGTTTTGGCCTGCTATGACCATGCTTCAGGAGGCCGAGGACTGTTATTTGCAGGCTCTTAGTCTGTGCGCAGAGCCCTGGACCTTGCTCAAATCTTCCCGGGCGACCATTGGATTCTTCTCGAAGGTTGCGAGATCAGGGTGCAGCGGCTGCGCATCCAGAACCGATTACAAGAATGGAAGGGAACGGTAATTGCGTATTGGGATTTGGCCCAGATCAGACGGCATACTGACGATCCGCAACGGCAGGCAACAAGTGATCAGACTCTCTATCTCTACGTATGCACAGTACTTGGCGTGGAGACTGTCCTGCCGGGGGCCTACCACAATCCCCTACACTGAGTATACTAGCTGCCCGAATTAGCTTTCCGTTGATGACCTCTGTTGCTTTGCTAGGTAGACATGCATATACAAGGCCCAGCAGGATCTCAGCTACTCCGTGCAGGCCGAGGCCCTTCCCTATAGTTGGAGGATCTCGCTTCTGCAGCCCCCAGGTCGACCAGCAGACCTGCGTGCAACGAGTTCATATCGAGCCGTTGAGAGCTGGATGTCAGCTGCCATGACTTCCGTGGGGTCTCAATGTCCAATCACGACGGGCATGAATACTCTTTTCGTCGCGACGCCATATCAACGATCACTAAACCCAAGGGACCGGCGAATGCACCAGCGGGGAACTCAATGCAGTTGTCTCTCGAACCATAGCGGGCATGCCAACATCTTATTGTGCTTGCGGTGCGTATGCATGTGTGTGTGTGGGACATCGAGATGTCGTTGCGTGGTCCAGGCACCACGATGCGCAAATCTCTTATGCATTCTTTTCGTCTCATCTTTTTGTGTTTTCGCCAGGGAAGCACCACCTTGTGAGGACGACAGAGCTTTCTGGAAATTACGCAGGAGATGTGCTGTCACTGGAGCAAGATTATGCTAAATGCATCTGCGACGAGACTCGGCCACAGTGTCACTGCTGGTTCGATTTGAATCCTGGGAGCCAGGTATCATGATTGGCCTTTGAGCCGCACACCATCCCCAACGTGTGCCACTTCCTCCCGCTGCCAGCCTAGAGCATGTGGCCGCGCGCATCCCTTCTTGGCCCCCCGACCAGGGTTGGTGAGAGCTCTGCATGCATCTCGTTACCTACCTGTTTGACGGATGTATTGTATGTATATACTTGAGCGCGAAGGATCTGAAAGCGAGGGGATCCTGGCCTCCGCATGGGGTAACCCGCTATTCGGAATAGGGTATGGAGCAAAATGTACGGAGAAACCGTGTAGTCTAGCTCTGATCAAAGGCTCGCAAAGCATACTCGCCCTGCCCCTCACCGTCACGCCGTTGAGGAGCGGTCACCTTGGTACCTGATCGCTCAAGCATCCTAGACGGCCCTATGATATCAAATATGCCATCGAACAGGACAAGCGAGGTTGGCACCGAGGTCACAAGCCGGCTTCAACAACTCATTCGGGATGGCAGACACGGCACAGGCCTGACAGCTCATTGGTCTGGGTAGCGTCTGGGCGAGGACCTTAGTACATAGAGAGTCGAGATGGGGTCTGTAATCACCACCTACCCAAAAGAACAACTCAAGCGAACGACGAAATACGGTTACTCTCCACTCCTCCTCCTCACGGGGGCCAGGATCGCAACCACAGATGCGCGGCATTGTGAGCAGAGGACCCTGATTCTTGTCCTTGAGCCCTGCCTGTGAGTACCTAGATCAGATGACGAAAAGTGTCTAAGCCGCCCAGCAGAGACGTCCGAAGTACACCAGAGCTTCATGTGAATGGTGTGAAGATTCGCGCATCCATTGCACGAGCTCCCCGTCCATATGAGGAGTGATGTTAGTCGTCTTTTCAGCCTTGAGATAACTACCTAGGTCTGGATAGACAGCAACCTACATTCAGAGCTGTAGTACCATAATTCATCTTAGACCGGTGCGCTTTGGTACTGCACGTCTATTTCGTAGGTAAAGCTCAACTCGCTAGCCAGGGCTAGTTCCGCACTCCATCCTTCGTGCATTCTGGCGGCAAGGTGCGTTCTCCTGGTAGTCCATCGTTGATACCGTTAACGGCTACCCTGGTCTGGGTGAGTGGTCCCACCCTAGCACGCTGCATGAGATGGGATGGGTGGATTCAAGTAGTGTTAGTACTCCATAGTGAGCAGTTGTCAGAAGTCAGGACTGCAGGCGGATGGACGACCGCTATCCATGTCCATGTCCATGACCATGTAGCCCTGAGGTACCTACATACGTATCCAGTTCCCCGCTCATTGAACCAGATCCGTCAAAAGCTTGCACCGCACACCCAGACTTAGATGCACACACATACCACGAAAGAAGGGGAAAAGGCTTTGGTCCTCCACCCTCCCTCAGGTAGGCCCTTGTAATTCTCCCCGCCGTGATCCTGGGCGGGCGTTCCATCAAGAGGTCTGTAAAGTACCATTCGTACCAACCTTGTACAAGGTACCTCCATACCCCAGACGTATGGGCCATGCGGGTTCCACATCCAATGGCCGCTACACCCATTCTTTTACGGAGGACAACTGACTCCCTCTGGTTCTTAAAAGACGGCGGCCTTTTTTTAAATCATACTTTAAGTATTAGGGACCCCACCGTGCGGTTTTCCTCTCTCTTCATGACCACCAAGAAAAGCCCGCTCACTTCTCGACACGTCCAACCTCGGACCCCGTAGTTTAGACAAGACGACGTCTGGTGACTCCCCACAGCCACAAGAGCAACAACTGAGCAATCCAGGCTCAGAGGCTCTTGAAGAGGAAGACATAGAAGCCCGCCCTGGGCAGTGTCCTGATCCGAGATTCCGGCCACGGCGAGCTCTTCCGATCCACCGCTGTTCGCGGAGCAGCTGCCACCACCACCTCTTCAATTCAGAGGTACGGTGCAATCGCCCGCCGCCTCCGCGCTTTTGCTCCGCGTGCAGGCTCACTACATGGCGCCGTCCTCGACGGGCGACTCCCCTCGCTCGGCGTCGGGGACTGGCACGGCGACTGTCGCAAGAGGCTTCCCTCTGCCCTCCCGCGACTTCTCCATAGAGGTCCCACCTCCAATGGCGGCCACCACGAACGGTGCCAACGCAATCAAATCACCCAACTCGGTCAAATCTCAGCGCGCCCCGAGCTTCAGCAGAGAGGGCATACTCGGCGCTGCCCAGAAAGCGCGCGATCTGTCGCAGTCCTCTGATAACCGGCCGGAGCCGGCTCTGAACGGCATGTCCAAACTGGAGGCCACCCATAGCGACGAGGGTTCAAACCCTCTCAAGAGGCGGAACACCGATGCAGGCGTTGACTACCCGCGGCGGCGAGCAACGATAGCTGTGAGTCTGCAGTCCTTACTGCCATTGCCGTTTGAGTAATGTAAGTCGCTGACAATCGTCCGCAGTGCGAAGTATGTCGGTCACGCAAGTCTCGGTGCGATGGCACGAAACCAAAGTGCAAGCTCTGCACCGAGCTTGGCGCTGAATGCATCTACCGTGAACCCGGCATCAAGCTTGATGCCGGAGACAAGCTCATCTTGGAACGGCTGAATCGCATCGAGAACCTGCTGCAGATGAACATGGCAGCTGGTCACCCTCGCGCCATGGCGGTACCCCATGACTCCCCCAACATGAGCAATGGCACGGCATTGAGCGGAGAGAACATCCTGCCGGGGCCGTCCGGGAATTTTGTCTCGATCATCCCGGCAGGCGGGATCGGAACTTGGACAAGCGGCAACAACACTAACATCTCAACGATGCCCAAGATCCATACCAATGCGGCGTTGCACCTGCTTCAGTGGCCACTCATTCGGGATCTCGTCTCTCGCCCTTATGACCCACAAATTTTGCTTCAACTCGAGATGGCAAGAGAGCCTCTGCATTCGCTGACCAAGACTCCTTGCGTCGATCTTTCAAATACGACTGCCTTCATCGAAGCTTATTTCGAACGTGTCAACATCTGGTATGCCTGCATCAACCCGTACACATGGAGGAGTCATTATCGCATTGCTCTATCCAACGGTTTCCGCGAAGGTCCAGAGAGCTGTATCGTCCTGCTAGTGCTATCACTAGGCCAGGCCAGCCTGAGGGGCAGCATATCTAGAATTGTCCCGCAAGAGGATCCTCCAGGATTACAGTACTTTACCGCGGCGTGGTCTTTACTTCCCGGAATGATGACCTCCAACAGCGTGCTCGCTGCGCAATGTCATCTGTTGGCCGCTGCATACCTGTTCTACCTTGTGCGACCACTCGAGGCTTGGAATCTTATCTGCTCCACGAGCACAAAGCTACAGCTCCTACTCATGACGCCCAACCGCGTGCCACAAGACCAGCGGGAGCTAACCGAGCGTATTTACTGGAACGCCCTGCTATTCGAGAGCGATCTCCTGGCCGAGCTTGACCTGCCACATTCAGGCGTCGTGCAGTTTGAGGAGAATGTCGGCCTGCCGGGTGGATTTGAAGGAGATGAGCAAGAGGCAGTTGGTCGTGACGACCTGTGGTACTTCTTGGCCGAAATCGCCTTGAGAAGGCTCCTGAACAGGGTCAGCCAGCTGATCTACTCCAAAGACTCCATGGCATCGACGACAAGTCTCGAACCTGTCGTGGCTGAACTCGACTTTCAGCTCACGCAGTGGTACGAGAGTCTCCCCATGCCGCTGCAGTTCCCTTTCACACGCACGCCCTTGCCGGACCCGGTCCAGACGGTATTGAGACTGCGATTCTTTGCGTGCAGGACAATTATCTACCGGCCTTACATTCTAGCAGTGCTGGACAACGAACAAGCAGTCCTGGACCCCTCAGTACGGGACAGCTGCCACAAGTGCCTCGAAGCCTCAATCCGGCAATTGGAGCACATTACCGCGCAGTAAGTAACACAATCCCGTTTTATGCAACCCCTCATTGGCCAGCGCTCCACGCTGCCTTTTCTCAATGCTTCTCGGTCTTGATTATCCCGTCAATCTAACAATTCGCCGTAGTCACGCCGGACATATGCCCTACCTCTGGCAAGGCGCTCTCTCCATCGTGTCGCAGACGCTGCTCGTCATGGGCGCGACGATGTCGCCGTCTCTGTCCAGCATCCTCTTGACCCTGGTGCCTCATCGCGAGGCAATCGACCAGATCATCAACGATGTCGTCTTGGAGATTGAGCGGTACGCTGTCCTGGCACCCAGCCTGAGTCTGGCTGCAGAGATCATCAAGGAGGCGGAGGTGAGGAGGCGGACTTTCCTTAGTGGCTGAACGGCCCTGTCCGGCCTTACGGATCCGAGCCTGCAGCATCCCTTCGGCAAAATTGACCGCAGGTCCAACCACCAGGAACGACATCTGCCATCTGCAGCACCGTGATCGCCGACCATGATGCCATGCAACTTCGCCAATCCGTCGCACCCCACCCCATTATCCGTTTTCTGGTATTGCCTAACTGCCATCGATGGGAAAGAAGCGTCGCATTCAAGACGATCATCTTCCCTCTACTTCCGCGGATCTTCACGATATATTTGGCCACTATTTTCTACCAACCATTCAGAGTCCTGGGGAAGGGGTGGCTTGGCCAGGATCGAGGCGGCGCCTGGGACATCTTGGGGTAGATCCCGAAGCGTCCAGATCACCATGCTAGAAAGTACGGGGATGTACGGGTACTTCGGACGAACAGCGACATCTTGACCAGAGCTTGAGGTTCCCGCCATCACTGCAACCTACATTGTGCAGGGGGCCGGCGAGCTATCGCGAGGGCATGAACCGGTGCAGAAAGCTCTGGGGTGCAGCGGATGGGAATTTGCTGGGGTGGCACTGCCTTGGAAGGGGATGACCATCCTTAACTTGCGTGGGGCCCCTCATTGGACGCACCCACGCTTTCGAGGACTCCATTCCAGGCTTGTCGGTCCGCATAGCCGACATGCGCATCCACTTCCATTTCACAGGAACCCCACCAAATATCCTCGCTCAGTTTCGGGGCCACTGCGCGCTGCACGGCCGCTATTCAACCTGGTCAACATGGTCCGAGGGATACATTTTGCAAATTTTGTTTGTCGAGGTGGCTAGCCGGAAATGCCTAGCCCTGAATAGGTCTACCATGTTGTTGCGTGGCGTTTCTCTTCTCTTCTATTCGGACTTGGGCGATCCAAGCAGGTCTTGTTTCCGGATGCCCTCTTTGCACTGCACCCTACTTTCCTATTTAGGCAATTGTCGCATGTCATCGGATGGGAAATACCAAAGTCGCTTTCTATGGGAGTATCTTTCATGTTTTTCACCTCTTGTTGGACTTGAGCAAGGCGCCGCAGTCTCGGCGCCTCCCTCGACCCCGTCTGGTCGAGTTAATGGGGAGGGGCTTCGATGTCTTACCACTTTTCCTCACCCTATCTATCGGATTACACGGAAAACTGTTCTTGTCATGAACGAAACTCTTACTAGGTTGCATCGGCGGGAAAGTCATGGAATGAGTTACATATGCACGACAGAGTATGCGGAATGGTGTTTGGTGGGATTTTCAAACGGATGAAGAGTGGCATTTCGACTTCCCCATACTACTTCTATATATACTTCGACTTGTATAAACATTCTACCCAAAACCAAGATGACTTCATGCATGGCCGTGAAGCCAATGGCAGCGAAATCCGCTCAACTCAGGCTGTGGGCGGTTGTGGTGGGTGGTAGTCTAGACAAAACAAATCGCCGATGTGATACTTCGATGTCCACAGTGCGCTCTTCTAACCTCGAAGTGAAGGATCAGGAAACCTGAAGGTTCATATGGAGTTGAAGTTATTTGCTGGATGCTTTGGTCTGCTCTTGTCTTCAAGGGGAACAGAAGCAGGGGAGGTTTTGGCTTGAGCGACATACACTCTTTCAAACGCCGCAAGCCTCATCGGAGGACGTCGTGGGTAAGCATCGACCCAGAATGCGGCATAGACATAGTCTAGGTGAAGAAAGTCTACGCCCTGAAGTGTTGCTGTCTATCGTGGAAACGGTACAACAGCGAGATGTTCTATTCCTCGTCTCGTCTGCCAACGGAGGATATCATGTGCCCAGATGAAGAACAGTCTGCATCTGCGCCATGCGCATGTGCACCATGTATCTAGGTCTCTGAGACTCTTGTTGTCGTCCGTGAGCAGGTGAATCAGGACAGGAGCTTCGGTTCCACCAGATTCATCTTGTGGTAAAGCTACACTCGTGGGCTGTTTTGGCGTGAAACAGGTGGGCATAGACTAGATTTGTAGCTCGCACAGATGGTAAACGTGCCTCGTGGCATATAACGTAACGTTTCGCATCTGGACTCGGATGAAGGACTCAGCTTCGAGAAGTCTCAGTAGAGGAAGGTGAAGAAAGACTGGAGAATGAGCAATAGCGCCGTGAAATGTATCAATTGATCGATGCTATTCACATTCTTAAAGAAAGTTTGACCTCCATATTGACAGTGCCCACGGACAGGTGCCGGATCTTGATCTCAAGTCAGTGTTTTCAAGTTCCCTCGCGGATGACTTGAGCGATGTCTTTGTGGAGTGATTTTTCAGTGCTGGTTCAGATTGTGATGCGTTGCGCAAGGCATCGAGCTAAGCCATCTGTGTGGTATTGATATATTTACTACGAGTAAGAGGATGAGGTCACCCCTCCGGTGGGACGCCGGTAGTTGTAGTGTTGTAGAGCACCCATTGCACCCGGCGCATCGGCTTCGGGACGGCGAAACATGGTCTAGAAGATCGGTGCCTGGTTTACGGGTTTAGTGGGGTCCGGCCCGTGCCCTCCCTCCCCGATCCAATCTTGAAACTACCTAGGTAGGTGCCCCGCACCTCTGGAGATTCAGGGCGCAGTTTGGGGCGGTGGCAGCCTGGGCTAGTTGGGTTTGACAACCTGGAAACTTCTGACGACGCCCAATCCTCAGCTAGCGAGGGACAAAATACGGAGCACAAAACACAGGCGTAACTTGGCACTGTCCGAAACAGGTCCAAAGCCCCTGATTATCACGTGAAGGAGGATATGCTGCTCGCCTCAGGCCAGCTGGTGACGCAAACATGGACTATTGGCGGGCCACTGAGCAAGTAAATGCGCCTCCGGTACCAGACTACGGCATCAGCTGGACAGGTGCAGCCCCCATGTGCTCTTCAGCGGGGTATACTCCGTATGCTGTGATTCAAAACCATCAGACTACCCGGAGGAGCATGATCAAAGCTGTCGTGCACCACCGTCTGGTCGTGAGACACGCGCAGAGACAGTGCCACCAAGGAGGACAATCCTGTTGTGAGACGCCCGTCAATGCCTGTCTTGGAGGGCTTTGGTCATATCTATTGGCTCCTCCCCTGCGGATCTTCAACGTCGTGCCCAGTCCGCCAACTTGTGTTCCCCATCGGTGAAATCCATCAAGATCTCAGCAATTGACACATTCCTGACGTCTTGGGGCCCTCTGCCCTCTTTCTGGCTGGCTGGTGGTCTGCCAGCCTGTTCATACTCTCGTCGTTCTTTCGTCCAATTTTTTTTACTTCCCTTGTTCTGGCATTCACTGATGCCCAACGAGTATCGCGGGTAAGGATCGAAACCAACCCCCCAGTTCATTAGGCTGCTGGGCCCGCTTCAGTGACCTCCAGTCAAACAGCTTTGCAGGGCGAGCCGGTGCGGCTTGTCCTTCTGGAGGCCTGCAGGGCCATCATGCACAAATGCATCTCGAGGCCCAATCAGCGCTGACAGACTCGTGCAGGAAAGCTCCGGTCCGGCCACTTAGGCACTTCCACGCTGCCACAAAGGCATGCCATTCCTGCAGAAGGTCCTGACCAGCTTCTAATGATCGATTGCCCTTGTCGTACGCCAGTTGCCCAGGGCTTACTGTGCCGGAACGAATGGAGGGGTACGACGCATTCGAGGGCGACCGACGAAGGAGGCACAAGCGCCATTCTTCCCTTGCTTACGAGGATGATTGGACCAGAACCTACTACCCGCCGGTCCATTCGCCGCCTCGTCGCAGAGCCCAAGAAGAGATACATAGACCCGATCACCATCGTCGGGAGTCAGTCCACTACGGACGACCCTTTGCGACTCGGGCATCATTGTCCTCGTTCTCGAGCTCGCGTGCACCTAGAGCTGCCATGCCGCTGTTGATGAGATCGTCCACGGCGCCGAACAGGAGGAGCACTTATGATGCTTGGAATTCCAATTCCTACGATGACGACCTTTCCCGTTCCGACAGCCGGAGAAGCAGCTCCCGCAGAGACATGAGCCCGCCATCACACCAGTACCGGTCTACGCCGGACTCGAGACGCTCCTCGCCGCGCACCTCGGTCTGCGAGTCGGAGGGAGAGACCGAACTAACTGCTTCAACCCAAGACAACAGAGGCCGCGGTAAAGGAGTCGACATCATCCCGGATAAAGAGGTGCTTGCTGATCGCCTCCGGCCAAGAAGTAAACGCCGCCGCCGCCGCACCAGGCCTGAGGATGTGATATTCGAGGAGGAGCTCGACGATCGCGTCCTGGAATCGCGGCCCCCACCCTCTCTTGACCGCCATAGATCACCGTCCCGGCACTCGTCGGATCGCCATCATCACTGCCACCACCATGCCCCCCAGCAACATCACCACCACAGAGCTCCTGCCGAGGAGAGCGATCCGCGACCGCGCTCAACTTCCAGAAGGTAGATTAACCGCCACGGGTGTGTCTAATACGCATCTCCCACTAATGACGCTCGTAGGTCCTCGTCACGTTACTATGAATCTGAGATCAGGTACTCGGATCCGAAACCCGCGCTTCTTAGGCGCTCAAACACCACGGGTGGGACTCATGATACGCAAAGTGTAAGCTCATCAAGACGTTCCTCAAGATTGTTGAAGGGCTTCTTCGGTTTATCACACCAGCACTCCCGACCCTCAACTCGCAGACCTGTCAAACAGTGAGTAACTCAAATGCTTCCTGATTCGAACTGACTTGACTAACATGTTGTCAGCGTCGAGTGCGTTGTTTGTATGGATGGTCTACCCTCACAAAGAGTGGCCAAGCTTCGGTGCGGCCACTCGATGTGCCACCCATGCCTCAAGCGGAGCTTCAAACTCTCCATCACAGACCCCCAGCACATGCCGCCCCGATGTTGCACCAAAGATCCCATCCCCCTGAAGCATGTTGATCGCTTGTTTAACACTCAATTCAAAAAGACATGGAACGACAAGTATCGTGAGCACTCCACTCGCAACCGTGTCTACTGCCCGTCGCGAAAGTGCGGCGAGTGGATCCGGCCCGAAGACATTCGCCGCGACGAAGGCAGGAGATATGCCAGGTGCCATCACTGCAACACCAAGGTCTGCTGCCTGTGTAGCGGGAAGTGGCACACCACGCGGGACTGCCCTGGGGACGAGGATACGAATCAAATACTCCGACAAGCGAAACAGGAGGGCTGGCAGAGATGCTACAAGTGTAAGACTATGGTTGAGTTGAAAGATGGATGCAACCATATGATCTGGTAAGCAATTTCAGGTCCTAAAAGTGCGACTCGCCCGAACCTCACTGACCTTACCCATCCGAAGCCGATGTGGAGGCGAATTCTGTATGATATGTGGTAACAAGTGGAGGACGTGTAACTGTCAGTGGTTCAACCACGACAATGTGGAAAATGACCGTCTTGGTCACATGCAAATCCCCGTGGACATGCGGGCGAACCCTCTCAGCCCTCTGGGGCCAATGCCGCCCCGGGAGCAGATGCCCATGCAACAGGCCCCTTTTGCCCCTGTCCCGATGGCTGGGCCTCACGTCCACGCCCACGCTCCCGCTCATGCTCCTCCTCATGTCTCGCCCCACGTGCCCCTGCACGGATATGAGGACGACATGAGGCGTCGGATGCCACAGGAGCACAGCGATGAAATGCTAGCTCGGAGACTACAGGCTGTGCCTCTCGATGACGACTACCGTGGAGTGACCGGTGATGTCCCGGGGATGGGGCCCAGCCAGGCAGGTCCCTTCATGAATGAAGATTATAGACGAGGTCCTATGAACCCGCTGGCCCCGGCCCCGGCGGCTCCAACACCACCGCCGGCGGCATCGCCTCCTATGCATCATCCAGCAGCGCCGCCTCCTCTGCACCATCCGGTTGCGCTTGAGCGGTCAAACTCCGGTACGGATTACATATCTGGCGTCAATAAGGCGCGAGGCGTGTTTCCACCGGGCATGGAAAGACGTCTCGCCGACCGTTTCAATACGGAGTCTAGGACGAGCCCGACACACCGTCAGGCTCCGGCCGCCTTCGGCCCTCCTCAGCCTCCACCAGGCGCTATGCTTCACACCCAGCCCTCGATGTCTGCCCTGCCAATGCAGCCTATGCCATCGATGCCGTCTATGCAGTCGATGTCCATGCCACCGATGTCCATGCCTACGGCGCCGGTGCCGCCCCCTGCGGTGCCAGGCTATCCTATGTCGCCGAGGCGGCATAGCGTGGCGGATCCGGAATACTACGACAGCCCGCGGCAGCACAGGCCGAGATCGACGGAACGGCCGAATGCCAGTTATAGCCGACGCCGGGAGATCTACGAGGAGGACGCCTCGGATGTGGAGGAGGAGCGGCCACGGACGTCGAGTCGCAGCCGCAGACGACATCACCATCACCGACAGCACCAGCGCGAAGAGCCCGAGGTCAAAAGCTCGATGCTCGCGGGGCTTACTGGACCCGGGGCTGGGATGAACAGGGTGTTTGAATGGAGGAACCACGTCGAACCTGGCCCGCCGGAGGAAGGACAGCAGCAGGCGGCGTCGACACGGTCTTGAATTATTTGCACGCGCGACTACTTTCGACATTTTTTTTAAACGGAGAAACAGAAAAACAACCATGTCACACGACAGATTTAACGACACGAAACCGGATATGACAGCACGACCTCTGATGATATCTTTTTGTAGTACTTTCAGGGCGTTTTAGGAGTGATTTGCTTGTTTATACATGTCTTTATAAGGACCGGCGACGGCTGGAAGTAGACCTGATTTGAGGATACTATGTAATGTATCAATTGTCGTGAGAGGTGCCATGTTTGGGCATCGTTGGGTGGGCGTGTAAAGTCTTTGAGCTTCTTACCTACTTATTACTTGGGTATCAAGTATGTCTGTCGAACATTGTCTTGTTTGCCATGTTGAATGCACTTCACTTGATTCAAAGAAGAGGAGAAAGCAATTCATCGACAAGCAGCTAGACTACACTGTGATGAAAACGGTGTCTCCTATTACTTTACTTTATTATTCCATTGTCCACTGCACTCCACAGCGCTGACCTAAGTGCTCACTGTGTCATCTTACATCAGAGGACAGAGGTGATACCAGGGTGCATGAGTACAATAGGGATCTTGTGACATCACCGAGCGAGTATTGAACCGATCGACTGGCCCCTCTTTGCAGCCCCAGACTCTGAATCTTGAGACTGCCTAACATATCGCGAAAGTATCTAGATCTAAGGCCAGTTACCGGGATTACGTACTCAGTCAAGTAGTTCGTGGATACAAACAAACTGTGATAAATTCATTGCAAAAATGCGCTGCTCAACGGAATAGTGTTTGATAGCTGCCATTGATTGAGTGTCTCGTGGGCCTGCCAAGGGGGGGCAAACAGCTGAAAGGACCCTGCATTGGGCTCCAGCCGCTGAGCTTAGGCAGTCTAATCGCTAAAACGTCATCGAGCACAAGACCATCATAACGCTTCACAGCCACCAGACCCACCACTATCATAAGCTAACAATCACGATGCGGTCTGCACCTCTTTGTCCGACCTCGATATATTTGGATCTTGCGATAGCTTATGCTCTCGCACAACAGTTGTGAATACAGGACTCGGCTCCTGTGCAACTGTTTGTGTTTCTATTACCACCCTGACGCTTTTCTGTCTCTTGATCCTTTCGACTCGCCGCAATCTCCCTCCCCCCTTTGCGAAAATGGTCACACCGTGCACCAGCCGATAGCATTCCGACACGTCCGGTCCTGATAAGCCCGCCTCTTGCACACGAGTGAATGCAGCCTTCAGCTTGCGCCAACCTGACCGGGATCTCGGGACGTCTTTGTTCTCTTCTATTGTTGTTCTCCTGCGAAACCGGCTGTTATCCTCGCCCATGAGGCAGACCAGCTCGACAAGATGCTCCTCCTCCACCAGATCGGCAGCGTCAAGGTAGGCGAGGTGGTCCGCTACACCGTCACCTACACCCCTTCGGCCGACCGCATCCTGCCGTCTCCAGAGGTTCTGCATCTGCGAATCCGCAACACCTCGGCCATAGCCCTGCGCGCCGCCTTTGTCCACGGCCCTTACACCCTCTCCGTCGCCGCTTACCCCTCCCACTTCGACCCCAACCAAAAGTTCGACGACCCCCGCCGCTATGGCGTCCCCGAGTTCGAGCCCATGCTCAAGGCCGGCGGGGTCTGGAGCTGCCGCCTGATCGTCCCGGAGGACATCCGCCAGACCGCCGGCGAGGGCACGCGCCACGGCTACTTTGGCGGCGGGCCGGACAAGGAGAGCCAGTCAGTTTCGTGGGTCGTCGAGGTCGCGAGCCAGGTCATATTCTCGGCTTCGGCGGCCGTCAACTACGAGATCATGGTGGCTCGCGACGAGAAGTCGCTCAGCATCGGGTCCTCGGCCGGAATCCCCGTCGTCGGCGGTCAGGCCCAGGTCCCGCAGCCTGGCAGGGTCAGCGACTACCAGAAGGGCCGCGACGGGCACCACCCGGAGCAGCCAAAGGGCGTCTACTCCCGTGCGATACGGCTCAAGGTGGAAGACACGGCGGCATTATGGAACAAGCCGCAACTTCCGGGCTGGGACGACGCTAGCAAGTTGAAGAGCAAGGGGCCTGGTGGAAGCGTCACGGCCATGCCTGCTTCACCGAGGAAATCAGAAGACGAGGCTGCCAAATCCGGCTCACCGCCCAAAAAGCTCAAGGAAGTCCATCTTGTCCTCTTGACCCACGGCATTCACAGCAATCTGGGTGGCGATATGTTGTTCCTGAAGGAGAGCATCGATGCCGGAGTGAGGCAAGCTCGGATCGACCGGAAGGCGCGGCGAGAGAAGGAGAGGGCTGAAAAGGGATCATCAGGGCCGGACAGTGACAAAGAGGATCCTACCAACACAGAGGCGAAAAAGCCCGGATCCCCGCCAGTGCATGACTTAGAGGACGATGACGACGAGGAAGTCATTGTCCGCGGGTTTTCAGGCAATGCTACCAGGACAGAGAAGGGTATCAAGTATCTGGGGAAACGAATGGCTCGCTATGTTCTATCTATGACCCATCCTGACCAACCTTTTCTACCCGCGGTCAAGGCAGCCTCGGAATCGGTATCCAACGTCTTCCACCCTGGAGCTTCGTCCTCATCCAAACATGGTACCGAAGGAAAGCCATCTCACAAGCACAGCACAATTCACAAGGCGCCAACTGACGACGAGAGGCGGTCTTACAAGATCACCAAGATCAGCTTCATCGCTCATTCCCTAGGTGGTCTGGTCCAGACCTATGCTGTAGCGTACATCCAGAAGCACTCGCCCCAGTTCTTCGACCTCATCAAGCCGATCAACTTTATTGCGCTTGCATCGCCATTCCTTGGTCTGAATCACGAAAACCCGCTTTACGTCAAGTTCGCGCTGGATTTCGGTTTCGTAGGTCGGACTGGCCAGGACTTGGGACTGACGTGGAGGGCTCCAACCATTGCCAGGAGCGGTTGGGGCGCGATTGTCAGTAACCTAGGCGAGAATGCACACAAGAGAGTGCTCGGTGAGGCCCAGCCGGAGTCTAAGCCACTCCTGCGCATCCTTCCTACGGGGCCCGCGCACACGGCGCTGAAGAAGTTTCGGAACCGGACCGTCTACTCCAATGTCGTGAATGATGGCATCGTCCCTCTCCGGACCAGCTGCCTGCTTTTCCTTGACTGGCAGGGTTTGGAGCGAGTGGAGAAGGCGCGCCGCGAAACGGGCTTGGTCGAGACTGTCGTCGGCTTCGGCTGGGCAGAGCTGACCGGGGCAAACGTATCGACCCCGAGGACGGCGCCTTATCTCCCTGCGGAGCAGCAGACAGGAGAGCCAAGCCATGACATTGGCACGGAGCCAACAACACCCTCTGGGCATGGTCACGACGACCACGAGGTCCCACAGCCGTCGGCAAATACTGTCATGGAGGACGACAGGCAGAGCCTGAGATCGGTCACAAACCCTTACCCAGAGCGAATACAGGGCAGCGGCCCAGATCCCCATGACTACTCAACGGCATCGACGACCACGGCCAATCCCTTCAGTGGCATTTTCAACTTCTTCAAGAACCATGAGACGCCGAAGCCTCCACCGCCGCCCAGCGAGAAGCAAAACAGGATTTACAAGAGAAGTCAGACCTTGAAGGTGATGGCTGGAGACGACTCCACAGCCGATTCTGCCTCTTCCTCCAGGTCTCGCGTGACAGCCGGCCACGAGCTTGGGGAGGACCCCGAGGGCGTGTCGGCTCCTCCGAGAACTACGTTCTTCGAGTCGACCGCTGATCTCTTGAACCCTAAACTGCCGTCTGTCGAGTACCTTATCGATCCATCAAAGCGACCACGGACTATTTTCCATGACAGGGTCTACCATCCTTCGGACATTCCGCCGCCTCCACTGAAGAAGCGCCCGACAGGTGCACTCTCACTACGCCGCAAATCATTCCAACGTACCTCATCTTCGGCCTCGACCAACCAGACCGGCGAGGGCCAGACGCCGTCGCTTACCCACCAAAACAGCGGCAAGAGTGGGAGTTCCTCCCCTTACCCGTCGACCGAGATTCCGCGCGAGGATTCCATGGCCTCGCAGCACGACTACGACGACGCCGCCAATACCAACCCGGACCGAGACCCCAACGAGGTTGTGGACAGTTCTCAGATGCGCGTCGAGGAGAAGATCGCGCGTGCCTACCACCGCGGCCTGTCCTGGCGCAAGGTCCTCGTTAAGCTCGAGCCGGACGCTCACAATAACCTCATCGTGCGCCGCATGTTTGCCAATGCTTTCGGCTGGCCCGTCGTCAAGCACCTGGTCGACGCGCACTTTAGCGACTCCGCCGCGGCCCGCATGCGCGACGAGGATGAGAGCAGCCGCGACAGAGCTTACCCGATGGAGGAGGCGCCCGACCGGCACGGCGCCGAGACTACGGCGCAGACAGAAGGGCTGCCGAGCGGTGGTCATAAGGGCCCGGAGAGGTCGCCGGAGGGTGATGGCGACGAGGAGGAGAAAGAGGAAACGGAGGGTAAGGAGGACCTGAAGAAGAACAAGCGCATCTCGGCCCTCAACGAGGGCTCGCATCACGAGCTGGAGCGCTCCGTTAGCGAAGCGCGCGAGGCTACCGACACCGTGCCCGAGCTGCCACGTACCCCTTTGCGCGACGAGAGTGGCCGGCCCGTTTCGCGTCCGAGCTCGGACAGACTCGACAGCGTGAGCTGGAGCGACCGGGACTGGCTGGACACCGAGGACGAGAGCGAGGCCGAGCATGAGCTCGCGTATGGCGGGCGGCGCAAGAGCGACGAGGGTAAAGGCCCGGCCGGCCTGAGCGTTGCGACGGGGTCGGAGGTCGGAGGTGGTGGTGACAACAGGAGCTCGAGCCCGCTCGCTGGCGCGTGGAACTGGACCCAGGAGAAAATCATTGGGCGCGGTAGCGCCTCGTCGAGTCGGTCCAGGAGCCCGAGGGGCCCCCACGCCGAGGGTGAGATGTAAAGACGATGGGGGAGGGACCCGAGCTGTGGCAGCCCCAGATATAGAACAGACGCTGCGAAGCATGCGCAAGTCTTTGTCTGTTCCCAGAGGGGCGTTACATTTACTATTAGAGCTTGCTGTATTCTTGTTTTCACCATAGAGATACTTGTTAGCGTGATACCATTTCATTCTACGAAGCATTTGAAGAAACTTCCGGGCCTATCTGTCCATGCCGAACTCAAATATCTGCTGAATCTGCACGCAGGTTCGTATCCTGTAGCGTGAGTCTTTGAATTGACGTTCCTAATCAAGTAGGACTCAGTAACTCCGTGCCGGGGCTGTATACAAGTCAAAAAAAATTTCGCAGACACAACCGCAATTCACAAGCAAAGCCCTCAATCTGCAGACTATTGAAAGAAACGGACCAACAGCAAAAAG
This sequence comes from [Phialemoniopsis] sp. UDSM-2020, assembly GCA_018873225.1. Lineage (NCBI taxonomy): Eukaryota > Fungi > Ascomycota > Sordariomycetes > Thyridiales > Thyridiaceae > Thyridium > [Phialemoniopsis] sp. UDSM-2020. The sequence continues at coordinate 2,425,773 of JAEILZ010000005.1, forward strand.
AAAATATAAAAAGAGACCAGCCTACATACACGTACTGTGTAGGACAGCCAAAAAAAAATCCGGTGTGGAGAAATTGGGAATCGAACCCAACACCTTTCCCATGCTAAGGGAATGTCATACCACTAGACCATATCCCCGGATTGGAATCAGATGTTCATTTTTGTCGTAATTTCGGTATATGAAATGGTGGGGAATGGGGCTGGTGGAGGAGGGAAGAAAAAGGCGCATCTTAGCGTAAGTAGGGTATGGAACCCGGGAAGCTCGTTCGGTGAGTGGCCATCCTGGGCCGGGGTCGGGATGGACCAGAGGTCGGTTCGGTTGTTGGCGATGACCTCGGCTCGGCAAGATGGCACGCGACCAATCAAGCAGGGCCAAGGTAAAGCAGACTGTGAGCTGGCAAGGGAACAGAGTGTGTCGCAGGTCGAATATGATATAGTTAAGTAGGGGTTGTTTTTCAGAATAGGACAAATTGAAGCATGAAGAAAAAGTCACAAGTGGTGATATGAAATTGAATAGCAGTTATGTCGTCTTTATTTCACAATTACCCAATCTTCCTGATGCGCATATCAAATATTGTACATATTCATGTCTTCAAAAGGGGTATCATCATATGCCCCGTGCCGGGCAAGTAGGTGGTGGTGGTGTTACAGATGGCAGCAACAGTAAAAGCTGCTTAAAGCAAGACATAAACAATAAATGGCGGCAAAGCGAACAAAAAGGGGGCCAACAATCAGGGTATCACGTTATCAAGCAAAACACTCACTCTCCCATCTCGACGTTCTCCATCCACACGCGCACAGCTCTCCTCAGTGAGCTCTCTTTCTCGTGCACCCTCTTGTGCTCCTCCTCGCCCGCGTGGTTCTGCTTCTCTCGCTTCTCGATGACCTCTCTGACAATTTCCTCGAGTGCCGAGAGCACCACGGTCTTGCATTCCGCCCTTGGTACCTCGTGCGGTGCAGAGGTCACACCAAGCTGGCGGGGCAGTCCGGGCTCATCGGATCCGGTGGAGGCACTGTTGCTCCGATCTCGCCGGATGCTAGCCGACCGAGACGAACAGGTAGAGCTGACCTTGCTCAAGTCATTACTATGAGCAATGACCTTCTCGACCGCTTCAATCAAGACGTCGTCCAAGCTAGCCACCGGTTCCTCAATGAACTCCTCTTCTAGTTGCACCTCATAAGGAGAAAAGAGGGGCGTGACTTGGAGGGAGCCGTAGCGGTTGTATGAACCAGCTACAGATGGCGTCCTCCGGTCGTTGTGCATGACAGGCTTGATGAGTCGCCTGTAGCGAATGCGTGTGATGGTGAAGTTGGTCGTATCAGCCACTACAACATTTGAGATGTCGACCCATCGTTCATGTTGAGATTCGACAGACATCGAATACGACGAGAGGGGTGGTGACGGCTCGGCGCGAAGCGAGTCTCGAATGTGCTCAAACAAGTCCCCATTTGGCGGGGGAATAGCCTGCAACACAAAGTCTGGATGGTAGCTCTGCAGCCATCCAGCCACGTTGAGTGGTACGTCGCCGTCGATAGCAACACGACAAGATTGCTCGAAGGCCTCGAGTCCGTTTCCTAGTCCAGGTGTCGAAAGATAGCCACTGCTGGACGGGGAGCTGACCGCTGTCTCGAACGATGTGATATACTCGGGGAATGGCACATCCACATCTATAACGCCATCCTCGGCATTGATAGATGTCTTGACCGGTGATTCGAAAGCACCTGATGGGTCCGGAGTCCGCTGAAATTGCTCCGAGACACGACCCTGTCGAAGGTCGGCGCTATCATGTCCCAAACCAGTTGTTCGAAGGAGGTCTCTTGAGGTGCGGGGTGACGGGTCAGAGTATTGGGGTTTGTCGACCGATTCAAGGATCTGGGCCTCCTTGACCATCTGTGACAAGGATGCCCTCTTTCGGTGGGATTTGGTAGGCGACGAGGTCGTACTGTCACGGCTATCCAGCGAGTCCCTTGTCTGGGCGGTAATATCTGTCGACGGGCGTCGCCGCCCATTCCACAGGCCACTGATGACACTTCCCCACCGTGAGCTTCCTCGAGAGTCAGTACTTGCAAGGCTGGCGTGTCCCACACTATCGCCCCTGCGCAAAGTGCGCTTGAGGTCGTCAGCTGCTGCGCTGCTAGCACTCCCTGGCCGGATATGAGACCCGGTAGTCTCGGCTCGTTGCAGGGTCGCGAAGTGAGGTATAGTGGGCTCGGGAGCGATAGTAGCCGTGGTTGCCGTACTGCTCTTCCTACTAGTATAGTCACCTCCCGTTATCGGAAGATTGGTGGTTCGGATGGATGATGCGTCGGAAGCCCGCCGCTCGTGGCCCCTCTCCATCGCAAGGTGCGCTAAGTGAACAGGCACGCCAGAGCTACGTGGGTTAGGACCCTGCATACTAGCACTGCGTGAGTGAGACGCACGCCTCAATCCGCTTCGACGATTGATCTTTCGTCGTAATGATTCCTCCTTAAGAATCGGAACGACAAAGGAAGGGGGGGACTGAGAAAACCCGGCGCCCCAGGAGGTCGATGTACTGGGCCGGTGCATCCGCATAGTGGGAAGTTGCTGATTAGCAGGAAGGAACGCAGATAGGAGGAACACCAAGCGTCTCGCTGCCATCTTGTCTTGAGACACGATTATGGTCCGCGCCGGGAGCGAGGTGTCCTCGTCACCTTTGGCCTTCTGTTGCTGCAGGTGTCGCCTCCGATACCACGCCGGACTCAAAGCCTGTAGCCAGTCGGTATGAGTAGCGAGGAATCCAGTCAGGAGGTTGTAGAAGAAGGGTGCCTGCTCCTTCTCTGCTGCCCATCTAGCCACCCATCTCGCTTCCTCTCTCCAGATGCTCCATCGATTCTGGCCGGTGATGACTCGAGTCGCCCGCAATCCATTGACAATGCGTGATCGCGCAACCTCCACCTCAGCCTTGATACGCTCATTGTCTATCAAGCAGTTGGGGAAGAGACTAATGAGTTTTGCGTTGGACTTGGGCGGCTTGGTGGAGCCACCATCTTCGCTGCGACGGCCTGACAGAGAGGGCGTCCGCGAGATATGCGAGGAGATGGAGGCAGGAAAGGGGTCTGGAGAGGCAAGATCGGCATGCTTGAGCATGGAATACAGGATTGCAGCCACAGCCGACTGCATATGCGTCAGCGTCCTCATGATGATGTCCCAATGCTGAGTGATGGCATCGATGCGATCTTCTATGTCACTTGTGTACGAGGCGTCCAAGGAGTCCGTGCCCACCATAGTCCACCCTGAGCGACGGGCCGATCCGAACGATGATGGAAAGGAGTCCTGCTCGGTGTATGACCCTGGGCCACGGAAATTGGGCTTGGAAGGGGCAGCAGAGCTAGGTTGAGAGTAGCCCTGAGGCAGGTTGATGATCAATGCCACAGCATACATAGGAGTACGTTTCTGCTTCGGCTGCGGTTTCTTCTTCTTGGCTTTCGCATCTTCGCCGTATTGAGGAAAGGGGTAGCCCGAACTGTCCTCAGAGAATCGACTGTGGGGAGTGACCATGTCATCATCATCGCTAGGCAGGCTCACGGGGAAGAGGCGAGTAATCAAGACCTTCTTCCTATCCCCGTTTCTCAACGCAGCGGAGGGCGACCCGGTGTTCGGGTTTGGGAAGACGGCTTCGGAAGAAAAGGATTGCGAAAGCTTGCTTGAACGCATGCTAGCCCGACCAAAGGATCCACGGCCGTCACCTGGCAGGGGGCTGGCGAAATCATTGCTTTTATCACTGGGCACAAGGTGCATCTTGGTCGAAGTTCCCTTGTACGCCAGCAACTCAGAATTACCAAAGATGCAGCTTGAGAACCCGGCCAGTTCCTCTGTGTACTCGCGATAAGCACGCTGCGACTCGGACTCCACGCGAGGCTGAGCTCGGCTCTGGATCGAGCGGCGTCGATCGAAAGCGCCATGCCTCTGGGGGCTACCAGGCTGTATGATCACCGGCCTCGCAGAATGGCCCATACTAGGCTTGCGTGGCGAGGTCGGGACTCTGCGCGACTCTGGCAGGTTCACGTGTGCCAAACCAGTGGTGGTGGACGACCGTTCCGATATGGGCGAGGTAGGAACAGGCGGTGGTGGCTGGCTATCATACAGTAGAGTAGCCGGCATGGAGCTCAAGGCGTCCTGCATGATGAGAACACGCACGTCGCGCGTGTCTAGGTCTATATCGCCCTCATAGTCGAATGCGTCGGCAGTCGAGGCGGCTAAGTGAGTCGAGGGCGTGGATAGAGGAAAGACCTGGTCGTTTCGGTGCTGGAAAAGAGCCTGGGCGTCTGGAAACAGGAGGTTCCGGGTGTGGATATCTTCCTGAACAGACTCAAGGGATGAGATTGGCTTGGAGGGCCCTGCCGGTGTAGCCGGTGTCGGCGCGACCGGCGCGGTCGACGTCAGGTTGAAGAGTTTCCCTAGCATCTCTGGGTACCTTCGGTAGGAAGAGGCATGAGGGAGGTTTCAAACAGGCTGAAGGAAGCTCACTGTGCCCAGCCTGAGCTCAACATCTTTGGTAGTGAGGAGCGAAGACGTAAGTGCATGGCGGGGCGCGTGGTGTTGTTCTGTTTCTTCCGTGACGTGCTTGCCACTACTGAAGGAATAGAAGGCAAGATGAGTCGTCGGATTGCTTTTTCCTGCCCAATACCATGAAGCAGGCTGCGCAGTGAGTAAAACGAGTTCGTGAGGGGTTCCAGAGTTAAATGATGAGGTGTCGCATGAGTGGTAGTCTAAGCCTTTCAACGAGCTTGAATGAGATGAACTCTAATTCGTAGCTGACCACTCCGTTCCTGGACTAGATCACCGACGATCGTCTAGGTGTTATTGCTGGAAGCAAAACAGAATATGAAGCAAGACGAAGATATCAGGTTATATCTCAGGTGCTTTCATTCGCGCTCGTGAATGTAAAGGCCAGAGTGGATATGACGCATGCGACGGGTTGCTAGCATGAGAGCGGAAGCCGAGGGTATCAGTTGTCCGGGCCGACTGTCCTCGAGGCAAAGTAGATGATGGTTCAGAGTCCAGACGGAGAGCAGCTCGAGTAAAAGAGCAGGTTTGAAAAGTAGTAACGGGCCTGCAGCCGGAGGACTCGTAGAGCGGTTCGGCTCTGGCAGAATGAGTATGTCTCTGCGCTTCGCAGAGAGCCGTGGGTTACAGTAGAGTATGGAGGGATGACGGTCTGCCGGTGCGGTGCGACCAGCCTTCTAGACCATCCGCCGTGTCTGCGTCAGGAAATGCAGAAAGGATAAAATGGGCAGCCCAGCAGCGCGGAAAGGCGGCGCATGTAGGGTGTTTATCCAGAGCAGCAGGATCGAGAGAGAGTCGAGGGAAGAGAAAATGCGGTGTAGGTCTGGTCTGGGTGGTGCGCAAGTGAGGGCAGCACGAGCAGAGGGTGGTGTTCAAGGTTGAAGGCGGTCCCGGCCCCAGGAGCAGCGAGACCCAGCGGCGGCGGCAACGCCAAACACCAACAGCGAGTGACCTGGGCCGCTAGTACTGGGTACGCCTGGGCCTGGTTCCAGAAAGCGCCCCGTCATTCGGTGGAGTTTAGTGGGCTTAGTGGGCTGGCCTTGGATAGCTTGGTGGATCCCATTGTGACGATTGGGTCCTGTCAGCAGTACCAGTACAAGCACCTCGCGATCTCGTTTCCGCCAGCTTGGTCGACCATCCCACAAGCTGGAGAGCTCTCCTCCCTCAAGACCAGGTGGATAGGTACTTATATCGCATTCGTTCTTGTTGGCCGGCTGTAAATGTTGCATGCTGTCCAACAAACACCATAGAGCGAGCCAATCCTACTGGAGAGGCATTCTCAGCCATTTACCTGCTAAGTAGGTCGGTAGTATCAAATCAGACCGACATGTGATTATCTGTCGATGTATAACCAAGATGCTTGTGTTTGTCATCCAACCATCCGTCCATCCACTCATGCCGCCTGCAAAGCACACGTCCACGACCATATCTCAGCCACGCCAGTGTCGCTTCGCACGATACAATCCCGCTCCCCCTTGAAGCCGTTAATCAAGTCTTCAATATGTTGCCGCACTCTCAGGCTCCGAAACCACTGCCAAGCGACCAGAAAGGCCCGAAGTCGAATCAACCCAGGCTCGGGGTCGCATCCCGGAATGAGTGCTTGTCAAGTGACAAGACATGCCCCGTCATACCCCATTCCTTTACCAGGATTGACATGACGGCCTCTACAAAAGCTAGCTGCGGGCATCGTGGCTTTTTGGCGTGCTACTCATGCTGATGTTTGCGTGCATCGTGAAGCGGTGAGTATGACGACCGGCAATGCCCACCAATCATCCAGCACGCAGATAGCGACTTATCTTCCACTCGCATCAAGTACTGTTTGCTGCCGGCGATATTGCCAGGACAAGGTAATATTATTACTCGGGGCGCAGACCCAGCGGTGAGGGTGAGTCTCCAGTACCACCATCGTAGCAGGGTAAGAGGAGCAAGGTTCCTCTCTCTCTCCGGCCGGGGAGGGAAGAAGAACTGCTGCTGGTCCTTTCAAGGTTTGTCTCAACTCGTTCATGATTGAGATCTTCGACTCTCTTAGTTTTCTGAGATGTTATAGAATGCCAGCCCTTGAATCGCTCTCCCGCCGATATTAAACACGATCTACATTCCTGTCAAAAGGACAGCCATGGGGAACGGGACTTTGTACGAAGTAGAGGTTGGAGCTTTCCCAAACCAAACTCTAACCTTCGATCCCTGTGGTCATACTTTGAACACCTCTGAAGAATCCGTCCTCAGAAGCCAGACAAACCAGACATCTTTTCATAATGTGCAAGGTGCTACCTTGATTTCCGTGCAGCAAGAGTGGGGATCCCAGCTGACTTGGTGAATGGGCAGTCGAATGGAACAACTGCGCCAGACAGGGACTGGGTCCCAAGCCCGTCTTCTTGGTAGCGTCGACTAAAGTCCCTCTTACACCCACAGCGGCCGGTATTCTTCGACAAGGACCCATATTGGGCAGCTCTACTCCGTACTCCGTAGCTGTCTGGGCCAGGCTGGCCCTCACTCCCCATTCTACTGTACGTACGTATGTACGTACATACAGACTTAAATCCGCCTTTTTGCATGTGTGCGCGTGTGGGCACAATTGGTGCGGGTGATGAGCCCCAACAGCTCTGCTGGCCCCGGGACGCAGTGAAACGGTCGCGCATGATGAAAAGCGACTGCTGTGTACTTAAGAACTTATCTGCGCAGAGCTTTAAAGTTGCATTGCATCCGCCTATCTGGCAATCCATGGAGCGCCATCACGTCATAAGTCGCACCTCCTAGCGAAGGGCGAGATACGAAGTAACTCCTGTCTCTCAAGAAAAAGAAACGTGAGCGAACTCCGCTTAAGTGATTTCTCCATTCCCTTTCGGGATGGGAATCTCAAAATGCCAAAGATACTAGGGAGGCGGGAGGTATGTACAGTGACTGATCGACAGCAGCGGTAGCCGAGCTTGCGTCTTCTCTAATGGCTTTCTTTGCTTTTTCTTCTCAGCTTTCTTCAGGGGACCAGATCCCATGCCCAGGTTCCGTTTCGACTATGATATGTAGGGACTCGGCAGTCTACCTTAACCTAGTTCTGAGACCAACTCCTCGGTTCCTTCAGCGGCGTCCGCTAGATCGCGAATTAAATCCTAAACACGAAGACAGCTTCCCTTAAGCCCTCCGATAACATTCCGAGCACTAACCTGGTATGTACAGCTAACGCTTCAAGAGACCAAGCTTGACTAATTATGGCTTCCGAATTCCGAAGCCAGAGACCAGAACGGATGGGCGCCAAGAACCAGTACGGGAGCTACCATTACTACAAGTAATACCCAACCAAGAACGAAGTGCCTCTGGTGATTCTTTCGCCGCCATGCTCCAAAAGTAGGTGGGCAAAATCGGAGAAGGTATCTTCAGCCGTTTTACTGATCAGCTCAGTCCCCTCCACCACCGACGTCAACGGGCCGCGGGACGCCCACATGGCTTTTAACCGGAACCCCTGAATTAGGTACATCGTTACGTCGTCCATCACACAAAACCCTGTAATCAACGACCCCTACAAGAGAAATGAAGGTAATGACTTCACAGGCACACAGGTCAGAGCGTTGAGCAGGCATCGTGCAGGATCGCATCGAGCGCTGGCCTTCTTTTCCTTCTTTTGCTGCGACGGATCGGCCCTCGCCGCTATCCTAGCATGATCAAAATCTGACAGGTCGCAATACCATGCTTTTCTTGTGTTGCGTCGACACAGTTTCGTCTCCGTGCGCTACCCCGGCCAGTGCGACATCGACATCACGGATATGCATAAGCCACAAGCCAGAAGCAGGATGCTGCCCATCCATTCTTCACCGCAACTTTGCAATCCCGCACACCCTGAAAAGCAACGCAACGGGCGGCTGGGTGCTTTCTTCTTCTTTTTTTTTTTTTTGTCCGTGTTGTCTCTATCTCCTCAAGCCCCTTCCCTAGTCAACATGGAGATTGGGCAATGACCTACCGTAGGCACAGAAACTTCCAGGAAAATTGGCTAAATTGGAAGAATGGAGGACTATTCCGCTTGGCCGCTCCGGAGTTTCCAGACATTGTGACTTGTCGAAGATGGGTGTAGGTTAGGAAGCAGACGGGTTGGACTACGCAAGTAAGTATTGCAGAAAGCAGCCGTTGTACATTCATTGCTGTCGGAGGAAGATCTATCTACAGTGTGTACCCTGTACACTCTCTCCTCACCCACATTCGAAAACCCCCACACAGTTTAGTCGAAGACCCCCACGTCCGCTGGTGGCATGTGATCACCTCCTCAGGCCTATTATATCTTGTTCACCAGGGCCATTGCATCGGGGACCCTAATTGCAGTATCCCTGGTCCTCTCAAACTCCTCCAAAGGTGCCACGTTCAGCCAGGACTGGCTGGAAGTCAAATGCTGAGGTGGCAGCATGACTTTACTATGGCGTTGTGATGTCGCTACATCCGAAACGAGACTCGTCACCGAAGGCGATCGAAGGCGACGATCATCCAGCGCATCGCCGAACGATCATGTTGCTGGCTCGCCCATCTTTCACTTACAGCACATGAGATCCTCGCAGAGGCTGCCACACAATATCTGGCACTCTGTACTTTCGAGTTTCCTTCTGCGCAGCGAGGACGCCATGGAAGCAACGCCGGACGCGGATGAGGCGCCGCGGTCCCCATCGCGGCTTGCCGCAGCGATGACTTGCTGAGGGACGGCCACCTCGGGCTGGAGGGTCGCAGAGTGAATGCCGTACGCGTGTAGACATTCGCTCACAGTGCGGGCTTTCGCCATAAAACTGCTGATACTCTGGTCCTCGACAACGACATGTGCGGAGGCAATGGCCTTCTTCTGATCCAGTCGCCAGATGTGCAACTCGTGAATGGACTCGATACCCTCGATCTATACTCCGAGGGTCAGTACTGTACCAGAAGAACCATACAGGAGCGATCCTACCTTCTCGAGATCATGCTTGACGTCTTCCAGATTTACACCGCGAGGAGCGCTCTGGAGCAGGATTGTACCACTATTCTTGACGAGCGGGATCGCCGAGATGAGGATCATGAAGGCGATGCCGACGCTGGTTCCAGGGTCTGCGTAGAAACGGGCATCATAGTCGGTAAGCCAGATGACAAGCGCCGAGATGATGACGCCTATGTTGTTGATTGCATCTCCGATAACGTGAACCAAGACACCAAGCATGCCGAGGTCATGGCCAGGACTCTTAAGCTTGGCAACATTGTGGCGATGCTCAGCATGTGGTCGAGGCAGCTTTGGACACGTTAGTCAGCCATGCAACACGACCTTGATCGCCGGCTCAATCTCACCTCGATGGACTGCCCGTTAGTATTATCGGCAGTGGGTGCCTGGTCTAGACTATCAGCACCTCCTGGTGGGCCGTGATCGTGCTCTGTCCAAGTTCCAAGGGTCAGCTGGAGAGCATTCGGCAGACTCGAAAGAGTGGCAAGACCTACCATGGAGGAATGCGGCGCTAATAATATTCAAAGCCAGACCAACGCAGCCCATGATGAGAACGAGCTTCGGGTTTTCAACATCTAGTGACGCAATTAGACGAAATGCCCGTCACAGAGTTGGAGTTTCAAGACACTTACGCTCCAGCGATATGAACCTCTCGATCGACTGGAGGAAAATACTAATACCCAGAGCGAACAAGAACACGCCATTGAAGAAGGCCCCGAGAAGTCTGGCTCGTGCCCACCCGAATGACAGGTCTTGAGGAGAGTTGCTACGCTCTGAGATCTGTGAGGTGTTGTCAGTGGGCTGGCAGTGAATAACTGTGAGAAGATTGACATACAATTATGGCAACGAGAGCAACTATGAAGCCGATCAGGTCGTTCATCTGCCTGCCTGTTAGATCAAACACGCTTCCTGCAAGGATGGACTTGCAATGGTTAGATAGGTGGCAGTATGAAAGGGCCCTTACATAATGAAAGGCATCGGCCAACAACGCCAATGACCTCGTAAGAAAGGCAACTGCATGCGAAGGTTACCACATATATTACAGCTTGGCACTATGATCTGCGCTTAGCTTACTTGCAATTTCGGCAACGAAGAACGAGAAGGAAATGCCAATCGTGACCAAAAGCCTCTTCTTCGGGGTAAGTTTGAACCCCATGTTGATACTGTCTGGGTTGGATGCTTGGTGAATGCTTGCTAGTTGTGGCACCTAGTTGTGGCTCTGTAGGCCGGGATGATACTGACTCTAGAATCCAGAGACAATGGTCCTGAATACCAAGGTTACCAGAGCTTAAATACTTGGTGATGAAGCCCGTCGGGAACGCAGCAACAACTGTCAAGTACGTCGCTAGTTTGCTAAACACCAAGTGATTGCCGGCCCGAAACGCGGATTGTGGCAGGAGACAACGGATCGAGTTGCAAGTTTGCCGTCGACCAAACGGTCCTATGAGATCGTGCAAGTGGACGAGCTCTTTGAAATAGAAGGGAGATACTAGCAAGCACGACGAACAAAAGGGGAAAGGGGTTCGTAAGTCTGATAAATAAAAGTTGGCACCTCGAGAGCTCAAAGTACCGAACCTGGTTGAGTGATCCGGGACGCAGACATTTCTCATGTAATGTTGCCTCACCTCCGCGGCGACTTTTGCCTAAGGGAAGCGGCGACATATGATCCAAGTCTGTGCTCGCACCAAGAGTCATGCAACAAACAAACATTTTTGCCATCGTGTGGAATCTCCGCGGCGAGAATAGGCGCTAAAGGAGACCGCTGGAATCGGGGAACACTCCATCTTCCATCTTCCATCCAATCCACAAACACAAAGCGACTCCCAGCATGTGCAAGTAGTTTTGACCTGCGCTCACCGGTGATTTGGCGAGAGTTCGCTTCGGTGGTGTTCTCAGATTATGTTTGCTGGCCCGGAGGACTTGGGGTTAGCCGCAAACAAGCGAGTTGACAATCCTGCTGTGCTTTCACTCAGAGTTCTACGGAACGATCGGGTCTGACATGAAGCTGCCTTAGATGCTCATCGGTTTACTCGTTTGTAAGAGCGCGCTCAAGCCCCGTGCGTCATCTTGAAACGATGACATCTGGACGGACTTGAATGTGAGATCGGTACCTGCTCGCACGACAGTGTACGGAGTAGGTAGAGGTAAAGTCCCTAGGTAGTGGGGTAAGCCGGCATCGTCCCGCTTGTCACTGTAATTATGGGGGCCAAAGGCGGTGACCAGGTCGAGCTTGGCGTCGCGACCTGCGCGACCAGAGCTTCCCAAGGTTCCGTCATTCTGCCAGTGCGCATGGATCAACATCCTCCTTCTTGCCCATCGCGGTCTGAACTCTCAGCTCTCAATTGTCGTCTACCGCATTTGTGCCTGTTCTCGCTTGCCGATGCTGCAAACCTAAGCAACAGGTAGCCCCAAGATGGTCAAGTAACCCAGTGATTTGCCTGTCTGCTGGTGCCACACAGAGTTCCGCAATGCCGCTGTCCCGCAATGGTTCATCCTCGCCAGCGCCCCGAAGGGCTCCGCACTGGTCGTCACACCTTCGCCAATTCAGCCGGTCGAGCCTAGACAAACATCAAGACGGGCCCAGGTCCCCAGATACAGTGTCCAGTCACTCGACAGTCCGCGAGCTTCCCCAGGTGAAGCGAGGTGGCCTGGAGCGAAAATGTGTCGTTACCGTGAACGAGTCTTTCGTCAGCGAGGATGTGATGCTCAACCTGGACCTCTTCGACCACGAGGTCAAGCCTGGCACCTTGATGGCTATCAATATTCTTTCTGAGAAACCATCCTACGGGAGCCTGCGGCGACAGTCATCACAAGAGCACTGGCAGAACCAATCAATCCCCGAGCCGCCCAGCAGCGATGTCATCGACGCAAGCCGCTACTTGTTCATTGCCCAGGACATGCCGAAGGACCTCAAAACGAGGTATCCCAAGATTGAGCTTTATGTCGCTAAGCGGATAGCCGACGCCTTTGGCCTGAAGAATGGAGCAAGCGTAACCCTGACTCCCGTACGTTCAACTGCGCACTTTTGTCATCAGCACAAGCTGCTAACGCATGATATTAGGTTGATGGCAGTAACCCCGCCATCGAGGCATCGCACGTTGAGCTCTCTTTCAAGGACCAATATCTCTCGAGATCAGACATGTGGCGGCTTACAAGGACAGAGCTAGCCGAAAGGACTGTTTACAAGGGTCAATCGATACTATTCCTTGGCACTATCAAAGCGAGGATCACAGCCGTCTTTGTGGAGGGTCGCAAGGTTCAGTCTGCATACTTTGGATCCAACACAAAGCCAGTCTTTCGGAGCGAGTCCGCACGATATGTCTTGTTCATCCAGATGTCCCGCGAAATGTGGGACTTCGACTCGGACGGCTCGGGCGAAATCATGTTCAACAAGGTGGTCAATGGCTTCCTGCCAGCCCTCTTCAAGAAGTGGGAGGCATTAAAGGTCAAACATCTCGTGAGCATTGCTATGTTCGCCCGCGTAGAGTATGATACCGGCTTAAGCACTGAGCTGGCTGAGAGCAACACTTTGGATGACTACTACACCGGCGTTCAGAGCTCCGGGAACAAGCGGCCATACAAAGACTTCTACCGCGTTGTGGTCAGTGAGATGGCCAGCGGTGAGTGGACCAAGATATTGTACCAGCTGAAGCGCGAATTCAATTACTTTCGGCGTGATATCAACCTATATCATCAGACGGCGATGCAGTCGGACCTGTCGCCCACCTCTGATGATTTCGAGGCTAAGAAGTCGGCAATACACCAAATCAAGGCCGAGCCATCTTTGGCTATGTATGGGAACTTGTTGGAGGCCATCAATATGGCATCATCCTTGTTCGCTCACGACTACATCGACAGGGATCTGATGCGCACCGGCATCTCTGTCGCTGTAATCACTGCCGGGCCCGGTGTCTTTGAAGTCGAATATGATGCCTTGCTGAGGACGACGGAGGCACTGGTCGGCAATGGGCTCGGCATAGATCTGATCTGTGTTCCAAAGATGCCACTCCATTCCGTTCCCCTCTTCCGCTACCGGAACCCGCAGTATCGCGATGGTCGCAATGGACCCCGACCGCGGCTTTACCTGAGCTACGACAGCACACCCAAGCAGCAGACCCCCCTAGTCGGGAGCTATTCCAGTGTCGTGGGCTCATTCTCTCCTAGCAAGGCCACTGACATCACGATCAGGGGGGATTCCTTTTCCAGTCACCCAGCGAATGAGTGGTGCTTTGCTCTTCCGCAGTGGCTTCATGTCTCCTTTTGGGATGGAACGTCGGGTGACTCACTCTTCTACCAAGGCATCGCACTCTCTGTCTTCGAGAACATTGATCAGAAATCTCGGGATACATTTACCATCCGTTGTCGAATGTATGATCTGCAAATGAGGAGCGTGCTCGAGACAAATGAAATCGAGACCGCCCCTTTACACACCGACCCATACTTCCCTTCCAAGGCCATACAGCCACTCAACACCCCAAGACCACGCCATACAGATTTTGAGGATATTCTAGTGATCCACCATAAAAGGATACCGGACACGCTCTACGACCATGTTTATGGCCAGAGGTTCGTCCCGGATAGACATGCAAACCCGCAGGAGAAAATGATATGGAGGCAACTCCGAGAATTTGACGAAGGTAGAGCACGCTTGCCAAAAACGAGGCGTTCACGCGTTCACGTATCTGGTCGAGAGCTTGAGGAAGGAACTCGACGTCAGCTCATGGAAGACAGCACACTGTTCGGTACTTCGGTTGGAGACCGTCGTTCCTCCGTATCAGCGCATTTGTCACCAAGCTTTACACAGAAGTCAGCCTCGGAAAGGCGGGAGTCTATGGTCAGCTTGCGAAAAGCTACCGATTTATTGAACGTTAAATCGACCGCATCTCCGGTCAAAGCCCCCAAGTTCATGCGCCAGATCAGTCTGGGTCAGCGCGGGTTTGGAATTGCCGCGCCGAAGGCTGCGTTGGCCGAGGTGAAGGCGGAGACAGTCGCCGCATCAAGATCTCCGGCTCCTGCTGCTCGCCCGGCTCCTGTGTCGAGAATGACGCCGACGAAGCCACCAGCGCGGCCATCATCATCCCAAACTGCATCGAGTGCCACCAGTACGCCCTCGTCAGAGAAGCCCGACCCTCATGCCTATCCTTCGGCGATAAGCTCACTCCGGGACGGCACACCTAGCCGACCCATCGTCATCAAAAGCGCCCAAGAGACGTTGGATGGCGCCAGTCAGATGACTTCCAGCTCCGTGCTAGCAACCACAATGACGTCCAAAACTGTTACATCCCACGACCGCGACATACGATTTTCAAACGCTTTGCGCGCCGAGGAGGCGCAAAAGGCGGCTTCCAAGCTGTACAACTCCAAATTGCTCGCCGATGCAATCCCTGAGCTTCCCTCGACACTATCTCCGACCGCAGCTCTGTCACCATGGTTGACTATTCTGAACCCGTCGAATCCTACGGCAAGCCATGTCGACGATACTGCTCTCTACAGCCGTTGGCAGCATGTCTTCCCACGGCCGTCGGAGATGAAAGCGATGAAATGGCGGGCTCTCTGCTCTCCTGCGGCGGTTCCCTTGACCACAGAATATTTCCCCACGAAGGCTCAGTTCGAATCGGAATACCAGCAACAGCCGTACAATATCTCCCAAGAGCTTGAAGATGAGATGAGCGAAGAACCGCGAAGCAGAGAGGAGATGTTGCGTGAACTAGTGAGCCTGCGGTTTTCTCAAGGGTTCCAGGTAATCGTCGGTCGAGCCATTGCGAACGCATTTGGGCAAAAACAGCTCAAGATCGCGGATGTGTTCTCCCGCCAGCATGCTGCGGAGGACGGTACGAGCATCTTCATGACTGTCGGAAATATCATTCACCAGCTTTCCTGTGTCAACGGAAGCGAGGTTGAAGTCAATATCTACATTCGCAAATCGACCGATTCGGCGTTTACCAGGGACGGTGTAGCGCCTGTGTACAAGCCGGCCATCCGCACGATCCTGGATCGAAGCTACGAAACCGCACACATTGACATCATTACTCCTCGAGTTGAGAGGAATTGGAACTACATAGACTCGTATCTCGCGGGCCATCATCATCAAATGACCGAAAACCTGCGATTCTGGAGGGCAAGATTTGTCTTCATCCCAATCGCTTGCAAGGGACCAGCAGCCTCCGAGCAAGAGCAGGAAGAGTGCCGATTAGAGGGGATCCGGAGACTTGGTCAGCTGTGGCAGAAGCACCGCTACTTTCCACCTTCTGAGCGCCGATTTCAAAGCGTGGGCCGTGGCCATGGGAAGGACCCAAATCCACTCGACATTGTATACAAAACCGAGGACCCATCAGTGGTCATCGCCGCAGAGCTGGAAACACTGCCGCTCCTAGAAGGTTTGGAAGCAGGCAGTAGAAAGGGTCATCTGGTCACCAACAATGAACAGTTCCGCAAGACGAATGTCAACATAGGCACCCTCGCTGAAGCCATGCAGCAGCCGGTCGAAGCTGGCGGGGTTCGGATGCAGAATCGCAGATGGCATCTTACGCTCTATCACAACTGTTTCATTGGTTCTGATATGACCAGCTGGCTGCTTGACAACTTCGAAGACCTAGACAGCAGGGAAGATGCTGTGGATTTTGGCAACATGCTCATGGCTACCGAGGACGACAAGGGCAAGGAGAGGGAGAAGGACAGCAATAAGGACGGTTCGAATAAGGAACCCAAGCGAGACCCAGGCTTGTTTGTCCACGTATCGAAACGACATCCCTTCAAGGACGGCAACTACTTCTACCGCATCGCCGCGGAGTATGCCAAGCCTTCTCAAGGATGGTTCAGTCAGAGACGCAAGGATCAAGGGGCTCCAGCCACCCCGCTGACTGAGACGGCACCGCGGGATTCTCCCCGACCGATCATGCCCCGACCGACTTCAATCCAGGAGAGCCACTCGCCAATATCTGGCACATCCACCCCCACGGCGCCGATCGCTCAGGGAAAGAAGCCCAGGGTTGTTCTTAGCAAGGTCATCAAGTACGACGTGGATCACCGAAAACGTTCGTATCGACCCGAAAGAATCGATCTCCACTACGACCGGCTTCACAATCCGGACAATTGTTATCACGTTCGGATCGACTGGATTAATGTGACAGCAAAACTGATCGAGGATGTGATTGAGCTTTGGGCCAGAGAAACATTGAACTATGGATTACGTCTGGTTGAGGTCCCGCTTGCCGAGGCGTGTTCGATTACCGAGACGAATCCCTTTCGAAGACCTTATATCATCAAACTTGCCGAGCCGCCCCCGAAACAACAGCCTGTCACCTTTTACGAGGCGAACTCACTCGCACCCCAGGTCCAGCCTGGCAAATTCTTTTATCAGAGAGAGCTGTTGCGCAAGTTTGACTTTGTCCTCGATATGGAGGCAGCATCCAATTTCCCGAGCAACGTCGATGTCAATTACTCGTGGGGCAGGCCCGACTTTAAATTGACCCAGTTCATCCATCGGTCGGGTGTCATCCTTGCTCAAATCACGAATGAGGGCGACCTGCTCGTCCTCGCCAACCGAGTCTACAGTGCAAGGGCCCTAGCCGCTCGCGAGAAGGAACAACGCTTCGACCACCAGGGCTCAATGGATCGAGGGCTAGGTCTCCCTGGGCGCGGTGTGTCTGGAGGTGGGTACGCACCCTTCCCGGGCCCAGCACCCGAAACAACGCCGTTCTCGTCACCCATTGTCAAGCCCACCTTTTTCAATTCACCCATGGTGCGGGCGGCCAATACCGACCTACAAGCGCCCGCAATCACAGTCAAAGGGGGCCCGCCGCCGTCGATGACGGCTCCCGAGCCTGAAGCGGTCAAGGAGCAGCTCGAAGGATTCTGTCAGGACGTCAATGCGCTCAAGGCCTTCTACAAGGAGGCGTTTGACCGGGGCAACGAGCCGCTGACTACAACGACGATGACGCCGCGTGTATCGGCAGCGGCATCGGCGACGCTAAGTCCGATCCCGGACGCGCATATTCCCGTGCTCGGTCTCGGAGCCAGCGTATTGGGAGGGCTCGACACGGGCATCCCTCCGGCGATGAGCCCCGGACCTCGCTTGGGCAGTCCGGCTGTGAGCCTCACGCCGTCGCAGCGTTTCTTCAGGAGGGGAAGCGTACAGGAGGGAATGCCTGGGCAGAGTTTCAGGGACAGGTCTTGAAAGGCACCGGCGAGTGCGTGTATGTATGAAGTGTACGAATTATGTTGGGCGTTGTAAATTTACATGAATGTACAAGGGTGGGCGCGTTAGGAGGCCGCCCATTGAATGATATGGGCGTCGATGAGGAGTCGGTACCTTGCATGCAATGTACAGCGAGAGGCGTGGGTTTTGCCGCATCAACTCTCCCGATAAAGCACATAGCGTATTACCGTGGAGCAATATCATTGAGCATCTTGACGAGGAGGTACATCGTCACCTAGGTGGGTGACGGGCTCAGCCACAGTGGTACGCACCTGATTCGTGGGATCCGATGAGATGTCGAAGCGGTGAGACCAGATATTTGTCTGGGCTGAGAAAATATTGAGCAAATGGGAAATGGCGGAAAGAAATAATACCAAAGCCAGGTTTGTGATGGATTGTATGTTGGGTGGTAATTATCGTGTGTTTGTTTACACGTGGTGGCCAAGCTAAACCATGTCGTTAGTAGCTAGGTATTGATTGCGAAATGCGACCTGGCGCTGCCGCAAAGTCGATGAGCCAAAGCGCGCTCCTCCCTGGCTATCGCATGCGCACCTTTTTCCTTGGATTTTATTCTCGAATGGCGTACGGCGATTTTATGGTGTCATTATTCACGTGGTATCTGGCCATTGATGTGATCGACAATTTTTGCCAAGACGATAGGTGAGCCAAGACGGCCAAGAAAAGCTTGGGGGAGGACACATCCGCAGCCCCAGGAATGACCAAGAGATCTTGACTGTTGCCGAGCGATCTTGGCTCTTTGCTTGATTCAACAACGGACCCGGGGTGCCATTTCTTGGCATTTTGTTGTCACACTTACACAAGACATACATCCCCCGTTTACAAAATAAATCATGACTGCCGGTATGGAGGTCCGAGGGGTCTTCCCTTTCTTCTTGGTGTTTTGCATTCGATAGGTTGCTAGAGAAGCATGTCGACGTCATGGATGGAAAGGTCCTTCTTGAGTCTCTGGGTAGGTAGCACTATGCTCGATGTGGTTGCTCCCTGAGTTGTCCTGGATAGTCTTGAGAACCCCTGGTCTTATGCCAACCTTTTGTTTGCGCCTGAATCTGGTCGCATTTGTCCGTTTGCAGGCCCAAACATACCTTATTTACAATGAGAATAGGATAATAAGTGTGTTGGTTGGAACAGGTACGGGCTGGGCTAATTTGGTGGGCGGGAGCAAATCACACCGGACAAGGAATGAGAGGAGGGAAGAGGAGACGAGAGGAGCGCTTGCTGTCCCCGTCCCGGTCCCCGTCGCGCATCGTCATATCAAACAATGCTCCTAATCTGTCCAAGTACTGCAAATAAAGTACCCCTGAAACAGTCTTGCCCCAAGTACCGAACCCTGCTTTGTTGTCCCGTACAGTACAGTGACGACAATCTTTCATCCTGTTTTCCTTCTTGACTGACTCCTTGTCCATCCCTATTCGCGCGATTCTTCCTTTTCCCTTTACTCATTAGGTGCCCTTGACTCTTTTCCTCGCTCTCTACAGACTTATCTACTTGGGTATATACACCTATCGGTCGTCTTTTAAACAAAACCATAATCACCGCCTCCTTCTTCCTCTCGTTCCAACGCGTGTCCAGGACCTCACCACAGAGACAAAAACATCAGCGCAGTAGATACGATCCCTTCAGCTTTCTTCAGGCCAAGAAGACGACTCGAGAACGACAAAATTTACAGAAGGAGCACGGCGCGTTGAGCAACAGCTTCGCGTAGTTTGGTCCTGAAGGGTCGCATTTGAATACTCTTCACCGGCAGATTTCGAACATCTGGGGCAATCGAGTTGTTCTCCATTGGGCGGCCTCCCAGCGAATAACTCAAATATTTACATTGATCCATCCACCGGAGCAAGCACCCACCACAGCTTCGCCCAAGCTTTCTACTTCGCTTATTAGGAAACACGCCGTCTGGTTTTGCGGTGTGTACCAGACCAGTGCACCGCTAGCTCTCAGATCCGGAGCCGTGCGAGTGGAAGAAGAGAGGGAAAAACTGGAACTATGGCGTGTAAGTTCAAATTTGCCAAGCAGCTATTCCCCTTTCCCACCCACACCCTCTTTTGATGCGCTGGTGGATGAATGAGCCCTGCATTTCTGACTTGGGTATTCCCCACATTCATCCTAACGCGCGCCCATCCATGGAGACTCGGTGACCTGGGCTGCTTTTGGGCTGTCATCACTCACTCCTTCACTACACTCCTGCAAACCTGCACTCCTCACGCATTTCCTTTTTTCTCCTCTACCTGCACTGCCCTCACCGCAAGTGCTCTTTTGCTTCAATTCACTGCAGATATCTTTTGGCTCGAGTATTCTGTTTTTAATTTCACCAGTGGGCGATTGGGCTCTTGTGCTACCTCATCTTAATTCATTTCCCCATCTTGCTTTTATTTATGCCCCCAAGGCCAATCGCTGCCACCCATCATTACCCATCATTCGCCACAGCCGTCATCAGCTCGACCTTTGTGCTCCCCCACTACCCCAGGAAATGGCACTGCTGCCTTGCGTCTGACAGAGGAACATAATATATTAACCACAATGGCCGCTCCAGTCAGTCATTATCATATCAAGCGCGCAGCGCACACCCTGAGTCGCCAAGAGACCGACGCGCGCTTCAGCCCGTTCGCACACATACAATGGCGCTCAAAACAGAACCGGAGCGAGACCTTCCCGCGAGACATCGAGGCCCAGCGACATGAAGACCGGGACAACGCCGACGAGGTTGGTTCGCCAATCGAACACTCTCAGACTGCGCCTACCTACTCGTCGGGTGCCAACAACGATGTCCGCCCAGAGCTACTGGAGCAATCAAAGGAGGAGGACGTCTCCGACCCGACCGGGAGCAGCGGTGGCCAGTACAGTGGTGAAACCGAACTGGGGAATGACCGCCTAACACCCACCAACACGAATTCCGGGATCAGGAAACGTGGTATCGCTGGATCAGCCGAGTCGCCCACCAGAGCAGCGCAGGAGAATGCCGAGGACGAGAAGAAGGGAAAGAAGAAGAAGGAGCATGCCATGTTCAAACATATCGAGCCAAAGGAGCCATTCACGGTCGGCAACCAGCTGCAGAGGACCTTTCTCAACTCATGGATCAATATCTTGCTCATCGCCGCTCCCGTGGGCATTGGCCTCCATTTCACCTCGGTCGACCCCATCGCCATTTTCGTTGTAAACTTTGTTGCCATCATTCCGCTGGCTGCCATGCTGAGCTTTGCCACCGAAGAGATTGCATTGCGCACGGGCGAGACTCTGGGTGGCTTACTCAATGCCTCCTTTGGAAATGCTGTCGAGTTGATCGTCGCCATCATGGCCTTGGTGGAGAAGCAGATTGTCATCGTTCAGACATCGCTCATCGGCAGTATTCTCTCCAACCTGCTCCTTGTGATGGGCATGTGCTTCTTCTTCGGTGGCCTTCGAAGACAGGAACAATTTTTCAATACGACCGTCGCACAGACTGCCGCCAGTCTGCTAGCATTGGCCGTAGCTGGTGTGATTGTGCCCACAGTCTTCGATGTTGCCAGTATTACCTCGGTCGCCGATGTTGCTGCGCTCTCCCGCGGCACCTCCATCATTCTGCTCTTCGTCTACGGCGGTTATCTGTTCTTCCAATTGAAGACTCATCAAGCCGTCTTTGCCGAGGAGAGCCAGAAGGTGCCTGCCAAGCCGTTTAAACACTCCAAAGACATTAAGCAGGGCTTGGCCAACCCCGTCGGCCTGATTGCCCATGGTGTCTCTGGGCGTGAGGACAACCAGCGCCTCTCGAAGATGCTGATGCAGCCACCCATTGACGAAGAAGAGGGTGAGGAGCCCCAGCTGCACTTTTTCGTTGCGCTCGGTCTTCTCGTCGGCTCGACTGTCGTCATCGCATTCTGCGCCGAATTTCTGGTTGATAGCATCGATGATGTGACCACAAGGGGTCATATCAGCAAAGAGTTCCTCGGTCTTATCCTCCTTCCCATTGTTGGCAACGCTGCCGAGCACGCCACTGCGGTCACCGTTGCCATTAAGGACAAGATGGATCTCGCCATCGGAGTTGCTATCGGTTCGAGTATGCAGGTCGCCTTGTTCATCATCCCTCTCTTGGTGGTTATCGGCTGGGGCATGGGTCTCGATGAGATGTCCTTGAGCTTCGACATCTTCCAGGTCGCCGTCTTGTTCGTCTCTGTGCTGCTTGTCAACTACCTGATTGCCGACGGAAAGAGCCATTGGCTCGAGGGCATGCTTCTGATGTGCTTGTACTGCATCATTGCCGTCTGCTCATGGTGTAAGTCCTTCATGAAAATCCCCCTTCTCGCCATGTTCTCATCACTAACATCTCTTGTCAGGGTATCCGGCCAAGGAAGGCTCGAGCGAGTAACGAGGCTCCTGCGGGAACTATCTCGCCGTTCTTTTTGACGGACTGGTTGGCGCTAAATACCTTGCATATCAACCCTTTTCTTTGTACAAAGTTTACCGCATGTAATACCACCTTTCGCGGCCCCCATTTTTGGTATCCGACAAATATACATATTCTCGGACGAAGAAACAGATAGACTCTTGTCAGCAATGAAGACAGACAAACTTGGAGATACTCGGTCGACCATATCGTGATGTAGTGTGATGCAGTCTGGGTCTGTCATGTCGACAAATTCAACCGGGTGAGCGTCAAAACCGCGCGTCATCGATGTTTCCAATCCGCATTTCACTTTACTTGTGACCAAAGACTTCGACTTGAGACTATATGTTTTTGAAAGAGTGACTGTGGTTGGAAAAGCAAGCGCCCTGCCGTATGCTGCAAATACAATAACTAACTAACAAGACTCGAATTGCAGATGCCGCAGGACAAACGATGCATTATGGATGCGTTCTTCTAACCCGACCCTGCCCCTGAAAACTCCGGAAGATATGACTACACACGACAAACAATGAAAAAGGAAAACAACATGCTCTTGTTTACTTCTTCATGGGCTGGTCGTTCATCAGCCGCTTCATAAGGGGCGTGAACTTGCCGTCGGCGGCCATGAGCTGCGCGGCCGGGCTGACAAAGTTGTCGGCGACGTGGGCCATGCAGCCGAAGAAGGCGTACTCATCGACGAAGCCCTGGTGGTCCATCCAGTCGGCCAGCTCGGTCGTGAAGGCGTTGACCTGGTTGCCGTCGCGGCTGATGCTCGCGATCTCGCTGACGAAGAGCGGCAGCTTGAACTCGTCGTGCAGGCCCTGCAGGTACTTCTTGCAGGCCCCCGCGTCGGTGCCGTACCAGTGGCAGCCGAGGTAGTCGGGCTTGTCGCCGCCGATGGCCTTCATGAACTCGCGCAGCCACTTGTGGCCCGCGTCGTCGGACGCGCAGCTGGGGCCCACGAGCTTGAGGTTGCCGTGGCCCTTGCGCAGGGGCAGCATCTTTTGCTTCCAGAGCTGGGCCGCCTGCTGCGGGCTGCAGGGGATGCGCTCGGGCTCGTTGAGGAACAGCACCTTGATGCCCTTGTTGGCCTTGTTGGCGGCGCCGATGACGGCCTGGAAGTTGCGGTAGTCCTCGGACCCGTCCTGCAGCTGGGCCGGCGTGCGCGCCTGCGGGTAGTAAGGGAGGCGGCCCTTGAGCTCGGGCGGCGCCCAGGTGTTCCAGTTGGCGACCGACTTGAAGGGCCCGTTGAAGTTGAGCTGGTCGATGGCGCCAGGGCGGTCGCGCGTGTTGGTGTAGTCCCAGAGGAGGCAGCGCTTGCGGATGACCATTTTGAGAGTGTTATTGGTGGTTCTCTAAAGAGATTTGAAAGTTATAAAGAGTTTGAGTTATTGATGAGACTGGGCTATAGCGAGTCTGAATTGTCTGATTGTGTCTCTTTCAACTCTCTTCAACAAAAGGAGGAATGCTGGGCATATATATACACATATACATAGTCAGGACATTGTAGGCATCGTGGCGTTCTCTTGCGTATACTGGGCGCAATTGACTGATGGCACCTCGGGCTGACCGCAAGCATCCTCTCTATTTCCGCTCGACGACCTCTTCCTCGGCCATTTCAAATTGGCGTCAGAGTTAGAAAAGAGGCTGGCTGTAAGGCGAGTGGTGTGAGGTGAGATGTTCTATCCTTGGAAGGGCAACTGACCAATGACGTAAGCCCGGCTGCTCGCTTTCAGAGTCGCTCGAGTTGTCAGATCTCACACCCTCCCAATCCCTCGATCTCAATTTGGTGTGTAAATGCGCCACTGTGCTGATTGCAAAGGGTCTCAAGTGAACAGGGAGGGGAAACTAGGTACGCTGACACCGGTTGTCAGATTGGCCCTGGCGCACATGTTTCCGTAGCGACAGTAAGAGACAGTTAGTTGTCAGCAGTGGCAGCCACTTCGCGTGCTCGGAAACAACCGCTTGTAATATTAGGTGGTCCTATAGAAATCGCTCGAGGACTTGATCATGCGGCTCGACTCAAGCCCCAGCTCAGCCTTGCCCCTTGAGGCAACTCTGTACGCCGGTAAGCAAGCGTTGCACGGTCAGTCCCGCACCTCCCTATCAGTTCCTCTTCTTGCCGCCCCTCTTCGCTGGCCTCGCGTTCTTCTCTCTCTTCATCTCTTGGACCTTGCGCGCCTTGCGGATGTCGTGCTCGTTCTTGAGCTCGCGCCTGCTACCCTCGCCGTCCTTGAACTTGCCGATCCTCTTCTCCCTGGCTTCAGCCACGCGCTTCTTGCGCACGTGATAGTCGTCCCTGAACTTGTCGGCCTCCTTGGGCGCCTGTTCCTTCTTGTGCTTGTAGCGCGGGCCACCGCTTCCAATAGGCCCGTTGCTGCCCGGGGCAGCCGACGAGACCTGGCGCGCCAGGCCGGCCTTCTCGGCCTCACCCACTTGCGGCATGCGACCCAGGCGGTTGGCCTTCCTCCACCTGTCGAAGCGCCCGCTCTGGAACGACGCCGCGATCTTGACACCACTCTCGCCGCGGATCATCTTGGCACCCTTGGTACCGTCCTCGTCGTTGGCACGCGCAACGTACTTGCTGTTCTTCTTGTCCCAACGCATCTTCGAGCGCGTCGGCACGCCAAAGGACTTGGCTGTGTCGTCGTTGGTCAAGTCCATGGTGGCATCGCGGGCAGCTTCCACGAAGTTGGTGCCCTGGGTGCCGGAGTGAACACCGTAGCCGCGCTCCTCGGCAGCATTGGTCGTGCGTGGTGTGTAAGAGAGGAAGAACTCCGGATCTTGCCATGAGTTCTCGCCCTTCTTCTTGTTATGCGTTTCGTTGCTAGTGACCGTAACCTCGAGATCTGACTCTGATTCCTCCTCTGGTTCTGATTCAAAAGCAGCTAAGGCATCGCCGTTCACCTCCGGCGAGTCCTCGTCGTCAGATTCATTGTCATCGTGAACCAATTTGCCCTCATCTTCTCCCTCTTCCTCCTGACTAGCCTCAACCTTCTTGCGAGGCTTGAGCTTTGCTCTCATGTTCTTGACAACTTCAGCGGCCTCATTGCGCACAAACTTTTTGCCCTGCAATCCGATTTCAAAGATAGTTTCCTGCGGTTTAAAACCACTGATGACGGCCAGCATATCCGCTCGAGCCTGTTCAGCATCGTTATCAAGGTCTCCAAAGAGTGGGTGGAGTTGCGTCCACGCCTTGGTGGCGACGGCTTCCCTCGACCTCTTAGCACTCTGGCTTGATGCAGATGTTCGTGTCCTGAAATATTGCTTTTCGGCTTTTACTGAGACATCTCGTAGTGATCTTATATCAACGTCGTCGCCAATGAGTTTGGTAAGCCATTCGACCTGTGACTCAACCGGTTCTCGGGGCAGTGCTCCAACGACGACGTCCTCAGCAAAGTTTACCGACGTTCCATTATCCCGGCCAACGACCAATCGTTTACCTAGGAAAAGTTGTAGATCCAGCAAATAGGGTGCATCTGTCTCCCGGACGAGACTATAACTCCAACCGCGCTGTCCCGCACGAGCTGTACGACCAACTCGGTGAATGAACACTTTAGGCTGGGGCGGAAAATCGTAGTTGATGACATTGGCCAGCACAGGAATATCAATACCTCGAGCCGCCAGATCAGTCACCACCAAGATGTTGGTTCTGCCGCGGCGGAAATCATCAACGTTGATTATCCGCGCTGTCTGGTCCAGGGAACCATAGACATAAGAAACTGCAAAGCCCGACTCTCGAAGGATAGCGGCAATGTACTCGACGTGGTGCTTCGTGG
The DNA here is from genome assembly GCA_018873225.1 of [Phialemoniopsis] sp. UDSM-2020. Taxonomy (NCBI): domain Eukaryota; kingdom Fungi; phylum Ascomycota; class Sordariomycetes; order Thyridiales; family Thyridiaceae; genus Thyridium; species [Phialemoniopsis] sp. UDSM-2020. Next base: position 2,451,596 of record JAEILZ010000005.1, read on the forward strand.
CTGTGAAGATGATGGTCGAATGCTCCGTCGGTTTCTCCTTTTGGTTCGGCCTATACTCGCGCTTTCTCTTCTTTGATGATCTTTCTGGTTCTTCCTGTACACCTTCCGGTATGCCCGTGGGCATCTTGATCACTTCGTGAAGTATGTGAAGTAGGGCGCCCTCCTTCTCGGCACCCTTGACAGAGAAGAAGGCGCTCTCGAGATCCGGCGAGATCTTGCTTTCTGCATCTAACCTGACTAGGCTGGGATCCTGGAGGCCTGCCCGCGCAAATTCGACTAGGGACGTAGGGAGAGTTGCCGAGAATAGTAAAGTCTGTCTCGACAATGGTAGGGCGTGCAGAATTTCGGTGAGCTGGGCTGCGAAACCCATCTCAAACAGCCGATCGGCTTCGTCAAATACCACATATTGTATCGAGTGTAAGTCCAGAGACATTTCGACCTTCAGGTGGAGGAACCGACCAGGGGTTGCGATGATGATATCGGGGTTGGTGGCCATGAAACCGAACTGCTCTTCCAGGCTGTCGCCTCCGACGAGAAGTACTGTCCTGAGGTCGGTGCCTTTGCCGAACTCCTTGACAACCTTCAACGTCTGTAAGGCCAGCTCACGGGAAGGCGACATGATGACCGCCCTCGCTCCAACTCTGGCACTGTGTGCTCGCAGTCGTTCGATCATCGGGATGACGAAGGCAGCCGTCTTTCCGGAACCTGTACGTGCCATGCCTACAACATCTTTTCGGTCCAGGATCAGAGGGATAGTTTTGCGCTGAATTGGTGTCGGAACGGAGAAGCCCTTTCGAGTAATGGATCGTAACAAATTTGCGTTGAGACCTATTCCAAGACAATCAGTATCATGCAGACAAGCAATATGTCGTTGAAAGACGTACCCATTGCTTGGAAACCTCCTCCCTTCTTCACCGTCTTGCCCTTCAAGTTTGTGTTTTTCCGGAAGGACGCCGCTTGCTTCAAGGCAATGAAAGCTGCGTCGCCGTCGTTGCCTCCGTCCTCATCGCCATCCACGGCGTCAAGGATACCCCCCATGTCCAGGTCGAAGCTGTCGTTTCCGACCTTGCCCTTGCCCTTGCCATTACTCTTGCTCGTCTCGACATCGTCGGTGTAGAGGGAGTCGAGAATGTCCATCTCGTTCTCCGACATGGCCGGAGAAGCTGCGCGACCACGCATGTTGAGCTGGTTGTTGCCTCTTTCGACTACTCAAAAAACGGGTTACAAAGGTTGACTTGGTGCGGCTGCGAGGAGCCGTTGTAAGGATGAGGTTCGGAAGTCTGAAGAAATGCTCGCCGGGCGCTATCGACCACTATCTGCACCACTCTGGGTTCCCATTAATTTTTTTTCTTATCTGAGACGTGGGGCCCGCCTTATCGCCTTATCTTATCGGCACCTGGTCGCATCAATGCCAGCCTGGTGTCGCAACGTCAAACAACAACTTTCCCTGCGTACATCGAAACTTTGGCGCAAGTTAAACATTCATTGCGGCGTCTCTGTGGTCTAACTTTGACAGACGAATACAGAAAGATCAATCAGGGCTTCAAAAATGGCGTCATCAGCGGCAGAGGAGAAGCCGGTTGACACCCGTGATGCGCTCGACATCCTCGAATCAGAGTCTAAGGAGGCTACCAAGGACACAGAAATCAACCGCATTCTGAATGCGTTCAAACTTGACGCGTAAGTCGCCCGTGCGATCTAGCTGCCTCTTTCCCTCAGTCTTAGTATTGACTAGCGTCCAGATATGCCGTCCTCGGCCTTCAACCCGGCGTGCCCGACTCTGACATCAAGGTCACCTATCGCAAGAAGTCCCTACTGATCCATCCCGATAAGACGCGCAACCCGCTTGCGCCCGACGCCTTTGACCGCCTCAAGAAGGCCCAGACCGAGCTACTGGACGAGAAGCACAGGACGCAGCTCGACGAGGCCATCGCCGACGCGCGCGGCCTCCTCCTGCGCGAAAAGAAGTGGACGGCCGACAGCCCCGAGACGCGCACGGACGAGTTCAAGCGCCTGTGGGCCGACAAGACCAAGTTCGTCCTCATTGAGAACGAGCAGAGGCGACGCCGACAGCTCAAAGCGCAGATGCAGGAGGAAGGCCGGGAGCAGAAGCGCGAGGAGGAGGAGATCGAGCAGCGGAAGCGCAAGAGGCAACACGAACAAGACTGGGAGGCGACGAGAGACGTCCGGATCAATAGCTGGAGGAATTTTCAAAAGGGAAAGTCTACGGGTGGCGACGGCGGTGGGAAGAAGAAGAAGAAGCTCAAGCCTATCGGCTGAGAAACGAGTTCTGTGCTCACTTATGGCTAATGATTTTGCTTTTTTTCTTGCTAGTTGCTACGATGGGCACGGTGGGACGAGTTGGCACAGAGAAGCCAAATGGAGTCAACGTGAGTTCGATTGTCTTCATCAGAATCCACGCCTTGTCTTTCCTAACCTATTCAGCGCGTGAGACGCTCCGGCCGCATATTACATTACATGGCCCCTATATCAAATAGATCGGGTATATGGCGTCAAGCAGCTTCAATCTGCCGCGAGATGGTGAGCCGTCGTCTGAGGATCTTGCCCCTGAACTCCCCTTGATGACTTCGCTCACTAACGATGTTTCGTAACACGATTCCATACTTAGTGTGGAAATAACGAACATCCCCTGAACCGATCAGCGCTCTGAATCCTTCACCTGTGCCACGCTATCCTTGTTTCCGACTTCCTTTTCGGTCTTCGAGGTATCGCTCTTTGCTGGTGTCGACTGTGTTTGTCCTTGGTTGACATCTGACTTGTCATTCTTCCCCTTTATGCAGAACAGGTCGTCTGCAAATTTGTGCGGCGCTTGCTGCTTTGATACAGCATCATCACAGCCCCCAATCTGCTGTTTGAAATCTGCCGCGTATTTCGAGGAAGCCGAGTCCAGTTCTCCCAAGGCCGTCTTCTTTCCATCCCAAGCTATCAATGGCAGCTCACTGAACGGTGCCAGTGTTCCTTTGTTGGGTAGGTGCTCGAGGAGCGAACCAGGGACTAGGTCGACCTCGCTCTCGTCTTCACTGTCGCCCATCAACTCCTTTTCATATTCCTCAGGTGCTGTGTACAATTCAGTGTGAGTGGTCGCAAGTTTACTTGCGGTGGTTTCGCCAGGGTACAAGCTCCAGTAGCCTCGCGCCCTGCATAACCTCAGGACGTGCTCGAGCCATGCCGGATACTTCTTGCTAACATTCTTAGTTGCTAAGAATGGAGAAGACTGGTGCTTCTCGGTGTTCAGCAAGTGCGAGACAAAACTGTGCATCTCGACCCATCTTTGTCCCAGGAAAAGCATTGCGTTACTGTTAGGCGCCTGCCATAGAAAAGAAACCACCTCGTCGGCTTTGCCTTTTGAAGCCTTGGCATCAGCAATGGGGGCTGGTGCAGTGAAAGCAGTAGAGGCATCCAGATTAGTAGACGGGAGGTCCAGACTAATACCGAAGAGACGCTGATCCCACTGTTCGAGTATAGCAGTGTTCGAATACCGGTAATGAAGCACCGTGTACTTGAGGTCTAACGAGTTGTCAACGGGAATACTTGCTAGATGAAATATAATAGAAGATGCTCTTACAACTGAAGAAGTTTGGAGAGACCTCGACCTGTGGAGAGAGAACGAGGACATGGGAATGCTGAGGATCAACTGGCCAGAATGACTCCAAGAATCGAGCCGAGCTTTCATCCTCGCTGACGCCATGCCGAGGGATACGATGACGCAATGACAGCAATCGAGAATTGGTAGGGTTTTGAACACGGCTCGGTGGCCACTGGAAGGACTCGAGGAACTTCTCAGTGGGCGGGTCAATCTTTTGCGGGAGTTCAATGGTGAGATGTGGGATCGAGCCTGCCGTGAAGTCGGCAGAACTCAGAGACTTCAGGAGTCGAATGAGACTGCCGGATGCATCTGGGGTCGCATGGATTAGGATATCAATGCTAACCTGATTCCAAGCTGCCAAGGAAGCGCTCTCAAGTCTTGTCATCCAAGACAAGTCTTTGGCGGCGTTGCGGGGTAACTCGATCAGCGATAACTTCGAAGCTTTTGCCGTTTTTCGAATGCCTTTCGTGAAGAATGATTCTTCTGTGTCTGAGCCGTCGACGATGACAGCTTGCGGGTGCATATACATGTGTATATGGTACAAAGCGCGAGCAGTACTGCTCTCAAGCCGATCATCCGTAGATATTGACGAAGAGTCGGGTCTCGCATCATGGAATATAATATGGCAAGGCTCGTCAATTCCGTTGATCTTCCCGAGCTCGGCGAGCCCGATGTCACTCCTGCTCATGAGCGCAAAATGTACGTAGTTTTGCCGCTCCGCGCCCATCTGACATGCTATTGGCAGTAATGTCGCCGCGCTCTTCAAGCTTGCGGCCGCAAAGAGCACGTTCTTGTTGTTCAAGTATCCTCCTCGAGTGCCCGCGATGCCGTGCAAGGATGCGGCGAGGTTGAGGAACCGCAGAGGCCCATTATAGGTGTGGTCTTTCGAGGATTCGGCTGGTGGTGAGGTCATCGAGGTCTTGCCACGCGGTGGAGGGGCCTGCTTCGCTGGCGCATTGGGCTTGAGGTCGCTGTTATCGCCGGGGTGATAGTATGCCGGTCGCCGACGGTCTCTGACGCCCACATCCGTAGGGATGTTCTTGATAAAAAGATACACAGCCAGTCCGATGATCAGAGCAATGAATAACCGCTTAATGGACTTGCGTTGAGGAGCACGAGCGGGTGCCCAGCCCTTCGGCCGCAGTACATGCTTGGAGCCTTTGTGGTCGTCGTCCTTCTTGCCCAATTCCTCGTCGGTAAGGAATAAAGACTGCATTATGAATGGAAGGTCTCAGCAGTTCGCTGTCTGGGCAGGTGTGTCGGAGTCGTGCTTCTGCTGAGTCTCGCCGGGTGGTTTACATCAAAGCCGGCATCGAGCTCGGTAGCTTCCAGTCGTCGATCTGCTATTCAGCACGACATGCCTATCCAGAACTGGCTGCGCCTAGCGAAAGCCCAGTGCCGACGAAGCCTCTGGTAGCAAAAGAAGGCCGTGTAAGAGGTGTCGCAACTTAGATGCGTCGCTCTAGAACCGTAAGTGTACGTAGCAATGAGTGCAGCGCAAAAGAGCTGGAGGTCGACGTGGTTGAGCACGAGCTTGGAATGGACAATCCTTATCTGACAGCTGTCCTGCGGCGCGGCGCATCAATTGATTCGCGCTGATTGTCTCAGTGCCGCGCTGCTAGCTAATCACAGGCCCCTGTAAAGATCGACTCCGATCTGCTATTCCACCCCACTGGCGCACTAAACATGATCAGGAATAGCTGCCGCAGGTCAATTCCAACCAAGATAGGCACCCCCACCTTCAAACAGTTCACTACTTTGTACGTATTTGGTTCGTTAACAAATTTTTGGTCAAAAATTTCAGACTCAGGCCGACTTACATGCATGAAGCTGTCCTCATAGCAGCATATATCAGCAAGTGTTTAGGACTGCAAACTCATAAAATCTCAAATATCTCGGTCAAATGGCGAAAAACCGGAAGAACAGAGCCCGGCCTCATCGGGCAGATCCCATTGCGAAGCAAGTCAAGCCACCCTCAGACCCGGAGCTGGCCGCACTGCGAGAGAAGAGCATTCTCCCGGTTCTGAAAGACCTGCAAAGCGCCGAGCCCAAGTCGCGTACCGCGGCCGCAGAGGCTATCGCCAACATCATACAGGATGAGAAATGCAGGAAGCTACTTCTGCGTGAGCAGATTGTACACATCGTCCTGAGCGAAACTCTCACCGACACCAGCCTCGAATCGAGGGCTGCCGGTTGGGATATCCTGTGCGTCCTCGCCGAAGAGGAAGAGAGCGATTTCTGTGTTCATCTGTTTCGAAATGATATCCTCACAGCACTAGAGCATGCCTCGAAACTGGTAGGTTGTTGTCATTGTGACCCGAAGCTTCTTATCGATCTCAGAGACTAACACGACAAATCATAATTAGGTCATCACCACTCTCACGGCTTCAGACCCGCCCTTCAGCAAGGCAACCAAAGCACAGCAGCGCTTCGTATGGGAAATCGTCAAGTCGCTGATAACCTTGCTTACCGCTCTATCTGAGGCTCGAGATGAGATCCTCGAGGCAGTCGCCGGCAACGCCTCCTTGACACATTTTCTTCTTTATATAATCTCAAATGCGCTTACGCCTCCTGAGATCGTCGATGAAGGCATCCAATGCCTGACAACCTTGGCTGAGGATAGCCGTACGGTCGCGCAGGCTGTTACTGATGAGCACATAAGCCCCTGCTACTCCAAGCTGCTGTCTTTTATCGAGACTGGTGGGTCGCGAGGCGTGTTGGCTTGTGGCCTTTTGCATAATGTTTTCTCAACACTAGAGTGGTTTGATCAGACTCCTGGTCGAGGGGGTGCAAGCGACGCCATACTCGTTCCCGCTCTGGCCAAGACGCTCGAGCGGACCAAGTTGGATGAACAAACGACTAGTGGGGAGAAAACGGGGCTCAGCTCACCTGAGATTGTGCAAATAGCACTTGAGATACTGGCAGTCATCGGTACGGATCTGCAAGCTGCCTTGGAAAAGGGCAGCAAGGCCGAATGGGCTGGCATCGACGATAGTAATGTGCCTCCGACAGCTAACGGGGGCGATGAGGACCATGCAATGGATGGTGAAGATGACGATGACGATGCCCCTGAGGAAGGAGAAGACGGCGAGGACGAAAATGAGATGACCGCCGAGGAAATGGAGGCAGATATGGAGATGGTGACCGGACCCGACGACCTCAACGACGAAGACGCGGGCCTGGACGACCTCCCGACCCTGCGCGAGCTCATCAATAAGGCCCTCCCACAACTGATCCGCCTATCCAACCTCTCGTCCCCCGCCAGCGACGCCCTCCTCGCCATCCAAGCCGCCGCTCTCTCCGCCCTCAACAACCTGTGCTGGACCGTGTCGTGCCTCGACTTCTCCAATGGAGAGAATGCCGGCGTCTACTCCGCCTGGCAGCCCGCCGCCCAGAGCATCTGGTCCGGCGCCATCACGCCCATCCTGTCTACTGACACAGCGGATCTCAACCTGGCCACCCTGGTGACCAGTCTCGCGTGGGCCGTGTCGCGCAGTCTCGGCGGAAGCACGCCGCTCAAGGGCGACGAGCACCGCCGCTTCATCTCACTGTACCAAGCGTCCAAGGGCCTGTCCAGCGACGACGGCTCCCAGCAGGACGAGGCGGCCGAGGACCCCTTTCAGGGACTGGGCGTCAAGTGCATCGGCGTACTTGGCCAATTGGCGCGCGACCCGGCACCGCTCGACCTGAACCGCGAGATTGGTGTGTTCCTCGTCTCCCTCGTCGGATCGCTGCCCCAGGCGGCGCCGGCCGACGTCGTCGAGGCGCTGAACCAGCTCTTTGACATTTACGGGGACGAGAACTTTGCGTGCGACAAGGAGGTCTTTTGGAAGGATGGCTTCCTGAAGCATCTCGAGGACAGTCAGCCAAAGCTTAAAGCCATGGCCAAGGGCGTCGACAAGAGAGCGTTTGGTGAGCTCAGGAGCCGGGTAGACGAGGTCATGATCAACCTGAGGCGGTTCATACAGTATAAAAAGAAGAATGCGCCGTAAGGAGAAGGGGCTCACTGAGGATAAGGGGCAGGAACATGAATGGTTACAGGTTTGGTAATCAAAAATTGAGGGTCCAAGGACCCCTGGGTATGATGCAATCTATGAAAGTCTCGCCAGTACAGAAGTAAAATCAGTCTTTTAAAGCATGCTGAGACTCCTTATAATGTTTATATCCAATCTCGCCCCTGTCTTGCATTTCAACCTATCAAGCATTGGCATTCCGGTGTTCAGCATCCTTGACCGCAAGCTCCCAGTCATAACGGTACAAGAACCAGTATTCGATGAGCGAAACCCTGCCCCCACTGTCAGTCATTCTTATCATAACACTCGGCCCGCCTGTCGGGATACGAAAGGGGAATAACTCACAAAAGTAGGCCGATTGATACTCCAAACCACAGACCGTATAGCTCCCAGTCGAGGCTGAAGGCTGTCGCAAATGATAACGGCACCGCCAGCAGATAATAAACAATGAGGTTGGCATACCCGCCGATCTCCTGCCTGCCGACGCCGCGGAGGATACCGTGAGAGACGGCGGCCAGACCATCGAATACCTGCATGATGGCACAAAGAGGCATCACACGGGCCACCAGCTCGACGACCTCCTCGTCCTGAGTGAACAAAAGGGGAATTTTGTAGCGGAGGGAGGCTACCACCGACAGATTGACAACACCTATAATGCAGCCGACAACAAAAGCCTGCATTAATGTTAGTCAAAGTGTTCACAGCAGAAGGGGACAGGAAGTACTGACAACTCTCGCACACGTCTTGGCTGCATCCACCAATTTTGCCCCGATCAAGTTGGCAATGCGAGTGGATGCAGCAATGGACATTGGAAACGGAATCTGGTACGTCGTCGATGTGATGGTGACCAGAATGCTCTGGGCAGCAAGAGCAGAAGCGCCAAATTGGCCGGAAGCAAGGGTCAAGACTTCGAAAGCCAGCCATTCGGCCACGACCATGATCATCCCAGGTAGGGCAAGACGAATCATTGGCCCTATAGTAGACAATTAGGTCAGGGGTTTTGAGGAGTAGAGAATAGGAAAGCCTGCTTGTGTTTACTCACCCCAGTTGTGGAACATGCGTTTACTGAACCCGCCCCAACATTGATAGCCGTCGATAAAGATCACATATAGGAATAACAGAAGCGGCATGAGGTTCTGAGTGATAGCTACCGCGATGGGCGCTCCAACGAATCCCCAGCCAAGGTGCCAGACAAATAGGTAATTGAGAAAAACGTTGATAGGTGCGGAGATTAAGAGGACGTAAGTGTTGGCTTGGAAGAGGCCCTGTGCCTGGACGAAACGTTTGGCACATTCAAAAATGGCATATGCGGGCATGCCCGGAATGACAACCCGGAGATAAAGACCGGCCAACTCGGCCGACCTTGCTTCCGGGAGCATCTTGGTTAGGACGCCCTCGGCATTCCACCATAGGACAGCAAAGGGCGCGACTAGGAGCAAGAGAAAGCAAGTCATGCGCTGCAGCTGCAGGCCGACCAAGTGCTTGTGGCCGGAACCGTATGCTTGCGCACACAAGGTGTCGAGCGACGTGGCGAGTCCTTGCACCGGCGCATAAAAGGTGATGTTGGCGGACATGGTGGCCACTGTACCAGTCAGAAGTGCTCTCTGATACATTGTCTTGTCACGATCGTGGCTGCAAGGGAGCAGACGGAGCGGCATGTTACTTACGACTCACAGCACCAAGCTCGAATTTTCCTATTCTTCCAACCGCAAAGATACTGGCGATGTTCACCGAGTACTGTAGCAAAAAAGTCACCACAAGAGACCGCGAGTACACGGCGATCGTTTTAGCCTCTCTCTGCCACGTCGTCCGGATCTGTCCAGCGGCAACGGCAGCTTCCCATTGCTCGTTGAGATGCTCCTGCCCATCTGCATCGGTCTCGACCTCGCCACCAGTAGGTAGCAAAAGAGGTGTCTCTTCTGAGGGGGTCGCAGGGATGATAGAGACCTCAGGAACCTCCTCATCCGGAGTCGGCAAGGGAACCTTTGTGCTGAACAATTTTCTGTAGACTTGCCGAAATAGGGTCGGGCGTTCTACCACGGGGTGCTTGGGTGGTAACAGGTGATTGTCCCTCAGGAGGCTGCGCTCGGCATCTATGGACTGTTGTTTCTCAATCCTAGTGAGCTTGGGCTCTTCGAGCTGAGACCGGCCCATGGCTGGTCGAGAGCCTCCATAGGCGATGCCACTCGGGCGGGCATATAGCGTAGGGCCCGGGTGTTCGCCGTCAGAGGCATAGTCATCCCCGGAGACTTCATCATCGATATCCTCGTCGGTAGACCACTCCGCTAGGTCCCTGGCGATGGATTCCTGAACAATTGGAGATGCATCGGTGAAAGAAGCGACGAAGGACGATGCAAAATCGCGGCTTAGTCTTCTGCTCCTAGACGATGATGGCCCGGCCGGTATATCCTGTCCCTGCCTATTTGACATTCTGTGTCTCGGCTGTGGAGCTGTTTGATGTCTCTTAGGTATGGAATGGTGGAATGGTAAAGCAGGTGGCGACAAATATCAAGATAGATAAATCTCCACGTCAAGGGTTCTCTTTTAGCGCGCCAATTCCAAAAGGGAAGGCGCAATAGATTTCACTATCCAGGTAAATGGGAAGCAAATGCAATTATCTGTCTCAAAAAGAAATAATCTACAAGCCATTGAAGATCGTGATACACAGCAGCATTGATATCGTGGTGGGCTTTTGAGTCACACCCGGTCTCCAGGGTTCAGGTCGATGCAATGTCACCCACACAGCATGTTCGGGAAAGCAGCGATCCAGCTCACCGATGGTTTGCAATACGTTACCTAAGAGCGGCCAAGGAGGCGGCGCGCGCCCTTCACACACCCACTTGACTAACTAACAACATTAAATGGGCCTGGGGTCCATTGGTAGGGGTCTGTTTGTGAGAGCAACCAAGAAACGGGGGTCTTATTAATTGCAAAGAGTGTTTTCGACTCTTCTGTGACGCACTCTCCTCGGTTTGGCAATTGGTGAACAATCGCTGTAAATACAACGATAGACTGACTGTAGACCCTGCCTGCCAACCAAGACATCTCGAGATCCGACGCCGATGCGCCGCTTGAGCAACCCATGTCTCGGAAGCCAGGCGGGTAAACCCCGGTTTGTCCCAGTGAGCGATTGAACAGCACTTGAGGTGCAGGATGGATCTTCGGGGCCGTTGATGTCCTCTGACGAAAGCGGCTATTCGAGGTGTCAGCTGCATCTCGTCATTGGACGCCAGAGCTGCAGGTGCCGCTACCGGGTGGCAGCCCCGCTACTTGGACCCGGTCCCAGAGATTATGCAGTGCGGCATGTGAGCAGAGGCTAACATTCCTTTACGGGGAGAATGGCGTGCGGAGTACCCCGAATTGCATATCCTGTTTGTTCTCATCCAAGAGCGGCTTCGACACCCAAACCGTGACGCCTCACCGACGGTGCTTCGCACAGGTACAGTCAAACCTGGCTGCGACTTTTGTTCTTGAGAACGGATCTATCGCGCATATCTTCTCCCGCGACATGCCGCTGCTGAGAACTCTCGACGAAGAGGACGCGCCACCTACGGGATGCTGCGCGCCGCTGGCCAGCATCCGGGAGCCGGTGGACGTCGGCCACATCGGAGGGTAACGAGCCCATGTCTCGCATTCACACTTGAGCACGATCAAAACTGACGCCCTCCGGTCTTAGGTTTGGAGGATATGCCGGTGAGAGCGTGTTCTGGGTGTGGCCGTTGCTAGGACCGCTACTTTTTGAGAATGAGAGCAGTGACGCTCGCGGTATGATGCCCATCATCCTCATCACAGTGGCCGGAGCACCCTGCGCTCACACTTTTCAGACCACTGTGCCAATGAGCGCACGTTTCTGTCCTACCTCAGGCTTTCTGTGACTATGGCTGTTGTATCGGTGGCCATTGTAATGTCCTTTCATCTGAAGCATCAACCAACACAGGTGGAGCTTGACATGGCCAGGCCTCTCGGAGCCATCTTTTGGGCCTTGTCAGTCATCACGTTGGCAATGGGCATTTCCAACTACATCAGTAAGCTTCTTGACAATATTCGATATGCGGGCTGAGACATTGGTGCTGATGAACACAGAAACCGTGAACAAGTATAGTAGGAGAGCAGCAATCGTGCAATCAGGGTGGAAAACGCAGATAGTAAGTACGGCTCGATCCTCTTGTACGACGAACTCCTCCAGCTCACGCAGTGTAGATCATGGTTGCTATTGCAGTATCTATCATCGGGGCTTGTGTGACACTGCTAGTGGTGAACAAGCTGAGCGAGTCCGGTGATGAATGATTTGCTACGGTTCAAAAGACAGATGGGACGGAGGGGGCGGCCCTGAGAATCATGTGATGATGATGAAAGCAAGCATCGTTCAATGCCAATTAATTGTTCCAATTGTTCCAATGGTTCCATCTCATTTAGTCCACTTAAGTATTAAGTAGTCTTCGACCCGTGAATGATCTGAGAGAACCGAAACCAAAACCTATCCTACAGCTAATAAGGATGGCACTATCAAATTGACCGTAAGGTAATGCCCGATCGGGCAGGGGGAGCCGCCGGGCATCACAACGAAGAAGCTACTTGACTTGGGACCTGAAGCCAGTGGAGAAATTGCTGTTGACCTACCTCATTCGGCCTTCTCTGGGGCGGCACGCACTTCTTATCCGTCAGGCTAAGAATGGTCAGGCGGCACTTACTCGAGACGGGGCGAGGCGATACTGGCACGCTCTCATCCATCAATGGATCCTCGAGGTCTGGGCGGCCACTAAATTACCTGCCAATGCCAATTCGTTTCCAGTGGTGTTAGCGTCCCAACCATGAGAGCATTCGCCCCCACCACGTTTTTTAATTTGACAAGGGGGGCCCCGCGAATTTAAAGATAGCCTCTCCCAGAGTGGCGGTTTCGCAAACAAAGATCTTTCTCTGCCGCAACTTCAACGCCTTGTCTCTTGTGCAATTGGGCTTTTTGTGCAAGACAGAGAAGCCAACTCTGAGCTCTGGCAGCAGGAACGGTATCTCGCGCATAGACATCATGTCTTCAACCACCACTACGACGGCCACTCAGCCGATCACGGCCGAGACCATCCTCCGACTCTTTCCGGACATCGATACCAACAACGAGGCGCTTGACGGTCACGATGAAGAGCAGATCCGTCTCATGGACGAGGTTTGCATTGTTCTGGACGAGAACGACGTTCCCATTGGCAAGGCTAGCAAGAAGATCTGTGCGTCGGTTGGAGCTCCCTATCTGCGCTGTTATCGCGGTAGACTAACACCCAAGTTGCTGTTGTCTAGGCCATCTCATGACCAACATCGACAAGGGTCTTCTGCACAGGGCTTTCTCCGTGTTCCTTTTCGACGACAAGAACGAACTTCTATTACAGCAACGGGCGACCGAGAAGATTACCTTCCCCGACCTGTGGACCAACACTTGCTGCTCGCATCCTCTCGGCGTTCCTACCGAGACCGGCTCCAACCTGCCTGATTCGATCATGGGCGTCAAGAGAGCTGCGCAGCGGAAATTGGAGCACGAGCTGGGTATTAAGCCTGAGCAGGTCCCCATTGATGACTTCCACTTCCTCACCCGCATCCACTACAAGGCCCCCAGCAACGGCCAGTGGGGTGAGCATGAAAGTGAGTAGCGCTCTTCCTTGTCGCATGGCCCGTTTCTGTAGCCATGCAAAGCTGACATGATGTAGTCGACTACATCCTATTCATCAAGGCCAACGTCGATCTTGACGTAAACCCCAACGAGGTCCGGGATACCAAATATGTCTCCCCTGACCAGCTCAAGCAGCTGTTCAACGATCCCTCTCACAAGTTCACCCCCTGGTTCAAGCTCATCTGCCAATCCATGCTGTTTGAGTGGTGGCAACACCTTGACTCCGGCCTGGAGAAGTACATGAACGAGCAGGAAATCCGTCGCATGTAGGACGGCGCTTAGACCAACCACGTTGTCGACCGAGTTCGAATCTCGAATCCTGCTGGCCGTTCCTCAGGCGAGGTTTGTTCATGCAGCTATCCGGCATGAGCCTTTCCCCCCTGGCCAGCAGGCCTCGCTCCTGGAGGTGCGTCGTATCGGGCGATTCGGAGAAGTTAAAATAATGATGGTCGAGTATCGTATGAACAGACACACAGTAGTTTTGAAGCAAGGATGCCACGACACGGAGTTGGAGGCATGCATATCTACACTACCCACCTAGAAAAGAAGCAAATAATACCCACACATTCTAGTACCTACCTACTTTATTGAGACCGAGGAGCAGTCACGGTGGCATTGGGGCGGGCGACAGGGAAGTAGCTCTCACAAAACAGCCATAGGGCTATGAACCCCCACGTGCGGTCATGCCCTCGGCCTTGATGGGAAATCGTCTCGACGTATCAGAGGCAACACAAGTGTCATGCTCTCTTATCACAACAAGACGACGAGTCTGGGCACACATACATCCGTCCTCTCGTCGCATTTGCTATGTCCGTCACTTGATCCCTTGCATGCGCTTTCACACGCGAACACACAAGTTGCTTCTTCCATTTGGAACTTGTGCTGGCCTCCCTGCCTACCATGATGTACAGTCTGTCAGTCTGCTTACCTGCCCGACTGACTGACCGACCGACCGCCGACTCTCCGACGGCGACCAATTTCGTCATTGCGCGTGAAGGCTGGCCATGCCACCAAGGTTTACCTCAGTTAGATATTGGTCCAGCACCGTGACACGCAAACGTGAGGTCTCTCTTCGCTTCGCTGTCTCATCTTCCCGTGCTTCGCAGCCAAGCCAAGCCTCTGTACTACGTCCGTCTCCGCCCGGCACTACCGACTGACCCCATATCCATCTACCTACTCACTCACTGAGCCGACACTCTAGAAGCACTCGCTCAATGGGCAGGCCGGAGGCTTGTTGAGACTGCGAATCAATTCTCTTGAGTGGATTGCATCCCTTGTTGCAGGCAACGCCCTACTTTGTCCACCGTTTATGTAAAAACACTCCGCATGTAGCTACTGTTCTTGAGGCTCTCGTCGTGAGGCTTCCCTTACTCAACAAGATGCATGTTGCTGCAACCATCCCGCGCTTCCTCCATCCAGTCCGACAATTGGGTGTACAGTCACACCCGAATGATCTGCTGGCACTCTCCCGTAGGTAGGCGAGGTAGGTACCTAGTAAAGTATGCAGATGCCTCATCCTGGGGAAGGGCCCCTGCCTCCCGATACATTGGCCGCTGCTGCTTCTCCTCGCTACTTACTTGAGTACCCATCTCACCCACCTTCGTCCTTCCTTTCCACACGATACCTACTTTACTCATACAGTTCCCCGGCTTACAATACCTACCTGGGTAGTCAAGAATCACCGGTTTCTACCAGCCTTCTTTCAACCACACTGTAAAACGCCTGGCCTCCAACCACATCAACCTGCTTTTGAAGCTTTTGCTTCTTCGCGTTCCCGATTCACTCTCATCTTGAACGTCTCATCCCTAGGACTACTCTCCACCGTCCTGAGTTCGGCATTCCGACCTCACGACAAACGACACAAAACTTCACCCTGCGTGATAAAGACCCCCCAAACCGAGATTGATGTCTATTGAACTACGGACAGCCCTTCATTGCCTACGCCATCCTTCCAGATTTATGCCCGTCTCAAGAACTCAATTATCAAGAGTTCATACGGGTGACAGTATACAGAATATATAAAGGTTTGTGCTCGGCGAATGTGTTGGTCCCTGCTGGAAGTGTACCACCTCTGAACTTTTGTATGCAGGATTCACAGGAAACGAAACTGCCCAGCATGGCGAATGTGAAGACCAACCTCACGCTCATCGAGCTCAAACGTTCGCTTGTCCCTGCCAAGTGGGAAGACAGCGTCCGAGCCATCGGCATGTCCGAGTACAGAGAGGCCGCGCTGTCTCTGTCTCACTCGTTCGCCTCCGACGACCTGTCCCAGTATCTCCTGAACGCGGACGACATGGCCAATCTGTCTGCGGAGGAGAAGTGGAGACTTCACGTTGACATCATGACCTACATGGTGGCCGCGCACTGCCTCAACGGCGTCGTGACCACCATCGGTCCTGACTACGAGGGAGTCGCCCTCTGGTATGCAATGTCTATAAGAACTTACCCGCGCTGGCTATGCTCAGGAGCTGACATGACAAGAAGGATGCCGCCGGGGAAGAACGTCGACGACTGGTGGACCGTCCTTCGGAGTGGTATGTGGAGGCTCTACTACCAGCTCTCCCCTGAAGGGAAGAAGCGATACTATGATGAGATGCTGCCGCTCCTCCATCATACCAAGACCGAGGTCCTCGGCGAGGGCGACGACAATGCCTGGTATCTCGTCTATCTCGGCACAAAGCCGAATGCCAGAGGTCGCGGCTATGCGAGGAAACTCTTGGAGAACATGCTTGAGCGGGTGAGTGATCACCACGAGCCCAACACAGACGAGCCATGGCTGACACAATTCACCATTTACAGGCTGACATGGAGAAACGCCAAGTCTATCTCGAGTCGAGCTCCCTGGCCAACAATGCGTACTACAAGAAATTCGGGTTCGAGGTCAAGAGGGACATCTTCCTCGACCGTGGACACATTCCTGTCCGGCTGTCCATCATGGTCCGTGAGCCCCAGGCCGTTCGAAAGGTTGCTTACTCTAGTTCCACCATCGCCGCCGGTGGCAATGTTAAGCTTCAGGTCTCTGGCCTTAAGAAGGGCCAGCAGATGATCAACGGCCTGTGAGTGAAGCAGCCCAGGGCACTGGCCCACGTTGAGCGTTCCGATACCGACAAACCGGTAATGCTTTCGTTGTCGCTTGTTCTTTGCAGAATGGTTCATGGCGTCAATTTTCAGTTCTTTACCCTCGTTCCTACCTCTTATGAAATGATGAACCACTTTTGTGGTCTTTGCAAAATCGTCAATCGATCATTCATTCTACATGACCCAGTCCTTCCTTTAGGTATTATCATCAATACAAAAGCAAAATCATACAATGACGACGACAAACGCCAGTGACCCTGTTACCTCTTTTGTGCCAAGCCCCATCGTGTCGTGCTCCTCCTCAGTGCGATCCTGCTCCTCCCAATCAGAACTCCATGATCGCCCAGGTCTCGTTGTCCTCTGGTGTGTAGACGAGGCCCTGGTCTTGCAGCTCATAGGCAGCCCCAGCGACCTCCTGTTCTGATAAGCCCGTTCCCCTCGAGATCATCTGCATGTGCAGGCCTTGGTCACCGCCGGGCGTGGCGGCGAGGTACTGGTACATCTTCTGCGCGGCCATGGAGCACACGCCGAGCTTGGCGTTGGCACCGCCCGTATTGCCATTGTACGCGTCGCCGTCGACAAACATGCTGACCTCGCCACCGCCTCCGGCAGCGCCGTTGGCACCACCACCCGCCGAGCCGCGGGTGAAGTAGAGGTGGACGTAGGTGGCCTCGAGCAGGTGGTAGTTGACCTCGTTGTAGTCCTCGACGACGCGGATGAGGGTGGCGACGACGTTGCGCTTGTTGTTGTACGACTTGAGGCGGCCGTAGACGCGCACGTGCTGGTCCTGCTCGACGGCGAGCTCGGCGCCCTCGGGGGCGTCGCTGTCGATCCACTTTTTCACGTCGACGAAGCCCGTGCCGTCGTCGAGCCGGTACGTGATGTTTGTCGCCTGGCGGTTGACCTCGCGCACCTGGCCCACGATGGTGACCTGCGTCAGCGGGTGGCCGTCCGAGACGAACTCGGCGCCCGCCGAGGTGGTCGACTCGTCGCACGCGTTGAGCTGCTTGATCGTTACGGGGCGGAGGGACTCTTCGTTGTAGTTCTGTTTCGCGCGCGAGGCTCACACGTCAGCGATGGCCGGCCATCATGGATATGAGTGTGTGCATGTGTGATTATGGGGATGAACTCACCTTGCCGCCTTGCCCTTGGCTGCCCTGCTGCGATCCGCTCATGAAGCCGCCGCCATCCTCGCCGCCTTGAGCGCCATATGCTGGCTTGGAGTAGCCGCCATAGGAAGCTATCAGAGCCGTTAGTCAAGAGGGAAGAGAGGCGGGCTACAGAGAGGAGAAGATGTACCCATTATGTGTGATGATTTCTCAGATATTACGAACGACAATACAAGTGGTTCCAACAAGTCGTTTCACGTCGTTGCAGCAGTTGTATGTTGATTTCGTAATGACGATGTCGAATTGGATGGTGGGGGTGAGATGCTAGCAAGACGCGTGAAAATGGTGGTTGACGCGACGGGGGAAACCACTTAAAGAGCGACCCACTTTTCCCTTGAAAGTGCCTGGACAGTGCCACTCACTTTTCTGGAGGAGTGGACTTGACTGCCTGGTGCATTCAACAACAGACAGACTAAAACTTTATGTTGGTTTTCATTTATTACTAGATAGGCTCTGTGTCTAACAGCTACTTTAGTCAAGCCCTGTCCTGAAGAAGGAACGGTCCAGAGCTAAATAGCAATGATGCCCGTGGACAATTCGCTATCTCAGCCCACTCAACCATGCCTATGTGACCATTATATGACGACCTAGCAGCGCTCAAATACTCTGTAGAGACCTTTCAGGCTCGCAATCTCAAGCACGCCGCCCTTCATGAGTGTCTTTGTTGCCACCAGCCTGGCCTTGAACGCAGGGAACATTATGTGCTCCACCGCCCATCGGACGTGGTTCCTCCTCACCTTGATCTCCGGGTCCTCCTCCGGTAGTTGAGGGGCCGGCTCCTTGCTCGCATCATCCTCGTTCGGTGGCACCGGGGCAGGAGGGAGCTGCTCTGGTACGTAAAACTCCGCCAGCTCCTTGAGGAATGTCTCAAAGCAGGCCTGTTCCTCAGTCCAGTCCACACGCGGACCCAGACGCAGCAGGAAGCGGGGGAGCTTGGCCATGGATGGTTGATAACCCTTGACTAGTAGCGGGATGCTTATGAGTTCGCCAGCAGGCGAGATCTCGAGAGAGAAGTACTCGAGCAGCATCTCACGCCGCTCAATGAGTTGCTCTACCACGGTGTCGACCATCATCTCGACAGTCAGCTCAGCGGCATCCTTCTCCGACATAGCAGCCCTTTCGCGCTCAGCAGCGATAGCTAGCACACGCCGCAGGTCAAGAGCAGGGGTGAACTTGATGATGCCAAAGTTGCCAAAATCTGTGAGCCCGACCTGGTAAAAGTACTCATAGCAGAACCGCCCATAGTCGATGAGAAAGAGGCGAACGCCACCCTGCACGGCGGCCAGGCGCCTACGTTCATCGACTACCCCGACAAAGGTGTGATTAGCAAGAATGTCGGTAAGCTCGTGATGCATGTCGTCGCGAACGGCCGCGCGCAACTCTTTAATGCTACTGAGGCGACAGATGCTGGGTTCACGGTCCGCCACTGTCTCATACTCTATCGGTTCGTTGGCTTGCAATCCCCCGTTGCCGTTCTCTGTACTTGCGCCGGTTGGGGCCAGCATGCTTGTTATCTTTCGCATATTGGTGTCTGTCCGAACAAGATTATTCTCGTAGGGCCGTGAGGATGCAGCGGTACGTTTCGCGTTGGTCGAGGACGAAGGTGTCGCCGATCTTCCGTCAGGGTTATATTGGTGCACACTTGAGGTGGTTCCCGACATTGCACCGCCAAGCAGCAAGGTCTGGGTCATGAATGTGCGGCTCTTATCTACATCGGCCAACTTGGTGCGGATCTCCTCGCAAATGGCCTGGACGATCTCGTCCTCGTTGAGGAAGTTGACTTCCTTCTTTGTTGGGTGAACATTGACATCGACTCTCTGTGGATCAATCTCTAGGCTCAGGTAAACGAAGGGCCGACCGTTCTTGGGAAGAAACCCAGTATATGTTTGCTCAATGGTCTTCCGGATATTGGTGGACTCGACGCATCTGTGGTTGATGAAGAGCAGCATGGTGCTCTTTTTATTGTGATAGTTTGCATTTGTCGCCCAGCCATGCGCCTTGAAGCCCCATCGATCATCTGCAGTCTCGTATTCGATGAGTTCATTGGCAACATTGCCTCCATAGATCTGCCTTATCCTGTCCGTATTCGATGCACTGGACTGAATTGCTATACTGGTGGAGGACTCTCCATGCTTTTTGCACGAGAAAGCAACATGGCTGCAATGAATGGCGTACCGTCCTACCATGTCCATAATCTTGTTGTACTCTTCCGAGGCAGAACGAAACGCACGTCTTCGGGTGGGGACATTGTAGAACAAGTCTTCCACGGTGATCTGGGTCCCAGGTCGGCCGGCGACTGGCTTCGGCTCGGTCGTTTGGCCTGGCTTGGCCGGGACGAGTTTGCCACTACCATAGTGTGCTCTCCATGCACAATTGGAGTCCTTGGTCTTGGTTGTGACGCTTAGGTGGGCTATGTGGCTGATGCTCGCTAGAGCTTCGCCACGGAAGCCATAGGTGGCGATGGAGCTGAGGTCCTCAAACTTCTGCAGTTTAGAAGTAGTGAACCTCTCACAAAGAATGGCCAGGTCCTCTTTCTACCCAGAATGTCAGTATGGTTGGTATCTCGAAAGCGAGCAGGAGATTAAACACGGCGGCTCACCTCAATACCGCAGCCATTATCAGTTATCTGCAGTAGTTTGAGACCGCCCTCCTTGACTAGGACTTCAAGTGAGGTAGAGCCTGCATCGACAGCATTCTCAATGAGCTCCTTGAGTGCGTGAACAGGCGCAACAATGATCTCGCCGGCGGCGATTTTGTTGACCACGTCTGGGTCTAGAGCCTACAGCACAGCCCCAAGGCAGGTGAGCGTAGTCCCAGCAGGGGGGTGAGGTAGCCTAACCTGGATACGTCGGGGCCGAGCAGCCTCGATTTCAACCTCGTCGGCTTTCCTCTTGGTGCCACGAGGCGAGTCTACGTCCATATCGTCGGACATGATGGGCCTGAATCGAGCATCGCGGGCACTTAAGGCGGCTAGGTCATCGAAACGGCAAGGGAGCCGAGCCCGTCCCAGACACGAGGTCGTAAGATCAGCGCCAAGGCGCGTGTAAGCATCAAACGGTGTGGCCTTGCAAATATATGTGGCCTGCAGAGTTTTTGGTAGTATTTGTGTATGGGATGGCGATATCAATCAATCATCGGCATTAACGTGCATGAATGGATGCAATGACGAAGGAGCCCTACTAGGTATGCCGGCTCGCGTGCATGCCTTATGCAGCAGGGAGCCTGGTGAATGGAGGGCCTAGCGCGGCGCTGTCGCTGCCTAAGTAGGCTCCACTCCAGCCCCAACTACACGCCGTAATGCCGGGGTCCGGAAGGTGGATAATCAACATCAA
This sequence comes from [Phialemoniopsis] sp. UDSM-2020, assembly GCA_018873225.1. Taxonomy (NCBI): domain Eukaryota; kingdom Fungi; phylum Ascomycota; class Sordariomycetes; order Thyridiales; family Thyridiaceae; genus Thyridium; species [Phialemoniopsis] sp. UDSM-2020. The sequence goes on from JAEILZ010000005.1 coordinate 2,472,451, forward strand.
CATTGAACCTTAGATATCTATCTATCAGAGAAAGTCCTCCGCATATTTCTCATACCTGTCGATGAACTCTGTGCTACTAAATTTTCCATTCAACCCCCGGTCATTGAGTATTTCAAGACCTGCGGCACAGTATCCCTGCCTAAAGGCTGACCACGTCTCGGGACTGCGCTGGTAGTGCGGGATGAAGAGCTGGTTGTCGCCCGTTATCATCGCTCCTCTAAACGCCTGGTAGACATCTTCGGCGTCGGGCTCGGACTCGAGATCTAGCCATTCGCACTGTCCAAAGTCAAGGAGGAACATGTCCACGACTCTGAGCTGTAGACCTTCGCTGTCTTGTGCTCCTTGTTGCAGCAGCGAGGTTCCCAAGACAAACTCGACATCGTCACCCGTGATCCCTGCGCCCCAATGCATAATGGCGAACGCCTTCCCCATCTCGGTGGCGAGTCTCTCCTGGTCCAGTTCTAGCTCCTGCATCATGTCCACATCCAGTGGAAAGTTTCGGAGTGACTTGCCCGCCTGCCATCTCACAGGTGCGCGACCTAAATAAGCCCTGACAAGGCAGTGTTTGTTGGACGCGCTGTCCAGCTGCTGTCGAGAGTCGTGAGTCCCGGTATGCCCATTGTTGAAGTAATGGGTTATCAGGGCCTCTCGTGTCATCTTTGGCAATGGCAGAATTCGCTCCATCTGGACTAGGGTGGCCGTAAGCCAATATTTCACACCCAGCGTATCCATATACTGCTCCCAGATCTTCCTGTTGTCCGACTCTTTGATCATATCACCGAGATGTGGGACCTTGACGCTGCAACCGACGTTGTTCCCGTACTGTCTGAAAGCGAGTTCAACGCGAAGATGCTGTTGGTATTCATTCTGTAAATTTGTCTTCAGCACCTCGTTCCCGGGGAGTTCGCATTTCAGTGCAGCCAGAGGCTGTTCAAGTTCCTCGAATACGACTCCTTGCAATCCTTTCCCAATCTGAACCATGGGTGCTTTCTTGTATTCGCTGTCTTTGTTCTTGTAGCTCTCACGTGCTGAACGAGCTCTGCTCGCGTATGACGATTCTACATGGATGACTGCACCTAGACATAGCGTAGAGCTGAGTATTCTTTTGCGCGCTTCCTGCGAGGAGACATCCTGCGAGGGACTTTCTGCTATTCGACAGTCCGAAAGGTAGTTTGCGTATGGGATATCAATAAGGTCTTCAATATGGCTTTCTGACTCCCCGAGGTGGTTGTCGTCCTCGTTATGGGGTCCCGCAGGATCAGGCTCAACTAGACCTTGCTTGTTCTTCGCCATCTTGTATTGCAGTGCCTCTATGGTGATATATAGGAGAAACAAGATGCTCACGAAGGCGTCTAGATCAAACACGAGGGAATATACCAGCACTACAAGTAGCAAAGAAAACAAAAGCTCGGACCGTGCGGAGCGTTTCTTTGGTTCAGTAGGGTTTAAGCTTTGTGTCAACCACCACGCTCACTTGGAAATTAAACATGGGCTGGTCACTATCCTAGATTAGGGAAATTTACAGAGGTTTAAAGGTAAATAAGACGTCCCTGCAAGGTATTGACCTGTATGGCGTTGGGTAGTGGGCTAACCTTCTTGCCAACAGTCGATACCTGACAAGGGGGTGTGGCATCTCAGCCTGCAACCTTCGTAAAACAATGAGACGATGGGGAAATATCTCTCATCATACTTGGAATCGATGTTTATTCCTTCGCCTAAGTAAAGTAGTCTGTAATGGCATCTTCTCTGAAAGACAGCCATGCGTCTCCACTTACACGCACTGCGCCTCCCCAACCATTCTCACAGCCTTCTCCCGCAAGGCACCCCATATTCTGGGAAGCAGCTGGTTCGCTTGAATTCGGAATGTTATTTCCTAGCATGTGTTTGTGGGCTTCGTATCGTCTAAGAAAAAAAGGCTTGGGCATACGTGAATGCATAGCCGGCAAACGAACACACGAGCTGCTCGTTACCGGCCGGGCGCTTGAATGCATATACCTGGGCAAACGCAGACAGCCTTGCACCTGATTGCCGTCTTGTCGTGTGCCATTGTCTCATGATGTTCATGTGGCTGCGTCTAACACAGCCTTCGTTGTTGGCTCACAATAAATCACATCCTAGCCTATTTGACACTCCCGTGTCCATCACCGTGGACGAGCAGCCACTGCTAGGGTTATCTCAGCAGTGTCTCAACTCTCATAACCGATTTCACATGGAAAAGAAACTTACTTTCAACATGCTGCCTGGTGCTGACTGACTTTCTGGCCCCTAACGTGATCCCATTACGGGAAGAAACCATGGAATTCCCTGCCAGGTCGTGTAAGTGAAATCCTTGTAACGGGCAAGCTGCTCGGAAGTTTATCGATCCTTTTGAGAGCCACTAGTCGACCCTGGGGTTCGACTTGCACTCTCCCAGCTTGCACCTGATCATGTGTCATAAGGCAACCACTTATCCCCTGCGGCATTTGTCTTTCTTTTCTGGCCCTGCACCTGGCAATCGCGGGGCTTAACGATCATGGCGTTATCGGGATGCAGACTGTCGGCGTTTTGCTACCCGAGATGGGCATACTGGGCACAGTCTTTCGCCTTGAAATCAAGGTACCAAGACTCCAGTTGTTTCCTGTCCCATGATATAAATTTCAACATGCTCGCCCTCACCAACGCTTGGCATGATCAATGGAGATGTTTGGCCTGATAACTCATCCATCCAAGCCGCCATCAAAGAATTTGTGTGCCGCAGTAGACAAAGCTCCAAAGTTTGAGAGCAAAACACTTCTTTGCGAGACCTTCTAAGCTTGCACCAAGGGAGAAAGCCCTCAATCATCATGAGTCGACAGACACCTCCGTGGGAGGACGATGGCACCACCTCGTTGAAAGTTCCCTCGTGTCGACAACAGCCGAGGTGAGTAAATAAACCCCTAGGCCTAGGTTCCCTGCATCGTGTTGGCTAAGACGGATGGAGTGCGGCAAGTTCCACTAGCACGAGGATACCGGAACCGAGCGGCTGTGCGGCATCTAGCTCAGGAACATGTTCACGACTAGCAGTCCCATCGCCGAAACCCATGACGCGCTCACGGGCACGTCAACAGCAGATGGAGGACGACCTGCGCGGGATCAAGCGGTCGAGATCCGCCGAACAAGGTCGGAACGAAGATGCTGCTTCGGGAGAAGACAAGCTGATGCAAGACTTGAACAAGATGCTGAGCAAGGGCGGCGAGGCTTCAGGTCTCTCCCAAAGCGACAGCTCTCAGCAGTCTGAGAAAACAACGGACCACCAAGGGAAGCGGAAGCGAGTGAAGTTGAAGAACAGTCCCTCTCTCTCACCGGCTAATGAGGAAAAAACCCGTCTTGGGAAACATGAGACGTTGAGTCAACATGGCCAAGACCATAGGGAGGCGGTGATAGATCACTCATCCGATCACTCATCCGATCACTCATCCGAGCAAAGGAGCCCAGAACCGGGCGAGTCGCAGCGGTAGTAATCTCATGGTTTGATCAAGCATCCCACATGGATCTTCGAGTGTTCAGGTAGTAGACAATCTGCCTCGTTCTTATCGGGTCCACAGGTGGCATTCTGTTTCTCTTCCTCCTCTTTTGTACGGCGGTAGGTCCTCAAGCCTCCTCTGGGATGGATTTGCAAAATGGTGCGGTTGAGGCTGCTAGATCCCCGCCAAAATGCCTCTTGATCTGAGAGACATTTGTCAGTTAGCAATAGATGCTTAAGCCCCAGTCATTGCATGTCCAAAGCACCAACAAAACCTCGGCGGGTCATGTCCCGTTGGCCATGTCTCACAATCCCATCGTTGAATGACCTGCGTTGAATGCAGCCCGTAACCTGGAAGACTATTGAGGCGCACCCTAGCGGCCCGGGCTGCCTCCTCCCGTGCGCCTTAGCGTCTTTCGCGGAGTAACCTGAACCCCAGCGCTAGCCATCGGGGATTTTTCTAGCCTGCGTCTTAGCGCACAGTGGCTCTCGGAACTGGAACCTTTGGGCATCGTCCCAGCCCTGGAGCTCAAATCCCCCACGCCGTGTTCCTGGGAGCACATGGAAGAGCTCAATGTTATGGGAGTCACCACATGCTTAGGCCTAAGAACGATGCGAGGCTTCCAGTGATGCCCTCGATCCCATTGGGGGTTTTTTTTTTTTTTTCGTGTCAAACGTTTGTGTGACCTTCTACTATGAAATGCAGCCAAGAGACTCTATCTCCCCAACCACCATGTGTGTGTGTGTGTGTGTGGCAGCGCCTCCCCCGATGCGATGATCTGCAGCGCTTTAATGTACAAGCCAGCAAAATTCCCCGATTGCCAGCATCCCCCAGCCTCAGATCAAGATCTGGTTGATCAGCTTGTCAAGTCGGGTTTTTTACTTACATCCCTAGTACTAATGGATGCGTGCTGTCAAGCTGTCTCCCCCTTGAGCCTCGGTCATTTCCACCAGCGTAGGGAGCTTTGGATCTTTCAACTTTATCCAAGTCCATATCCGCTGGTATTATAACCCACAATCTGTTCATCTTAGCAAACAGTGTAACTACTAACGCACATTGATGTCCTGGAGCCCATTACTTCGTATATCGCCGAAAGTACCGCGTGCTATTATATCACCTTGGTGTTATATATGGCCGTGTCAGCGCGCGCGTCGCTGTGTTTGGTGCCACCAGCGTGGACCTTTTGGCGCATCAATCTCTTCTGACCCAATCCTTTGGTCCTGTCCCTTACAACATACAAGTACTGACTGGACAATGCCGGCCCCCGTGCTTCTTCTCTTGTTGAACCGAAACCACTCTCCTGGGTACGTCTTCGCATCACATAGGTACATTTGATGCTCGTGCTTTTACCACGAGGACGAAACAAAAAAAAAAAAAAAAACGAAACACCAAACTCCGTTGCCCTGTTTCTCCCTATGGAAACAAAGACCCGAACAATAATCAAACGTATTTACTCCGCGTCGCCGGCTGTCGTCCTGAAGCCTGACGGACAACGAATTGGGCGGTAGCCAACATGGACGCCAACAACGCACTGATGTGACCATCCTCCCGAGGTATCCTTCTTCGGCTTGATCACACAGATCTCGGGCAAAAGAGACCCAGACCGGGTCTCATATCTCCAATATGTTACAGTCACCTTGCCAGTCACCCACCGAGGAATACCCGTTCTCCTATCGAGTCAAACATTGCAAAGATAGCGCTGCAAGTACGAGACGGTCTAGACAGCAACGAAACCCAACCGCTCCCCCCCAGACAAGGCCAATGGCAAATCAGCCTTGCTCGCGCGAATTCATCGGCTCGTTCGAATGTGTTGTACAAGGAATATAGGTTGATGGGCGTTTGGAGCCGAATCCTTCAATGCGAGTCGTACAACGAACTGGTTGCAATCGAGCATCTGCTCAGAATCCCCGGCCAACGCGAGCCTCGGAAGCTCAACTTCGGGGCAGAATCGAGCTGGAAGCTTTACAATCGATGAACGCGGATTCTAATGTCGCAATCGTTGAACGCGCACGATCACGGATCCCATCTTCACATTGACCGGCACCGCAGCCCCGGACCATGCGCGGCGTGTCTGATGTCAATCTCCAGTCCGTGGCATCATAGCTAAGTATTCCGGCTGAAGCACTTTATTGTTGATGCCTCGAAGGATCTGGTTGCTCAATGAGACCACCTATATCGACGCGCGATTTATCATCTCTTTGCTGCCATGATGATTCGGCAGGGGTCTGGCCTGCTTGATGCGGTGTCAGGATAGGAGGCAAACGATATCCCGATGGCTGTACCCCTGGCTGAATTGATCCCAGCTCACTCCTAGGGACTTGATACGGCGAGGACCCGACAGGGTAGTCTGGTCGGCTCGGCGATGCAGCGTATGCCGATGGCATGCCGGGGCTGTGTCCCGGGGCAACAGCCTGTCTAGACGCATACACAGTATCTCCTAGGCGATGCCGTCGAGGATCAAAGGTGGCCGATACGGGAGTCGGTTGCGAAAATGGCTGCTGCATCGGTTGATGATACGCGAACGGCAATTCTCGAGTATCGCGAGGGTTGGGCGATGGGGTGGGATGGCCCAGAGTCCGGACGCCAACGTTCAATAGAACAACGACGAAATACACCGATTCTTGCTTGGCGAGACCGAGGCGCATTGCAAAGTTCCTTGGCTGGCCATCTTGCGAGATAAACGTCACGAACTCGTGTTTGTCCAGGGTATATTTGGACAATTCGTCAGGTGAAAACCCCAAGCTTTGAATGACCCTATCCTCTTCCTGTTTGCCGAATATGGGTGGCAGGTAATGTGGCTCCTTCCGGGCTTGTTCTTGTTGCATCTGGCGCTGATGTCCGTGAAGCCTCTCCCGATCGCTCGGTGCAACCATGTCCGTCAGCCTCAGCCCTCTGGCGCTGTGAACTCCGATCGCATCCGCAAACGTCTCTGAAAGGTTCGCGACCTGGAAATCCATGGTCAAGAATGCTGCTGGTTCCGGAACCAAGGTCGAGATCGTCAGTGGTGCCGGAATAATATTTGCGTCGGATGCCGATCCTCGCTCAATGAACCTTGGTAGCACAGGATCAGCGGGTTGCGACTTCAATACCCTATACGACTGTGTGCGGCGAAGTGTATCATCGAACGTCGGAGCGACGGGGTTGGAGGCGTACAACGACAGAGGCCGCCGTGCCGATGTCTCTTGTGGGTAGCCCAATCTGCCAGGAATATCATACCTCAGGTCCCTGTCCTCGCGCAATCGCGGGCGACCACGCTTCTTATGCTGCACATCAACACAAGCATCTTCTTTGCCGTTGCTAAGGCATCTGGAACACGGTCTCTGGGCTGGCACCGAGTTAGCAGAGCCTTCTTCCACGTTCAGCGAACAATCAGACGTCTGTGGAGAACAGAAGGAAATGCAACAGCTTCATAGCCACCAGGAAAGCAGATTCTCTTCAGTACATCACTTGTCAACGATGCGAAGCTCGTTTCAAGGCCGTTCTGGACTTCCAGACCCTCGGCACACCGACATGTTGCTTTGGCTGAACGCCAGGCGATTATGCCTGCTTATTTACCAAAATGAGACACATTTTCAAGATCGATGCGATTGACAGTACCTCACTTGAGGATCCTGAAGTACCCGGGCCGGAATTCCGCGAGGCGGAAAGAGATGGCCCAGGTGAGCGAAAACGGATCTGATGCATTGGCTCCAGAAACGGGTAAATCTGACACTCGCTTCAGACCCGCCAAATCTTGCATCAGCAACTCGTCCAAGGACAACAATGCTTGCTTGGTCCGTCTCAGATCGACGGGCAGATCCCTGCTTATGGCACCAAACCCGTCGACCTTGATTGCTTCTGGGTGGCCCAAAAAAGACTTGAATGCCGTGGCCATTGATTTAGACGCAATGGGGGAAAAAACATCCTTGTTGTGAAGTTGCAAAATGACTCGGGACCAGCCTTCGATGCGTCTTATGGTTGTTCATGGCCGGAAGTAGGGGAAATTAGGCAGTACATACCATCGCACCTGTAGGTCATTAGCCTTGTGTCAGATGGATTTGACCGAGAGGAACATGGACCGCTTACCGCAAGTGAGCACGCTTGCAAGGTACACACGCCGAGGCAACATGCCCTTTGGTCTTCCTCTGGGATTTTGGCGACGAAAACGTCGGGTTCTCAGGCCCCGGAGGCTGAGAGACGACAGGATAGCCTGCCTGGACAGACGCCGGGCCAGGCATGGGCAGATATGAGTGCTGCGGTACCATGACTTGCCCATGCTGTGCTGGGAAAGGTCGAGGCAAGGCAAGGGGCTCTTCCACCCGGGCAAAGCCTTGTCGCAGTCCCTCGGCCGGCTCGCCATATCGTCTAATCGCTTGGGCGTGCCCGTGTGGCTCTCTGAACTCGCCGTGTGTGACTGCATATCCTCGATAGATATCCTGGTCCGGCGTTGTCTGGTAGGGATCCCTAGCTCGATCACCGGACTCTCGAGTTGGTTTCGAGGGGAGTGGTGGCGTGCCGGACATCGGCGGAGAAGGATAATCCCTTTGTCGGGCAGCGCTCTTAAAGTCTGATCTGTCCCAGGCAAAATCCAGAGCGGAGGACGCCAGCACGGACGTACCTCGGCACCGGCCGAGTATATGGTTGGAGACGTCGGCGTGGTGACCTAAGACTTGCATGGGGTCGTATCTGCCAGACTTGATGGGAAGGCAGAAGTCCTCACCGGCCGCCGATTTAGAAGGGTTGCGAGAGACGACGGTTGCGGGACTACCGAGGCGGTCACCACAGTACTGGAGCTACGTTTCGAGATAGCTTTTGACATAGGCGCTCGTTACCGCAGGTCGAAAGGCTGGAAAGAGACTACACCCTTCTCCTGTCCGCATCAAGCACTGGGAACCGATTCGACAGATCAGAAGATTTGGTCGCAAAGCGGACACCTGCAATGGAGATGGGCGTCTAGTCTGCGAAGCTTCCAGGACGGCGAAGGGGTGGGTGACGAGATGCAACGATGAACAGATGCTTATGGGAGCGCAGATGCCTGGTCCTTTTCAAAGGTTGTCGACGAGAAGATTCCGAGAGACTCCAACTTGGGGAATAGATGTCGAGAGAAGGCGACGGCGACACGCGAGGGAACAGCAGGTCAGACACAATGCTGCATTGTAATACTATGGTCAATGAGTCTCTGGATCTGTAGTGATACTGCATGCGGCGGTGCTCATGGATGTTGGGAAGCCGGACAGGTGCAGGTTTCTGCGCCGAGGGTAGATGGCTATGCAGGGAGAGAGTGAACGGGCGGACCAAGACAGCACTTGGGAGGAAGAGTCGACTTTGTCGTCGACGAGTCGCTTATTTCGTAAAGCCGTTGCGCGCGCAAGTCTAGTAAGTCGAGGAAATAGACTGGTGGTCGTGCAACTTAAAAGTGACGGAGCAATCCAGACAGAGGCCCAGAAGAACAGGGGTATGCCAGGATGAACAAAGAGGGGACAAGGCACCCCTGTCAACGGCCATGGGTGGCCGTCTAATCAAGGGACATCAAGGGTAGGGAGCTATGCCACCACCACGCTCCCCGGCCCTCGAACCCTCATGGTTCCAGGAAGTAAAATGTCAAGCAGCCGGACAAGGATACTTTCCCAAGTGCTGATCCCTGGGGAAGCATTGCATGCCTGTCCGGGCAGCAGTAGGTACGGCTTGGTGGTCTCATGCTCGTCTATTCTGGATCACGCAAATTCTCCGCCTAGATGCAACGTATCAAGCTGGCGCAAAGATGTGCAACAGGACCAGTAAGACAAGTCCAGTGCAATTTTGATCGAGGGTGAGCGATGTGTCTCGCGCCTCGGAGGTTCGGTAGGGCCAGGTCAAAAGCTGCTTTCTGTCTGGCTGTCTAGCTGATCGCCACGCCGAGCTCCATTAGGCAAAGAAAGAACGCAAGCTGCTGCGTGTATGGGCCTAATTGGTGGTTCCCGGCCTACGGAGCAGAGGTTTATCACAACTTTCCCTTGGTCAAGATGCCTCAAGGGTTGCCGGTGTCCGGAGGTGCCTGCGGGAGGCTCGTTGCCCAGAGGTGTTGATCAAAGCCGTTGCGCTAAGAACGGTCGCTATGAGGTACGTGTAGTGGGTGGATACTTGGATACTTGGCTGAAGGAGATAGCTTCAAGCCTAGATGAGGCTAAGAGATCACGTTGGGTGGGTAGTGGTGGCCAGGAGTGACTGCATGGGACCGGCATCTGCCAATCCATGGCACAGTGATGTCCGTGATGATGTGCGGTATCATGCATAGTTGGTAAGCTGCAGTACTTGCAGATCGATCTGTCGCTCGGTTGTCGAAGGGGAACCATGGTCCAAGAGTAGAGCCCTATGAGAAGGGGAATGATTGATCAAGCCTAGCTGTAACAAGACTTCGAACATGGCTGAAATGGGTGTGAGGACCAACGGTGAACTATGGATTGGTATGGCCGGTCCGCTCGTCGACCGTCCCCCCGCCGCCACCGAGTGGGCAAGATGGTCCACCACACACTATGACGAGATTCAAGGACTGATGGCTGAGATCATTCGTCAGTGACACGAGGCTACGAAGGACTGGATACTCGGCCCCTGTTAAAGGTGAAGAGCGTGCGTGGGTTTCAGGATGCATGTGCGCGCTTTTCATGAAGCTCGCGTTCATATAAATGCATGGCAAGGCAGGCAAGTCCTACAGCGGTGGTTCACAATGAAACGGTGGCTGGCATATGCGCCCAAGACAGCCCAAATAGTTGTGAGTGTGCATTCGCTGGTACGAGAGTAGTATACGATCCGGCGACAAGAGCTTTGACAGGGTGGGATTTGTATTTGTAGGAGAATTGGAGAAAGTTGACGATGGTGATGGTGTAGCTATCTGTACGTGGCATGGATGTCGATGGGATGCAGGAGCAGCTAATGCAAACCAGGCGTACCTACGCCCACACACACAGATCGTTAGACGTTGACTCTCCAAGCAGGAGGGATTGGGAGGGGTGGGGCTCGAGGTTGCAGAAAGACACCAAGACGCCCACGAGGAGAGCTGTACCGAATGCACCATCCTTCCTGATGAGCAAAACACTCTTCCACGATCCTCATAACTATCGTGTGAAATATGCTGCAATTGGGGTTGGGGGGAATTGAATTGTTGAGCAAGAGGCTCTTGAGCGCGATACAATATCAAGAATTGCAACAGTCTTCTCGGTACCTGAGGGAGCCAATTCCTACGTACATTCGGAGTATGTACACGCAACAATTTGATGTGAAGCCATTCGTCACTTTTTTTTTTTGTGCAGCTAGAGTCGGTCTGTATGTGACTTGTAAGGTTGTGCATGGCGGACGGTAACGCTATCTTAGATTAGATGGAGCCCGCAACCAAACCCCCGGGCTTTCTCATCATGGAACTATCAGGGCGCTACCGGTGCCTGCGTGGGGCTGAAAAGCTGGGTCTAACATGGCCCATGCAGGGTGGCCCGGTCCCCAGGTACGCCGGGCACCTCGGTTTCTTCCCTGTTTTGCTCGTCGAATCCTCACCAGACTCACTACCTAGCTAATCTAATTTACTCCGTCCTTAGTTTTTTCCCCTTAGGTACAGACCAGGAAGAGCGGTCTAGCAACAAAAGGCACGCTTGCGGCCCGGACAATATCGACCAAAGAGGCTGGCGTCTTGGTCCGAATCGAACAACCACCGAGACGGCGGCCTCGCCATCGATGCCGCCCGCCGTTGGTGTCGCTTGATGTCGTCACAGCTTAAAGCTCGAGCTTCCGCTTGGGCTAAGGTGGTTAGAGCTTGAGCTGTCAGTGCACGGTGGCTCTCTTGGCCCATGCTCCAAGAGTTGCTGATCACTTTACCTCTTTCCGACGGCTAGGGTTTCTAGGTCCCGTTCCGCGGCCTCCCTCCCAAGAGACCGTCGCTCCTTGTGACCTATCCAGGTCCGTGTTCTCTACCTCCCAAATCAAAAATCAAACAAGGCGGCCAGCCCCTTGACTGTGACAAGCGATGATGTCCTTTTACCACAGGGTACACATATGCATCTGACCAGCAACGACTAGGATGAACCCTCCCCAAGATCCATCGTGGAATACCACCCTAACGATACGGGACGCACTCCAACCACATGGCTTGGGGCCCTAATTTCGCTGACATCCAAGCAGTGGGGTTGAACCCTGTGGCCAACGACTTTCAAGCACCAGAAACCCCCTTGTGGATGCCCTTACAGCACTGGTCCCGTGGTGATCATTGCTTCATGCGCCAGGGCGTCAGGACCCGCCACGGCGAGCACAGACTTCCTTGCATCCTGATGATGGTTGCATCTCTGTCCGACTCTACTTGTACGAGTAGATACAGAGTACAGAGTAACTACCTAGCTACGCCCTTTGGCACCTCTGTACAAACTTCACAGTCATGCCTTATCGAGACACTTTTAGGGAGATAGACCAGGTCAGTAGCCATCTCTGTCCAATTTGATCACCTGTGCGGGCGTCCCAAGTCTACTGCAAGCGTGCGTGGTGACACGCGGCGCACAACTCCATAACGCACCCTGAGTCTACATACGGATACCGTAGGAGACTCGTTCGCGGCTGGAGCAAGGCTCTTCAGCTTGTCTCTTTACGCTCTGTCGTATATCTGTGTGTACAGAGTAGTTAGATGCATCTCTCGCAGGAGAATTATGCATGTCATACCTAATCTTGGTGACCGCCGCCACCTGTTCAAGGGCCAAGACGACAAGTGCTTGGGCCATCCCACATAAGCCCTTGTCCGGAATCATTTCAACTCTAGGCGCGCGATCAGGGTTGGCAAGGAATTGAGATCCTCGACCCTAATCCTATCATTTTTCCTCAGTGTGTCGCCCATTCTTCATCCGATCGGCATGATCCATGCAAGCACGACACAGCGTGTGTGACAGTATTCCCGTCACATTATGCGCCCACCGCCCAAGTGCGTGTCAACGAGGAGACGGACGTCTTGCCCACAAATTTCCCCACGGCGTCAGCCATCAGGTGAACAATGAAGGTTTGCTAGGACGGTCAGCGCTTCTTCACACAACTCCCGTACATGTTACCGGTAAAGCAGGGGGGAAATGGTTTGGTATGTAGCCAAGCTGCAGACGACATGTAGACATGTGGTGGTGACGGTAGGCTGGTCCCGGAACGACGCTAGCGGCTATCCCCAGCCTTCGTACCGAGATTCCAGGTCGCATTAGGCCAGACGGGTGGGCGAACACCTGTTCCTCTCTTGTCTTTAATTGCGGTAATATAACCCAGGGGCCGGACCGGACAGGGATGACTACCGTGCCCAGCAGCCCACGCCCAGGGTGCCAGGTGAATCCTGGGCAATCTTGCTCACAAGCTGACGGAGTAGCCCACAGTCTGTCTGGCCTGGCTGGGCCATGTACCCATGCAAGCCATGCAACCCAAGCTGGCCGGCCCCTCTCCCTCACGCGTGCGTGCACGGCTCTCATCAAGCAAGCACTCTCTCGGGCTTGTTGCTACTTACCTATTTTGGCTTATTACAGCATTCAAGGCACATCTTCCACAAATGGTTATTCAGCCTACCTGCATCCTTGCAGTCGAGATTCAACGACTGACGTCTGTCAAGCTTCCCGGGTACCAAGTTTACATAGGTATAGACATGTACAAGGTCATGTATACACCTTGCGTACGTACACATGTATATGTACATCCATTGCACGTATCGATTTCCAAGCCCTGCTGATCTCACCCTACTAGGCATGTATGTACGACTGAATCGAGGTGGGCGAGCCTGTCAAGTCCGACCTGCACCCTGCCAAACCATCTCGACTTGAGACTATGTACAAGAACTGGACCCTGTGCCCTAGACAAGATATGATGTAGTGAAGCTGAGTTAACAAACTCCGCCGCGAACCCGATGCAATTCACTACACGCCTCGCCCTTGGTGTTTTGTTTTCTTCTCCCCTTTCCTTTTTTTTTTTTTTTTTTGGTCTATCAAATTCGAGCACCATCTACTCCGTAGTGAGCTGTCTCACAAGTTCTGTAGAACAACGAGCTCCCTACTGCGGAGATTGCTATATTGTGATAACAAGGGTTCATCTGTCATCAAGTTCAGCACTCCGTATGGAGATTACCACACAATCTCGAGAGCCGTGTGACTTTGGCTCATCCTGAATCCCTACGCATGACATAGACCTGCAGACTAGCCTGGACTCTGATCGAGGCTGACAGGGGGTTCACAAGCACCCGGAGCCTTTGTCAGGCCACAAGGGCCATACGGAGTCGTTAGAAATCGTCGAGCTCTCTTCTAGCCTGCCAATGACATCAAATCCAATAGGCTGGACCCATGTCCAATCATACCCTACCGGGAGGCGAGCATGCACTCAGGCGAGGGATTTCGAGATGTGCTCGAGCCCCTGCCTGCCCTGCACACGACGCATAACTATCTCATTTCGCCTATCGGAGAATAACCACCATGCTTCACGGACCTCATAACGGCCCCAGTTTGTCTGTACGGATTGTGTGTGATTTGCACTGGCGGTATGGTATATACCTACGGAGTAAGATTGAACAGGCTCGAGGGATTTGCCGGAGGAATTACACGCGATCTGCTCAAGCTGCCAATCCCATCGGATAATTTGCACAGATCTTTTCCCAGTCCCCAAGTCTCAAACTCGGCGCTCCATGGGCCCGTGCGAACGCGAGCCGGAACCTCTCCCTTTGGCCCCATTGACTAGATCCGGACTGTTCCTGCACTTATATCCCCATAACCTGGGGTCCATCGCCGCTCAGACTTTGGATGCGGCTCTTGCCCTTGATGCAGCTACGGCAAGCTCTACTCTCGCACGCCACGACCAACGGACAACATGAGCAGCGCCAATCAAGGACACAATTGATCCTGCGCGTGGTGCAACTGGTGCAACACCACGTCCCCACCAATGCCTTGCTCGCCGCCGGTTATCAAACACGGGTTCTCGACAGGAACAGACTTGGGATGAAAAGGATGATCCACCCTCGTTACCAGAGCGAGCCAAGTCACGGAACCCTTGTCGTGGGCCGCTCCCGTCAGAGGGTTCATCGACCGGTAGCCGCCAGCGATACGGAGTACGGAGTCCTAGCGTCCTCGACTCTGTAACCACGTCTCCTTCCCTGGCCCCTGTCTATTACAGAAGGAGTCTCAGGTCATCATCGACAGTCGCTAGGCATAGCAGACAGGCACATCGTTGCTTTCCTTGAGTGTCATCTCCTGTGCTATCATCGTAACAAGTCGTCGAAGAGCAGTTGCCTATTTGGGGCGGCTCTCCGACTCCTAGGTTGTTTGCCTGCGGATTCCCACAGTGCACTCTCGAGCAGACACCATCCATCCACTGACCAAACCACTTGTTTGCGTCTGACAATCTTTCACTTGAGTAGGCATTTCAATATGGCTTCCCTCGCGCTTCAGTTGTAGACGAGGCTGGCAAACTAGGCAGCGTTTTCTGTTGGATCGGGCCTGGACAGAGAGCACCGCATGAGCACACGTCCTGTAGAAGATTAGATGTGCGATGCACCACGCGTAGATCTGCTGATTCCTCTCGGCTATAGAAGCCAAAACTGCTCCCAAACGAAGACTGATCGTGGTGCTATGCTTAGAACCTGATGGGACGAACCAGTGGAACGGCCCAAGCTCACAACGGGATTGGGTGGCCTTCCCCCTTGAGCAATTGAATTGATCTACGTCTGATTTGATGGCTTTACGCAGATCTCGTTGCTCTTCTTGGAACCAAACACGTATCTCGAGCACTAATCGATGCTGTTAACGATCAGTCTCATCACCCTAAAGAATCATCTGATACATATTGTATCGACATCTCGCGCATATCTCCAGTGCTGCGAATGCATGGCAGAGCCGGAGGTGGGCCTCCGCCTGCCGTTCTCAGCCCCGGTAAGACGAAGCGCAAAGATTTCTACGGAGTAGCCTCGCCAGGAGGCATGGCCAATACCCGTCGGAACTGACTAGGCTCACATATTACCTGCAGCTTCGCCTTCTACGAGCTTCAAATGGACTCTACGAGGCCAACCATGCCGTTGCTACGGAGCCTAGTTGACCGCATGCCACATCAATGACGAGCAGGAGTTGGCGAGGAGCAGCCAGACCAGATAGCATATACATCTCAAGTCAGTACTTCCCAGCCTGAGACTGGCTCGCTGCGTTCATCATGGTACCTATGGGATCTGATCTCCGAAGCAAGGTAACTCTGGTATACATGTCAGGGGATCTCACTTAGAGCGAAGTGACTTGTGCAAGTCGAAAGCCATCAGAAGAAGCAGTTTCCTTTGAACTATCTTCGTTCCGTGCGCGATGTTGAGCTGCAGAATGATTTTCATGAGGCCTCCTGGGACACAAACTCGGAAGAGCCATGCCAGGTGAGTCAACATCGAGATTCAAGACAAGCGACCTCAGCTGGTCCAGGTTCGACCCGGAAGCTCGGAGAATTCTCAGATAGATTGAGGCACAAATACTACAGTCATCAGGTTGCCATTGGCCCGCTACCAGTGACGTTGTTGATGCAGATTATTGTCCGCAGCGTCTTCTCCGGTAACTTTGATCTACGAGGTCAGCCACCATGTGCCATGAGAGTCATCTTGGGATCTAGTTCAAAGTGAACCAAACGACTATACTCCCTACTTCGAGAGACGAGATGTACGTATTCTACGCAGATGATGAAAGCATCCCTCACGCATTGTATTGAATTTATCGGCCATCCCATGCTGAATATCGTGATACCAGACATGCTCTCCTGGTCCTGTCCATCACGAACCTGATAAATCTCATGCGATAGATAGCTGGTCACCAGTGACACTCTATCATTAAGCTCATGCGTCCCTTCTCGGAGCACTCGTCCCTACTGGGTCATCTTCCCACCTTCACACCCAAGGGCCGGAAGCTTGCAGGGAACCGAGATGATCCGTGATCCCAACAGTGTAATACTCATGTCACTGTCTCAGACCTCGGGCAGTAAGGGCCCAGGCGCGCCCCAGTAACCCCTCCCTGCAAAGCGAACAAGGTGAGCAAAGCATCAGGACGCAACTGGAGCCGAGACACGCTGCAGTCGTCGTTGATGGGTGGACGAACGGTTTCGTGTACGCAGGCGTACATGATCCACGCGTAATCGGCAGAGCCCAAGCCAAGCTCCATACTGATCACTGCTGAATCAAGGCAAACGGGTGCTATGCAGCCGTGACGAAGACACTTGAGACTTCGGGTTGCTTCCGCAAATGCCATGGCCCTGACAAGTCGTGCACTAGCTTATGATGTGCATATGTGATGCGCGAGGGGGTCGATTGCTGGCCCAGATCTGCTGGCGCTGGACATGCGTATGCCTCTTTGCACAGTATTTGGGATCAACGTACAGCAGCTTGTCTCTTCACGCGCGGTATTGGCTCGATTCAAAATTAGACGAGACTCTACTCTATCTGCAACAAATGCCCTCTAGCGATGCAGCGCAGTTGGACCAATGCCCTTAAGATCAGGAGAGAGAGAAAGAGCGGCTACCACAATGCACTAACAACGTGGCCTCGAATGCAGAGGAAACATGGGACAAGGTCACCACCGCGAGGGAAAGAAAAGGGGGGGAGGTTGCGAAACATTGTACGGATCTATCTAATGCCTCAGGGACAAACGTCCTGTAACTGCAAGAAACACAAGCCAAGGCAACACCTCGCTTACTAAATGTACAAATGAGCCTCTAAGGTTGGGGGAACCGACTCAGACATGCATCGTGCGATGCGTGGGTTAGGCGAGTTGAGCCCCTGAATGGAGAGGAGTTAATGTATACACGTTAAATTATCGCACCGCCTCCTTTGTACTTGTCCCTTCATTTACTAGGCTCAGCTAGCGACGACGCGCGCGCCGGCAAGGCAAATATGGTGACGTGAGATGCATGCACGACATCGGGTCCAGAAGCGTCCAAATCATAGGCGACTCTCCACGGCCGCGTACTGCTGCTCACCGGGGAAGTGCGCATCGGGCCAGACGTGGTGGATGGCTTCCCAAATATGGCTGTGGACAATGACAAATAGGGTCAGCAAGGGTCGAATGAAGCCAACATGGAAGAAACTAGGTTGAGACATACCCGACGTGCACAATCTCCAAGCCATCCTTGACCTCCTGGGGCAAGTCCTTGACATCCTTGCGGTTCTGCGCGGGTAGCAGCACCGTCTTGACGCCCGCCCGGAGTGCTCCGATTAGCTTCTCCTTTATTCCTCCGACGGCAGTGATCCGGCCGCGGAGTGAGATCTCACCCTAATGTCACACATTCGCGTCAGCCACGTTGCTCATGCTGCTGATCTGTAAAAGGTAAGAGCAAAACGCATTCATCTTACCGTCATGGCCATTGTTGGCGGGACTGCCCTTCCCGAGAAAAGCGAGATAAGTGCTATTGCCTGTGCAATACCACTGCTGGGGCCATCCTTGGGTATCGATCCCGATGGACAGTGAACATGGATGCTGCGGTTCTTCATGATATCCTCGGCCGGGCTCTCGGCGAGCCCTAGGTGATAGGCGTGGGCCTTGACCCAGCTTAGCGCCACCTCAACACTCTCCTTGAGGACGTCACCCAGCTTGCCCGTGAGCTGCACGCGTCCGCCGCCCGGCATGTCTGCTACTTCGATGAACAGAATGCTGCCATTACCGCCGGAACTGTAGGCCACTAGACCCGTCACGATACCCGGCCGACTCGATTTCTCAGCGATTTCTTCTTCGAATTTCTCAATGCCGAGGATACGCTCAATGTCTTCGACGGTGAGCTGAGGCTTGTATGTCTCGATCTTGCCGCCGTCCTTGGCATCTGCAAACTCGACGGCCTTGGCACGACAAACAGAACCGATTTCGCGCTCGAGATTGCGGACACCGGACTCACGGGTATATGACTCGATGATTTTGGATACGACGGGCTGGTCGAAAGTCACCTGGTCTTCGGCAAGACCATTGACACGGACTTGCTTTGGAATCAAGTGCTGCATAGCGATGTGTCGCTTCTCGAGCGTCGTGTAGCCGGGCAGGTAAATCATCTCCAGCCTATCAAGTAGAGGCGCTGGTATCGTGTCGAGGCTATTCGCAGTAGCAATGAACAGAACCTTGCTAAGGTCGTAGGGAATACCGACGTAATGGTCGACAAATGTGTGGTTTTGTTCCGGGTCGAGAACTTCAAGCATTGCAGCAGAGGGATCGCCATGGAAATTCGAGGTACCGAGCTTGTCTATCTCGTCGAGCAAAAAGACAGGATTGGCAACGCCAACCTTTCTGAGCCCTTGCATGATGAGTCCGGGCATGGCCGCCACATAGGTCCGGCGATGACCCCTAATCTCTGCCTCGTCTCGTACGCCGCCGAGTGAGATGCGGTGGAATTTGCGGCCCAGCGCTGTCGCGACTGATCTTGCCAGGCTGGTCTTGCCTACTCCAGGGGGGCCGACGAGTAGTAAGATGGGCGATTTGTCCATCATGCGCTTGCTTTTCAGAATGTCGAGCCGTGCACTGGCCGCCTCCTTTTCTTCCGGGCTGTGAGATTGGGCCAGCTCGGTATTGCTGTTACTGTCGCTGTCAGATGCGACAAGCTCCTCCTCGGCCTTCTTGATCTGGGCATCGACATCCTCGTTGATGGACTGCTTCAAACGAAGAACAGCGAGATACTCGGTCAGACGCTTCTTCACCTTTTCGAGGCCATAGTGATCATCGTCTAGCTGCTTCCTCGCTCGAGTCAAGGTTTCCGGGCCCAATTTGTCATCTGTCACCGCGGACCATGGAATTTCGGCAAGAGTCTCCAGATATCCTCTCGTCACGGCATACTCGGCCTGGGCGGGCATCATCTTCTTGAGCCTCTTGATCTCCTTTTCTGCTACTTTGGCCGCCTCCGGGCTAAGCTTCGCAGCCTCGAGTTTCTTTTGCAGCTCCCCAATCTCATCGGGTTCCTGCTCGTCATTGGGACCTTGACCCATTTGACCGTTGCCCCCCTGCGGCGGCTGGAAGGGGAGGCCAAATGGCAGCGCGGGGCGCCTGCCCTGCATTGGCCTGAGCGGTTTCCAATCGCCCTCCTTCTGTTCATTATCAGAGTCGATCGTAAACGGGATTGCTGTTGTCGTGATGGTAGTGATCTTAACACTATTCTTAATGTTGCCGATTTGGCGCTCAAGCAGCTCAATGACCTTCGCAAGCCGAGCTTTTACATCAAATAGAGCCAATACCTGCAGCTTTTCGTCATATGAAGACTCGACGATATTAGCCATGAAGTCCGCCAACGAGCCCGCCTCTCCTATCTTCTTCTTATTGATGAATACATCAAGGCGCCTGGCTAGCAAAGGCGTAAGCTTCGCCGTAGTCCGTCCCTGTGAAAGGATGGCAGAGATTCTGAGCAGGTTCACGAGTTCACGAGACAGAGTCTTGAGGTGCTGGAAACGATCTTCGAGAACCGCATCAGTGACGTTTACTGTAGTATACTGTCAGCAATGACTATCATCGTGTAGGAAATCATGAGGTCGGAACATACTATCGTCATGGTGGTATGTGACCCTGGCCTCGAAATGCAACCGCTCTTGTGATATCTTCTCTATTCTCACGCGCGCCTGGCCCTCGACCAAGAGTGAGAATTCCCCAGCAGAACTACGCCCCTCGATGCCGGTAATCCTAGCGGCAACACCACATGAGAATAGGTCGCCCTTGGTCGGCCTCTTATTGTCGAGTTGCGCCGCGGTCGCTGCTTCGCTGAGCTGGTCGACGTCTTTGATCAGAAGCTGCCCATGAGGACCGACGTTCGGTGAAGCGATGGGCACACAGGCTATCGGGACGGTGTCGACGCGGCCGTTGGTCGTATTAGAAGCCGCACGGCTGTAAACGCTCGAGAGCAGGGCAGGGATGTCTGGTCGATTGGCAGAGGCGGGAATGCGTTGGACCACCCCCGGGAGGAGGACGCTTCCCTTGGGAAGGGGAAGAAGTAGAACCGAGGCGGGCTGTGTGCGCGCCATATCGGGCCGGCTTGTCGTCTTGCGATGCCCCGGATGAGCTCGTGATTTCGCGGTCGCCTCGGAGGGTATTGGATGTTCAATGTCGCACCCAGTAATACGAGCCTCGCTTGGCAGGAGTACCTGGTCAACTGTAACGATTCAAAGAAAAGACGTCGGGTGCGAGTGTGGAGATTAGGATTGGTGTTGAGGCGGCTTGCTTTATCAGGACGTGCAGGAGAAGGGTGGTGCTGGGTGTGAATCCCGAAAGCGGGCGTTGAAGCCGAGGCAGTTGGGAACCCCGATATCACAATGATGGGTCACTCAGCCGTGGCGTCATGGTCGATGGCTCCACTCATCAATGGGTGTCTCTGGGGTAAGATTTGGGAGATGGTGGAAACCCGCCCTGAAAAATAGGCGGGCGGCACTGACCGTGCGTCGATGGAATCCTCTGGAATCAGTACATGATTCATCCATCATCAAACATTCATATTGCCTTAGACATCAGACGATACGGTAGATACTCGGGGCTTAGACAACTGCACCACCAAACAGACCACTATTCATTTTTAGCGGAAGAATGGTACTTTGAATGCTCTAGCCTTATATGTAGTCCTCGCAAGGTATCAATATACTACCGAACGAGCTCCTATTCGTCTATCCTTATGATCAAGCACTGCCCAGGAGGATTTCAACCTGAGCAACCAAGATGATTATCGTGTGTAATTGTACATGAGTCTTTTGCTTCCCTGCTTACCAGGCTGCTGAGATATCTTGGAAGAGTCACAGCTCATCGAAGTGGGTGCCTACCTAGTAACTACATCCTTCCCCAACCAAGGCACCACCCCTTACTTGCCATCCTCCCACTCTGGGTTCTGCAAATGAAGAATTAGTATGAATAATAATCGTATTCTCACTTGAAATCAACACATACCTTCTTCAAAATCACGAGGCCCTCGAGAGTGCTGTTCATGCTGATGTACTCCTCGTCCTCGAGCTCTGCTCGCTCGCCGAATGCGAGCAGGACTGGTGTGCTTTGCGTTTGCCAGCCAGTGATGGTCTTGGGGCGACCCGCCTGGCCGACGACATCAACTGCCTGGCCGACGCGCACGTTGACTGTCAAAGGCTTGAGATTCTCGTCGAGAGTGACCAGGAAGCGCGGGTGCATCGCCGTCACCAGGAAGTATAGCAGGTAGTGAGAGCTCGATGTGATGAATTGCTTGGCGTCGATCATGGCCACCAGAACCGCCATGAGACCCGCGGCCGAGACGCGGGAGAGAACCTGTCGGTCGGTGTGGAAGGGGCTGATGGACAGCGTGCCCTTGCCCATGTGCAGAAGGCCCTGGGCGATGCGGACCATAAAGAGCGACTCTTGGTCGCGGTGGTAGTACGAGGCCAGCTGTCTCAGGAGCTGAGCCAGACGGGCGTTGTTGGTGCCGGCGCCAAGTAGACCCATGGCGAAGATGGCATTGATGGCGACGTCGTTGTCATTGTCGTGAGAGTACCTTGACAGTGTGTCATAGACCTTCATCTGCGGGTTGCTAGGGCTGATCAAACCCATAGCCAGAGGAACGGCCTTCCGGATGTTGGGCTCGCCGTAATGCATCAGGTGGCCGAACTGTCGCAAGACCATTTCCTGGCCCACATCTTCACCCATGGCAATCAGACCTATGCCGAGGACGGCATATGCCTGGAGCAGTTCGTCGCCCTTCTTCTCCTCCGACTCCTCGAGGTGCTCATTGCAGATGTGTAGCAGCTCCTGGATCTTTAGAACAGCGCCGGTGCCGGCCCACGCGCAAATCTCCGCGAGGATCGCAGTAGGCTTCGCGGTCGGGTGATCGACAGCCTTGAGAGTCTCGAGGATGACATCAACTTCCTCTTGGCGGCCAAAGAAGAGCAGGCCGAGGCCAAGAGCCAAGAAACGCGTCCACTTGTCAGTCAACTGGTTCTTGCGCTCGTCGTCAAGCAGGGTGGTGACAATCGCCTCGCTGACTTCGGCATGTGATGAGCCAACAAAGATCAGACCGCAAGCGAGCGCGGCCATGGCAGATATTTGCATATCCTGGGAGGCATCGGTGATGATGGGGAGGAGCTTCTCCAGAAGGTCTTCCTTGTTGGATCCAGCATATGAGAGACCCAGACCCATAATGGAGGCGGTGCGGATCAGAGGGTTTTTGTGCTCCAGCTTCTCGTCATCGCCGAGAAGAGCAAGGGCAGGCTCCGAGTCCAGACGAACGCCAGAGTTCATGATGCCGATGGCCAACATGGCGCCCGCCTGAATCTGTTCTTCCTCCGCATAGGTGTACTTGTCGATCTTGTCAAGGCCATTCTCAATATCCCACATGAGCAGGGTTCCGAGAGATGCCACAGTCGACATCATCCCCTCGTCTTTGGTCTTCCAGACCCAGCTCTCCTTGTCCTTTTCAACCAGCATCATCTTGTCATTGCCGAAGCCGGCGTTGACAAATGCGTTGACGAAGGCAGCGGCCAGATTGTGCCGGGCCGAATCGAGATTGGTCATACCCGCGACACGGCTGCTCTCAAGATGGCTCTTGTAGATGTCCTCGGTGGTCTTGGGATCAAGAATGTTGAGTTCCTTGCCCAACGATTTGAAGTGCTCCGAGAGTCGGATATTGCACAGACTCTCGGTGATCTGCTCATCCTCCAGCTCTTCCATACCGTCCAGCCAGATCTTTTGCCTTGCGATCAAGAAAGCCAGCTGCTTCTTCAGGGCCGGGTCGCTCGCCTGGTCGAAATCCGCCTTGATGAGGTCCATGTCGTTTAGTCGGATAGCCAGCACCATCGCCTGGGTATACTGTTTATATTCGTTATAAATCTCGTGGGCGACGCGCAGAAACTGGTCGTTATCGGGGTAGGTGAGGAGGTTGACCATGGACACCATGTATAGGCAGACCCTCGCGTAGGTGTTCTCATCCACAAACTTGGGGAGGTCCTCAATAATCTCCATCTCGCTCATCAAGTCGACGGCATCGGCTTCGGCATTGCTCTTGAGGAAGAGCGGCACCAAGACCGTCGCGAGGTCAACTAGATCTTGCGTTGACTCCTCTGCCGTTATCCTCTTGGCGTACACTTCACCAATCTCCAGAGCAAGATGGCGTACGTATTCATGGCCCCAGGATGCGATGTCCTGGGTCGGTGCAAGAAGTCGATACTTCAAGGTGTCTTGGCGGTCCTCATCCGAGAAGGTCATACCGATGACGGAAAGCACGTCTGCTAATGAGTTCTTATCATCGCCAGCGGGCCACTCGTCGTACAACTTGGTCATAGTCTCGTAATGCGGTCTTAGGAATTTGAGGGGTTTGGGAACGGCGGTCATTGACGAGGTCGACGTCTTGATGAAGTTCTTCATCGCGTCTATGGCGGGCTTGTAGAGGGAAGCATCGGATTCCTGTAGTGATTTAGTCAGTCAACAAGCTGATAAGTGAGCCAGCCGCGAGAGCCTACTGTCAAGCGCTCAACGAGCATATCCAGTTCGTTCTTGAGCTGTTGGTCTTCCTCACTGAGCTCCTCCGATGCTATTGTTGATGCATGTCAGCAAGGATATTCATCGGTGGACAGGATGAGGCTCCAGGGCAAACCAACCATCTGCCTTGTCGTCCTTGCCATTCACGACAGGCTTGCCATCTTTTCCCTTGGGCGCGTCCTCCGCCTTACCATCAACGGCCTTCTCCTTGCCCTTGTCGGTGGCCTTGGGCAGCTCGCTGTCTTGCGCCATGTTGACTAATAGCTGGGCCGGTGAATTGTGGTCAGGATGGCGTATGCGAGACCAAACAGAGTCGGAGCGAGCGTATTGCGTGAGCAAGTGCGGATGAAAAGTCGACCAGTACTGGCCGTGGAATGGTGGATGTCGAGAAGAGAGGATGAGAAAGGTGATTGAGTGGTGTGTGGGTGGGTGAAGAGGTTGATGTGAGGTAATGAGGATGAAGCTTTCAAAGCAGGTAGCACTACAGGGAGCTCGAGCCCAGGACAAGTACGCGAGGCTTTGCCGCCTAGCCCAGTTGCCCAGCTAGCACTAGAGACAACAGCACTGTGCTGAGGGCAAGCCTCAATCATTGACCCAATTAACCAGAGCTAATGGGGAGAAAAGTGGAGCTCAGCGAGGTCTGGTGCTGCGTTGGTGTGGTCGAAGCGCCTGGAAGCTGCAAATAATCCGACCTCCGATTTTCAGTCAAGGCTGGGCTCAGTGCTATCTAATCTTATCAGGAATTTTCTTATCATCCATCCCACCATGCGACACGACATCCGGGTATTTTTTTTTGCTTTCGCGGGCATTACCTACCTCACAATTCGCAGCCGACGACAAGATATTGATACTAAATATAAGTGAATCAGGCGCCTCGTTAAATAGCCAACCATCATGAAGTTGGACAGCAAGGCGATGCGCCACCTCGTGGCAGATGACTGGCGAGTCCTGACGGCGGCATGCACACCCCCACCAACACCCTGACGACCCTGTACTATACTGACAATGCTGCCTAGGTCGAGACCGGTAGCAAAAACCACGAGATCGTCCCGACACCGCTAATAGAAAAGCTCTCCCGTCTGCGGGGCGGTGCCAGTGGTGTACACAGGAGCATATCGAACCTGGCCAAGATTGGCCTCATTGCACGCGTCAAGGAGGCCAAGTACGACGGTTATCGGTTGAGTTATGGTGGACTCGACTATCTAGCGCTGCATACCTATGCAACACGAAAGGATGTCTACAGTGTAGGAAACCGCATAGGGGTCGGCAAGGAGAGCGATATTATGATCGTAGCCGATGACTCGGGGAAGCAACGAGTGCTCAAGATCCACCGCCTTGGGCGCATCTCATTCCGGACAGTCAAAGCCAACAGAGATTACCTCAAAAAGAAGCAGGGCGGCTCGTGGATGTATCTTTCGAGGCTTGCCGCCATGAAGGAGTACGCTTTCATGCAAGCCCTGAGCGAAGAGGGTTTTCCAGTCCCCGAGCCCCTGGCACAGTCTCGGCATACCATCGTCATGTCACTCATCGACGGGTTTCCTCTGCGGCAAATATCATCAATACCCGACCCGGCCAGTCTATACGCTGAGCTCATAGCGCTTCTCCTGAGATTAGCCAGGCATGGTCTGATCCATGGCGACTACAACGAGTTCAACATCATGATCAAAGAAGAAAAAGTAGGCACCCTCGACGAAGCCGAAGCGAACCCCACAAACTCCAATGATGGCCCAGAAGCAGAAGCAGAGGCAATCAAACTAGTACCAGTCATAATCGACTTTCCCCAGATGGTCTCCATGGACCATCAAAATGCCGAGATGTATTTTGACCGAGATGTCAATTGTATCAAGCGCTTTTTTGAGAGGCGGTTTCAGTTCATCAGCACAGAAAAGGGGCCATACTTCAAAGATGCCAAGAAGAGCGTGGGCAAGGATGGTGTCAAGCGCATCGACGCTGCCTTGGAAGCATCAGGATTCACAAAGAAGATGGCCAAGGACCTGGAGGCGGCAATGAAAGAGCAAAATGCGTCCAAAGGTGATGACGAGAGACAAAACGAGGAAGATGAGGATTTCGACGACGATGACGACGATGACGACGATGAAGGTGATGCGAGCGAGGGAAACGAGGCAGAAACCGGTCTAGAGAACAGTGCTGCTGAGACACCCTCCGGCGACATGGCCCAATTATCGATAAGTAGCGATACGACAAAGTAGACAGAGGGCAATTTTGTTGATTTCCATGGACAAGCTTCCATAGCACACACAAATGCACATGCACATGGACGTTGGTCATGACAAGAAATGGGTAACATTATTAATCAGTCAGTGCTATCCGATCTAGCTCCTTGAAGACCCTGATAATCGAGGCAGAGGACACTTGGAACTAGATGGTTCAACAAAAAAAAAGACACAGAGCAAGGATGTTTCCCCGGCCCCTAGGTGCAAAGCCATCCGGGCAGCTCCCAGGGTACCGATAAAACTCATTCCATGATTCAACAACACGAGAATGTTGGAGTATGCCGCCTAGTGCTCGACAAACGCAGATTGATGTGATAATACCGCCCTCGGATGCATCTCTGGCAACAAGAACCCAAAGGGATGTCTAGTGATGGCCAGAGATCAGATTAAGAGGGGGTTCCAAAATGGTATGATGATGAACATAGTTAATGATGATGCAAATGCCGTGATAAGACATGCTTTTTGCAGCGCAATGATCGTCGCTCGCTTTAAGGGCTCTCCTTCTTGGCCGGGGACGAGGAGGAGCTGGCCTTCTTGACAGCCGGAGAGTCAACAATGGTCGTGCCTTCATTGGCTGAGCCGTTGTCGGAGGTCGCAGTCGCTTGCTCAGCCTTACATTGGCTGCAACGGAATTAGTACCTCTCACTAGACCAATGTTTAAGATGACATACTCAGTGGCCTCACTGGCTTCATTCTCAGCATCTTCAGCGACAGTGCTGTCATGGACCGAGCGAAGAGTGGTGTTGCTTTTGACATTAGTGCAAGAGCCCAAGGCACCTGCATATGAGGGAGAACTCACTGGAAAGGAACAGAGGCTGAGCGACGTCCCCACATGCCAGAGGCATAGATGGTTGGGGTCATGCCGACCGCGTGAGTGCCATAGGCACCGATGTTGTATTCGTTGGTTCGATACTGGCGTCGCTCCGCGGTGATACGCTTCAGCTCCTTCTGCGCAGGAGTGTCTGCATACCGAACCTGAATGACGAAGTGCTCGTCTCCGACTTGGATGCCATGGAAGTGCTCGATGACCTGCTCGCAGACATCACGACTCTCGAAGCTGTGAGGAGCGCGTCAGTCGCACTACTACGTGCTACGCCTGGGACAAGGAAGAATCATACCGTGCAAAACCAACACCTCGGCTATTGCCCATGCTGTCACGAAGAATCTTCGAGGAGACGATGTGGAAGGGTTCAAAGATCGAGGCGAGCATCTAGACAACAGTCAGATATCACCTTAGTTGTCTAAATGGGGTTTGTTGCAAAACGACTCACGCTCTCGTTGATGTGTCTGGGAAGATTCGAGATGTAGAGATTGGTCGATCCATCGTCTCCCTCAGCCTTGAGGCGCGCATTGAAGCTCTCCTGGAGATTGCAATTCGTTAGCGAATACTTGTAAAACCCCGGCTTGTTGTTGTTGTCAAAACATACTCTGGCGAATCCAACTTCATATCCGAGACGGTAGAAGCCTCGGATGCACTTCTCAGAGTTCTTGACGTCCTTGAACTTGGCAAAGCCAAAACTAGACATTGGGTTAGCTCTGGAAATAGGGTGGGAAGAGCCAAGATGAACCACATACCCTTTGCAGGCACCAGTAGCCGTATCGATGATAGCCTTGGACTGCTCTACCTCGCCAAAACGCTCAGCGTACTTGGACAGAAGGTCGTCGTCAGTGGTGGGGTGCAGTCCGCGGATGTACACGTTGCGATTGCCTGTGATGCGGTTCTCGAGGCACTGATCAAGCGACTTGAGGTGCTCAGTCCAAACAGCGGGAACGGCCTTGGGGATTGGAGGATCTTGCATAAGCAAGCGCTCCAACTCTGGATCAGCAATTATGGCCTTGGGGCCCTGACCAACGAAGTCTGTGATGCCTTGGCGCGGCGAGGGCGTCGTGTAGAGGGACCGGTCGTTGGACGCAATACGGGTAGCAGTGATACGATCAGACGAGTTCATGCCAAAGGGAGTGGCTGGCGACGATTCAGTACCAGAAGTCGAGTAAGAAGCACGCCGGTTCTCGAGATCCGGGACATCGCGAGACAGACGGTCAGAGCTGAAGCCAACAGGACGACCAGGAGTGTAGGGCAGGGCACCCTGGCCATAAGCTCCTCCAAAAGCGCCGACCGGGTACGGCATGGAATATGCCGCGGCGGCGAAAGCAGGATCGTGGAGGACCGGAACCGTGCCAGTGTAGGGTGCGGCAAAGACAATGTTGGGATTGGCGCCGTTGACGAAGCTGGAGGGTCCAGGGATGGAGGCTCCGGCAGGAAACATTCCCTCAGTGGGCAAAGCCATGGAGTGGAACTGGTTGAGCATAGTTCCGTAGCCGGAATCGCCAATCGAGTTGATGAGGGTGGTGCTGGCGGCGGCAATGTGATGGGGATCGTGAGGGTTCATGCTCGGGTGTCCGTAAGTCGGCGGCATGCCGGACCGACGTTGAGCCTGGACTCCGAGCTGCATGATGTCAAGTAGGCAATCGAGGGGATGCTTCTCCGAGCCTGAAGTAACCATTGTCAGTGGGTTGCCGCAACTCATTGCACAAGGGCGAGGCGATGGCAAACACTCGAAGTAAATGCAGCTGGGGATTCCACTGAGCAGACACGGAAAGGGCCGAAACCAAGAAAGCAAATGACGAAGAAGAAGATAACAGGATGCATTGTCAACTTCAAAAGAGGAATGAAGTTGACAGCTACAACAGTAGCTAGCAGTAGGTCCAAAAAGTGAATGAACATGGCTGGAAAAAGTGCAAGGTCACTCGAGACTATCGAGAGATCCTGAAAAACTGAATGACAGGTGATTGGGCAAAGACATTGCAAAACAAAACGTCTTGCTTATAGACAATACTGAATACGTGTTTCAATGAAAACAGAATCGCAGGTGTGAAAAGAGGTGGCTTGCACATGGAGCCAGCTCAAAGTTGTTTGTCGTGATATGAGAGCTCCCATAGATAAACAAAGGCTCTTCGCTGTAACACCCCTTGAAATGCTAGGGATGAATGCAATGAAGACTCACGATGTTTATCCGAGTGTACTGCACAAGCTGATGCAGCACAGCGCCCTATGGTACTAGAGAGGTAGTTTGTTGGCTGGGAATGTTAGTACCAAAGATGGAGGTATGAAGAAAGCGAGTGCAGAGGGCCGTAAGTAACATAGATCAAGCTGTGAAGCAAGATGAAATGGTGAAGAGACTGTGGAGGAGGATTGCTGGGTCAAAGTGGTGATGCTGTGCTTGGTCAAGACGGGGACCGGGAGAGACCAAAAGCTCAGGGTAAGGGAAGCTGATGATTTAAGGGCCTGGGCAATGTGGCGGTTGTTGCTGCCCTGAGTCGCTAGACATGCGGTTTCCAAAGAAATTCACACGCCAGAAGCAGCTGAACCGGCCGTTTCAGTTGGCATGCGCCCGGTGATGAAGAAGCGTCTGGATTGATGGATGGGCAAATGGTAGATGTGTAGGGGAAGAAGAGAAGAAGCCTGATTGTCGATGGAGAGAGCAGGTGAGAGATGCAGAAAACCACTCACGGGACAGGGTAGATAGAGATACTGGAAATATCCCCGAGGGCGAAGAGGATGGAAGGCACAAGCCTGCCTGAACTGCGATGGCTAGAAGAAGACGGTTAATGATGCAGTGACTGATGGCGATGTTGTATGGCTGGTCTTGACGATATTTGATGTGGGAGGAACGAGAGGGAGAGGACGAGGATGAGGACGCGAAAGGAGGGGGGAGGTTGAGGATGAGGGCAGGAAGAAGGGACGAAGAACGCGTCTGGAGAGGCAGGAGGATCAACAATCCCTAACAAAAGGCAGGCAAGACACAAGTGACAAGTTGCCTGAGTCCGGTGTGATGAGAATCTGAGAACGAGGTCAGCCCAACGGTCAATACAAGATTCAACCAAACCGTTCACTATTTCGTCTCTTCTTGACACTAACTTGCTCACAAGTTCTGTGCGTTGTTGTAGTGACCGATCTCCCTCTATCAGCAGCTTCTTATCGTTCATTGCCCTTGGCTATGAACAGATGGTTGGATGGCTTCTGAGTATACCAGGCTTTGGCAGACCCCCAGTCAAAGACAGCATCGAAACAACAGCCCCTTGACCATGACAGCCACCTTACAAACCACATGTCTCCTTTCTCTATGCTCTCACCATTGAGCCATGTAAAGTACCAACAACCGTGTGCATAATGCCCAGGAAAAATGTGGGTTGACCTGGAGGTAGGAAGAAAAAAGAACAGTCAATTGATCTAAAACTCCACGCAATTTGTCGCTGCAGGAGGCCCACCGAAGGGAAGAGGGCGTTCTCTGCATAGCCTTCACTATATCAAGGATGTAGTCGAAGCACCTCTGATGTCTAATTCCCAATCATGCATTACCGTAGTATACCGTAGATTTTTGACACCCTGCATCCTTCACTCTTGAGGTGGCTCCAGAGCGCCTCCGTAAAGATATTGAAAGGTGTTTTTCGCGCTATTATGGGCAATTTTATTTTACGACCACACGTCCTCCTGTTGAACAATTAGCAAATGTCGCCCGGAGTTCTGCACGCAAAAGCAGAATGTAGAACACGGCCAGTGCGGAACATACCTGGTATTGGTTTGCAGCTCTCATGTTCTTGACAATCTCTTCAGCCTTGGCCTCCGTGATGCCACGCTGCTCAGCGATGATCTTGGCGAGGACGGCATTGACCTCACGAGCCATGTTGGCCGCATCACCGCAGACATAGAAATAGGCCTTCTTCTGCAAAAGCTCGTTGACCTCCTTGGCACGCTCCTTGAGCCTGTGCTGAACGTAGACCTTCTTTGAGCCTTCACGAGAGAAAGCAGTGATGAGCTCGAACTTGTCACCAAGTGCCTGCTTGAATTCCTACAGAGAGTTTGGGTCAGCGAGCTTGTCAAATTGTTGAGCGAGTCCCACACGTTGACACTTACATCCCACTGCGAGGCGTACAAGAAGTCCTCGTTCTTTTTCCTGCAGCCGAAGAAGAGCAGCGTCCGGCCAACATCCTCGCCATCGGCAGCCTGCTTTGCCCTCTCCTGCACGAAAGCACGGAAAGGCGCAACACCGGTGCCGGGGCCGATAAGAATCACAGGCTTGGAGGGATCCGAAGGCAGCTTGAAGTTGGAGTGGCGCACATGGACGGGTACGTGAATGCCGTCATACCTGTTTCGGGGACCAGTGATCTCGTAGGTGAGGCCGAAAGGCTCCGGATTCGGGTCGCCATTCTGCTTCTGCTTGAGCGCGAAGAGGTAGTTGGTGGCAACGCCGCGGAATGGGTCGCCCCGACCAGGGATCATTTGTGACTCGACGACGGCGGTGATGGAGATCTTCTTGGGCTGGACAAGGGAGGACGACGAGATGGAGTAGTAGCGAGGCTGCAATTTGGTCACACCTTCGATGAGGGCGGAGAACGGGATGTTATTCCAGGTCTGGCCCTTGGAGACGATGTGCAGTACCTGAGCAACGTTCAAGTGGTGCAGGCTGACCTTCTCGTGGAAGTAGTCCTTGTCACCACCCAGCTTGGACATCTCGGCCTTTGCGGCCTCATCAGGCGCAAATGCAGCAAGGGTTGCCAAGAACTGACGCGACACAGGCGAGCAGATTTCCATGTGATACCGGACAATAGCGTCGTAGGTCGTAGGGGTAGGGAACGGGACTTTGGCAGTGGGCTCTAGAGCCTTGACGCTGATCACATCGTTGCGCTTATCCGTGAGACCAATGACGTTCAAGAACCTGTCAACTTCTTCGCCGGGGTTGGTGGGCCAGACGGCGATATGGTCGCCGGTTTGGTAAGTCAGGTTCGAGCCGCTGATATCGACCTCCATGTGCAGGCAGTGTCTATCCTTGACGCTGAAGAGCTCTCGGGACTCGGCAATGGGCGCGATGTACGGGTTGTGGGCGTTGAAAGGACCCTTGGCAGTGCCTTCGAGGTGCATCTTGTTGGGCTCTCCGACATACACCTCGGTCGAGTCCTTGTTCAGGCCCTCACGATCGACAATACCGAAGATGGGTTCGTAAACAGCCTCACGTTCCTCAAGGCCCATCTTCTCGGATACAGCAACCCACATGGGGTCCTTCCAGGCCAAGAAGTCTTCCTCCATGGTGCCGGCACCGTCATCGCCTTCACCAGCAACACCGAGCCTGTTGGCGCCCAGTTTCTGAAGAGCCTTGTCAACATTGCGAACCATTGAGTTGTAGTGCTCATAGGTGTTATTTCCAAGACCAAAAGCAACGTAGTTGAGGTTGTCCAGAGGCGACTCGCGAGACTCGGAGAAGGCCGCATCGTCGCCCGTAATGAATTCGTAGAAATCGACGGCGTTATCGGTAGGCTCGCCCTCGCCGTAGGTCGCAAGGACAAAGACGACGAGTTTGTCGCTGGGCAAGGCATCGAGGTTCTCATAATCGTAGTCTTCCAAGTCGGCAACCATGGTCTCGAGACCGAAGCGGCTCTTGCCCTCCTTGGCTAGCCTCGAGGCATAGTCCTCGGCAGTACCAGTCTGGGATCCGTAGAAGACGACGCAGTTCTTGCCAGACTCTTCCATCTTCTCCAGGATGTTTCGGGTCTTGCCAGCCCTGACGCCATTGGCGTTGGCGAATGAAGCGGCATAGGGATCCTTGGTGATGCCCCAGTACTTGCCCTTCGTGAAATAGGCCAAGGTACCCAGAAGGATGACCGACAGGACAATAATGTCCAGAGTGTCGAGTTCAGCCATGGTGACGACTGGTTCGGTGCGGATTGTTGACACAAGCGGACCGATGGGGGGATGCGACTCGACCACGAGGGGAATAAGAGCTGCGTGTGGTGTGGAGGATGGAGGAGGGAATTCGGGGTCTCTGAATAGGAGAAAGCGTGCGTGCGGTCGCGCGTGGCGGGCGGAAAATGGAGCACGAGCGGCTGACGGGGATTGGACTTCCTGTGGGGTTGGGACAGGAAAAACCCGCGAACACGTATTAAACAATCGGACGATTAGGCCCAGGGAAGTGGGTAGAGTCCGGTACCGGGAGTCCAATAAGGATGCGGTTAAGCTTAAGGGCTGGCTGTCTCCAAATTCTTACCAAAAGCCAAGGCCAAAAGGATTACGGAATAGGCTCGCTTCGACAGTCCGACTGGAGGGATTTGTCGCAAGGGAGAGAGATAGAGAGAAAGAATTCACGAACGTATGTAGGCGGCCGACAATAGGCAATCAAGAAAACTACCGGGGGGCCGTTTTGGTGATGGAGGGCCTGACAACGGCTTATCATGTGCTTTCCGGACTCATGGGGGACCCATCCACGGATCAAATCAATAATGATGGAGGTGCATCAAGACAACTGGCTGACTGTAGTCTACACACCTACCTTACTTGCTTGCAGCAGGGACCAGTGCTGTCGGCGGCACCAAACCAGTGACAACCGTCCGATCCGGGAAAAAGATTCGAGGATCTCTGTCACGGGCTTAGATTAGACCGCATACCCGTTGCCTCAACAAGTGCCGGGACCCCTTCTCCTCACCATACAAATGGACCAGCTCTCGGCCCGGTGCCACACCCTACGTTGGAGTCCGACGGATTTGCTAGAAGCTTCCTCCTCACCCGCCGGGCTACTCCGGCCTTGAATGGAGATAGCTCGGCTTGTGGCTCTTTTGGGTAAAAAATGCCTACCCCGAAATGCCGGTATCATAGACTGCGGTACCTAATTCGGTACGAAATTCCTTATGAACTCATGGGGAATCTGGGGTTATTTGTGCCCCGACGGTCGACTCAGCCGCATCGTAACCTTAATTCGTGCCCTACTTGATCTGCTGTTTCATGACCTGAGCGTATCAGCACCTACATAGTCATTCCTCTCATAGATATGATCATTCACTTGTTGCCAGCATCAGCCTGTTGGCCGATGATAACATACTCCGTATACACAAACTTTGCCAGGCGGATACTTTATCATCTCATCAAGCGCGTCCCAAGTGCGAACTTTCGATGCAATTTGGAGGATATGGATCAAGACCTCTTCGAGTGACATATACCTTCTCGACAATGCCTCTCACTCTACCACAAGGAGTCTTGAACAGAAACCTTGCTTTTGCGATTCATCTTCATTCGAAATTGGTGTCCTTTTCTCTCTTCCCCCCTTTCTCTCGTGTGTATACGAGGGTAGTTAACTGAGAATAGTGTGATTGCATCTCCTTCTTGCTACGTTTTAAGAGGAAGGAAGGAAGATCATCGGGATTATGGGTATCGATGACAGGCGAATAGTTATCGTAAAATCCTTCCCTGTTGCTTCTAGAATAAAACAGGTAAAAGTACGTCCCTACCATTCAGCAGCTTCCTCTACTTTGCTTTAGCTATGCCCTAATGCCAAGAGTAAGGATGAGGAACACGACATGGAGAGCGTGCCCGGAAACATTGGTCGCAAGATGCATGCTGCTACCACCTCGGAGTACCAAAGTACCAAGTGGCTGTCAGAAAGGTTGACGGTTTTGAATCAATCTCTACCCAAGCTACTAACAGACTGAATGAGCCTTGTACGCTTGGGCAGTGGAATAATCCTGCGTACTCGTTTAAGAATCGAGGTGCATCGAGAAGGCAAACCGTCAACTACCTACTTTCGTAGGTAATCTGTCACCCACTTGAGTACTTAGGTAAAGTATGTATGCCTGTGTGCTCTTTGGCTCTTGGTGGTGGTTGGTCCCCTTTTTTTCCCATGCCCACCTCACCTTTGACGCGCTCCACTAGGATGGGAGACCCCGTAGCCACGCACCGATAGCGCCTATCCCTTTGCCATACAGTATGCTGATTGGCTCGAATGGCTGCGTTCCTTGCATCAAACACCAGTTTACCCCCCCGAAGCCAACGCCCGTGAAGCCAAGGATCTCCAGGGCTCCTGGTCGAACTTGGATCACTGAGCTATCCGTGACCACACCTCTCCACATTTGGATCCTTCTCCCTCGCCTTATTGCGACCTACTTGGTCGAGAACGACATCACTGTTTTGATTCTTCGCGGCATCACTCATTTCCATCGGAACATGGGACCGGCTGTACCTACACAATGGGTGAGTGACATCCTTATCCAGCCCCAATCCTGAAACACACGGCAGTAATTGCGACATTGCGACTGTAGTCATCGCGAGGCGCCTGCTCTGATGATGGGCGGGGAACAAGTCGTGCTTCCTGATTGTGTCCAGCAGGAGATATGCTAATGGCTTCCACTCCATCACAGCTCCGTCCCAGACGCTGCCAGACCACGCGACCGACACGCTGAAGTACTCTCGATCCGTGTCGCGCCTTGACGAGGAAGACGAAGATGAATGGAATCGAACGCTTCGGCCCGCTGGCATGGAACCGCCGCTCCCACGGTCTGTTGCTCATTCAAGAGAATCAAGCTTAGAAAAGTTGCAACTCGGAAGTAAAGGGTCCACCTCGTCTCAATCGCCACCGACCATCATATCACCCCGAACGCATGGGTCTTCCGGACGGCAGGGGATTGGGAATGTCATGGAGAGAATGGTCGACCCGAAAGCTGTAGCCTACGGCCACCACCGACAGACCTCTATTGTCCATGGTATTCAACATTCGCGCAGCGGGAGTCTTGCGAGTCCATCTTCGAGTCCCCTTAGCCCGCAAATGCTGGCCGCCGCTGGTGTCGGCCTCACTGCTGACAGGCCGGAGATGCCTTCGTTTGTGACACGTACAGACGCCGACTCGTTACCCGGGTCTCGACCCCCAACAAATCTCTCTGGCACGACGATAGGCTCTGGTGGCCCCATGGTCCCAGAGAGAACCTCCTCCGTAACAGATGTGACCGCTCACGTGCCAACACAGCGCAAATTGGAGCGGATGCACAGCGGCCGCGCGCGCCGGGACCATTCTCACCACCACTCGCACTCGTCACGCCACCACAAGGACGAACAAAAGACCGTCGGCGAATATGCACTGCATGTGCTATTCACCTCTTTCATTGCTCAAGCCGAGGAGAAGCTCAATGACTGCATCACGGTTCCCTTCGATCCCGAGCCGCACATCGAGCAGATTTGCGGACCCGGTGTCGACCCCGCCTTCGACCAGTTGATCGTGGCCCTTGGCCATATTGCGAAACAGAAACCGAAGCCGCTTATTGACTCCATGATGCTATGGAGGAAAAGCAAGAGCGATGCCGCCAATGAGGCGCGCAACCAGCTACAGCAGTCCAAAACCCATGTACCGCAGCCTGGCCCCTTGCAGAGGAGGAACACCGAACCCCTTCAGACCCTTGCTGGAAATACTCCAGGGGACAACATGCCGGCTGGGTCAGGCTCCCTAGCCGCCAAACAAGAATTCGTTGCACAGGCTGAGCGCCGGTCAACAGTGTCCATATACATTCTGTGCAGGGTGCTCCTCGAGGTCATCAGTCAAAGTAGTCTTTCTTCTATCACACCGGAAATGGAGGATAAACTTGAGGGAATCATCTTTGGGCAGTTGAAGATCGCCGATACCGAGCAGCTGTATTTATCACCGCTCAAGCTGGCCAACTGGAATCTCTTCGCTCAGTTACTCGGGGTCATGAGCGAGATCAACTTTGCCAGTGTGGCGGATCGCTTCTTGGGAGATCTCGACCGGTCCCTGCAGGAACATGCCGCAAGGAGCCCGACCTTGGCCAGCCGTGGCGATGTTGAGGGCAAAATGGAGCTCGTACTTGGAGGAATGAAGCATTTGCGTGTGAAACTCGCACCAGCAGAAGCTTGGGAGCACTACTGCGAGTTCATGGTCTCGCTTGGAAAGCTTTTCAGCAGATCGCATGGGCAGAAAGTCAAGGCCGCTTTCTGTCAGGCAATAGAGATGCTTCTCTTACCTGTCGCGGCTAACGCCAGCAACAACGACCTGACCAATTCGCGGTGGGGAGATGTGCTCAGTAACATCAGCCCGCGACTAGCACAGATGTTTGTCAAGCCACGGCACTGGTCTTCTGCTTTTCCATTGACGGCAACTATGCTCTGTGTCTCTCCGCCGGACAGCTTTTCGAACCAGTGGCTTCAATTGGTCTACTCTGTGCAAACGAAGCTGAAGGATCGTGCAACCAAGCCATTATCGTTGCAGGTGGTATCAAGACTTGTCTGGACATATCTCTACCGCACAAGTGACAGCACCGCAGGCATGATCCGTAAGCTGGACGAGGTGATGAAGAACGTCCTTCCCAACGCCAAGAGAACGATCACGGCTGCCGACACGGCCGTCACTGATCCCTTGATCCAAATCATCAGGTGCATAGGGTTCAAGCATCCGGAATACTGTTTTCGGACCATCATCTTTCCACTCATCAATGCAGAGTTGTTCTCCTCTGGCCGAGAGCTGAAGGTCGATAACCTGGAGCCAGACAAGATTGTCATTGGCATTCGAGCCTTCTTGGCCATCATAACCGATCTTGAAAAGGGAGAAGAGGGTCGACCGCCATTTCCTCAATACCACGCCTCGGGATCATCCATAGAGCGCATGCCAGCCTCGCCTACCGTTGGATCACCCCGGGCAGGGTCAGCTCCGAGAAGCCAAGGCATGGCCAAAGAAGGACATCCTTCGACACCGGTGCTTCTATCGGCTCTCAGTGACACAGTTCGCGAATATTACACAAGATTCTGTGCCATACTGGGCAAAATCACCTTGATCTGCGATAATACATTTGGAGGCCAGGCAGTCCTGGACGAGAAGTTCAACAGCCCTGGCCCCAAGACGCCAATCGCCGAGACCTTTAATTTCTCGAGGCGGGATGACCATCCAGGCATCTCAGACCACAAGCAGGCATTCTATGAGCTTCTGCACGTCGCGGTGCAAGCACTGCCGAGATGCCTCTCAGCAGACATACCTTTCAACTCCTTGATCAACCTTCTGTGCACGGGCACAGCACACGTGCAGTATAACATTGCGGAGTCGTCGATCCAGTCACTCAAGTCAATTGCTCGTCAATCTCATGCTCAACCCGTAACCATGGGTTTCTCTCGTTTCATTTTCAACTTTGACGACCGATACTCCACCATGTCTGATGGCGGAATGCTCGGACCAGGTCATATTGAGAACACACTGAAACTATATGTGGAGTTGCTTCAGATCTGGATTGAAGAAATCAAACGAAAATCTCGCGACAGTGGACCCGACTCAGGCGATTCAGGAACGCCTGACAAGCGCGCGGTAACGCTCGACCGCTCTACTGTTTGGGCTGAGGTGGACACCGTTGAAGCCCATGGCCTATTCTTCCTGTGCTCTCAGTCCCGCCGCGTTCGCTACTTCGCAATCACTACATTGAGGCTGATTAAAGACTTTGTCAAAGCCCTTGGCGATCCCAATTCGGAATCGAAGCATGATTTGAGATTGATTGATATCCTGGAGAATGATTCCATGCAACTGATGAACTTCAAGGACGAAACACTCTCTGTCGCTGAACGGAGTCGTTTAGAAAGGGGCATGGCGAACAACAACAATCAGGGAGCCCTGATTGAGTTGTGTACGAGCGACGTATCATATGATACTACCCTCTGGTTCAAGATATTCCCAAACCTCATTCGTACAGGATATGAGAAGTGTCCTTTCACCGTCACTATCTGTCGAGACCTGATCTGCAACCGCATCCTACAAATGTACAAGGCCATCACGATCCTCTCAGAGCCGTCAAGAGGTCTCTACTACGGCTCGGATCCAGGTAGCGCGCGTTATACGGGGCGGACACCTACCACACAGCCAGAGTTACTCATCGAACAGTGGAAGTTGTATCTTGTGTTCGCATGCACAACCCTGGCCGACCCTGGTAGTACCCCTGCCAGTGGCCAGACGGGGACCCAACATGGCCGCAAAGGGTCCAAGAATGCATCGTCGACGGACAAAATTGTCACAGCCCGCACGCTGTTCAAATATTTGAACCCCTTGCTTTCGGTCTCCTCTGCCTCGGTTCGTGAGGCTGTCGTTGTTGCCATGGGCTCGATCAACCTCCACATCTATCGTACTTTATTGGAGGAGCTTCAAGGGCATGTCTCGCGTTGTAATGACGAAGCGCGAGCGCGAATACATCAACGCACGGGCAGTAGCCCACGCCGCAACCGCCGCATGGATCTACTACGAACCGAAATCACTCACGTGTACAAGCTTACGGCACATTTCCTGAAGCTGCCCGAGGTCTATCAAGATGACTGGGTCATGAACAACCTTGTGACCTATGCTAAGGATATCAAGCTGTTCTTGATGGATGGCGAAGTGCAGATGGACTGGGAGTTCCAAAAACTACGGCGGCACTATTGTGGCTTAGTCGAGGAATTGTACCAAGGTATCAACAAAACCAAGGACCCATCAGGTTGGATGACTTTCGAAGCTCGCAAATCGTCGTTTGCCTTGATGGAAGATTGGTGCGGTTTCTCGCCCAACCAGCCACAAATTCGGCACCGGGAGGACAGCATGCGGCAATCTATCATCGACCAGCAGGGCGTCGGCGAGAGAGGCACTCTCACGGCCGCTATGGAGATCGAGAAGAGGAACCTGCGGACTGCTGCGTTGAGCGCTATGGCTGCGCTTTGTGGAGGGCCTATTGGCATCACAACTGAAAGTGGTGTCTCTCTCCAATTCGACGTTCGCAGAATGCTGGCATGGATCGAATCGATTTTCAGCTCGGGGAATGATCGCATGAAAGTCACCGGACGACGCGCCCTGAAAAATCTGATTGTCCACAACCAGGACTATCCCTACCTGCTCGAGCATTGCATCGGACGATGCTACAAGGCAGAGGTTCCCAAAGTTCTTGAGAGCTACTTCGAGGTTGTGACCGAGGTCTTGCCTGAGCATCCTGACTACCCCTTACCGTTCTGGCGACTTCTTGGTCTTTGCCTTTTCACGCTAGGAAATGATCAAAGCGAGATTCGCTCAAAGTCCGCGCAGGTGTTGAGAGCTCTTGAGGAGAGGCAGCAAGGCCGCAGTTCCAAGATACAGGACTTTGACATTAGCATCTCTGACAAGACCAAAGCTGTCTACAAACTCGCCCAGTTCAAAATCTCCGAAAGGCTATCAAAGCAGCACACTGAGCTCGCCTTCCATATTTTCTCGGAGTTCACCTTCTACTTCAAGGATCTGCACCCTATTGCGCAGAGAAACGTGATTGCGGTCACATTGCCATGGATCCAGTCCATCGAGCTGAAGCTAGATCCCAATGGCGGGCCAACGGCTCAGTCATACGTCCTCCTCGCAAACCTGCTGGAGATCACTATCAAGTCCAGTGGAGCGCTGCATAATGAAGTGCAAGCGCTGTGGCAGGCGCTTGCCACAGGCCCCCATCCAGGCAATGTCCGCCTCATTCTTGACTTCATCATGAATCTCTGTCTAGAAAGGCGAGAGCAGAACTTCGTTGAGTACGCGAAGCAGATCGTTGTGTTTCTTGCAAGCACGCAGAGTACTCCTGGCCACAAGGTCGTCGAATTCCTGCTTCTACAGATCACGCCGAAGGCCATGGTTCCCTTCGAAAAACGCGAGACTACTCCGCTCCCTCCAGACATCAACCTCTTCCCATATTGCGCGGATCTGTCCGAGGCACTTCCAATTGGCACGAAACAAGCTGGTTTCTCGTTGGGACAGCTTTCCCTGATCCTCTTGGTTGATCTGATGGTGTCGCCCGTCAACCTATCCTCGGATAATCTCCCCGTGCTTCTCCAAGTCGTTACTGTTCTGTGGGACCACTATACGCCATTGGTGCAAGAGCAGGCTCGGGAGATGCTCGTTCATCTCATTCATGAACTGGTCATTTCCAAATTAGATGAAAAGACCCCTGCGGCTATCAAGCCAATTGAAGATTTAATCGACTCTATTCGTCAGCACGACAAGACGGTCGTTTGGAGCTACGAGGACAACAACGGCAAGGTCGATAGCCAGGATAACAAGGTGCCCGCGGCCATGGAATATTTGACTGGTGAAGTGGTCAAGACTTTCGAGATTACTTTCCCAGGCATCAAAGAGCAATGGGGTCGACTTTCGTTGACTTGGGCAACGTCCTGCCCGGTTCGACATCTTGCCTGCCGCTCATTCCAAATCTTTCGATGCGTCCTTACGTCATTGGACCATATCATGCTTGCAGACATGCTTGCCCGACTGTCCAATACCATCGCAGATGAGGATACAGAAATCCAGACATTTTCCATGGAGATCCTGACCACTTTGAAAACCCTGATATCCAAACTTGACCCCGAGGAGTTGATCACCTTTCCGCAACTATTCTGGACAACATGTGCCTGCCTTGAATCAATCAACGAGTGCGAGTTCTTGGAAGCAGTGGAGATGTTGAATGACTTTCTGGATAGGCTCGACTTCCAGGACCCGACCATTCGACGACTTTTCATGGAAGGCCAACCTGCCAACTGGGACGGTGTCTTTGATGGCCTACAGCCCTTGCTTTACAAGGGCCTACGCTCATCACTCTGCCTTGAAGCTACCTTGAACACGATGAATAAGCTTGTCCGTCTTCCCGCAGACCAACTGATTGGGGATGACAGCCGCATCTTTTTCACGATCATTGCGAGCTGCCCTCGGCTCTTGCAAGAGATGGAGGCGGAGCAATTCGATGAAAAGGTTGTTCGTACCGCTGAGAACCTCTGCGACCTCGCTGCCGCGCAGGGCTTGCCGAGCATAGCCATGGTTCTCGATGGATTCCTTTCCCGCTCGTACACCAGTGGGAATGAGTTCATCCTTCAAGTATTCTCTGCTCTCAAAGAATATTTCTCGCCCAGGCTCGATTTCCAAATGATCACTACGTTGATGGGTCTGCTCACGAACCACACATCCTGGGTCAAGGTACAGACCATGCGCATACTGTGTGTAGTCATCCCCGAGATTGATATGCGCAACCCAGAGATCGCTGGACACGGTTCAGACCTGATCTCTCCGCTGTTGAGACTTCTTCAGACCGAGTTTTGCATGGATGCGCTCAAAGTCCTCGACAACATCATGACCATGTCAGGGTCGTCGATGGATAAACACCATCTTCGCATGAGCATGACCCGACACACATCCAAGACGATCCGCAAGGAGTATGAGCGGACGCAAAGTCTGTTCGGTATTCCCGAGGACTCGGGATGGGCTATCCCGGTCCCAGCTAAGAAGACCGAGTCGACTAGAGCCAATATTCATGCCGCCTTCTACACCTGCCAAAGCGCCGAAGGCATGTTTGCCGACGCCACGCCAACTCCTGAGGTTGAGTTCCATGAGGATGAGTTCCCATATGGATATTTCCCACCTTCTGAGAGGACCGATACTATGATGTCTGATGAAGTACGCGTCGAGAGTCATGTCGGGGACCTGGTGACAAAACTTGACAGCCTGGACGATTTCTTTGACGACCACGACATAGAGACAGGCCCTCCAAGTGATGGTCGATCGTCTATGGCGACAATCACAGAGTCGTTTCCTGAGGGTTTCACGTCTGATGCACAA
Organism: [Phialemoniopsis] sp. UDSM-2020; assembly: GCA_018873225.1. Classification (NCBI taxonomy): domain Eukaryota; kingdom Fungi; phylum Ascomycota; class Sordariomycetes; order Thyridiales; family Thyridiaceae; genus Thyridium; species [Phialemoniopsis] sp. UDSM-2020. Next base: position 2,514,954 of record JAEILZ010000005.1, read on the forward strand.
CTATACGATGAACACATTCTGCCAATATTGCACCAGGCCTCTACCAATACCGTCTTCCAAAACGGCTTCGCCGACAGGCCCTCCATGCCCCGGGAGGGAAGTGCCAACACAATGAACCCTGGCGCGTTCACATTCGATCAGAATGCATCGGCACGTCCTGCGCTGCATTCTCGATCAATAACATCACCTTCAGCCCCCGCCTCATACCACCCCAATATCATGGGGGACCTGACTTCGGACGATGAGCCTGATGACATATTCTCTGACGGTGATGATGAGAGAATGGGCGCCGGTGGCCCGGAGGGATCCTTCTTCTTGGAAAACATGATCAGACCCTTTGCACAGGGCACGCGATCGCGGATGAGAAGGCTCACAGGGAGCCGATCACGAGATGAGCGGAGCGAGGCGAGGCTCCCCATCTCACCCCAGGTACCGAAGCTACCGAACGCCTACCAACCGTCGGCACAATGAAGCCGAGAAGGAGATCCTGTTAGCTGAAACACCGTCAGTAGCATGACATTGCTGTGGGCTACATAGCATCTTTTCTGGAACCATCTGGAGAAGCTTCGGGGGTTCTTTAATGGGGTTTACAGGCACCTATGACTGATGTTCGATGTCGACAAGTGGAGGAGGTTGAAATGTATGACACTGTTTGGCCAGCCACACCCCTTAATGATGATAGCATTTTCTTGTTTGATACCCGTCACAGCAGTGTATACCATATGCAATTGCAGTAATAAAGTTCATCCAACTTGGCCGCCGTTCGCGGTTCTGTTTTAACGAATGACTGAGAACTCATTACGAGCTGGTGAATTTATTCTCGAGGCAAAATACCTGTAACTACTTTTGGCCAACTGATAAGAAACGATGGCGGGTCTGGACCAGCACCGAAGCGCGTTAATGAACGGCTTGATGTGCCAGGCAAATGCTAGCTTCTTCGATAAGGAAGCGGTAAAAAGTGGCAAAATACGGTCCCCACCAAAATTTCTAGGGACAAGACCATCTGCGACCGCAAAACATGGTGGGTGAAGTGCGCCTGTAGCCCATTCTGATATTCATCGAAATGGGCAAACGAAAGCCGAGAGGCCCAGAAGGGGAGACCCCTAGAAAGCGCGTGCGCATCGTGCACGAGGCTCCTACTTTTGAGGAGATCCATGCTGCGCGACAGCTAAAGCAACTGCTCACCTTTGATCAGGACCTTGACAAAGCCAGACATGGTATTTGCGACCACCATGTCGAAACATTGATTGCAAATGGGCTAATTCGGGACTATAGGACTCCAATCTCTCAAAGTATTCCTCGATACAATCAACGATGCTGCCTCCAAAGACTCCGACAAGCTCGACATACTGAGAGACTTTCTCGATGCCTCGAGGCCTCGTGTCGACGATGGAAGTGAAGATGCTGTCTATCTTGCCGAGCTCATGGAGACCTGGAGCTTTGCGGCACAGGTCAACAACGAGAACATCATCTCCGCTGTTCCTGTAGCTTTGGCTCTATTGCTCAAGATTGTTTCCCAGACCCTGGATCTGACCGCCCATGGGCTCGGTATCTGTCGGACCCTGCTACATAAAAGGCAGCAGGAACTTCTTGCCCGTAATCTGTCAGCAGATAAGAGCAAAGAATTCATCATATCTCCTACCTTGAGACTTCTACGCGAGGCCATCTCCTTCGATGGTGGTGTCATAGCGAAAGCGCTATTTCGTGCGAGAAGCTATACTTACAAGTCACTGGCTCGGAACATGACCATCAAATTTCTCGGCGAAGGTTTAGAGGACGCAAAACGACCGTCGGCTAGGACGAATGCCATCCGTTTCTTTTTAAGCTCGCTCAGGTTCCTGCACGCCGAGGCCAAAGCAGAACTCCTGTCTCAAAAAGACTTGGTGACAGCCTTGACCAAGACACTCAAGGACGACCCGCCTTACCTCATCGTCGAGATGCTCGAATGCCTGAAGAAGTCTGTCATGATGGACAAAAAGGTGCCGCGGGTCTCGAAATCGAGGATTTTGAATTCCACGACATTGGGTCGCATCTCTGGCCTTTACAGCTACCACCACCAAGTTCAGGAAGGAGACGGGATTGTGGGCATCGACGATATCGCACATTCATTCCTAGTATTCGCGTGCACAACTCCGAATGCAGGAGTACTACGTGACCAGACCGGCTTCTACCCGAAAGGATTTGACTCTGATGAGGTTGCTCAGGACCTCGAGTTTTCATCAGGTGCGGGATTGGACAAGCTCGTATGGATTAATCAAGCCACGGCGGATATCCCGGTGGAAAATGTAGCACTGTTCGACTTCATACAGAGCTTGCGGCCATGGTCAAACCCCAAGCAAAGTGAACTTGTTGTTTCAATATTCAGGGCCGCCCCCGAGATCGTGGCTGGCTATTTTCTCAACAAAAGATCCTTCACCTTCGAGCCGAAGCTCTCTGCAACCTGGATCGGATATGCGGCATTCCTTTTCAGCACCATACAGGTACCGATTCCTCAATTCTTCGGGAACCCATTGAAGTATGCACGAGTACCTCCGCCCACGTCAGTCCTGATTGACAACATCATCCCTCTTCCTCTTACACAGAAAGTACTCGCTCGATGCTTGAACCAAAAATCCAACCTCGTCTCTTTCTTTGCCACACGTCTTCTGGTCATCGCCCTCGAGAAGCTACGGAAAGCCCTGCAGCTCCACAAAGAAGCCATGGTTATGAACAGGACACTGTGGACTGCTTCCTCGAGAAGACTGGTAGACGAGTTCTGCCAGAGATGCCCACCCATGAAAGATGCGTTCAATGCATACAGATCTATACCGCAGACCGATTCGCTGCACCGCGAAGCTGCAAGTCGCCTGCTACGTCTTTACTATGAGGTCATCCCACAGGCTGCTTTCTTAGCGAAGGTCGAGGTTGCTCCGCTTCTGACAGCATGTCTCAAACAAGTCGAGGATACCAGCGATTCAACCGAAGACCAAGCACTGAGCCTTCTTGAGCTGGAAAACCTCCTTGTTGTTGCTGGCCACTCACCAGGCATGAGGTGGTTCTCAAAATCCGACACACTTGTCTTTTCGCCATTCACATCACTCATGAAAGTATGCATTGAAACAGGCGAGTACACCAGCATGTCAAGTTTCGGGGTCTTGGATTTCGTGGCGCGCGAGCAACAGCTGGTCTGGCCCAATCCGGAGTACCTAGACCTGGCGCCGCTGATGGAGAGTCTGCGGCAGCTCAGAAAGTCCAAGACTGGCTCATTGGAACACATCTGGCCCTTCATTGAAAACTGCGCATGTCGGTGTGCTATGACGCCTATCAAATACTTGGAAATGGTCGGCAACTTCAAAAGCAGCCAAGCGGAGTCGGCACCGGTGGCGATCAGTCCGTTGTGGATGGCAATCGTTGAACAAGTGCCATTTCTGGCGACATCTGCAGACAAGGCCATCGCTGAGAGCATCGAACGATTTATCAACAGCTTTGCGGCAATTTCCAAATCTGCCGGGGAAGATGCTGATGTACTGGATAAAGTAATCAAGCAAATCTTCGAGTCGCTTCCTCTTGGAAGTAAGAAACGCCGATCAAAGAAGGACGAGAAAACATCCATGCGATTGGAAACCCGGAAGCTCCCCGGGAAGGCTGAGGAGGCCGACACCTCCAGCTCGACGGCGATGGCCCCGGGCAAAGCATTGGAAATGGACCAGGATACGTTGGAGGATATGCTCGCTGTCCCAGACTACACCGACTCCGATAATTCAGCACTCTCGAAATGGAATAACAAAGACGCTGACGAATTAGTCGAGGAGGGATATGCGGCGTCACTCATCCGATTGCTCTCTTCCGAGCACACCAGCATCAGGAAAGAGGCGCAGATCAATGTGTTGAAGATGGCGGTCAAGGTTCAAGAGTCAACCTATGAGGAGAAAGAGCAAGTATGGCTACTTCTATCTGAACTGGCCGAGTCTTCGAAGGGATATGTGGATGAAAAGCCCCTCCCTAGTCACATTGTTGCCTTCGCGTGCGGCGCTCTCAAGGTTTTGAAGAACCCTCTGCACTGCCTCTATGCCAAGGTCAACGCGTTTCTGACGGCAGGACCGACCTGGAGCCTTGACAAATTCCCTCTGGTTTACGACATTCTCCAAGAAGGCCCGTCCAATGACGATGCGTACTACGCGGAGGTCAGCTGGCTGCTAGGGTATCTGCTGGAGGGGCTGCGAACGCCAGCCGACCTGGCGCTGGTGCATGGCAAGAGACTCTTTGAGCGGATACTGGCTCTCAGCGCCAATCCGTACGTGAGGCAGCCCCTGCGGATGCAGGTGTTGCGGATCGTCTATAGAGCGACGACGGTGCAGGGCGGCAGCGACACCTTAGTGACAAGGTTTGGCCTCGTAAGTTGGCTCGAAGGCCAGATGGCAAGGTTCAGCGGCGAAGACGAGGCTAGAGTGTACAAGGCGCTTTTGAGAAGGGTTTGGGAGACATGCGACCAGGAGAGGATCAAGAAATGGAGCCAGGGGGGCATAGTTGCGCTGCTCGAGTGAAGCTCGTTGAGGTAAATGGTCAATTATCAGTCAACCAGCAAAATAAATAATTATTGACAGTGATACAACACAACAATGACAGTTGCTAGTAGCCGTTGGTAGAATCTGAGCATCCTTTTGCCATCATCTTCATTTATTTATCTTGAACACACCGACTACCTACTCCGTACGTCTGTCAGTGTTAACGCCGTCCACGTAGGTACCTAGTCCATGCACCTCTCTAGTAGCTACCTAGACTCCACTGTAAAATATGGCATGGTCCAATGCTGGCCAGGCTGAACCAATGCGAGACGAGCAGTTCCCACTTTTGGCCAAGTCGATGGACTAGGTGAGCTCGAGCCTCATGGCGAGGCAAGCGAAACCTCCACTTTCGGTCCATCAGTCGCAGCATCGACCAACAAACCTGACTGCTGCCACAACCACCACCTTACGACATACACACACACGCACCAGACATCAACCAACATCCCCATATCGCACGATAAATAAAAATCCCACAATCAGACACCCCCATTGAATCCTCCAATTTCTTCTCAAATCCCAATTACCTTTTAATCCCGCCCACCCTTCACAATTCGCCTAAGGCACAAGTTCCTTTCATTGGGTGCGAGTTGTGGCATCCACTATTCACAAGCAACTTCATCCCCCTTCTACGACCTTCTCCCCCCAGATCGCAGCTACCCCTTCGGAGGATAGGCAACAGTAACGGCGCCGCCATCGCACAGCCTTCAGTCACTTAACACACACGCCCCTTCTTCCTCATATAGACGCCCGAGTCTCTCAATTTGTCGGCCTTTTCTTATGGTCCTTTGCGCCACTTGAGCCAACCCTCAACCTCCTGCCCAATCCTCCGCCGCAACCATGTCACACCGGTACTCTGTAGAAGTTTTGCTTCTGCTAAAAGAATCGCCGCTTTGCACCAAACCTCCAGGCCTCCCTCCTGCCGACGAGTGGATGGGGTAAGCCTCGCCATCCCTTTGTACTGTATTATTTCACCAGGCCAAGACTGACTCGAGCAGACCTCCTCTAGAAACCCTTCGCAACCAGACTAAACCCCCGACTGAGAGGGCCAAAACGTACGATGGCGCTCTTCTTGAGCAGACAAACAGGCGGCCGGGTCACATGTCCCGGAACAGTGCCAGTACGGCTTTCCTTGCCTCATTGTCACCCTGTGTGACCCTCAGCGGTTCATGACTAACACACCTATCGCAGACCCGGAAGATATCATCCTAGGACCACCCAAGACGAGCTTCAGCTCTTCGACTACAATCCGCAATAATAACAGGTTGGGCGGCGACACCGAGCGAGGCTTTCGTGATCAAGACTCTGGCGACCGATTCGGTTTCCGCTCCCGAGGCAATGAGCCACCCGAGAATGCTGGAGAGCGCAGTGACCGTTTCCGCGATTCCCGGAATGCCAACTTCCGTCGACGAGGTGACGGTGATCAGGACAATGAAGGCTGGAGCACCGTCAAACCTCGAAAGAGCTTTGGCCATGAGGGGGCTGAGCGCTTCCATGGCCGTATGGGAGGTGGCGGCGATCGCTTTAATAGAGACGATCGCCGTGTCCGCGATAAAGACGAGACCGATGCCAACAGAGAACGCCCAAGACGAAACTTCGACCGGGACAGCGAAGCGAACGACGGCGATGCCAGCAAGCGCAACGGCCTAGCAAGGGGAAGATCAGAGCCATGGTTCAAAGAGGGCAACGTTAACAACGCCTCCGAAGATCGGCCCTCGAACCAACGTGAGCGCATTGACAAGGCGAAGAGCTGGCGTGATCGCGATCCAGACGACCGACCCCAGAACAACTATCGGGATAGGCAGCAACACAACGAGAGAGGACAAGACCGGCGGTGGAACAGGGATCAGGACCAGCGAAATGAGCGCGAACCTGAGTGGTTTGACGAGCCCGCTGGAGAGAAGCAAGGTGGCCATACAGAGGAAGACTTCAAGAAGTTCATGGAAAGCATGAAGGCGAGGAATGCGCCCAAAACAGAGGACCATGGTGTGACCGAGTCCTTTTCCAATCCGGGCCGGCCACAGGTCGAGTCGGCACCTGCTCTTGAAGCTGGACCAGACCGCTTCTTTGAGCAGTTTGCTTCATCAAGCGGCCTTGAGGACAGCACCCCCGGAGGTGATGTCCAAAAAGATGGTGCCAAAACCAAAGCTGCTAAATCATCGAGATTCACATCTTTCTTCAGTTCTCAAGAGGAAACCCGCAGACCGGCCGAACCTCCCGCTCCGGTGGCTGTGGCACCTCCTCCCAACGCTGGTCTGAACGGCCTACTCGCCGCTGCAGCGTCATCAAATTCGGCAGAGAAGGAGGCATTCCAAGTATTGCTTCAAAAGCTTCAAAAGCAGACTCTCCAGAGCGCGACTCCACCGAGCGCGACCCCTTTCGCCGAACCCCCACCACAGCCCCTTCCCACTGCCCAGGAAAGCCGTCAGAAGAGTAACGTCACCTCGCCAGAGCCCTATCAACAGTATGGTGAGAGGCGGGATGACCCGCGTGGACGTAATTCTCAACCAGCCTTTCCCGACCTCGCCGCCCGTGGCCCGATGCCCCCTCCACCGCCCCAGCCCATGTCGGCACGTCATCCTGAGCAGATGCTTCAGGAACTCATTGGGCAACGCCAGCATGCACCCAGCCAAGGCAGCGGCCGTTCTGATCACAACGCGTCAAGCTCACAGACTGAGTTCCTGATGAAGTTGATGCAGAGTCACCGTGCAGCGCCTGCAGCCCCACGGACTGAAGAGCTGCTTATGAGGATGCCTCAGCCACAGAAACAAGTGCATGTCCCAAACCTCGCTGATCGCGAGAGCGACGTTGATTACCAGCGAGAGCGCCCCATGCCGCGGCAGATGCGGTCCCAAGGCCCTCCTGGTCTGCTTGAGGAGCAGTTCTCGCGTTCCGAGAACCTAGATAGCCGTCCTCAGCCCACACAGATCCTTCAGCGCCCTCCCCCTCCGGGCCTGGACCACCAACAGATCCATCAGAACTTCGGCCCCGGTGGCGGTCAGCTGCCACCACCCCAGAGGGGACCTATGATTCCACCACCAGGCCTGGCTGGCAATCGACCCATGCCTGGCATGTTCCCTCCGAACTTCCCCCCGGGTGCCTTCCCTGGCCCTCCAGAAGGCATGGCTGGTCCGCCTCCGCGCAACATGCAGCCGCCTCCAGGCTTCTTCGGCGGTCTCCCCCCTCCTGGTCACCCCGGCCCTCCTGGTCCCCCAGGTTTCATGCCTCCTCCCGGCATGGGAGGCTTCCCTGGTGGCCCTGAAGGCGTCCCCTTCCCCTTTGGTGGTCGCGGAATGCCTCCTCCGGGAGCGGATGCTGCTTTTCGCAGGCAGTAGAAAATAATCCCATGGGCATGCTTCCTGCCTTGTCGTTGTCGCCCTATGTCATCCTTGCGTCTCTCAACAAGGAAGTGTAATTGTCTTTTTATTTGTCGAGACCCAATGTCTATTTTGGACCATGTATAATCCCGCACTATCAAAGGCTCTAGGACAAACTCAACGATCCTTTGATGTGGATTTCGCAATGTCTCTGTCATCAGGAGAATATTGCGACTCGGGTGATGTTACTCACGGACCAAAGCAAGGCAACCCCGCCATACAGAGTGAAGCAGGGAGGCCAGCTCGAAGACGAGCGACACGACGTTTTTCTTTTCGTTTTCCTGTACCACTTTTGGGACCTCATGCCGCGGGACAGGGGAGGGCTTGAGAGTCTGACGGGAACGCCTTGCCGACGCGACACTGGGCCGGGTCATGAATACAACACGCCATATGGATTTATCATGAAAACGCTACAGCTGTCGTCTGTGATGAGCCTTGGCAGTTTTGGTAGCCAAGTCAATACATAGGGAAGGGAAGAAGCAGGGGAGAATGAAAACTCGAACGGCTACGGCCACTCACTATTTGCTGTGTGCTCTTTGTGTTTTTGTGAATCAAGACCGGATTACTCCTGACCCGCGTGCATGTGCTATATGGTCCACGAAACGAAGTCACGGGTTTTATTTATATCCAACCCTTCAAGTTCAAAACGCCAGTAAGATTCAAAAGAGGCCACCGTAGAACGCCTTGCTCGAATGCCCAATTAGCCCAGGTAGACGCAGCAGCAGCAACAAGAGTATACCTAACCAACAGGAGCTATATACATGCACCGCAGCTGCGAGCAAGAGAGGGTAGGTACTTAAGGGAAAGTTCAGGAGTACAAGACCCTTCGCAGTGTACGCTTTTGCCTTGGTATCGACCCCAAAACACACAACGTCCGGTTTCTATTTCTTCAACCCAAAGATGTTGCGCTTCTTCTTGTCCTTCTCCGTCTTGTGTAGTTTGCCGTCGCCGTGGGCCGGAGGCGGTGGACGCGAGCCCCCACCGCCGCCATTTAGCGACATATTGCCCATTTGCGCCGTGGGAGGAGCGGCACCGCCCGGTCTTGGCCCGCTGGGGATGCCGCCTCCGGCCCCGGGCGGGGCGGGGCCTCTCGGCATGCGTTGCTGAGATGCGCTTGGGGGCAAGCCGCCGCCCGGGCCTGCCGGCGGGACCATGGGCTGCGGCGGCCGCTCCCGTTCAAACAGGTGCGCCGGAGCCTTGGGCTTGGGCCGCTCCATGGGCAGGTCGAGCCGGCGCTTATCGACTGACAGATCCCCGAGCTGCCGCACAAACAAGGCAGGGCTGAGCATGTGGCTGGTGGCGAGGAAGATGTCGCGAGTATGGCGGGCAGATGCCTCGTAGCAGGCGCGGGACTCGGAGTACGTAGCGCCGCCGGCCATGAAAACGATGACGCGCTGCCTGTTTTCGACAACGCGCCGGCCCGCGCCGGCCCAGCTGGGCTTGGCGGCACGTAGAGACGCCTGGCCTGCGAGCATGGCGTCCTCGTTGGGGTCCAGGGGCGGCTTCACGTAGGGGAAGACAGTCTGGTCGAGGGTGCCACGGCAAAGATGGTCCAGCATTTGCTTCACCGCCGTTTCAAAGCGAGACAGAGCATAGTCCTCGCTCTGAGATGCCGCCTTCGTGTCAATGGGGAAAAGGGCTGGCTGGCTGGGTCGTTGTTCCTTGAGGCCACGGTGAATGCGGCCTCCGAGTAATTCGAGATTTGATATTACTTCACCGTTTTGCGGAGGTAGAGACGAGTGCGCCAGTAGCCTGTTGACATCTTCGGGGATGACTCCTTCTCGGTATAGAATGTATAGCATAATCAGGCGTAGCCTATCGCTCGGGATGATCGCCTCATCGTCCAAAAGCCGAACTACTTGATCCAGCACATTCTTCGGTTTCCGATAATCCTCATCCAGCCCAGTCACAAGAGTTTGTTCCACAGAGGCGACATCCGGAAGCTTCCTCTGCTCAAAGGCGTTCATGCACTCCTGGGCCATACTAAGGTGCAATGAATAAGCCTCCTTCATCTCTTGGAACTGCGGCAGGCCTGCCAACATGTCTTTGATGGCGTTGAGGCTAGTAGTGTCGGGGTTGTCGTTTGAAAAATGAGGGTTCTTCTCGATGAACTTGCGAAAGTCTTCCATCAGCTTGTCAATGGTGTCCTTCATGTGCCGATGTCGATTGTCGACCCAGACCGAATCCTTCTCGTGTAGCTCCATATCCTTTTCCTCGGCGTTGACGGCGCCTTCGTTGATTTTCATATGGAAGCTAACCTTGTCGCCTTCTTTAATAGGTAACAGATCGTGCGCCATGGCCTGATACGTGAATTCATGCACCAGCGGGGCCATTATATCCATCGAACGATCGGCAATGATCAGAACCCCCGGCGGTCTTGTAGAAGGCGGCGGGAAGTTCTTGTTGTACTGAGCGTATTGATCGAGCTCTTCCTGCACAAAGCGAGCCAGATGGGAACATAGTACGCTTGCCTCGTGGGTTGGGTTGGAAGGTCGGTAATACCGAACCTTAGGATACTCGCCGAGCGATACACATAAATCAGTGATCTATAGCCATGTCAGCCTGGATAGAAGGGATGTCAGGGTACGAAGGGAAAGCCAGACCTTCTGGGCCAGTATCTGCATGTGCTTAGCGACCAGGTTATTACACGCGGGATGATAAAGGATGGGAAAACTCCAGGGGTCTCTGAATGTGATGACGTGGGATTCTCGAGGGAAGAAATCAACAGATAGAGTCTCAAAGCCAGCTATCTGCTGGCGGGCTGTCGGTACAGCATCAATTTTCCTACGAATTGAGGGCTCGAGGATGGCGGTCCACACCAAGTAGGCGCTTTTATATTTCCGTCGGTCGAGATCGGCAACGAGGCAGTCGACAACGTGCGGTTGGGGGGAGAGAACATAGATGGCGTCCATAGTTGGATTCATCTCTCGCCTGTCTTCGATACGCTCGATGTCTGCGCAATCTTCAGCATGCGTTGTATGGGTGCGGTAGCCGAGTCTATGGAGCACATACTGGCGATGTTTTGGTTGAGCAGCTCATCCTCTTTAAGGACATTGTCGAGGATCTTCTTAGCTGCCTCATCCACAACGAGAACCTTCCACTACACACGAGTTGGTCGGATGTCAGTCTATATTTGTCTCAGGCGTGCATCGAGAGTTGCGAAAGAGGGGAGCTCACGTCATTGTGGGCAATGTTCTTGATCGTGTCGAGTATCACTGTGACACCGCGAGTTGTAACGTTAGTCCCGGGCTCCGAGATAAAGACCAGGCGGACACACCATCGTGTTGTTCTTGTATAATTGAAACACCCATATTGGTAAAGCGTATGGCCAACCGCTCGGGAACGAGCGGCGGTCGCGACGATAGTCCTAGGGTGGGGGAAGCTCTTCACGGCCTGGGAGCGCTTGGCGCAATGACGTCGGGAAAGCGAGCGAGAGCTGCTGCCAGTCGACGATCGGATGCGACGAGACAGGACGGTGATAAGTGCGGGAGTTGCGCAACAGAGACCGCATGTGTATGCCTCAATCCGGTGCTGCAGAATTGAAGGGATGACGGTGAGGATTGAATGGTGGGAAACCAATGCGGCCTTGTCTCGACTGCAGTGCTCGAGGGTCTTGGCGGCGGGGCAAGCTGGCTTGAGCGTATGCCTGAAATGGAGCTGTTTCATCATCAACCTGCAACCGCGGGGCCCGTATCACAGCCTCCAGGGCTGGGCATCTCTCCCACAGGTACCTACGGCACACTAAAGCTTAGTGTGCTCCGGGTGTCAGATGCCATTGTTGAGAACCTTATCGGGCTGGATCCACCGATGTCTGGTAGTGCCGGATGCGCCCCGGCGCTGTATCGCGAAAGGGGTGTTGCACATACATGCATCCTTAGTACATTGGTGGTTTATAATTATGGGTTTCCTTTTTCATGTCTACCTTTGAATCTTTCCGCAAAGCACGACATCTTCCCCAAGCTGATGCCAGCTTGCTCCTGCGAGCCGCACTGCTGCCTGTGGTTGGCCGTGTGCATTATATGACCGATTAGGCGAGACGACCACCCCGCCTTGTCCCAACCAGGTCGGGGCAATGGTAACAATGACCGAGTCTACAAGCTCACTGTTGGCCACATCGAGCAGCGAATTGATAATTTGCCCTCCACCCTCGACCATCACACTCTGCAAACCTTCTCGCTGTATCGCCGCCAGGACTTCTTCCCAGCGGAAGCGGGCGCCAGAGTGGTCACCAGACGGGCTTCCCTCTATGAAAATGTACTTTCCGCCATGTCGCTCAAGCAGCTGACTCCTTGTCGAAGGCGGTTGTTGCACCGAGGTCACGATATAAGGGGCCAAGCCTAGGCCTTGTCTGACTAACTGCAGCACCTTACTGTCCTCGTGAAAGTCCCACCGCCCCTGGGGGTCAATGACAATGGGCCGGGGCTGCTGGTCTAAACCCCGAGCCGATTCGAGCCGGCAATTCAGGCCAGGATCGTCAGCAACCGCAGTGCCTACGCCAACGAGGATGGCGTCGTGCCGACTGCGGAGGAAGTGCGTCATGGCTTTTGACTCGGGACCTGAGAGGATGGTGCGAGTGCCCGGTGCTAGCGCGAGCGAGGAGTCTAATGAAGTCGCAAAGGTGAGAGTGACGAAGGGCCGCGATGGATGTGGCGGAGCGAGAGTATGTGGTGCCCGGGGTGGCAGGTGAGACTCAAGCTTGGCGGCTTCGGCCTCCGGGAATTGCAGAGATTCGGCCATGGTCCCGGGAGCAAGCACGATGACAGACCGGGGCTGGAGTAAAGTGATTTGCAAATGCTCGGACAGCAAATATGGCCTTCAAGAAGCCTTGCACCTTCGCGATGCCTTAGTTTGACTTGGGGTAGATCGATGGTACCGGATTCCAGCTCGGCTGACGTTGAGGCGGACAGATGTCAAGCCCGGGGCTTATTAGAGGACGGCGGGGAACGACCCGGCCGTTGGTCCAGGATGTCAGCTCCGACCAAAACCCACCAAGAGACAATGAGAGGTCATTGATTTAATGTTAGTGGTGATCCCTGAAAGGATCCCTGAATCCCGCAGACCGTGCACAGCCCGGCCAATCAGTGTGTCGAGGGGTGCATGCGAGAAGGCGCGCTAGGCCTTTCGAGAAGGACGATGCCGGTGGCGCAGCCCTCCAAAGAGGGAACACGCAAGCTCAAAGTCGGGGGTGCCACTGTCCACGGTGCTCCAAGACCACGGCCGTGGCGTTGGGAATCCCCCCTCTGGAGATGCGGCCACAGGTGCGTGCGTGTGACCTGACACAGATACAGTTTCCTCTTGGCCTCTCCTCGCTTTTAAGTTCTCTTCCTCGACTACAATCTCTAATTCTTCATTTCTCTTTCATTCGCCTCAAATTTCACATTCGACAATTCTCTAGTCGCTCTCCCTTCGCTCAGCGATCCGGAGCTTCTTGCAGCGCCGAGAGGCACCCCCGTCAGGCGGTATTAATAGCTTCAAACCTTCCACGCCACTACCCAACAGCCAAGACAAAGGACGAAAAATAAACTCCGCCACCGGTCGCAAAGGGACCAGGAACACTTCCTCGTAATCCCCCACCATAAGCGCCGCCGAGTCAGCCGGCTGATCATCATCTACGACGTCCTACTCATCTAATTGAGCTTCTCTCCATCTTCCTTCCCTACATATCCTCTTCGACCTTCAAGAGCCCCGATCTACGCACGCGCTGTCTGTCGTCGCAACATACCAGCACCCTTCGCTAGCACGGTTGGACTCCGACTCGTATCCAAAACTTCACTCCCATCAACTTCCGAACCCGTCTCGCTCGGGTCATCGCCCCTCGCAATGGCAAACAAATACGACGAGCCTCCCGCATACCCCGGCCCTCAACAGCCGCAGGCTGCCTACCATGGCGGTCCCGCGAACCAGGGCTACTATCCACAGCAGGGCCAGTACCAGCAAGGCCCCTATCAACAGCAGGGCGGCTACTACCAGCAAAACCCTCAGATGGGCTATTATCCTCAGCAACAACAAGGCTACGGACCGCCGCAGGGACAATATTATCAGCAGCAGCAGGGCTACTACCAGGATCGACGCCAGGGCCCCGGCTGCATCGAGGCCATGCTGGCGACCCTGGCATGCTGCTGCTGTCTCGACTGTCTGCTGTTCTAAGGGAATAGGGGGGAGAACCCATCGCGCCTCGTCCAAGATCACCGCGACGTGTAAACGGCTCGACGCAAAGAAGCGATATCTAATCAACGGATTCACCGAATCCGATTAGAACACACCTGCTAGCCATCGACGCATAGTCCAGCGGCCGGCTTCTAGAGGACCCGATGGCAGCTACTTGAACGCTTGTTCTTTGGGGACATATTGGGATGGACGGACTTGGCGTTTTAAAGGAGGCGCATTTATCGGAAGTACTCGCATGCATGCATTTCCCCTGCTGTCTGGAACGGCTCCAACGATACCACTTTACCTGTAACTAGTCTTTTTGGTGCTCGAGCAACCATTGAAATGCTCATAATCTACTTTGTTTCACCCTTGAAAATAGGTATACTAGTGATATATGTTTACTTTATTTTTATTCATTGTGGTGTTATGCTTGACTTGGTTGACTTGATCCTAGATCAAACAGCGATGCAATACATACTTTACTCCATACAGAATTTACAACTTGGCCGCCGCCGACTTGTACAAGCTATCAAAGTTCTCGCCCGCGTGCGCGACGCAGTCGTGCGAGTAGATCATGTTCTGCACGTCCGGGGACGCCCACTTGTCCGGGATGGACGCCTTGTTGTCCTTGAATGCGGCGAACTGCTTGTCGCGCTCCTCCTTGGCCTTGCCCTCGCCCAGGTGCAGCGCGCGGCCGGACTGGTAGGCCAGGTCGACGAGCTCCGAGGTGCGCTCCTTGCGCAGCAGCTCGTAGACCTTGAGGCAGCGGTGGATCTCGGCCGGGTCGGTGCTGCGCGCGCGGCTCAGCACCTCGGCGATGACGGCGCCGTCCTCGATGGCCATGGCGGCGCCCTGGCTCAGGTGCGGCAGCGTCGGGTGGCACGCGTCGCCGAGCAGGGCCACGCTGCCGTGCACCCAGGTCGGCAGCGGCTTGTGCTGGCGCAGGCGCCACTCGCAGACCTCGCCCTCGGGCACCATGTTGAGCATCTTGTGGACGAGGGGGCAGAAGTCGCCGTAGACCTCGAGCATGGCCTTCTTGGAGCCAAAGGTGGTCCAGGTGGCCGTCGGGGCGGCGGCGAACTTGGTGTCGGGCTGCGCCGTCGACAGGTTGTAGATGCTCTTGTCGGCGACGGGGTAGGCGATGATATGCTTCTTCTCGCCGATCCAGCGCACGACCAGGTCGCTGTCCATCAGGGCCAGCAGGTCCGGGTCGGTCGCCATCTGCTCGCGCGTGAGCATGATCCGGTACGCGGCCTGCCCCGTCTCGAACTCCTCCTGCTGGAGGCCCAGCTTGCTCAGCATGCTGTCGCGGGTGATGGACTTGATGCCGTCGCCGCCGATAACGACGTCGGCGTCCACGACGAAGTCGGGCCCGTTCAGGGGCTTCATGGTCACCTTGGCCTTGGGCGCGAAGTTGTCGACGCTGACGAGGGTGGTGCCGAAGTGGAACTTGATGCCC
Source organism: [Phialemoniopsis] sp. UDSM-2020 (assembly GCA_018873225.1). Lineage (NCBI taxonomy): Eukaryota > Fungi > Ascomycota > Sordariomycetes > Thyridiales > Thyridiaceae > Thyridium > [Phialemoniopsis] sp. UDSM-2020. The sequence goes on from JAEILZ010000005.1 coordinate 2,530,484, forward strand.
GCCTCGTTCTTACACCCGTTGTACATCTCGCCGGCGAGTGAGGCGCGGTGGCCGGTGCAGTGTGGGAAGCCGTATTTAGCCCGGATATCGGGCATCTGGACGTGTGCGAGCTCTTCATTTGTGCTTCCCTCTGTCGCATGGATTAGACTTGCTCTACGTCGGTCAAGAGCCCGAATTGAAAACTTACGCCTAATGCTTGTCTCCTTCACATTGGTTGCCTCCTTCTCAATGGCGTCCCAGCAGCCGAGTCGGTCGAGGATTCGTGCCATGTTAGGGGCCATCTGGATACCTGCGCCGACGAAGCCCAGGCCGGGGGCGTTCTCGTAGACATGAACATTCTTGAACCCGTTCTTGGCCAGAGACAACGCACAGCCCAGCCCTCCCATACCTGCAAATCTGTGTTAGCCCTCCCATACAGGACTGCCTGAGAGACGTGGCTCTTCACATACCACATCCTACAATGATAATGTGTAGATTCCGGACGTCAGACATCTTGAACAGAGCGAAGGCCGTCTCAAATTTTGAAAATATGCGGTGGCTCAACACTCGCAAGCACGACGAGTCTCGGTGGGTGTTTGGTAATGCTCGAGACAGCAATGGTTCCCGGTGATCAATTGGCAGACAGCGAAAGACAATATATGTGAGACTCAACCCTCTCCAGAATACCCATTCTCCCAGAAATTCATCACGGCATCCAAAACAAGAGCCGACGGCGTCGTCCGCGCTCTTTAACACCAAAAGCACTCAGAGCGAGGGGGGTCAAATGGGCAGATGGGCTTCCGAGTGGGGTGGGCGCGGGGATGTGGCAGTTGGAGCATTGTGAAGCAAATTGGAGAAACAATTTTGCCGCGATTCCACCTGCATTCAAAGGCCGACATCCGTTGGGACCAGTGGCTACACCCAGGACATGATGGCGGAGTCCAGACCCCGCGCCGGCAGTCGTTACCACCGACCGGGAACGGTTACATCAAATCGGTCTGCTGGTCCTTTGTTGCGGCAGTAGGATCCTCAGAGTTTATTACCTTATTATTTGGGTCCGGTCGTCCTTTGCTGAGGCACGTCTATTGAACAGACTTTGTTTCTCAATTGTGACCCTGCGACCGAGATGCCTCGCGTTGGCCAGTAGTCATCCTGCAGCCGAGTTCTTCTTAAGGCCACGGGACATCCTGTGTTGGCCATGGCCTCTGTATACTAGATCTGCTTCAGCATCAGGAGGGGAGAGACGTTGTCAACATCGTCCCTGTTGAGGCACTTCTTTGCCCTGCGCAGCACGTGTTCCCGGCCTTAGCAACAAATTGTCGATGATACAAGTAAGCTCTGGAGACACCTCAGTCTAGCTTCCGCTGCCACCTGCCTGTCACTGCCGTCATCAAACCACCTTGTTCATGCGTGAAGTACTCCGTAGATGAAAGCTTCAACCACATGCAGGCAATACGCATACCTGTCCAGCCTCCGAAGTATTGGATTATCCTACATCGGTGAGTGGTGCAGTGAGGGGGACCCCATCAAACGACGGGCTCCAAAGTGGGCATTAGCGGCTTTGGTGACGCAACATCGCAGAACAATGGGCACCGTAGGCACACCCAAATCTCTCAATCGTTCCTTTGGAGGGACAAGGGTGGACACCTAGTCCCACACCAGACCTGATACTGGTATGCCGTGACGTTCGAGGCGAGCGCACCGTCGTGTCTCAGACACCCATTAGATTATGACGGTTGGTCGTCGCGGGACAAAGACCGACACGATATGGGGTGTCTACTTGTTGAACACTTCGCCTTTTTGTCTTTGCGAGCCAGGTGAGAACACGGGGTATGGTCGGTTTAATACTTCTCCAAAGGCTGTGGGCATGCGTAGGTAGATCAGTCCTGAAACCGGCAGGCGCCTAAAAAGTTCAGCTTGTTGATCAGGTCAAGGATCACGACCAACGCAGCTCTGGAGCCATGGAACAGGTCTGGTTGGCAGTGGTTGGGTCCGCCGATGCGATCAAGATTTCAGGGGGGTCCCTCCGCCTTAATGGCGGGCCAATCGCTGCGTCCCCACCCCTGGTCGCTTTGGTCCGCAGCGCTAAAGCCGCCTACGTCAGTGAAGGCACACCCAATTAATTTACCAGTCCAGGGGGTCGCTGCCGCCATCAAGATCCGGTTTTTGAAACACTTCCCTCCCGCACACGCGCGCCTCGACTCTTTTTAAAGACCGCCGCGGGAATGGTCCCTCTTATAGGACAAAGAGGAAAAAGATAGGTCAAATACCCGGCCACGCGCAGTCTGGCCCGGTTTCCTGGTAAGTCCTTTGTCCAGCGTATATCCGGGCTGTCTTATATGCACAGCTGTACCCCAGCCGCAGCCTGAGCCCGTCTGGCACTCACAGCTTGGGCGGCCTTATGAATCTGAAGGGAAATCTGACAGAGTCCTAGTCATTATTTGAGCGTTTTCACCATTCGATGATTCACTTGAAATAACGGTGTTCCGTTGTACGACCAGGACAGCCACCTCCTCAACACCTTGGGCGTTGGCCCCTCGACTATAAGTCGAACTATTTGCCAGGTTACCAGGCAGACCACGATACTGCCCGACACAACACCAACATAGAACTACGCCGACACGATGTCTTCAACAACGAGCAGTGCCCCAGCGGCTTCGTCGTCTACTGTCGACCAAGCTGCCGGCAGTGGATCAGGCCAGACTGATGCTGGTATCAGCTTGGTTGCCTTTCTTACCGCCTTGGGCACTTCGCTTATCATTTTCGGCGTGCAAATCAGTGTGTTTCTATTGCTGAGAAACAAATTGGCGAGGATCTTGTAAGTTTTGGAGAAGAAGAAACCTCCTTCATGCTGCACCCCACATTCAAATCGCATTTGGCTGATTGACTGCTCTGTAGTAAACCAAAGTCATACCTCGTACCCGAACGCGAACGTACCGAGCCTCCTCCCACAAGCCCATGGGGTCTGGTGCATAATTTGCTACGGTTCAAGGACCGCGAAATTATCAAGAAGTGTGGCCTGGACGCCTTCTTCTTCTTGCGATATCTGCAGACCCTCCTCTTCATTTTCATTCCCATCGCATTTGTTGTGATCCCCATCCTGATCCCCGTCAACTTTGTGGGCGGCAAGGGCAACAAAGTCACGACCGATGACGACGGAGATAGGGCATCAGGCGCCGTCACCGGTCTGGACACCCTTGCCTGGGGTAATGTCAGACCAGACCGGCTTGGTCGCCGATGGGCACACCTGATTCTCGCATTGGGGGTCATCCTCTGGGTCTGTTTCATCTGCTTCTCGGAGATGCGTGTCTACATCAAAGTCCGGCAGGACTATCTAACCAGCGCTGAGCATCGTCTGCGAGCCTCGGCCAACACGGTGCTGGTCAGCTCCATCCCTGAAAAGTGGCTATCTGAGGAAGCTCTACGAGGACTGTTTGACGTGTTTCCCGGAGGTATTAGAAATATCTGGCTCACACGCGACTTCAGCAAGTTGCTCGGCAAGATCCACAAGCGTGACACCATTCACAAGCAACTGGAGGGTGCGCAGACCGAATTGATCAGGAATGCCAAGAAGAAGCAGCTCAAGGCAAGAGAAGCCGAAGAGAAGAAAGCCCGCAAAGAACACAAGACTCGAAACTTGACCAAGGCTGAGAGAGAGCAGCGCCAACGCGAGGAGGACGCTGCCGCCCAACAACGAGCCGCTGGGGCCGGAGGTCTCAGCGCTGGCGATCATGACGACGTCCAACAACTAGATGATGTTAAGGACGATGGAATTGAGGGTTTCGATAGCAACGATGACCTCGAACTCGGCAAGACTGAATCCCGCGGCGCTCTCGAAGGCGGATTTGCCAAAGTCGGCCAAGGTCTAAAGGGCGGTATAGGCCTCTTTGGTAAGGCTGGCAAAGGTATCCTCGGCGGCGCAAAGCAAATCGGAGGCGGCGTCGATAAAGAATTGGAGCGAACTGGTGGCTTTGAGTATATCCCCGACGAGGACCCCACCGGACCTTCTGCGAAACCGCAGGCTCAAGGCTCCGAGCGCCCTAGAAAAATGGTGCACATGGCGGACGAGACAGATCTCCCAAAGGTGTCTTTTGCATCGGACGCCGGTCGGAGCAGCCGTGCGCCCTCAACCTCCGTCGGTTCAGTAGACTTTGGCCACCCCAGCCGGAACAATACTGACATCCGTCATCACGCCAATACCACTAGAAAGGTTGAGAATTGGGATGATGTGCTCGCCACAGAGGACAGCAAGTGGTGGCAATTCTGGAAGCCTCCGTCGGGCGCCTACGCATCCCCCGTGCCCCAGGGCTATGAAGGGGATGAATACCCTTTTGTCGAGAAAGACGTTGCCAATGAGGAGAAGAAGTCGGCCTGGGCAAAACTCAAATCCGCTCTTCCCTTTGTGGGTGGCGGTGACGAGGAGCCACCTGTGGACTATCCTGTCGCCATCAACCCCGATCATAACGACGACGACAAAGAGGAGGGCGCCGAATGGAGAAAATGGCTTAAGGAGTCAGATCGTCCTACATACAGGCTGCCGCTATTCGATTTCACACCGACTTGGCTTCCGGGAATCCCGGGCATACATAAGAAGGTGGACAAGATCTACTGGTGCCGAAAGGAGCTTGCTCGCCTCAATATGGAAATTGAAGAGGACCAGCAGCACCCGGAGCGCTATCCTGTCATGAACTCGGCCTTCATCCAGTTCAACCACCAAGTCGCTGCTCACATGGCGTGCCAGAGCGTTACCCATCATATCCCCAGGCAGATGGCTCCTCGGATCGTCGAGGTCTCGCCGAATGACGTCCTCTGGGACAACATGGCTGTCAAGTGGTGGGACGCGTGGCTGAGGACCTTTATCGGCATCGCTGTCGTCGTGGGCATGGTGATCCTTTGGGCTTTCCCTGTCGCCTTCACCTCGGGTTTGTCGCAGATCGACACGCTGATTAGACATTACCCTTGGCTCGGCTTCCTTGGGAAGAACCCAACTGTCTACAACGTCGCTAAGGCCGTCGCAGGTGTTTTGCCTGCCCTTCTGCTGTCCATCCTCCTGGCGCTCGTGCCCATCATCTTTGGTTTCCTCGCCTCGTTCGCGGGTGCCAAGACGGGTTCGCAAAAGACCGAGTCCGTGCAGATCTACTACTTCGCCTTCTTGTTCGTTCAAGTGTTCCTGGTTGTCTCGATCGCTTCCGGTGCGCTCACGACCCTGCAAGAAGTGGCAGGAAATATTCAGAGTATTCCAGAGACGTTGGCCAAGAACTTGCCCAAGGCTGCAAACTACTTCTTCTCTTACATGATTCTGCAGGCGCTTTCGACTAGTTCTGGTACCCTGCTTCAGATCGGCACGCTCGTTGTCTGGTATGTTGTCGCACGCATCGTCGACAACACGGCTCGCAGCAAGTGGCAGAGGCAGACCAAGCTTTCCGACATTAGATGGGGTTCTTTCTTCCCCGTCTACACCAACTTCGCCTGCATCGCTCTGATCTACTCAGTCATTGCACCCCTGATCTCTATTTTCGCCATCATCACCTTCAGTCTGCTATGGTTCGCGCAACGTTACAATATGGTGTACGTCATCCGCTTCAAGAATGATACCGGCGGTGTCTTGTATCCGCGTGCGCTCAATCAGTTGTTCACCGGTCTTTACGTGATGGAGCTCTGCTTGGTCGGACTGTTCTTCCTTGACAGAGACCAGGACAATCATGTCGCCAGTGCACCGCAGGCTATCATCATGATCGTGACCATTTTCTTGACAGTCCTGTTTCAATTCCTGTTGAATTGGTCATTCGGCCCCTTGCTTCGATATCTTCCCATCACCTTCGAGGACGAGGCGGTTCTTCGTGATGAGGCTTTCCAGAGAGCCCAGGATCGACGCCTGGGGATCATCTCGGATGACGAGGATGATGCTGGCGAAGCAAACAGCCTAACAGCGGCCAATAGCCATGTCACCACCGACACGGATATTGAGATGAGGAAGCTGACCAACCAAGGCCGGACAGGCACGAACAGGTTAGGCAAGCTGAACCCTGTCAAAGGTATCAAGCAAGCCGGAACTTGGGCTGTCCGCGGCGGAAAGCACGTCGGCAATGCCACCTTTGGTAAGGCTGGTGGCAACCTGAAAGCCGCCGCGCAATACCGCAAGGATCGCCGGCTCAAGGATCTCGAGGCGCAACGCAAGATGGGCGAGGCTCTTTATGGTGGTTACCACGACGAAATCGAGGATTTGACTCCGGAAGAGAGGGACCAACTTGTCAAGCAGGCGTTCAAGCACTACGCGCTGCGGGCGAGGAGGCCTACCGTTTGGATCCCACGTGATGATTTGGGAATCAGCGATGACGAAATCCTGCGCACGAGGGAGATGAGTGATTACATCTGGATCAGCAACGAGGGCACGGCTTTGGACAGCAAAGTGCGCGTTATCTACGGCCGCGCACCGCCTGACTTCTCGGATGTTGAGCTCATCAACCTGTGATACAATCGCAAGAAGACCACGACTTGCAATCACTTTATTTTCAACCTATTTGTTTTTCTTCTCACTAGCACACACCCTCTGTCTTTTTCCTTTCCTATACTTCATTGAGCGACATTTGCATCTGCATCTTGCATTGGCATGAGATGGCACAGACTGGGAGAGACGCGACACCACATTACTTGGTTGTTTGTACGATTGATGGCAGAAGGCGAAAGAGAATCGAGGAGCTGCATAGACGCACCAACAATACCCAGATGGGAGGAGGACACCAAGAGATAGATACCGATTGTATTAGCGGTAACGAGGCAACATGAAATGATCACTTAAAAACTACTTGAATGAATCTGGGCTACAACATTCAATATTGAGGGTACCTGGTTCGATGTGTGAAGAAACCTTTGGTCCATTCCCATCGTCAATTGTAACAACCTGAAATCAAGCCAGGGGTCTAATTGAAACGCGTCAAGGCGCGTGTGAAGCGGGACGCGCCGACGCGTAAAGTTACCGCCTTTTTTTGGCGCCAGATTCATTGATTTTGGACCCACTAAAATTACATCTCGTCACTACTGTTCTTCTATGCTGAAACTTAGTAAGGGGAGTACCTAGGTAGGAACTTGCACCAGCTTCTATGAACAAACCTCTTCTAAGACATTGTTGAATTCCTCCCGTCTACATGAGAGGGTTGCTTGCCGACTGTCAAATCGAACTGAGAAAGCATCTGGCACCATAGACCTGACAATGGCTCCAATTTCCACTCCCTCCAGTAGAAAACGAGCGAGGGAGGATGACGACCACGACGACCAGCGACATGGCGATGCTCGCACTCCTCTGCACCTAGCCTCAGCAAAGAAGCGCCGATTGCAGCTTGCCGAGTCCCCTTCGACACCCAAGACCCTCAATGCCATTGCCTCGGCGATATCGGGGGCGCTGGAAGGTGCAAAGCAGAATGGTCACGCAGCAAAGGATGACCAGGGCGATGTCGATATGGCTTATGAAGTGCCCGCATCAGATGAGGAAAAGAGACAAGTTAAGTCGAGAAGGACGAGCAGCGCAAGAAAGACCAGCTCTGGTCGATCGAGGAGGAGTGGGAACGCAGCAAACGTCTACGACGTGCCCGAGTCGGATGACGAGGCGACTGCCGCCGCTACGCCTTCAAGACGAAGTGATGGAAAGACATCCACTGGGAGAGCATCTATACGAGCTGCGGCGGGCATTCCCGATAAGAAACACGATGGCGAAAACGGCGAGAACACTGATACGACCACGACAATGGACAACACACCGACAAAGCCACGCTCGACGAGGAGATCTTTGCCCGGTGCAACGACTGAGAGTAATGATAGAGTGGGAAGTCCGGATATAGCCGATGAAGAGGGCACGCCTCGTCAAACTATGGACCTTACACCCTCGGGCCGGAAGCGACGAGATCCACTGGCAGAACTGGTTATTGACGGCACGCCGAGGCTCAGGGGCATCCTCACTCCTTCACGAAGGGACAAGGGCACCGGCGATCGGCCGCAGAAGAGTGTCGCCTTTGAGCAAGGTAGCAAGGAGAAGAAGAAGCCGGATGAGGTCTTCTTTGCCGATCTTCCAGGCAAGAAGACCGGCAGATCACCAAGGTCTCCGGCGGTACTCAAAGCTCCAATGAAGGGAACAGCGTCTCCAAAGTCGAGAAAGAAGGAAGCCGGCATTGCTCCGAAGGCCATAGACGCTGAAGGGGAAGAGTCGAGTGACGAGGACGACACGCCATGCGCTGTGTGTGGCGACCCGGAGTCGGGTCCGTCGAACGACATCATCTTCTGCGACAACTGCGACTTGGCTGTGCATCAGAAGTGCTACAATGTACCAGTGATTCCAGAAGGCGATTGGCTATGCAAGAATTGCAGCCAAGAAGATTATGCTTCTGAACCCGGTTTAGCCGCTGAGACAAAGGCCATTGCCGCTACCGACGACGAAGTACCCGATATTCCAAACTTTGACGACCACCTGCGCTCATGGCAACGGGTTCTTCTGGACAGGTGTACAGGCAGGCGGCGGATGAAATTGAGGGGCCAGGACGAGGCGTACGATAAGACCTTCCAACTCATCGAGCAAACAGTTTTGGCTGGAGAGGGTAATTCCATGATGGTCATCGGGGCAAGAGGCAGCGGAAAGACAACGGTAAGTCTCTCGGACTCTGCTAATAAATGCTGTAAGCTAATACTGCTGTAGATGGTTGAGTCTGTTGTGTCCACCCTCGCTGCAAGCCACAAGGAAGAGTTTCACGTGGTGAGACTCAACGGGTTCATCCACACGGATGACAAACTTGCCCTCAAAGAAATTTGGCGGCAGCTTGGCAAGGAGATGGAGGTCGAAGATGATCTTGTCAGCAAGACGAACAACTACGCCGACACTCTGGCCTCCCTCCTGGCCTTGCTTTCTCATCCTTCAGAAGTGTCGAGCACTGATCAGGGCATCACGTCCAAGTCTGTGGTCTTCATCATCGACGAATTTGACCTCTTCGCAGCGCATGCCAGGCAAACCCTACTTTACAACCTATTTGATATCGCACAGGCAAGAAAGGCGCCCATTGCTGTCCTCGGTCTCACTACGAGGATAGACGTTGTGGAGAGCCTGGAGAAGAGAGTCAAGAGTCGCTTTAGCCACCGTTATGTCTACCTTGGTCTGCCCAAGAGCATACCTGCATACTGGGACGTCGTGCGGCACGGTCTCTGCATCGACGACGAAGATCTCACTACCGAGGGCATCGACACAAGACTAGAAGGCCACGCGCAGTTCCACAACTGGTGGAGCACCAAGATTGAAACCTTGCGTAAGGACGCTGCCTTCCAGGACCATCTCGAGTACCACTTCTACGGCAGCAAATCCGTGCCCTCCTTCCTCACCACGTGCATTCTTCCCCTTTCAATGATCACGCCAACCTTGCCATCCCTCCAAATTCCGGGTCCCTCAACGACAACACTGTCACTGGACCCGCCCGACTCGAATCTGCACCTCCTGGACTCGCTGTCTGACCTCGACCTGAGCCTTCTTATCGCAGCGGCCCGGCTGGACATTGTCGCGCACACCGACACCGTCAACTTCGCCATGGCTTACGATGAGTACTCTTCTCTCGTCGGCCGGCAGCGGGCGCAGTCTGTCGGCGCGGGCATGCTCGCCGGTCTCGGCGGCGGCGTCCGCGTCTGGGGCAGGGGCGTCGCGGGTATGGCCTGGGAGCGCCTGGCCGGACTGGGACTGCTTATCCCGACGGGCTTGGGCAGCAGGGGTAGCGCCTCTAATGCGGGCCAGGGCGGGCTTGAGGCCAAGATGTGGAAGGTCGACGTTGCGCTGGAGGAGATACCCGCTGCGACGAGGCTGAGCGCTGTACTTGCCCGGTGGTGCCGGGAGATCTAAATAGAACACTGAAGTCGGGAACATGAATGCACAGCATAGTTACGAAGCTTGAGGAATCAGAACCAAGACCCAAGATAATCAATAACATGGGCATTTCACCCTTGTGAAGTTTAGTAGCCAAGGTCCTTTTCACATAACAACACAAATCAAGACAAGAACTTCTTTGTGAAAGGTATCATAATGTTGTGAACTTTGTAGCTCAGTGCCGGCTTGAAAACAACCAAAATTCAACGCCATGCCAATTTTCCCGAAACCTCCAAACGCCAGATATATATGCATCACACTGCCCTATGTGACAACTTATCAGTCCACCAGCATGGTGTCGTCCCCATCAAACGCCGAGTCCTGGGGCTCAAGCGGGACACCTCTGCCCCTCCCAGCCAGAAGCTCTCTCCTGACCTCGGGGCCGATTGTGTGGTGCCCATGCGTCAGCAGCAGGTCGAGCAGGGCCTCGCGCTGGTCCTCGGTGATATCATTGCGATATCGTTGCGCAAACGACAGGAGACACTGGTGCCAGATGACTGGCAGTTGTCGGGTGTTGCCGCCGCCACCAGTCAGGCCAGACATGGCGTCTCCCTCCTTGACTGATGCGGGGTCCACGCTGCGGAAGCGAAGGAAGTGGAAGACCAGGGCATCGATGACCTGGAAGGGAAGAGCGTACTTCTTCTCCAGTAACGTCTTGATGAAGATGTTGGTAGCACCGCCTCCTTCGGTACCCGCAGATGCCTCCTGGGCAGCGATGTCGCACAAGCCCTTGATCGCAGCCGCCGAGTGAAGGACGGGTACGGATACCCGCGTGAGGACAGCTGATATGATGTGAGCCTCCCGGAGGGTGCAGGTGCCGGATCCCACAAGCGGGAAGAGGAACCCCTTGAACCAAGCGCTAGGCTTGTACAACCCCTTCTTGAGCGCATTGAAAAGATGAACGTTCAGCTTTTTCGTTTCGTGGATGTCCTCGCGGACTCGGTCTAGGATCACCATCTCGAGGAAGCGCTGCGCAACAAATGGTCTAGAACTGACAAAAATTTTCGTCATTTCGTAGCACGCATTGGGTGTCCAGGTGTCCGGGCGAGTGAGCTCAAGAATGTCCTCCCATTGCGGGACGGTTGGGAGGACCTTCAGTGGCTTTGGCAGTTTGCCGGATTTGTAACGGGACAAGATCATACCGATCCTAGCGAACTATCAGTCAGTACTGTTAAGACGACGTGAAGGTTGCAATGACATGCGACATACTTGGTATAGACTTCAACAACCTTGGGGGGCAGTTCAAAGTTGTCGTCCACGGCAGCCATGGGATCCTGCCGACCGTCTTGTATCGCCTCGTGCTCTGCAATCTTTGCGAGAATGATGTCGGCCAGGTTCTGTCCGCCCGCACTAGGCTCCGCTGCCGCATCTGCGCCCCAGCCAGGAAGGTTTGAGAGGGGATCCTCGCCGTTGGCAAGAAATTTGTTGAATGTTTCCAGGTCGGATGGGTCAACCTCGATCTCTTCAACAACCTCGTCCTCGTCGCCCCATGCTTCCTCATCTTCAAAGGCACCCCCTTCCTGGTCGTCCTCCTCAACGAACCTCGATCCTAGACCGAATGCATCTGGTGCTGGGACAGAGGGCTCTGGCTCCACTCGATCTTCGTCGGCAAGTTCGCGGCCCAGTTGCAAGATCTTCTTGGAAGCTTTGGACTCGACGAAAGGGTTTTCGGCATCCTCGTCACTCTTGGATTTGCGCTTGGGCGCCTTCTGGCGTAGGACACCGGTAGCAAGGATGTCGCTCTCGAGAGGGTTGTGCCGGCGTCCCTCCTGACGGGCAGAGGTAGGAGTGGTCGCCTTGGGCATGATGAATCGTGCTCTGTCCGGTACGAAATTCGAGTGTATCTCGCGCGCGGTACGTGACGAAGGCGGTATCCGGTCTCACAAAAATAATTTTGGCGGAGTTGAAGAGCCCTTGAGATTTTCTGGAATTTCCATGTGGGGTTTCAGCCACAGCTATCAATTACGGGGCAGATCTTGTTATCGCCCCAACTCGATTGGATGAAGGTGCCTGAACCTGGCAGAACATTCTGTCCGATAAGAAAAGTTGTCCCGCAATCAAAATTTTGGATAAGGAATTTACATGCAGCCCCTCCAACTTCGCTGGAAGCTCTCTAAACCACATCGTCACTACAGCAAGAGATTCAAGGATTTTCATAATAGCAAAAGAATTCTGAGGGGAAACGGTCCGAACTCCGTCCCTTATTATTGAATCCTCATAATGCCTACCGAATTAGAAGAGGTGCGTTGCCCTTGTCACAAAGGCCTCTTGGTGTACCACCTGACTAACAGCTTGTCATAGCTGGTCGGCTTCATAGCCCACCCAAATCCTCAAATACGACAGCTCGCAGTCGAGAATCTTGTACCATATTCGACAGCACAGCCCGCTATCTTCAAGATCCATCAGCTTGTCCCTGTGAAGAATCTCAAGATATTAGTACGAGATCATCCTGTAAGTAGCCCATCGAAGCGTCTCCTGCCCCACTGTCTCATATACATCTGTTAACACGCAATGTCAGAAAATTGCCGAGCATGCCATCACCATCCTTGTCAACCTGTCTGCGGACAACGAGGTCTTGGAAAATCTTGCAACAGACGAAACATTCTTAGAACTGATATTGTCTCGCGTTGCGGTAGGCTCTGTCACCCGATATACACCTTCCACCCATACATTCACTAACCCGAACGCAGAATCCGTCAGAACCCAATGCCAATCTCTTGGCCATGCTATTGGCCAACCTTGCCAAATGGGATGGGTTGAAGAGCATAATCTCCAGGAAGCAGCCCGCACCCGAAACGTTACAGTCAGATGAACTGGTCCTCAATCAGCTTCTAGATTTGTTCGTCAAGGGTCACGATGGTTCATTCAACAAGCATGCCGACTTCGACTACCTTGCGTACTTTTTCGCCGACCTGGCAAAACACCCGGAGATACGGCAGCATTTTGTCAAAAAGCAAGATTACGACGATTCTGTACCGCTGACCAAGTTGAGGGTCTTCACCGAGCACGAATCTGACATCCGAAGGAAAGGTGTTGCAAGTACCATCAAGAACGTTGCGTTTGATATTCCCTCTCATCCTGCCTTCTTTGCAGAGGATCAGATAAACATTCTTCCCTATATCCTCCTTCCCATCATGGGCGACGAGAATTACGAGGCCGACGACATGATGGACATGCTGCCCGATTTGCAACTCTTGCCTCCGGACAAGAAGCGAGATCCCGACAGTAACATTGTGCAAACCCACGTCGAGACATTGATGCTCCTGAGCAGTACTAGGGAAGGCAGGGATCTGATGCGACAGGTCAAAGTATACCCTATCGTCCGGGAAACTCATCTCCGTGTCGAAGACGAAGGTGTACAGGAAGCGTGTGAGAGGCTGGTGCAGGTGTTGATGAGGGACGAAGAGGAGGAGGGCTCCGCACCACGTGTCGAAGAGGTGGATGACGACGAGCGCGTGGTTGAGGTCTAGGCATCTTCATGATTGGGTTGAGGCCATGACGCCGGGTGACCGTTCGGGGCAGGCATTTTGACAGACGATACAGCATCTTTCTGGTGCCTGTTCACAACTGAGCTGCTGCCACCATCACGAGCCTGTGGGGCAGTTATGACGGCTGCCCCGAGGTCATCCTAAGCATGTCACACTCAGAAGGGTGCTACCTAACAGGCGTTATGCGGCTTGGCACAGCCAGGTCGTGGCCTCCACAAGGATGCCCTGCCCACGGATTCTGCCCGCCGAGAGATACCGAGAGATGAAAAAGCCTTTACAAGATCGCCCAGAGAGCTTGGCACACCGTCTCAAAAGCTTAAGGTGCCTACGGTGGCTTGGCAAGCACGAGACAAAGTATTGTAGTAGACTGAAGGACCTTGTTTTTCAGGGCACTAAAGTCCCGGAAGGTTTGGCCATTGCCTGAAGACCTGCCGGTGAGCCATGTGGAGGCGCCGATCGCTCAAAGCTTTTGTTGGAATTAGCAGAGTCGTAGAAGATGATCAGACAATCATGAACAGTGGGCAAACCTAGATAGTGTGGTCCCTTGAAAAGAGCCGGAAAAGGGGCAAGTACCTACAATAAAAATCGAGCTACTTCTCTACTTCTCTAGCCCCGTGACTCTGGATTGAAAATTGGACGAGCAGTAGAAATGCATGATATGAGTTAGAAGACATGGGTACTCTGGTGCGCGTGCTTATTTCATACATTGCGGTTGGCCAAGCTACTCATCATCCAGGCCCAACTGCAGCAGTATCACTGGCAAATATGACGCCCGTCTCATCTGGACACCCAACCCTCAGCTACATATTCACACCAAAATTGAGCTCTTGGTGAACACCACTTTTTGAACCCTTTGATGGAACAAGTGGAAGCTATTGAACTCTTCAGACCCCAGATGGATGTCGAGACTAGCGGCGCGCGTGCCTCGCCCATGACGTCCCGCGTATCAACAGCACAAAAGGCCAAGGAGGATGACAGGAGAGAAGTGGAGGTCGTGTTGCCGTTGGCGCCAGTATTTCGTAGTTATCGGTGGACTGAAGCACTGTGTCGTATGCTCAATGCATGTCGCAGGGCGAACTGGAGGCTGAGAGGTGAAAACGTGCGCGGCTCTTCCAAGCCGATTCGTCGCCGGCAATTGTGGGGCCGATCTTACTACTAGGTCCGGAGGGTGTGCCGGCCCCACTCCCGGGTTCCTCCCCATGCTTCCTTGATCCCACTTGCCGCGACCCACCCCCATGATCTGGACAGGAGCCTCAGCCGTTGCATGATACACCCATTTGAGGGACCAGCAATTAGGCCGGGGCTTCGCTTCTCGCTGCCAGAACACCTTGGCAGTGCATCGCCCAGAGATTGCCCAGAGATGCCCAGAAAGCTTGATTAGGACTTTGCAGCAACTATGATCACTTACCTTTACCCAGCCTGTATTTCATCGACATCCGAGACAAGGTTAAGGATTTCTAATCAAATAGCATAAGAAGCTGGAGCATTCTGTGAAGAAAGAAGGGAGTTCGTATCCATGATCTGTTTTGATGATCACATCGGCTGGCCTGGATCCCAACGCACCATTCAACAGCTCGCGGTTCTCACTGGGCGTCAGTCGTTTCTCGCGAGAAAGGACCTATCCCGCGGCATTTAACATGTGATGCTGCTGTTGATACCTGCTATTGGTTCACATCATCAGGAGATGGCTTGAGGGCTCTACGGACCGTCCGGCTTGATATCATTCTCGCTTGCGGATGCGTGGGTCTCATCTGTGCTTCAGTATGTGCGCCTAGACGCAGCTGGGATGTCATCTGCAGGTTGCATCCACGGCCGGTTCCTTAGGAAAGGAGGGGGCCAAGGTTCAGACTCGGTGGCGGACGGCCAAGCTGACTGTCGGCTCCCACTATACCTTGATATGTTCTGTATCAGTCTCTTGCCCAGAGTGAGCTCAAGAATATATTAGACGTGACTCTCAGCTCGTTCAGCCTGCACCCTACCACTCCAACTCACATGTCGTACTCCTCTGCCTCGGTTCCGCACATATTGCTACCATAAACTTTACCCCTTTTCTCAGAAAAGTCGCTTATCCCATAATCTGGCCGAGTTTTATCGTCAACTTGTGTACCAGAGACCATGAGTGAACCTGGCGTGCAAGCTACTGCGGCGTCCAAGGCCACAAAAACAACTGGAGGCAACAATGCCTATCATAACTTTCATAATGACTTCCTCCACGTTCAAGATATCAATGAGAGACGGCGCCTTGCCCTTGCCGAGGTCGACAAGGCCCCTTTTGGCTGGTATCATGTGCGAGCTATTGTTGTAGCTGGCGTCGGCTTCTTCACCGATTCTGTACGTTCGCAAGACCAAGGTCAAAACAAACAGCAGAGATTGAGATTACTGAATTGCCAAATAGTACGACATCTTCGCTGTCTCGTTGTTGACGACCATGCTGGGCATAGTATACTACCCTGGTGTAGGCCAGATGCCTACAAACAGTGATACGGCCATCAAGCTAGCCACCTCGGCCGGGACTGTCATCGGCCAGCTCGGTTTCGGTGCTCTTGCGGATATCGTATGTATTGTTTCAAGAATGAAACATGAGGTAGAGATATTTCTAACTGAATGTCTCCACAGGTTGGTCGTAAGCGTATGTATGGTTTGGAACTCATCGTCATCATTTTCGCAACTCTCGCACAAGCCCTTTCCAGTGGCTCCCCATCTATGAACGTCATAGGAGTTGTCATCTTTTGGCGTGTTATAATGGTATGTAGAATCCGTTCCAACCATTTTGCTCCGACAGGGCCTGAATTGCCGATTTATCATGACTAACTGCTACGTTAACAGGGTGTCGGTATCGGAGGAGACTACCCCCTTTCCAGTATCATCACCTCCGAGTTCGCGACAACCAAGTGGAGAGGTGCAATGATGGGAGCCGTGTTCGCCATGCAGGGCCTAGGTCAGCTCACGGCGGCCTTCGTCATGCTCTTCGTCACCCTTGGCTTCAAGAAGCAGCTCGAAGCATCCACCAAGCTGTCCAACTGCGACGGTTACTGCGCCATCGCCGTCGATAAGATGTGGAGGACACTCATCGGATTTGGCGCGGTTCCCGGCTGCATCGCTCTGTACTACCGCTTGACCATTCCGGAGACGCCCCGTTACACTTTCGATATCGCCAAGGACATTGAGCAGGCCGACGACGATGTCAAGGCTTACATCAATGGGCGCCGCCAGGGTAAACCTGATGAGGTATCCCGCGTGGCCGGCAAGAAGGTCGCCGTCGAGCAGATGACCGTACCCAAGGCTAGCTTCCGCGACTTTCTTCGTCATTACTCCATTCCAAAGAACGGCATGCTTCTGGCTGGGTAAGTGCTTTCTCCTCCGAATTATGGTCAGGGGAGATATATTGACTAGTTCGTCCTGCGTAGAACTGCTCTCTCATGGTGCTTCCTCGACATAGCGTACTATGGAGTGTCCCTCAATAATGCCACAATCCTTGGCATCATCGGCTACTCGACCAAGGACGCCAGCAACACCTACGAGATTCTCTACAACACGGCCGTCGGTAACCTGATCCTAGTTCTCGCCGGTGCCGTCCCAGGTTACTGGTTCACGGTCGCCACCGTTGATATCATTGGCCGCAAGACCATCCAGCTCGGCGGGTTCATCCTGCTGACTATCATCTTCGTCGTCCTCGGCTTTGCCTACAACCACCTCACCTCGTCCGGCCTGCTCGCCCTCTTCGTTCTCGCCCAGTTCTTCTTCAACTTTGGGCCAAACTCTACGACGTTTATCGTGCCCGGCGAGTGCTTCCCGACGCGCTATCGGTCGACCTCTCACGGTATCTCCGCCGCCTCCGGGAAGATCGGCAGCATCATCGGGCAGGGTGCCATCGCACCTCTGCGAATCAGGGGAGCTACCAAGGACAACCCCAACCCCTGGATGGACCACGTGCTCGAGATATATGCGCTCTTCATGCTGCTTGGCTGCTTCTCAACTCTACTGATCAAGGAGACCAAGCGCAAGACCCTCGAAGAGCTGTCAGACGACAACGATTATGCGGCTCAGCACGGCGGTGCCCTTGCCGGGGGTTACGCTGCTGGCAATGGTGGCTCGTCGGACGAGAGGAAGGAGGGTGGAAATGCCGTTTAGGGGTATTCGAGTGCGGTCCTGTTCAGAGTTTAGCTGTGACGCGCAACGTATCGATCTGAGAGAGCTTGGAGGTTAATCATTCATTGTATTTGATTTAGTACGGCCTCTCTTGGCCCACTGTCGACTGTGTCTTACCTTTTAATTAGAGGTTTCCTTTATATGTGTCTCTCGTTTTCTGTCGAACAAGAAACAGCCAACTATCGATGAATTGCTCCATCTTGATAGCATTGAGCTTATGTTGGTGGTAGCTGAAAAGACTGTATGTCTTCGAGCTTTGCTACCTGAACACGAAGGCACGACCACGCAATGCTCCTGCCATTCTAGCCCGAAAGTACGCAGCAGACCTTTGCACATGTACTGCCTGAATTGTATTTTAGGGGACAAAATAACTGACAACACGGCTTCACCCTCGCTTAACGCTGACATTGACACCGATCCGTTATTCGTACCTAGAGCATACAACCTATAACCTACATCCACAATACTGTATCCGTTCCTCATTCATATATTACCAGTATCTTCTCTTGCAATTGCCCAGTCTTGCCTTGTGGACCCCTTAGTGGACCAAATCATGGCTGATGCTTCACATTGAAATGGTCAGGCGTTGCTCTTCATGCCCGTTGTCAGACCTTGCTAACCCAACCACCTCAATAGCTCATCAACACAACCGACCTCCAAACACGTTCAAATCACTCCCTGAAGATAGGCCACATGCCGGCCTGACTCGGTCACCAAGGCACACAAGCATGGTAGGAAATGCATCAGGCAAACTTCCAACACCTTCGAATTCACCGACACCGTCCAGGGGACCAAAGGATGAAGCGGCAAGCCCCATGCCTCCATACGGAGTCGACCCTCCCCGACCAGCGAAGGATGGCTACGAATGGGTTTGGTTCCCGGATAGGTACTGGGCCGAACGGCCGGTACAAGAGAAGATTGGCAACCGTAAAGGCAGCGAGAGTAGGCTCTGGCGATGGTACTCTCGATCTTCCCGGGGGAAGGCTGATTCCGATGAACAAAAGAGGGGAAGAGCTTCAGCATCTCCTCAAACACCGTTCAAACTGTCTCCCAACCAAGTCTTGGTGCCGCCACCCCTTAGTCCATACCTGACAGAAGAGGCGCACGTAGCATCTCTTCAGCGCGCTCCTGCGCCAAAGATACGTCCCATAAGCGTTAGAAGCGATCCTGAAGCGCTAACCTCGCATTACTTCTCCGCCAAGGACGAAGCGGCTACAGAGGCAGGCCCCATGCGCGAGCTCTCAACCTCGACGCGACGCAAGCTATTCCAGGCGGCTCGGAAGAGAATTGGGGGTGGGCACGCCAAAAGCAAAGAGGTATCCTCAGAATCGGGCTGATTACGTTTCGATGAATGTTACTTACCATAGTAACCAGAAACCGACGTCAAACGACCAGGAACGAGACGTGAGTAGGACAGACGATCAGGACATTGCACGCGGAAGTGACAACTCTCGCGCGAGTGCTACACTCGATGCGGTTGGAGGTTACTTTGCTCAAATCCCTCGAGGCAGGTCGGGCACTCTACAAAGCAAGGGCCGTGATGCAGTTCACAAGGGTACCTACAAAATCTTTGGCAAGGCTCCCTGGCACAAGAGAGAATCATTCAATTCAGTGACAAGCGCTGGTAGTTCGATTCGCGAGATCCTCAGAGGCCGATCGCCCCCTTCAACCCCATTAGGTGATCTTGATAACCCGTGTAAGTCGCTCTCCGTGATCATATTGTCATGCCCGCTGATGAACATGTTTCATAGCTGCAAGTGGACGTTCGATTTGTGCCTTCCCCGGCAACGTAAGTGAAGTTCATCACCTTGTTCACCGTTGTGGGCTACGAAACTGAGTGATACACAGGAAGCGACAAGAATACAAACGCCTCCATTGAGGGAGGAGCCACTTATCGGAAATGTAACAAACCGCGTTAGTCCTTCAAAGCACGGGATAACATCATCACCAGTGGCTATTTCTGCCTCAACAGCTTCATCTGGACCGAGTAGCCGGCGATCCAAGACTCACAACCGAGTGGAGATGGACTTGGTGGACAGGGAGAGCCCACATACTCGCTCGACGCGTGAGCGTGTCAATAGCCTGACATTCCCTCAATTCCAGTTTGATCTGGCTCCACACGAGGCGAACAGCATCTTGTGTCCTGCTCATCCATTGCATCGAGCTACTGATCGAGTTGTCTGTGTCGTAAGTTGTTTCTACAGAGCATCGTTGTGGTTTTGTATTTCAACTCATCGAATCCTTTCTGGCAGTATCACGGCAGACGAAAGAGCAGCAAAACGACTGGGGATTTAGCTGTCGGGCACCCATTCGGAGGGCACAGTGATCGTACTTGTTCCAAGGGTGAGAATTGCTGGGACCATGATAGCAATTAAGCTCTAGTATCGTTCACGACCCAATAATTGAAGGCAACAGTCCATGTCTCTCCCAGCCAGGATGCTGTGGTGATCAAATGGATCTCATATTGGGGAAACGTGGTCCGTGCGCACTAATGCACCTTGCAGCCTCCACCTCCACTGCCTTTGTCTAGACATATCCAGACCCAGCTAAACAACCTCGAGAGATTTCTTTCAGCCTTGTTCAACTCGCAATTGCCGCCAGCCTACTCGCGCCTTTCCTCACCTCACTTTCTCTCCCTTGAGCATCGACTCTTGCATCTGGGTAAACAGAGACGGGGGCCTCGGAGCGCCAAGTATAATTCCATCATGGCGACATCGGCAGAGAACGACCCGCTCCTTTTGCTTCGCCAGTCCATTGCTGCGGGAAGCTCCATCACGCCGACCGCCTCGCCCGAAGCAGGCGCCGAGGTGCCTCTCTCGCAGGCGACACACCTACAATTCTCACAGCCGACGCGCATTGCCATACCCATCGACTCGCCGACGCGATTCGTCTCGAGCGGCTCGCCAGTCGACTTGCGCTCCATCTACTTCGCCTGGCTAAATCGCGAGGTTGCCATTCCCGAGTATAATGCTAGCGCCACAAAGCTCAATGAGGACCTCGCTGGCGCTGCTGCTGTTCACAAATTTGCCTTCGTCGAACGTCTGGACTTGATCACCTGGCTCGAGGGAGCCAGTGAGGAGAGTGAATACATCAAACCTCTCGCGGGCGACAAAGATGGCGTTGGTGCCGGTGCCGGCGCAACGGCGGCTGCTACGGCTGCCTCGAAGCCCGCTGCCTCCGCTGCGCGGTCGGGCCGTGGCACGCTGGACCCGCGATTAGCTGTGGTGTATAATGGTGAGCGGAGGATGGGTGACCACAACACTGTGTTGAGGGGAGTCAAGCCTACGGTGAGTGCTATCAATGACCTTGACAGCGCCTGAGTTGTCGGTACTAATGCACCTCAGGACTTTTCTGGTATTCGCAAGCTCGCAGTGCCCTTCATGTCAAAGAAGCCCAACCACCCAGGCGCTGCCAATGTATCGTCCAACCCTTCGCTCGCACTGAACCAGAAGCCGCCATCGCGACGGCCTGACCCCATCATTCTCCTTTCTCCTTCCGCATCATCGCTGTTGCGCATGTCCAACATCAAATCATTCCTCGAGTCAGGTCGCTACATCCCTCCAGACAACAGCTCGACTGCAACGATGTTACACATCCAGCGCACGATGAGGGACATCGACCCCGCCCGACCCCTACGGTTCATTCTCGTCGAGGGCCCGGAGCAGTTCAAGCCAGAGTACTGGAACCGCGTCGTCGCCGTCTTCACGACGGGTCAGACGTGGCAATTCAAGAGCTACAAGTGGAGCCAGCCGCAGGACCTGTTCCGGCACGCTCTGGGCGTGTACGTCGGCTGGCGAGGCGACCCCGCGCCGGACAATGTGCGCGCATGGGGTCACGGCGTGCTGCAGACTCAGGTGGAGAAGTGGCGGGACCCAAGCCAGCCCGGCGCCGAGGCTGGCAGGTGGCGAGACCGGGAGGTGATGGAGGCTATCTGGAAGGCCATCGAGGCGAACATGAGATCTAAGGGATGGAAGCGGGACTCGGGCCCTACAAAGGTATAAGCATACGGGGCGGGATGGCCCTCGTGCGGTCTATGATTGGATTGTACTTTAGCAAAAGAAATTGTAAAGGGGAAAGGGGAAAGGGCAGAGGGCAGCGAAAGAAAATTGGCGCAACGGCGTTCTCGACGGCGGTCCTTTCGAGACAAGATCTCTACGAACAGGACATATGAGTATTAGACACATTGACTTTGGCCCGTTACGTGCTCTCATACCACCTTCTTATTATGAAGTGGTTCAGTGCATGAGACAATCCATCAAAATTAGGCAATAGCATTCTGGCAGAGTTGCAGCACGACTGAAAATGTGCATTTATCAGCTGCATGGAAGACTTGTTTGCTTTGTATCTCGATATCGCTATGTATGGTGATAAATGGAGTTCTCATATGAGATGACTTTCGAAAAGACCCCAGTCAGAGCGGTGTGGTCGTATACACGCCACTCTCATGACCATCTTCAGAGGTCGATTGAGCGACCTATACATGGTTGTGTTGCTGGTCGCATCATTCTGTTGGTGGGTGACGTGGATGATGTGCCCAGGCTCTCTCGTGGAATCTTGAAATCCGTGGAAACCTGCGCAGCGTGTTTGTGCTGAAGCAAGTGGTGTATCTAGCTTCTTGAGCGGTCTTGCTTTCTCGGCCTGCATACCCAGACATGATGTGTGTTGCGATTTCTGAGCATGTACTTCTTTCCAGGCAAACATTGTTCGCTTCAGTGTTGCATCTCTGGATTGGGAATACTTGGCCCGAGGTGGGCTGCGCTTGCCACCCATATTGGTGGCCTTTCTCTCTTTTGCTGCCCTTCTCAGCCTGGAGCATCAATCATCGTCGCTTCTGTCCTCGTTGCCCCACCCAGCAGAACAAAAGAGACAGGACCACAAAGACGAGGCCGGCTATGATGCCCGCTTGCCCGTGATCGCCGTGTCGTCGGTCGTTGCGGCGGCCGGCGCCGCCATGGCGACGGTCCCGGTAATCGTACTCCTCCTCCACCTCTGACGATACGTCGGAATGTGCCTCTGGTACGTGCTGCAGAGCATATTCGTCCCTCGTCGGCCTTCCCCTCCGTATCGCAATCGCCTGGGGGCCGTAGTGGTCGACCTTATCGTCTCCGGATTCCGGGCGGTGCGCATGGTCTCCACCTCTCCGGGCTCGGCGCCGCGTGTCAGGCGGGAGATATTGGCTGTTGTAGTCGCTCATGCTTATATATTCTCTGTTTCCGAAAAAATAGCAGCAGGCATGATTGAAGTAAACCTTTTTAGGATCTAGAAACGGTCGCGGGCCGGCCGTTTAAATAATATCTGCCTGGGCTTTTCGAGGTGGTGACGACGATCTGCAAGGCAGATGCACAGCCTCCACCAGCTGCATACGTGTGAGCTATTGGGGGTGCGCATCACAGCTTGCCCGGGCGTCACGATCCATGAATTGACCTGTGAGGATTGTGCGTCGGTATGAGCCACCACGGTTTCTCTACACGCTGCATACGGATGTGTTGTCATGCATCGTCTCAGCGCAACACATTGTGTTAGTGGTTGTGATAGTGAAGCTCTGCAGAACTACTCAAGCAACATTGTTGCTGTTTTCCGTAATGCTTTGCTCCACGACGAATTTGCCTACAGCGATATGACCTTGTTTGCTTCTAATTCGATTCATTCTTTGCGTCCTTGATGATTCAACATATCCGTACAATTTACACATCATTCATGGCACCTCTCGTGCTACCTACTTAAGTAGTTATGTTCATGACCCCGCATGGAGATACCTCACAAAGAGATCCATTTTCCATTTATCCCATCATGAAAACATTCACGGATTGGATTTGCATTTGATTGTACGGCATGTTTTTCTATGTTGCACATGAGGACGATTGAGAGGAGAATCAAGCTATGGAGTTTTGCCTTGCTGAATTGATATCGATATCATCGCACCAAGTGACATCAAACCCTGCGTCATCGGCAGCAGGCTGTCAAACCATCACCTTGTTTTACTATGCGGTACTTGACTGCTTGTATAAGAGTTAGCAGTATAAAATAGGCAAAGGTCTTGAAAGTTTAGCTTCACTATTGGTGTCATTCAACATTTCTAGACGTAAAGCAACTTGGAGTTGTCTAGGCTTAAATGCATCGTATATTTTAGATATTTAATCTCAAGATTTTGGTTTCTCTCCAAATTATGTTCCAAAATACATTGGTCTGAAATGGCAGCACATATATCGCCGAAACCCCTATCACATATCCAAGTATTCACATGCTCGAGGACATTCACCGTCTGGGCAAACGAGGGTATAGGCGTGAGCTCTTTGCTAGTTGTGTGAAACATAGCAAACACACGAAAGCCTTTGTTAACCTCCAGTGCATGACCCAAAAGTGCCAGGTCTCATAAAGCTGCCATTTCTCGACTCATGCTACTTCTCCTTGGACATCACTTTACTAAGATGTGAGAGTAATCCGAGGCGCATGGCTGCTTGTGCGGCAGAGTGCTTTGCCGCATCGTCAACCTTTACGGAGTAGTGTTCTGTGTTAGTCATAATAGATGCATTTCGGATCCATATTCTGATTCAAATATTTTGATAACAAGGCCATCTAGCCTCAACATGTTGAGCTCGTCTCGAGGCGTAAGACAAGCAGTTGATATCAATATTCTTGTGTCCACACGATTAGAGATAGGTCTCAACTTTGCCAAGGATCGTGTGAATTGACACTAAATCTACTAAACTGACATCACAGTAACGCGGACCACCGCGTTTCATCAGAGATGCAGCACTATTCACAAATAAACACGCCGGAAGGTTCCGTGACATGGACTGGTCTTTACCCATCAAGTGTCGTACGATTGTTCCGAGTTACCGGCATCGCGATCGCCGGGGAGGACCCCGAGACTGCGGAGCTCCTCCCTCATGACACCCGAGCGAACTCCGGGCGAGCTTGGGGCACTTTTCCGTGACACCATGGTCAAGGTCCAAGTCCGACGGGTACCTTAGCCTCGCCGAGTCATTGGCGCCGAGCACAATGCCAAGACCTGAATCCCATTGTTGGGGTGATGGGAAACGTGTGATGGGTTCGTTTCTCCATATATTGGGCTGTGGAGGTGGAGCGTTTAAATTTCGCCGGACTGTCTAGGCTCTTTGGGGGCCGGCCTTCTCTCCGATGGTGGAATACCCTGAGTAAATCTGGAGGTGAGGGTGTCCTCGCGCTTAGAGCACACAGCCTTGACATTGCGAAGGGCTCCGGTTGGTAATTGAGATCACGATCTACTCAACCACGCTGCTAATTACCCGCGGGAGCCGGCGGCAGGGTGCCAGCCTGGTGCGCAAGCAAAGTCTACCCTATCCTATCCTGACCTCACCTTAGTGTCTTGAACCGGCTGGGTAAGGTACGGTACCCCGTGACCGCACCTCGGCTCAGCAGCTTTATGGGTGATGATTAATCCCTTACATCACACTCCCTCAACGTCGAAACAAGCATCTCCGCGAGCCGGGTAATGAAGTCACGGAGGCCCTGGGCGGCGTTGCCCGCCAAGCCGGCCCTCGAGCGGCGATCTGCGCTCCGACTACCAGTCCTAACACGGACACGGCCAACGGTAACTCAAGGTTCTTCTACAAAGTCCCATGAGAATAACGGCTGCATCCGGGCTGGCCATCATGATCCCCTACCTAGCATGTGGTTTTCTAGTGCAGCGTGGCTTGACAAGATGCCCTCCCGTCTCGTTCCCTCCCGCATGATGCTGGTCCTTGTCTTCGGCACTCGAACACGGCATCTGTTCGCACGACGTCAAAAAAGCGCGCCGCCCCATGCGAGATGACTCGGGAGCACAGACGGCGAGCATGGGCCATGGGGAAAAGAAAGGGTGGGTGAGCCGTGCGGCTCTCGTGCAGCCAAAGCCACGTGTTTTTTGCGAACGGCGTATGCCGTGAGACCTTCTTACCCAGCACTAGAGGCGGCCTACGTCGATGTGACGTGGCACTGACACGGGAAACAAGAGTCTGTCTCTGGGGGAGATGGCAGGGGGACAATGCACTGCATCACCACTTGGGAGCTGTATCAGCGACGAGAAGCTGTGCAACGAGAGATGAACAGCACAGGCTGCATGCGGAGCGGCCGATGAAAGGTCGCACCAGTGAGTTAGGGAGCAGCGCATGTCTCACCTCGAAACTCTCTCGAGATGCCTTGTGTTCTTCTCATGATAGCTTGCGTAGCGTAGTTAAGATGTTTGTTCGGAGTCTTGATCATGGCGCCGGGGTAGAGGGACAGCGGCCGATTCGGCACAGCAGCCCGTGCTGTTGGGGACGGCCGGTGATATTTTGCGCAGTGGCTAACTAGTGGGATGGTGGATGGTTGGGGAACACACCAAAGCATCGCGACGAGCGGGAGAAAAAACGTGGCAAGCGTGATGTATGCATCCAGACAAAGGTAGAAGAGGCGGGATAGAGGGCTGCAGGTATGCACGATAGGGTTTGAGCCAAGACCAACGGCCGATGACTTGCATAGATGCATCGCGTCACTTTTCCCTGCCGTTTGTTGCACAAGGGATGGGCGGGACTGGGTCATTTCCGCTCCCAAATCAAAGGGATCGTGAAGCTGGTGTCGAGGTAGTCAGCCTCATCGGAATTGGGGGACCGATAGATGACCGGCAGCACGCACATGCATGAGGTAGAAGCACGCGGTCGGTTCTGCTTAACCACGGCCTTTAAACTCCCCGACAGGTCCTGCCTAGACAAGGCAAGTGAAGACGGCAATCAGAGCTGATCGGCACGCTAGGCCAAGCAGCTAGCTGGAAAGACTGGAACAAGTATGGTGTACCGGTTACCGAACCCAGGTCTGGGAGAACGGCGGTCAATGTACGGGTGACTTTGGGAGCCGTCTGCGGGTGTCAAGACACGCAATCTTGGCGCGGAGACCGATCGGGGTCTCGCTTTGTTAGTCCCGTGTGTTTCCCTATTTTACGTACGTACATACGGGAAGAGGTCCGGTCTGTCTGCAATTCGGACGACGCCAAGACCTGGCCGACTACCTTGGAGATAGTCACAAGAGCGACATGTGATTACTCCGAACTGGCAACAATGCTGCCAAGAGCGAGAATTGTTCCAACCTTTCTCTTGAGTCTTAGCTACAGGGATCTCCGGCTTCATGGTTGCGGGATGGGAGGGGCCTAGGCTGTGTGCGGGATGCAACGGCCTTGTCGTACGATGCATGCTTGCAGGCCCCGCCGGGCAAAAGCCTTGGTAGGGATGAATTCGAGGAACAAGGAGGAGGAAGAGCAGGTAGAAATTGCCTAGGGCAAACTTGGCTAAAACCAGCCCTCCTCGTTCACAGGCTCCGCATTGATTCCTACGTACGGAGTCCGGCGTGTGCTGTACCGTGAACAGGATCGCATCATATCAAGGGTCGTCAGCTCCCAGTGGATGTTAATCAAATTGGCCCTTGCAATCTTCTAGAAAAATCTCAAACTGACTGGGGAATCCCATCCCTAGATGGGGGTCAGTAGGCATTGAGATCCCCCCCAGTGAATCATTACGGAGTAGACCCAGAATCGGGAAGAGGGATCAGTACCGTGGTTGAGAATCAAGCGTGGGGGAGTAAATGAAATCAAAGGGATGAGAGAGAGAAAACAACACTAGCAAGAGACTTGTTGAGGCCTGGCACCAGCCACTGGCCACTGACCTCAGCCTGTGCATGGGAATGCGGACATTGACCCTTGAACCGGCCAACAATGGATTGGGAGCTGCAGTGTACCGTCAAGGTGCCGAGCCAAGGCTTGTACAAGAAGCTAGCTCCAGTTGACATTTACGTAGAAGTCTTGTTTGTTGACATCATTATACTTGAGTAGGTAGACAACAATGCGCCGAGGTGATGTTAGTGACTCGGAAGAAAACAATGTAGTTGTTTCCGGCAGACTTAGATAGGATATGATGAGCAGCAGGCAGTCTTCTTTGGGACACGCAGTAGCATTGAACGATAAGCTCGAGGCTGCGTTACAGTGTGACGTGCGATCTGCAAATGTAGGTTCCCTGTGTTTCAAGAAAGGCTTTATCACATGGGTCATTTCAACTGGGCATCCCTGTGATCTTCAGAGGCGAAAGCCGGCGTCAGAACAGCAACGTAAGAGTATTACTGATTACGGAGTACGTATGTGAAGAGCTCCTTTGAATGTACAGTACTTTGGGTCGTAAGGACTGAAGAATAGATGCATCGGACCCTGGGATGGTGTCCAGGTGTTGGAATCGCGGAGATGGCGGTTGGTTGCTGGGCTGGAGATGGCAAGGGAAAAGTGGAAAGTTCCGGACTGTTGATACCATGCCACGCTCATGCCATGTGGCATTGTTCAGGGTATCTCCTCCCTTGCGTCGTTGTCCCGTCCTTCCCACCTCATCCCCCAATATTGGTAGCGGTAAATGAGCAGGAGGGTGGCTCTCCGCCCGGCTAGCCGCAGTGTGAAACAGAACGGGGTACGGCTCCCATCATGACTTTAGAATAGAAAATTCTATCGCGCGCTTGCGGGTGTTCCTTTGGCAGCCCTTGCGAGTGCGGAATGCCGTGACTAGGGTGTAGTAGGCTGGAGCCATCATGGCCCATAGGGATTAGATCAATCAATAGTACATCTGTGGAGCTGCGAGATGAGAAAGCCTGGACAGGACAGATGAGGGCGATGATCAGCGAAACAAGGCGCTCTAGACCATCAATGGTTAAGATTTCCTGCCAACCCATGCACATGATAGCTAGGTAGGCAATCGAATACCCCGAATGCGTGTCATTCGGTCATGACGATACCTGCGTTCTCTTGCTTTTTGGGTTGACGATAAACAGATTAAAGTAGGCACATAGTTTTGATGTCATTCTTTTCGTAATAAGTTGAATATGAGCCAGAATCGACCATCCCCGCCTCTTCCACCCTTCCTCCCTCCTGCTGATTTCGTCCGGGCTACTCACTGCTACGATTATCGAATGCAAGTCGCCTCATGTCTTCAAGATAGCAGGTCCGTCTCTCCGTTTCCCCCCCTTGGCCGGCGTTCGCATGGTCTCGGGTCCGGCTGACACCTTCAGCTAAGCTCCAAGCCGGACCAAAAAAGTAATGTGGCTTTGATCCACCACGTGGCAAGCTCCACTTAGCCACGCTTCTTTCCCCCCGAAGAATTGAGATTGCAATTTATCCGCGACCTGGGCGATGACCATGGTGGGCGACTTTTGAGGTCCCTCTACTTCTCACACTTTTGTCCTTCGACGCTAGGTACCGCCCACTCCACGCTACCTGCTGGGAGGTACAACCTCTGAAGCTCTCTCCCCTAAAACATCAATGATCCCCTCCTTGGCCCCCCCAGTCCAGTTGCGACCAGCATCACGAATGAACGAGGGTCACTTTTTTCAGCCAGACCCACAGCATCACGATCGGATATTTCCAGCGGAAATTGAACGTGCAAATGAGTGCCTCTCATCCTTGACCTCCGTATGTAGGGTTTTCTTTCCTTTTGCCAAATTAGGCACACGTCGCATGCGTACGGAGTACTCCATATCTACCTTGTACTGACTGTACTTGCAGGGTCGAGAGTGTTGGGAGGAAGCTTTGCCAAGAGATCGGACTGGCTGCGTCACTCATCTACAGAGCGGAAGAAACCATAGGCAAGACTGCTGGCCATACATAGAGTAGTTTCCTACCGTGAGTAACCACTTTGTAAGTAGCTGGGTGGCTAGTAGGGCTCCGATGTGCGTAGAAAACTCGGTGACCGGGTTCTCCTCTTATCCTCTTTGGTTCACGTGCATAACGGCGACTGCTGCTCGATGGATCTTGGCGCATCTTTCTCTGTCCCTCTTGCACCACTGCTCTGCACTTGTTCTGGCGAGCCGAGGGCCAGTTCTCTCAGAGGCAGGTCAGGTCTTCGTCCTCACCCAATTGCTGCCGATCTTTTCCTAGTTGTGTGGAGGAATCCCTGGCCCTAGCATCGGGCATCCAATTGACCAGGTGGAGCGCTTTCTGTTCCTGCTGTTTTGACTAGACCATAATTGACCACCGCATCCTCCGATTCGCCCTCCAAACTTGGGTATTCCGGTGCTGGATGACTTGCACTGCACTCACCATGTTTCGCACTGGTCCACCGCCATCTTTGGAACGCACCAGTGCAGAACTTTTTGCTAGGGTGCATGGGTGCGCAGGGAATAGTCTCTGGGACTGAAAGGGGTGAGGTACCACGTGGATAACATGCTGCACTTGCCTAGGCCGAACCATGGAAAAAGAAATATGACAGGTCGTCTAGAACGCCGACCAGACGCTTATGTGATCCTTGGGGCTGTTTCGGCCTTGAACTCCCAGCACACTCAGTGCCAGGAGGTGGGAATACGGAATGGAGTCGCCTTTGCAAGCCCGACCTAATCTTATAAGCAGTATGTTAACGCTCATACAGCAACACGGCAAATTGGTGGCAATTGGTCTGGTCACCACTGTACTTTTTACTTCATACATAAGAAGACGCAATGATCATGGGCTTCGCCAGGGTCATTTTTGAAGCGTCTGCCAAGAAGTAGAGATAGCAGCTAGTTTGTCATTTGCTTTCGTTCCTCAGCCCGCCGATCATTACTCCCAGACCGACCGCCCTTTCCAATTGCGTCCATGGATTCTGTTTGGCAGTGCAGATCTTGACTGCTGAGAACACTCAGAACGGGATGAACAATTCGCACAGATGAGCCGCTAGAAAAGCACAAGATGAGATGAACCCCTTTGAGACTACTGGACTTCTTCGACGCCCTCATTGGTTGTGATAGAGCAGGCGCCCTAAGGCGGCACCGTTCAGTATCGTGCATCTAGCTGGCTGCCTAAAGACAGCGATAACGCTTCAATTAGGCGACATGGCTTGGGAATCGCCCAATAGCTGGATCGCTGAGAAGCGAAGGGGACTTTCTCTCAGGCGCTTGCGGTAGGGATTGGGCAAGGTAATGGACGCAGCTCAGGTTCGCCAAAGCTCAAAAGCCAAAAGGGATAGGCGAGGTGGAGGTAGCTCGCTTATCCAGGTAAGTGTAGGCACGTAGAACTAGCCCTGGAGAGGGGATGCGTAGGGAGGTCGGGTACGAAGAAAGATAGATGGGCTCTGGCGACGGGCTTCTGGGATGTTCTGACTCCGAGCGCTTGATTTGTCGAAAGAAAATGAATTGAATTGATGTGAACTCTTCTTTCTAAAAGCGATTCGACTTGGAAACGTTTCGATCTCCGAAGCTCATCCAGGCGCGGAAGGAAGGAACCTCACCCAGGAAACTCAGCCTGCCCAAACGTCAATTGGGCGTAAACTTGTCACAAAGAGTCCAGAGTGCCGCGAGCCCACCGACCATAGCCCGATCCAAGCGTCTTCTCTCGCCATTCCATGGTTCTGGCCCGTCCGACTACTGCATGACGGTCTCCCTCGCAACTCGAGACCAGCCTCTGAATCCATCTGCTGCGTCGCAGAATTCACACCAGATCCGGCCTCTCTGCATTGAGCGGGCATAAGCATCCCCACCAGAGCCCCCGAGACCAAGCTCCACGGTGACGGTGACGGCGTACAGAGTCACCAACAAATCACGAAGCTGCCATCGACCAATTGACGGGAGCGACCTCTCGAGGTACTCGTCTGTTTTACCTTAGATCACGGTATGTGTAGACTTTCTCTCGACTCATGAACAAATCGACTATTCATGTTTTCCTCTGCACCCATACAGACTTTGGTCTACATGCTGCCCCGAGACGTGCAATTGAGCTCATCTTTGCATCCAACTACTGTCAAGTGTCCGCGTGTGTGTGAGACCCAGGCCTAGTGGCATCAATCTCACGCCCGGCCAGTGTTTACCGTGCCGACACATTATCTGCGCCTCGTTCCTTGTGTTTCTTTGTCGCTATTTCTCTCATCCCGGCAGGAATTGCATCGCGCGGGCAGTTCAGAACAATATCCGCCCAATCATGCAGAGAAGGCCGGAAGCACTTGCTTTTTCCCTCATGCTTTCTTCGTCCTGGTAGCCCCAGGCTCAATTAGTGTACGGATCTTGGGCTTGGAGCAAGCCGCGAGCGCACTGAGTGCACACCTATCGAGTCTTTTCGTGCGTACCCCCACGGCTTGCATGACCTGTGTACTGCTGGGCAGTGAACTCAGTTCGTCCAGGCAGGGCCGTCCACCGCCAAGTGAAGCGAACACGAAAAAACCAGAGCTGGCGCGGGTGATAGTGCTCGACGGGTGTGAGGGTGTGTGAGGGGTCAGAATCTGACAGGGACCTCCGACGAGCAGCGCCTCGTGGTAGTGCTCTGAGCAGGGGTCGTTCTGCAGGAAAAAAACCGCTCTAAGGAGCGTGGCTGCAGGGGTTGCAGGCCAAGAAGGGTTTGGTCTCGCAGCCAGCATCCCTGAAAGCCACGCGCAGATCTTGGACGGCCATGCGGTGAAACTTTCTGCTTCCACACATTCCATGCTAGACCAGCCCATGCAGCCCATGCGCTCCATGCAGCCCATGCAGTCATGCATTTCCCATCTCCCCGCTTTCTCCTGATTAGAGGAAATCTTCCTACCTCGCTCCCACATCAGAGCGGACAGTAGTGCAGTGCACCAAATTGTCTGTCTGCGTGGTGGTCCACGAAGTGTGCGTGCTTCACAGATAAAAGTCTGCAGCCCAGCCTCCAAATCTACACTACGGATATTTTCCCGCTGCTGCAGTCTCTGGACAGAGATGAACATTTCGTTGGTAACACCTGCAAGGCTACCCGGGTTGTGGCTCGTCTGTCCGGGGTAGCTTTTGTACGGTAGTTCATGATGCGCAGAATGGCAGCGTATCTATGTCATACCCGGCTGAAACCCGCGCTCTCCATCGAGTCTTCTTACCAGTCAAGCCAGTCTTTCTAGATTTCCTCCATATTGCTGAATCCTGGTAATTGGCCCCAGGGATAAGACGGTTCTTTGGTTTTTCTAGCGTTTTGCTATCCACGGCCCGTGACGATTCTCCGGCGTCACCGCTTGTTTCCGCTCTGGGCAAGGTGCTCCCTCGGAGAACCTCCACACCCACGAGGCAACCAGTGTGCCAGCAAGCTCGAATGTCTTCAAACAAATGAACAGGCAATATCAATGGAGTCCCGAGGTTTAGTCAAACATTTTCTTTTCACCCAATCGCCCAATATTGCAAGTGCGTGTCTATTGCATGACGAGTGGTATTGTGGTCCGAGTGAAAGCATCCAGTCGTTCATTAGGCAGTATTCTCCTCAGTGGGCAAGTCATCTGTCTCAGATAGTTGTTGCCGTGATGCAAATGGTCTCCAGCAGCACGAGCAGGTGTGCGTTGTGGGGTGACAAGGCAAGACTGGGTGGGACAAAAAAGCAAAATGCCTGACGATCCTTTGCCGTGTTTCAAG
The DNA here is from genome assembly GCA_018873225.1 of [Phialemoniopsis] sp. UDSM-2020. Classification (NCBI taxonomy): domain Eukaryota; kingdom Fungi; phylum Ascomycota; class Sordariomycetes; order Thyridiales; family Thyridiaceae; genus Thyridium; species [Phialemoniopsis] sp. UDSM-2020. Next base: position 2,563,328 of record JAEILZ010000005.1, read on the forward strand.
ACTCCAGACCCTTGGAGAGTTGGAGAGCGAACGAGCGAGCGACAGTACCGTACTTCGTACGTACCGTATCTTCTTAGAGTGTATGACACTCTAGGGCATTCATCATTGCCTTTACCGCCCTTTGTTCTTCTTCGTCGTGCTGCGGAAATCCCAAGGGTCTCTTGTCATCCCTCCCTCCTTGCCCCACCCCCTTCTTGGTCATTGAAAGGCTCGCGTGCTGGCGGGAGAGATGGATGGTGGGCTGGTGCAGCCTGATAAAAACCTTGTCAATGCTGTCGCCAGCGCGTGGCCCGACAAGGGCAGAGCAGAAAAAGCAAGACTTCTTTTTTTGTGTTTAACGGCGGATGACAAGTCCCCGCTTTTATCTCGTGGCTCCATCTCGGGAATTGGGCCTGAGTACCAGGGAACGCGGACAACCGATCAGGTTTCGGTGGCCATGTACCGGTACATTTGCATCTGCAACCCTTGCAAGCTGCGCTGGTCCCGCTCCTTAGCTCATCGCCGAGCAGCCACCCAAAAGACTACGGTTCCCTGCAATGGTGACACCCTGGCTCGTGGCCGCCGCCCTCCACCACCCAGATTCACTTTGCTGCTACTGATGCTGCTGCCATCCACTCACTCATTCACTCACTTCACCTACGTACGGACAGCCAGAGAGTACCTAGTTATCCGTACAATCGCAGCACCCTGGCTCCCGGCTAGCCATCGTACCTGACTCTCTCTCTGCTCGGCTCTCCTGACCTTGTCATTCTTGCGTTTCCCCTCTCACACATTACCTACCTAGTTCTTAGTCGCAAGAGAGTGGAGGTTTTGAGTGGCCTTCACTTCTTTTTTATTCCATCCTGCCGCCTGCGAATCCCTACACTTACTCCATTACATACATGCGCACATATACCTGCGTCGTCTCGCAGACGTCTTCTCACATCCCGCCTTTGTCTCACCTTTCCTTTTAATCACTGACCCCCCTTCTCTGCGTTAGATGGCCGCAGTCTCACAGTCTTCCCGTTCGACGTCTATACAAGCATCACTGCCGCCCAACGCAAATACTACATACTCCACACAGGAAACCGCCCATAAGTCTCGACGATCCGTCTCCGTCGCAGAGCTTCCTCAGGACCACCTCCCAGCCAACTTTAGGGAACAGCACCACCACCATACCAGCCCCTCCACCAGCTCACTGAGCAAAGGCCAAAAATCCAGTGGTCTTTTTGCCTTTGCAGCGGCTGCCTTGGACAAGACTCAAAACGCCTTCACCGGCATCTCAGATCCCAGGATCCGGCCTCGTCAGTCTCTCAGTCGCCTCTCCATTGGCCCAGACTCGGCACTGAGCCACCAGAGTTCCTTCTCCAACTTGTCCTCCAACTCGTCCACCCCAATTAGCCCGCAGTTCCCCTCGTCCCGGAATCCTCCTTCACAGCCATACTCTGATACGGATCCAAACCGACCTCCTCCGGTCTTGCTCCCGCGTCTAGACAACAAGATGCATCAAACATCGTCGAGGTTGCTCCGTATGACGGATGATGATCGGCCTTTCACAAAGGTAAGTTTGTGTGAGGAGCGAACCCCTAAAATTCGCCATTTCTTTCCCGATAAGTCCTGCGGGGCAGTGCGACGACATCCCCGGTGCATTCACAAACTCGTGCGCTCCAGACCCAGCAGAAGCACATACTGACAGAATTATAGGACTTCAAAGACCTCTTTTCAACATTGATTGTCAGCCTGCTGCCCTTGTCTGCACATCGCGTGCGATTGACAAAGGTCGAGCACACCTTCCTCTCCGAAGATGCTATCAACAACCTCGGCTCGTTGAAGTTCTCCCAGTCCAATCGCATGCCAGATCCGAAAGACCCGTCCCGAATTGTCACAACCACGACGACGACGACCTTCTCCATGGCTAAGGACATGGCTCGTTCGATCTGCCAGCGGTTTTTGGAGGCTCGTTTCATCGAGTCTGCAGATGGCAAGTACCAACAGGTCTATACCATGAAGGGATCGGTTTGGCAAATCACACCCAAGGGAATCTGCATCCTCGATCGTTTCTGCTCCAGGAACGGTATTCAGCAAAAGCAAGTTGCGGAGCTCATCGGTCCTGCGATATGTCAGCTCGTTATTCTCGAGCGGGACAGCCAGACGGACAAGCTGGTTTCTGATCGGTCATCTATCGAGGTTATCTTCAGGCGGTTTATCGGTGTGAACGGTCTGAACGTCAAGTCAAGTGTGAGCTCGGCGGATTCGGAATCACTAAATGACTACCGCGACGGGTTGACTGGTGTTAAGATGGCCAGTGAACGCAAGGTTGCGGGCAAGACATACAAAGACACCTTCACAGGCAAGGCCACGACCGACTGGCTCATGGACTGCTGCACCACTGTAGACCGGAGAGAGACTGTGGAGATGGCTGCGCTTTTTGTCGAGTACGAGCTGATGGAGGCTGTTGCGCAAGACCGCACTTACATGGCGACGTACCCTGGAAGCACCCTCTTCCAGCCCACCAAGAACGCCGTTTATCAGATCTCTGCCAAGGGCAAAGAGCTGATCAACGGAACATCCTCACGGGGACGAACTTCGGAGAGCGAAGGTGTGCAAGCTTCCCGACCAGGCATTGCACGGGATTCCAACACTCAACGGCTGGACAAGATCCTGAATGATGCCGCCCTCCGCCTGCTGTTCCGTGAGAACCTCCGAGACACGCATTGCGAGGAGAACCTCTCGTTCTACCTCGAGGTGGACGACTTTGTCAGGAGCTGCCGTCAAGCCATTCGGGCGGCACAAAAGAATGCCAATTCAACCTCGATGGATGGTGTGAAGGAGATCATGGCTCAGGCGTATGGTATCTACAACGCCTTCCTGGCTCCCGGATCACCCTGCGAGCTGAATATCGACCATCAGCTTCGCAACAACCTGGCCACGCGGATGACCAAGGCTGTTGGTCAAGACGTGGCCATGATCGACACGCTGCACGAGGTGACTTCTCTCTTCGAAGATGCACAGAATGCCGTCTTCAAACTGATGGCGAGCGTAAGTGGCAACACCCCTTGTACTATACTGCGTCTATTTAAGTTTAGTTCTAACGCGTTCTCCTTACAGGATTCGGTGCCCAAATTCCTCAAGAGCCCCAAGTATGAGCAGACGCTCAAGAACTACGATTTCGACTCAATGTCGGGCAGCCATGGGCGCTTGCCCGAGCGCAGTCAGAGCAGGTCTAACCGCAAGTGAGGCACCATATGCTGCCCGCTTGTGTTGGGGTTGTGAACCAGGATCCACCAAATCGACGACGGAATGAAGCGCAATTTCTGGCCCAACATGCCAGTCCGCGCCTTTCAGATCACCCGGACTAGATCTCTTTTTCTCTCTCTTTTTATCCCTTGGCGCATCGTTCCGAGCACACGATGTCTTTTGTCGTTCACGAATGATTTTCAGTCTACGACCAGATTTGCATAGACACACGAAAAGGCGGTTGGGAACCCCTGGGACGGGGTTGGCCTTATCGTTTCTGCCGCTGCATGAGATACCTTTCAGCATACTCGCTCAGAGTTTTCTTCCTTTAACTGCATCACCGGCTTTTTGAGGGTAATGAGCTATATAATCTTTGCGGCCTGGGTGTACCGTTCTGGACACTTCTCTATTTGTGGTATAGAGAAGGGCGTTTACAGAGAGGGTTGTCCCCCATAGAAGGCCCATCACATATCGGCGTTGGGCCAGGTTTGGCGGCTCGTTTACCGCCTCCTGATGTATCAGATTCGGGGTTCTGGCCACGAGCCATGCCCTTTTGCTAGCATAAAAACCGGAGCGCCTGGACCGGAGCACGGACGAGGAGTGGGAAATGGCCTTGACAGGAATCAGGGATGACTGACTACCTATGGTAGATGTCGAATAGAAGAAACAAAATAAACGATGACCAGCTCTTTGTTGGAAGCCCCAAAGTTCTAGACAGTCATATGGTAATTGTGAGTGAGAGTGGGTGTGTCGCAGAATAAACACATACATGCCAGTGTTCACTTTGGATGGGACTGAGCGAGTCAGAGCGGCAGGGCCATATGACGGCCATGTCGGCGCCACTGACGATGTCTCTGGTTGTGCGGCACGCGAGCTGCGGTCCTCGCCCTGAGCTTTGGAGCCTCATAAACGAGACTGGAGAAACCCACTTTGCGACCCAGACGAGTTCGGCAACTCAGCCGATCGTTGTCTGAAGAGAGAAGATCTAGTAGGGTCTATGGAGCAAATAACCAGGCCATGTAGAATGCGGAGCCAATGTCTGCATTGGTATTTTTATGTGTAAACTGAGCAATTCTCAAGGATCGCAGTGATGACCTGATGAGGGACCAAGAATTCGTCGCTTCTGGCAATACGAGGTTCGCAATTAATGAAGGGTTCCTCAAAGAGGGTAAGAGAGGTAAAGCTTTGCAATATTCGAATTCGAGTTGCGATGTTGAAGAATGTGTCAGGGCCACTTGGCGCGTCTCGCGAGAGCGACCGAAACTGGATCGGGATTTGCTCTCTGATCAAATCATCACTCTTGCCTTACACAGTAAGAGACTAGAGATGGGATGGCGGATCGCGCTCCGAGGACTGCAGTGGTATGATGGATGAGCCAGACTGATCGTCTTGATCAACGGGAGCTGGGCCATCTATTCGAATGTCGTCTGGATTGAGGCAAAGCCGGCCGGCACCACCCCGTTTCTTGACTGCAGTAGTGTGGGATTGGAGAATGCTCGTGCCTGTGCCTGTGCCTGGATTCTCGAAGCTATCCACCTATCCCTGATTGATTGATTTCTCGGGTGCCTGAGCGAGGTTAGCGGAGTGGGACTGGATACCGACTTGAGCTGGGCAGGCAGGCGAGCAGGCAAGGCCAGACCATCGCGTACGATCTTGTCTCGTGTGTGCCATGGCATGCAACCGATGAAACGATAAGATGATTCGGGCATTTGGAAGGAGAAAGAAGCTGTCATGGTTTCATTGGTTTCACGCCTTTGGTCGTCTAATTTGGGCTTGATCCGGTCAAGCTTTGAATCGTTCCGGCCCCGTTTCTCTCATTCTTTTTCTTTGGCAAAGATCATGAACTATTTGATTTGCGTTTCGACTATCTATGTCTGTCTTGGGGGTCCCGGAGCAGCAAAGGAACCCACTTACACGGTAGGTTTTGCTGGAATGTGCGGGTCGCGCGCCACCGCCGGACGCCGCACACGGTCCTGGCATTCCAAGCCCGGCCCTCTTCGGCCCACCCACCGCCCTCCGCCCTCCGCCTGACCTCCAGGAAAAAAGAAGAATCAACCTCCCCAGCTTTCTTTCTGTCTTCTTGTTGTTTTGATTACCACACCGGAATGCCAGTTTACCTCTATGCTTATTGGTCCGACCCACCGAGTTTAATTGCTGAATTCCTCGGCCTCTGTGACCGGTTAAGCATACTCACTCGCGCGGGCGTAGCGGCAGAGGCTATCGACAGGAGCCCCGTCCGCCGTCCCCGTCTCCTCCTTTGGCTGTGCCTGTGTCTCTGTGTTCCCATCGTGTCAGAGGCCGGCTGGGTTGGAAAAAAAGGATGGGGCGGCGGTAAGGTAAGGTAGGACGACGGCGTGGGCACCGCATGTCTTGTCTGTCTGGCGCCGCCCTGCCAGGCTCCTTTGTTTTCATTTCGTGTCACGATCCCAAGTTCCCGACAACGGGCAGCAGGAATGTGGGCGTTTTCTTCTTTTTCTACTTTGCCCACACGCCTAGGGTCTCTTCTCCCAAGCCAAGCAGGACTGGAGTGTGATCTTGCCGACGCATAAGTACAGCCTCTCTCCGTCCCGTCCTCCCTCGACCTGCCTTCTTCTTTTTCTCTCCTCACCCCTCGTCCAAAGTAAGTCTTGCGTTCCGCAGTAGTCACTCGCTATAAACCAAAACTCGCCTCAGTCACTCCTTCAAAAACCAATCAACGCTTTTCATCTTTTCAAGTCCTCTTTTCGACTCTCTTCAACTCAAAAACCCCCCACCAAATCAATCAAGATGCAGTTCAAGGCCTCCATCCTCGCCCTCGCCGCCTCGGCCGCCGCCCAGGTCACCACGACCGACACCGTCGTCCCGACCACCACCGCCAACTCGCCCCAGACCATCAACGGCACCGTCCACGTCACCACCGTCGTCTCGAGCTTCACCACCTACTGCGCTCAGCCCACGGTTCTGACCTTCAACGAGATCTGCTACACCGTCACCAAGCCGGCCATGCTGACCATCACTGACTGCCCCTGCACCATCGTCACCGTAAGTATTCTTGCCCTCTCCTTCTCAACCTAGTAACAACAAGGCTAACAAAAGCCCAGCCCGTCCCCGTCGTGCCGGTCGTGCCCGTCAAGCCCACCTGCCCCGCCGGCGGCTGCGTCCCCGTTGTGCCCGTCGTCCCCGTCGTGCCCGTCACCCCGGTCACCAAGGTCGTCGTCCCGACCGGTTCCATCCCCTGCGGTACCGCCGGCTGCGTCCCTCCCCAGCCCACCTTCGTCGTTGCCGGCGCCAACAAGGCCCAGGGCATCGCTGGCGCTGCCGTCGCCCTTGGCGCCGCCGCTCTCGGCGCCCTTGCTCTGTAAGCGACCTTGCGATCTTTTCGCAAACATCACCCCATATGGGAGGTTTTGGTCGTTCCTCCTCTCCTAAAAGCTCTGTCTCGTTTTCCCCGGGGCGTGCCCCGATCCCGAGCCCGGTCGTGCCGTCTTTGAAGACCGTTCCGGCCGGTTATATAGGCGAGAGAGCTTTTTCTTAGCTTTCTTTTCCCCTCTATCGCGCACCTGATGCCTTGGGAGGAGAAGAGCCCCGAGAGGAGCCAGAGAAGGAAATTTTGTTAGTAGCCCAGGGTGTTTTGATAACACCCTGGGATTGGTAGAAATGTGAAGGAAAGGGTTTTTCATTCTGGGTGTGGTTGGGAGTTGGACAAGATAAGGGGAGAGAGAATAGGGGGTGCATGAGTAGCATGATATCACGATAGTCTTCCGGATGTTGAGCGGCTAGTGTCGCTGGCAAACGGCATGCGAAATGAGAAGTCGAAGTTGGCATATAATAGGGCGGTCTCCGGTTCACTTTTTCTGTTTCGTTCTGGGTTGCTTTTCCCTTCTGCGATAGTCCTGCTCACATTTTCAGTGTATGATAAACACACGGGCGTCATCCCAATAACGTTAATGTTTACACAATGCCACTACACTGCAACAACTTTTCTTGAGATGGTGAAATCCAATCTGGCTGTTTGGCTTGCTTGTCTGCTTGAGACTTGATTGTAACAAAATAAAAACGAACGAGGATGGGTATAATACGCTCGGCCCCGACTCTACCCCCCAATTTTCGAAAAACAACGCTTTCAACAAAAATCTACTCCTTATGCTATGCTTTCACGCACTGAAATCAACCCTCACTCGAGGATTCGACGGTCTTCTAGACCAAACAAAAGTTCTCGTAGAATTCCGGGGCGAAGGGCGCGTTGAGCGTGGCGCTCGTCAGTCGAAGCTGGGGCGGCCCGTCCTGGACCTCCGCGGCGACGGCCTCCTGGACAGCCTCCAGCGTGTCGCTGATGTCCTTTAGAATTGCCGCCCTCTGCTCCTCCGTGAGCACAATAGGCGAGATGCCTTCGTCCGAGTAGGGATTCAGCTCGGGGTACAGCGGCTTCTGCATCCCCTGCTGGCTGCTCAGCTTCTGATCGGCTGCCCCCTGGTGCGGAAAGCCGCCCGCAAGCATGTCGCTTGATCCCGTGTTGCGTGGGAGTAGTGTAGGACGGGCATTGTTGACCGTTTCCGCGCTGCGTGGGCTCAGGTGAGAGGACGCCGTCGCAGCGTGCCTGGCCGTTTCCGCGCTGCGTGGCGCCAAGTCAGGGCTGGTCACTGTGACTATTGTACCGCGACTTGGCTCGAGCAGGTCCGGATTGGGCGGCATGATGGGCACGAAGCTATGTCGGTGGCTGGGCTGGGGGCGTGCTGGCGGTGAGACATGCCTCGCGATCCGCAACGGGTGGGGGTACAAGCTGCTGTCGTTCTGCGTTGTCTCTACGGGCGGCGGGACTGGAGACGGGCCAAATTGAGTCGTTATCGGCGGCAGACTAAGTCGTGCCCGCGTCCCCCGAGTCATGCCAGGGGAACTATCCCGCGCCGCCCAACGATTGTGATTTTGGCTTTTGGTCGTGTACGTCTCCGGATCCGAGTTCGAGTGCGATAAGGGCCGAAAGTTTGCAAGCTTAGGTCGCTGCTCGCGTGCGTAAAGGTTTGGGGGGGGTGAGTTGGAGTAGCCTATCGTGGACCACGGCCTGGGAGTAGGGGGTGCCAGCCATGCCTGCTCACAGAGGTGTTTGACGTGGTTGGCATGTGCCTGTTTCAGGCTCTTCTTCAGCGATGACGCTGCGAGGACATTGCAGCGCATTTCCACGTCTTCTCTCAGGTAAAGACCGATCAAAGGCGCGTCCAAGCGCCTTCTTGGCTTCACCGGCTCACCGGGAAGGGTACCCTCGAGGGTCCATCTCTGGCGGATATCTCTAAGATTGAAGTCAGCAAAGACGATGAGAAGTCAACTTCTCCAGGCGAGGACCACATACACCCCCATGGATGCCCAAATATGTGTCTGTATGCCGTTTGGAATGTTGTAAAAGGAGCAGTCGTAAATGATGTCGTCGCCTGTCCGGCCCGGCAGGGTCGAGTGGCCCTTCTCTGTGACCGAGAACCACGCACACTTTTGTTCTTCAGGATGTGCCCCTGCGGGCGGTGCTATACGGCGATATGAGACGACCGACGGGTTGCGGCCCACGAACTCTTCGTGGGTATGGAGGTAGTTGAGCACGGCTTCGCGTGTGACATCGGCCGGAAGCCGAGTTGTCGTCGTGAAGACATATCTTTTCGACATGCTGGGAGGCCGTACCCAGTTCATCTTGCTCGACGAAGGAACAAACAATAGGAGCAAGATGGCGATGGTTGATGACGTGAGAAAGAGGAAGAGGAAGAGGGAGACGAGAAATCAAGTATGGAGTTTGCGAGGCTTTGGTTTACATAGCCTACCGGCGGGTGAAGCGGTGTCACTTGATTTGAGAGAACAAAGCGAAACAGACTTTCAGCAGGTGAAAGGAGAAGGAGAGGAGAGGAGAGCAGAGCAGACGGAGACTGCAAGGACGGATAAGAAGAGTAGAAGAGAAGGCTGAGCACGATACCGTTGTCTGACTTGAGTCGCCCTTGTCGGCGTTTGTTTGAATCAAGCATAACCATAACATCACAAGATCTGACTGGGATCGGACAGTGCCCGCTGGGCTAGGCGGATGATCCCACGAGCGAACCACAGTCTGGGATATTTTGGTATGGGTCATGACGGACGATCCGCAGACAGACGAACGATATGTCCGTTCGCTTACTCAAGTGCTCTTTTCCCATGCATGGAAGCAGCACAGCTCGGTGCCCAAGCCAAGGTGCAAAGCTCCCTCCAGTGACAGCCGCCGTCGGTTACTATGTGGGTGTGTGTGTGTGCGTTGCGCAGCCCTGCTCCATCTCCATCCATCCATGGACCTCTCCAGAAGGGGCAGCATCATGACAGTCGTCATCCTTGTGGGCGGGCTGGAGACCAAAACGCAAGCAAACACCGACAAGCCGATTTGCGCATCCTCCTCTGGCAATCCGCCCTGCTGCGGCCCCCAAAACGGGCCCAGCTGGCTCCAGAAGTCGCAGAAGTCGTGGTGATGGAAGCGGCGCTGGAAGCTGAGGTGGCGGCTGTGCACCCACACTATCCCAAAATAGACGCCTGGACAAGCGCAACACCCCCGGCAATGGAGAACCCTGAAAATCATGACATGCCTGCTCCATGCATGCTGACAGCTGTAGATTACTTAGCCAAAAGGAGCAGTATGTTGTCATTTTATTTATATTACTTAACCTAGGCCCCAACTCCTAAAAGGAGCAATAATAAGTAGCCAAAGCCCCAGAGCCAGAGCCTTGGGGCCCATGTCCAGGCATCCAGCATTATTCTCAATACCGGAACCGGAATCATCTCAAGAGCGAAACGTAAAAGCCACCCCGTCGCATTTATCAAACCCCTTTCAACCATCTTCGTCGGCGGGCTAGATTTTTTCAGCATGGTGCAAACCCTATTTCCATCCGTTACTAAGTAAAGTAACGGACTATGTGGTAGCCGACCATGATCCGGCGCCGCCCGGGGACCCGGCCATCAGCACCAGGCCAAATGGTCCACCCTGTTGATCCTCCAGCACAAACACAGGCAAGATAGACTCTGCTTACTGGACGATTGACAAAAATGAGCAAACTACATAGGAATTCTCCGTTGCCTATTGTGTCATATTATTGCGCGCTCCTGAGCGATGTTCCGAGATACATCATCACCATTCATTGTTCCTCACTAAAAGCCTAGGACATACGTAAACCCTTCTGCTGGTACCCTGATGATTGCGGTGATGTTATTCTCTTACGTCTACGAGCGAGCGGAGCGATCAGCGTACGTAGAACATGCAAACGGACCAAGAGGCAGTCTTTCCGCGATCCTATGAACAAAGCCTCTTTCTGTCTTCTTCTGTCTTCCGTCCAACACAAGAAAAAGCCAGACAATGCCGTGTAAATGCCATAAGAACTCCCAGTGTCCAAAACGCCAGAAATAGACAAAACCAATAAAAGACCCTGCCCACTTTTTGTTTGTGCGCCGTCCCACTCATTGTCTAGATGCCAAACAGTGTCTTTAATCGTTCGTAGGTATAGAAGCTTGCCGCCGACATTGGTATAATTTTGGCATACCCAATGGTCAGACCGACAAAGAACCCCCGCGGCCCCTTTTCTTGCAGGATGAGTCGCGCTGTCTCCCCGATCCGCAAACGGTGGCCATCTCCTACGGCTCCTCCGACCTGCATTCGTCTCCTGATGACCTCGAGCGGGTACGACGCCGTCTGCGACACCAAGCCTGCGACACCGCCGGCTAGGAGCTCGGCCCATGATCGCAGCGGAACTCGCTTCCCGGGAGGCGCATTCTTGGGCTGAGGCAAAGTCGTCCATTTGGCGATGGCGGGATGTCTCAGCACATCGCCGCAGGTATCGTGCGTAAGGAACGACATGCCAGCATAGGGCAGCATACCGAGCATCGTCGGCGTGAAGCCACGGTAGAAATTGATCATGCCGGTTTGAGGCGCATGCAGCGCCGCGGTACCGGCGGTCTCGGCTGCAACTGAGGCCTGAGACACGACAGCCCCTGCGGGCCTGCGGTACGACCTTTCATTGTATATCTTCTTGCAAATAGAGGTGAGGGAAGACCGGCTATCTCGCTTCGTCTCGAACGCGAGGCGCACCCTAATTACTTCAAGAGGGTAGGTAAAGAAAACCGAGGTAATGCCGGCAAGCGAGCCGCTTAACAGACGGCGTAGCGGTGTCTCGTACTCCTTCCTCGGAATGATAGTAGACCGAATTTGTTCGTAGGCGATGAACTTGATGGCAGCGTAGGGAAAGATCTTGAGGAGAGTAGCCGAGTGTCCGCGGAAAAGACCGACGGTGCCGTCCTGGTGATAGATGACCTTCATCGCATTCGCTACCCCCACCCATGATCCCGAATATTTGGCGAATTGCGGGTTACTCGACTGAAATAGAATCTTGACTCTGTCGAGGGGTGCCACAATCGTCTTGGCCTATTTTGGGTCATGAGCATCCGCGCCCCAATGAGCCTGACAACGCGAACGTCTAGGCGCGCAAGAGGGAAAAAGGCATGAACTTACCGCACAACCAGCCGCGCCTCCCGCGACTCCTGACCGCCATAGATACTCTATGCTCTGCTTGTCTACTATCTTCTTGTTCCCCGCCGCTACCGACTTGGCATCCCCGACCGGTGCCACGGAGGCGCCGACTCTTTCCCTGCCGCCATCGCTGCCCGTGGCCAACGCCGCCTCCCTCCGCGATTGCTGCTGCGCAATCACCGGCATTGCGGCATGCCCGGCGAGCGCCGATGGCATCCCCTTGCCACCGGACCCGGTTTCTCGCGTCTCGATCGTGGTTACGGTTGCCGGCTGAGCGACGCACTCATTCCGGGGTTTGATGTGTGACCGGCCGGTTGGGCGGAGGGTTTCGTGGGGTTCGCGGTTGTTGCTCGGCTCAAGAAAAAAATGGAGTTCGGAGAGAGAGCGAGGCAGTTGGGGTAAGATAGGAGACGTTATGTACTGGGCGCAATGCCTATACAAACAAGCAAGTCGAAGAAGGACTGCAAAAGCTGGGGTTGAGATGGGAAAACGCGGAGATAAAAAGCCGGGGCGAACAATATTTGTGTGTATCGTAGTGGGAAGGTTTGTAAGGGAAGCGTGAGGAATGGCTTTCCTCGGAGCGGCAGCATGCGACAGTGGACGTCATCCGCCAGCTGCCCGGGCTCGCCCAGACTGCGCTGGCTGGAGTTTTGTGGCCAATCGCGGTGAAGACATTGGCTTGCCTGTCCCTGTAACAGCGCTGAACTCTTCGGCAAAACAACCACCTCCGCTCTTCGACCTCGCCTAACCGAGGCTTACCGAGCCTAGACCCTTCCTCTCCAAATTCAAGTCCTCACTGTGCACACACTATCAACGCTTTGGTGGTGAGATATTGATACTGGGATTTGGAGACACCAGGCGTCAGTAATCAGATGGTCACATGCACATGAGCATCAAAGCCGGATTGAGGCCTCGGAGGCACAGTCGCGGCTGATGAGTCGACCAGCATCCATTCTCTTTCAGAATGACAATCAATCAGTGGTTGTGTTAGACCTGCCAAGGTCAATTGAAGAAGGCCAAGTTCTCTCACAACATCTCCACTGCAACCAAACCCCGGGCCTGAGACGACTTGTCTCGTCGCCGCCTCCAGAGGCACCATTTAAACTTCCGGAGCCCAAGAATCAGAGCGTCCACAATGCAGCAGATCCGGCTGGCCAATTGGCCGACCTGATGGCTCTCGCAAGTGTCAATGCCGCGCTCGAAGTACTGCATGAGGCTTTCTCGGGACCTTGGTGCTTTCCTCGTATATATCCTAAGCCTGACACACACAAATCAGTCGATGGCTCCTCTCAAAAAAGGAAACAGCCAGGGCCAGAGGATGGCACCAATGATGAAGTCATCACAAATACTCCTCAGGTCACCGTACCGGAAAACTCTCGCTACCTCCAGGGCACCATCCAAGACAGACGGGAGGATCTTATAGCAAAAGCCCCCCTTTTCAACCTCATCATCATGGACCCTCCGTGGCCCAATCGCTCGGCCCGTCGCAAACAGAAATGTACCACCTATTTAACGGCCGACGGGCTCTCCTCGATCCGGGATCTTCTTTCCCACATTCCCGTCGCAGCCAAGCTGGCGCCTGATGGTCTCGTTGCTGTCTGGGTCACCAACAACCACAGCTACGTTGAGCTGCTCACGTCGCCGCGGAACGGCATCTTTGCCGAGTGGGGCCTCGACCTCATAGACACATGGACTTGGCTCAAGGTGACCGGCACTGGAGAGCCCATCTTTGACATCAACTCTCAATGGCGGAAGCCCTGGGAGCGGCTACTCTTGGCGCGGAGGATTGGATCTCCGGCGCCAAGACCTCGTCCGCGGGACAAGGTTATCGCCGCCGTGCCTGATGCGCACTCGAGGAAGCCATGTCTGCGGTCACTGTTTGAGGAGATATTGCCTGCAGACTACACTGCATTGGAGGTATTCGCCAGGAATCTTACGGCCGGCTGGTGGAGCTGGGGAGACCAAGTTTTGATGTTCCAAGAATCTCAACATTGGCGTGAGCCGGATGGCGAAGGCGGTAGCACGAACACCGAGTAAAAGTTAGAGCTTCAGTAGTCCGTGTAACAATATGAATCGAGAATGAGCACTTTTCGCCATTGGTATCGTCTCATGCTGCCTTCCCCAATATCATACAGTCTATGCGTGACAATAGATGCACATGCTATAATTTACAAAAGTGTTGTGATCCCCAGCCCCCTATCACCTGTTGCTCTTATGAGCTCTTCTTCTCTTGATTCCTCTCCAGCCCCGCCCACTTGTCGTCGAGCGTGACGTCGTTCTTCCACTGCGTCTTCCCCTTGCGCAGATCCTGCGCTTGCTTGGCCAGCTCAACACGCTGCGGCTGGATCTCGAGCTCGTCGCGCAGCGGGTATCGGCCCGCCATGATGCGCTCCCGCATCTCGAGCTGCGACTGCTGCGCCTTGCGCAGGCGCTCGTACATCTCCTGGTCCCAGGGCTCCAGGTCCTCGGGCTTCTTGGGGAAGACAAAGGGCTTGGCCAGCTCGACCGTCATCATCTTCTTGGACAGCGGGCGGTACCACTTGCCAAACTTGACGCCGTTCTCCTCGTACGGCTGCTTCGGCTTCTGCTGGTTGATGAAGGATCGCACGGATAGCACCTCGACGTTGTAGGCGTGGTAGAGGTAGTCGCGGATGTCGAGCTTGTTGAACTTGAGGGGCACGAGGAAGGTGGCGTAGGTGGGCGGCTGGTTGGGCTTGGGCTGTACGAATGTGATGACATGGTTGGGGCTGCAAGTTGATCAGCTTCGTTAGAATGTGCCCAATCTCCCTGGCGATGGTAGTCGACTTTTACTCACAGGAAGACTTGTCTCCCACCAACTCGAAACCTCGGGCCGGTCCTGGCAACGGCCTCTGCCACAGCTGATGCCATGGCTCTGATATACAGCCAGGGCTGATCTGAATTGGTATGCCGAGAAACGGAGAGTATGATTTGAGCGACAAATCACTTCGATCCTGTCCACCCTGCTGTCAACAGACCGTGATTGTATTGCTATGTATGGTGATCTAGTGTTAGAAGCAGCACCATACAGCGCAGTCGCGAAAATAGCAGTGGAAAATTAGAATGCCCAGTCTCCGTGTAATTTGTGGATCCCATCCAGCACCAGTGGACTTCAATTGGTGCTAGGACTCATCCTGTCAAGCGTCTGCCAGGTGCCCACAAAATGGCAGGTGCACTTGCATGGAGCACACAAACAATGGGTCCTGTCTGCACCCCACAATGCCATCGTCTGGTGCGCCCAGCTCTGCCCACGTCATCCGATAGAGCAGACCACAATTCGATATCAAATATCACTCAATTGCACATGGTCTGATGGGAGCGATGCTGGAGGATGTAGTTCCATTGTTCCATCCTAGAGTGGTGATGAGGTGCCACCAAAAAAAATCAATACCGTACAGCAAAGACCCCAATTCATACAAACCCTGAAATGTCCATCTCGCCCAAATCACAAACCGTAGAGCCAGATACCTGACCAGCTCTCATGTGCCCACATCTAATTTGAACTCCGTCTATGAGTCTAAACATCGAGACCATCAACCACAACGCCCTTGACCCAGGTCCACTGCATCTCCCTGGCAACCTCCTCAGCCGACTCCTCCGAGACGAGAGCGCTGACGAGATACAAAGCTGCATCCACGCCAGCGCTTACTCCCCCCGCGGTAATGACCCGAAGCCCTCCAAGGCGCATCGCAGCGCGGCGAGCAATGGACTCGCGACGGGACGAGCTCTTCAAGGAAATGCTTCCCTTCCTGTGACAGAGTATTAGTACCTGCAAATAGCCAATCTTGAAAAGGTGGAAGCAAACAATAAGAAGCTTGCATATATACATACCTAGCATTGGAAGGGCGGCGACCATCCGACTTGCGGCGCACATATGGGTTCTCATCCTCGTCTCCGAGCTCAAAGCGCAGGTTGTTGACAACATATCTGGCTTCCTCGTCGACATCAGTGCGCTCAGCGAGCTCGCGTGTGGCAGCCTGGCTGCAGAGGTTTTCGAAGGTGGTGAGGTAGTCAGGGTGGGTAGTGGCCGAGAGGCCAGTCAGAAGACCCTGCTGTGCGAGGAAGAGAGAGCCGGTGCAGACGGAGAGGAGAGTTCGTTCGCGACCGGGGTCGGACTTTTGGAGTTCGGCAAAGGCAGAGATGATGTTGAGAGGCTCCTTCTTCTCCTTGAGGACAACGTCGGAGTTGCCGCCAACGACGACGATAGTATCGTAGTCTTTGAGGTTCTCATACGCCTCCTTGAATGACAGCTGGCCGCCAATGACGATGCCCTGCTCAGACATGACCTTGGGCTCTTCGGATGCGATGGAAATCTCAAAGGCCTTGGAAGCTAGACATGGAGAAAGAAGCGGTCAGCTCAAGCCGTTCTAGTTGTTGCTCGATGTTGTCGGAGAACCTACACTTGTCCTTGATCTCGTGCAGCGCAGTGGTGAAGACCTCAGCAGGTCCAGTAAAGTCCATCAAGTTGAACTTGTCCTGGAGGACGAAGAGCACCTCGATGGGCTCATCGGCAACGGCAGAAGTCTTGTGCGCCATGATGTTGGAATTGAGAGGGGGGGTGATGTGAAAGTGTGAAGGTGGCGTGAGATTGAAGGAGATCTGAGGCTTGTGTGGTGGAGAGAAGAGCGTATTTATCAAAGCTGATCTCTAAGAACAATGGGAGGCATGAAGCTGTCTTGGGGAGGAGGAAGAATGGGAGAGAGGAGAATCGAGGAGGGCAAGGAGGGGTTGAAAGGAGTCCCGCACTCTGGCCTTTATAAGCTTGTCTCTCGCAGTCAAGTGAGGAGAATGTGTGTGTGCCCATCCCATCCAATACCATGCAGATCACCAGCAGAGTACACACATACAAACAAAAACCCCACGTAAGTCATCAGCAAACCATGCACCTTTCGAGGCGTGCCAGGCCAGTTCTTAGTGGCCAGATGGTGGCCTCATTGGTCAGAGGCATTGGACCATTGAGTTTAGTAGAGGCCCCTGCCGGGACTCCATCGCGGGGTAAGAGGACAGGCGTGGATAGGCCCATGGAACCGCACTGAATGGGCAATTTAGCACGTAACTGTGCTGCACTGGCGTGACTCGGTCGCTGGAATTGTGGGCATTGCGGGGTCCCAGCCGTGGTCACATGCCCCGCCCGCTGCGACAGCGAGCGCATTTGCTGCAGGTTAGCGCAGCCGCTTACGGCAGGGAATTGTCAACCGACCGGCCTGACCAGGGGGGAGAAGACCCGTTCGCTTAGGTAAGTAAGTTGCTTTAGCAGGGAGAAAAGCCTATGACGAGCTTCGAGCTTCTGAGCTTCAGCAGCTCGCCCCGAGTAGCGACAAACACAGAGCTTGGACCCACCGATCTTGGACCTCTGAAGAGTGCATACTTGTACATCAATCCCTTGGTGCTTGCAAGCTCAACGCCAATGCTCTCTGGCATCTTCTGATACTAGCCAGAGATGGGAATCGAGAAGAGACTGATGCGCCCCTAGTCTACTAAAGGCACTTCACTGGCCGCCTCAGCGCCGTGGGATCAGCCAACATGAGCTCCCATACGTATGTACCTCGAAGCCGTAGCTCTCTAAGCTGCACTTTCTCTTCCCATAGTACCCAGTCTACAAATAGCTTACAGATTGATGCTGATAATCACCCTGTCTTAGGTCGACCAAGGACCTTGCCAAGGCGATCACGGCCTTTATCTCTTCGCCGTCTCTCCCTCTTCCCGATGATCTCAGCAACACCATCGAAGGTTACCTCGAAAAGCATGAGAACTATGATCAGGCATCAGCCGAGAAGCTCCAGGAGGAGCTGATGACCATCTACAATAAATATGTGAATGAGAATCCCTCGAAATTCGCCCCTTTCCTTGCCGTTCTCCGTCAGGTCCGTCCGGCCATTCGTGCGTCGACACACATCCTACAATGGTTTGACAAAATGGTTGAGCCTGTCCTCGGCTACCTTGGGCAAGAGAAGAGACTCGCGATGGAGGCGCTGACTAACATTGAGAGTCTTCTGATCGCCGACGGAGATGATCAAGCGGCTGAGGAGGTCACTACGACACCAAACCCCGTCGTGGAACGTCTTTTTGAGAAATGGGTAGCGCTGGCCCGGCTTGCTCAGGACGATAGTCCCGATGCCGTTTTTAACGAGCGTTTTGCGCGTGAAGCAACGCTTCGATGTGGCAAGAAAAGGCCTAGGGTTGGTCCCTCACCTATGCTCTTGACATCTCGTTCAAGCTGGATACTGACACTTTATATGTTAGAGCTTCTTCCTCGCAATAGATCATGCTTTCAGGCAGAAGGAACTTCGTAGCCGAACACTTGCATTGCTGTGCGAGTTCGTCCAGACCCAGCCAGCTCACCTCTATGTTGTACTGAAGACGCCGTTCTTTGAGAATCTGTTACGGTGCCTTCAGACCGATACATCGACCACAGTCGTTTCCCTGGGCCTCTCCGCTCTTATCATGTTACTGCCCAACATGCCGAGCTCACTGGTCCCTCATCTACCTGCACTGTTCAACATATATGCCAGACTGCTCTTCTGGGACAGAGAACGGTCCATTGCGGCAGATGATACACAAACGGCTCTGAAGATGGAGGAGACCGAAAGCGGCACCGGCTGGGAAACCTGTGACTTCTCGTCAGACGTAGACGGGAATAACATCCAATATCTTCTCGGCTACTTCACGATCCTTTACGGCCTATATCCACTCAACTTTATTGAATACATACGAAAGCCCCAGCGATACCTAAGACATGCCAACGCACCAGGTGCCGACGACATTGAAGTGCAACCGTCAGAGATAAGGCACAGGTCTGAGCGGTACCGCCAATGGCACCTCTTACACCCAAACTTCTACAGCATGACGATTGACTCCGAGAAAACCGACTTCAGTCGCTGGATCAAGAGTGAACCGGCAGATGTGGTGGCTGAATGCATGGCGCTCTGCCTTCCTCTGGAGTCTGGTGCGATGAACCATCTGGGATCGATTACCTTACGACGGTCTCCCAGTCCGCTTACCAGTGAAGATGCCGAGAAAGAAGGTTCAGATCATGCCTTACTCAGTGGATCGCTGATGATGCAATCTGGTCAGGGTTTTGACGTCCAGCATGCCGGATCTGCTGCCGGTGGTTCAGCCCCCAGCAGCAGAGCACAGTCAACAATCGCACGCCAGAGTTCCGTGTCGAGTCATCCCTCAATACTTGAAGCAGTAGAAGGCCGTACAAAGGAGTCTGGAGCCGATAGCCCAACTCTTCCCCCTCATCTGGTTCTATCAACCTCACAAACCGATCTGCAGGATATGATCAATTCTAACAAAGCCATCAAGTCTGCGGGATTGCAGCAACATCTGCCGAATGATAGTGTACCGTCTCTGTCCTTGAGTCACCATGAGAACATGCCAGAGATGCCGTCTGTCCGACTCTCGGGCCCTGGCCAGTCTCTGAACAACCGCATCATATCGACAGATGGTACCGACCAGGTGGTTGCTGAGCTGCGTCGCGAGATTTTGTTACTCAAGAATGATCTCAACTTTGAGCGATATCTGAAGCAACAACATATTGCTCATAATGGAACGTTACGGCGAAAACAGGTCAAAGAAGCGGCGACCGAAGCAGAAACACAGAATCTCATCATGGCAAATCGCAACCTCAAGCACCGGCTCGAAGAGTCCAAACGAGCCGAGTTGCAGACCAAAAAGGAGTCCGAAAAGGGGCGCACGCTGGCTAAGAAATGGGAGTCTGATCTGTCAAATAAGTTGAGAAATCTTCGCGAGGAACAAAAGAAATGGAACGTCGAAGGTGCATCTCTGAGGCGGGACCTTGAGGCGGCCAGAGAAGAGTGCGAGAAGCTTCGCAAGCTGGTGGGCGAAGCAGAAGTAAAGCAGTTGAACTCTGCCCAGACAATGCAATCCATCGAGATCAATAGTGGCGAGATCGAGAGGCTCCGAGCCGAGGTCCAACGGCTTGCTGCGTCGGAAAGGGAAAACCAAGGGAGGGAGAATGCACGGGAGGCCGCGATGCGCGACGCTGCCCAGATGGAGACCGGAGTCGAGGCTCTTCGGATGCAACTACAAGCTCGAGAGACCGAGTTGACGAGGACGCGGAACCTCTATGAAGCTCAGACCGAGGAGCTCAACGAGAAGCTTGCCAATGCGCTCGAGACGGGTAGCACCTCGGGCAATGCCAACAAGGAAGCGACGAAGATGTTTGAAAGCGCGCTAGCAGCCAGCCGAGCAAAACAATCGGATCTACAGAAGCAGTACAGCCTCTTGATGCGCAAGTACACCGTGTTGCAGTCGTCGCTGCTCGACATGACATGCAATGCCGCGCCGACCCGGTCCAGGACTGATGCAGCAGCCTCCTCAGATGCCGACGCAGAGGTCTCGGCCATTGTGGGCAGTCCACTGAGGACCGTGACCAGCAGGACACAGAGAATCATGTCGGATCCGGACTCGTTTGAGCCAGCGTCTATGAGTGCGCTCTCGCCTCTCGAGAGCTACGGCTCTGGTGGTTCGGCCGGCACAGCGATTCATCGTCCCGCAAGTCCTCCGGGGGGAGCAGGACGACCGGCCGACCCATCAGGTGTATCTAGTGCCAGCCCGACAAACGAAAGATATCATGGCAGAGGTGAGTTACTAATGAACGTTGTATCCTCGGCATCGTACCGCTTGCTGATATACAACTCATGTCTAGGCGGCGTCCAGAACACAATCCGAAAAGACAAGAAGGATA
The DNA here is from genome assembly GCA_018873225.1 of [Phialemoniopsis] sp. UDSM-2020. Classification (NCBI taxonomy): domain Eukaryota; kingdom Fungi; phylum Ascomycota; class Sordariomycetes; order Thyridiales; family Thyridiaceae; genus Thyridium; species [Phialemoniopsis] sp. UDSM-2020. The sequence continues at coordinate 2,583,769 of JAEILZ010000005.1, forward strand.
AGAGGAAGGACGAGGGCGACAGGAAGGAGAGAAAGCCCAGTGAGAGTAGGGATATCAGGGGCCTTAGGGGATTCGTCATGAGGCAAGGTTAAAGCGTGATAAGAGCATTGAGTTGTCGCCTTGTAGAATCATCACTGGGGGACTCGAGTGATGAATGCTGTACTTTGACCATGTAATACCCAAGAAGCATTTTGTTCAATCCTACATTTTCTACTTTTATGTCAATGTATGTATCCGGCTCATTTCATTCGTCTTTCAAGTATGCCAAGCGAGGGTCCAAAAGTGCGAGTTGAGTAGGTAGAGTCCTCTTGGCATGTTTGACTGCCTAGGTATGCCAGCGGTGGTTATGAGGGTGTAAGTACTCGAGATGTGTTGCAGTGGTTTCCCAGCCACTCAGATTTACCGGGCACGCTAGAGTGTAGCGTCGCCAAAACCGGGTTCAGTGGGCGGAGCAGCCGCGCATTCAAGGTGGCAGGGGTTTGTTTGGTTCCATCGAGCTTCGTTCCGTGGGATCCTTGCTGGTACTTGTAATGATCCCATCCAAGTGCTTGTGTGGCCTGCCCCTCCCTCTGCCGTCGTTGCCCCGAGGGTCCAACATGATTTGATTACTTCCCACTGCCTGCCTATTTGCGCCGGCGATTCCCTCGTTTTCTGTGCTTCTCACATCATCACGATTCTTCACTCGACGCCCTCTCTTCGCCCTTCCGTCGTTCGCTTTGCAACCAAGCTTTCATGTCAGTTGAACTGTTTGCGACATCGCGCAACCATTTCAATCCAAACAAGCTACCGCGCAAAGCTTATTATCGGGACGTTCCGCATCGCGCGCGTTCCCGGGAGAGCCTAAGTGACTAGCAGCATTCCTGCGCAGCTCGATTGCGCAAAGGGCTCTGCAAAAGTCGACGAATCGAGGAGAGGAGGAGGAAAGCCGACGGGGATCTCCAATAATCATCCGGATAGGCCTGCAAAGCTCCGCGATTCGATTCGATTTGCTCCATACCTACGGCGAATCGCATCACCCCCATAATCTTACTCCATTCTAATTACGCGCTCTTCGTCCCCCTATACGTGAAGCGACAGTCCGTCAGAGCCTGACGCCGAGTAATGGCGCCCCTGATACGGCGCGGTACCGCCGTGCCCGCCACGCCACCCCGGGCAGCACTACCGAAGATCGATGCGCTGTTTCTGGCCCCGCGCACACCCCCCGCCGTCGCCGAGCGCCTCCTATCCGATCTACCCTCGAGAACGCCGGCCGACGCGCCGAGCCGCGTCATCATAGCCCGCGATGATACGACGACGTCGACGATCCCCTCCGGATATGGATCGTTGTACTCGGGCCCCGACGCAGGCACCGTCGTCGGCATCACGCTCGGGGCCGTGGCGGGCTTCCTGCTGCTCGTGTGGCTGATCCAGACGGTGTGCGGGCTCGGCGGGGTCAGGGTGGGCGTGGAGGAGTCGAGCGTGGGCACGGCCAGCGTCGTGACGCGCAAGTCGCGGCACAACCACCACCACCACCACCGGGACCGCGTGCGGCGCGAGACGGTCGAGGTGCGGACGACGTCGCGCGGGCCGCCGGCGGCGATCATCGTCGACGAGCCCGGGGGCGAGCGCGTGGAGCGCGTGGTCATGGAGGAGCGGCGCCGGAGGTCCGTCAGCAGGCAGCCGTCGGCGCCGCCGCCGCGGGTGGTGGCGAGCGACGATGACGAGGTCGTCGTCATCGAGGAGCATTCGCCGCCGAGGCGGCACCGGAGCAAGCGCCACAGTAGTGGTGGGAGCAGGCGCGAGAGCGGGTACCGGGACATCGACCCGGACCGGTTTGCGGGTGGGGACGCGCCGATGCGGGACCCTCGAAGGGGGAGCAGGCGGTATAGTCGGGACGACCGGGGCTAGGATGGTACGCATTTAAGAGCTAGGTGAGGGCAGGCCTCTTCTGCAGGGACCTACGGGGACACTCTCCTGCGCATTGCCTCGAGTAGACCTGCTGAGGGTTGGGCGCATTGTAGGACATGATATTGGGCTGGCATTTTGGATCTTTTTTGGAGTAGAAAGCGTTAAGGGAGGGAAGGATGGGATTTGGTTATGCCAGCGTTGCTCTTGCTCCGGGCTTCTTCTTGTCTGGCTAGATGAGCTTGTTAGCATGTCATTGGAATTTGGCTGCTGGGTTTTCAGGGTATATATTGGAGGCATTCCTTGGTTTAGCATTGTTTGCGGCAATGGCGCTGGATGAGCACCGATTAATAGTGTACAAGAATCATATCAACAGAATTGCTGGCGAGTGACTGATCCTAGTGCCTGCCATCTCGAAGAAAGCAGTAACGGCCTTCATGCCCATCATCGTCATCCTGGGCATCTGTTGAGACAGCTTTGTGTACATGTGACGACTTGCCCAATCACAGTTCTCCTGGACAGCTTGAAAGGGCAAGTGGGCCCCTGCTTCAGACGACTCCAATACCCGCTACGGGCAGGCACATCCAAAACAGCAATTGCCTCTTATACCTAGTTACTAATCCTAGGTACTTACTCGAGGTAGGTAGGATGGGCGTGCTGACAGACAATCATGGCTTGTTTGGAAGGTGGGCTTTGCTATGAAAGGCTCGGTGGGTGTGAGACGGGAAGGTTGACTTGGAAAGTTGAAAAGTCGAGGAAGGTAGAGAGAGCTACATATGTAGGTTATGGGGACACTCTCATTCTCCCCCCTCCACCTTGGAAACAATCTTCTGTGCCCAGTCTTTTCCAGTTTTCCCTCTATGATCAAACATTCGCATCACAGATCAAGACCGGAAGATCGAGCTTGTTGATCTCTTCACGCCAAACACTCGTGCGGATTCCATTGGCCGTCCACGACATCATTCTCGATGGGATAGCGTCCCTACAGGGGCTTCTCCGGCTCCGAGAAGACGTCTTGTGAAATGGTGCCCACCAGGATGCCCCCCAAGACCCCTGTCAAGAAGACTGCCACGCAGATGAATGGACATAATGGCATCAATGGCCACGGTTATTTCGACCCAGGTATGTCTTCTATCTGTCTGCTGCACGATTGTACAATCTTGTGCTGCCCAATACTGATGATGAGTGACCCTTGAAACTTTTAGTGAGGGAGATACGCGACATACTCAAACTTCTAGAAGTTTGCGAGCTGAAGCGACTTCCCAATACTCTCGACCGGATCTATCTTCCAGATGCATCGCTAGTCCACCCCTTCTTTCGCATCGAGCCGAATAAGGAGGGTCGGTTCTCGCGGTGGTTTTTCGGTTCCATCAAGTCTGCCGAGGCGATCAATCACTTGACCTACTTACAGCGTTGGCTGCTTGGCCCTGACCCCGATCTTACAACATCCGAAGGTAAGTCCACGGAACAGACTATCCAGCGAGAGGCTCACTAATGATCGACAACCTCAGCATTCGACAGCCTCACGTCGACTCTCTACATCCACTACACCCGCTCGAGTTCCTTTCCATACTCGCTTCTGATCTCCAGAACCGTTACGTGGGTTTCCAAGTTCGAACTGGTGCCCGTCAAGATCGATTCCCAAGATCCGCTTCTCAAGCCGGATCCCATTAAGCAAGCTCGTGAGTACTCTTGATGTCTTGTCAGTTCAAGCACTGACACTACCTGCCCTAGCTACCTTGAGTGCTTTGCGCGACCAGGTGCCACGACTAGAGGTTATCACGAGTGTCGAAACCAACACATGGCAGCCCAAAAAATGCATTGTCAACAGCGGATCCCCGACTCCGAAGTGGGAGGTTACCGCCATCAACACAACTTCCCCAAGATGGACCAATGGCCCTGATGGTGTCTCTGTCTCCATCAAAGGCATTGAATTGGGGCATAAACCCTCAGAGCCAGCTGAAACTGCTGAGGGTCACGCCGAGGAAGCGGACGATGACTCACCTTGGTTCTACATGATCAAGCGCCGCGGAGATTTCTTCGAAACCCCGCTACCACCAGTTGGTGGTCTGGTATCCTGCATCGAATGGCTCACTCGGGGTGCTTGCAGCATCTTTGGCATTCTTCTCGGCGCCATCATAATGCGACAGGTCGCAAGCTCCAAGAACAAAAACACCTCATCTGAGGATGACTAGGGGCTTTTGTCTGCTCAGAACATACATCGCTTGTATTCGCTTACTTTGATGTATTGCGTTTGTTTGATTCTTTCCCAGTGCACTATTTGCAGTGTACAAAGGGACCGACATGTGTTAGACAACCTGCAGTAGTATGTTACCAGCCGTCACTTGGGAGTCATTGCGTCTAGTCAAATGACGAACATTTTATAATGAGACGGAAATTCTCTAGCTTCTAATGCGATCCATTTATATTAAACTGTGAGCAATCCGAGTGATATTTGCATGTAAGAAAGATCGTTTGGATCTCCTGGAAATTCCTATACTTCATTTCACCGACCTTTTTGCCCAATGACATGAACGTCAAATCCTGATATTCTATTCCCTGTCAGTAGTAGAGAACAAAATAGTGCCTACAATGCGCAATATCGAATATACTCTATCCAGGTTCTGCCATACTGCAAGGGGTATCAGACTTTTGAGGCAGTTCATCTAGTACAACCCGGTAGAGAACTGTTGTGATATTTCAAGAAAACAAACTTCCTGTTCCGCAGAAAAAACGGGCGCGTATCGCCGTTTTCATATGCCACCCATGCCTCCACTAGTGCCGTCACCCGCACCACCCGCACCAGACTGCTGCCCGCCGAAGAAGTACCCATCAAAGATGTCGAGGTTCTGGCCCTCGCTGAAATCGTGGTGCGTGCCCTCCCAGCCAAGGCCTAGGCCAAAGTCCATGGGCGCGTCGACCATCATGCCGTCGCCGCTGTCGGGCATGACGCGAGGGCCACCGGGCATGCCTATCCCTTGCAGCCAGTCCATGCCCTGCAGGTCCGCGAAGCTGAGGCCCGCGCCCAGGCTGGCCGCCGAGGTGAATAGGGGTGCCGGGGGCGGTGGTGGTTGCTGCTGCTGTTGCTGGGCTAGATAGTTTGCCGTGGCGACGGCCTGTGTCGTTAGGGAAGTCATGGGTTGGCCGCCTGTCATTTGCGCGGCGGTGACGGGCGCGACGGCATGGAGATGCTGTCCCAGCTGTGGAGAGGGGTTCATGGACACCGGTATGCCTTCTGGTGTCACAGCAACGTCGGAAGAGCTGGCGGTGCTGACTGATGGCTGGGTCGGGACGTTTCGGGGGATGGCGTATGAGTCGGGCTCGGGCTTTGGCATGCGGTAATGTGCGTGGTGTGGCATGGCAGACATCTGAGATGCCGCGGCGCTTGTTGAGAAGGTGTCTGATCCGGCCGCGGACAGGCTGGTACGTTGGGAGGAATGATCTGATTTGCGGTGGCGCCGCGAATGGGGGCGTGACATGTTTGACGACGGCGCCTGAGTGCCAGCTTCCTGAGGTTCGAGAGCCATAGGACCGAAGCCGCCTTTGGCGTTGGCCATCTTGATAGTGGCTTTGGCGGTTCGGTCGAAGGCATCCTTGCAAGCTTCTGCGGGTGGGCATCTTTCGATGAAATCAGTGAATACGGAAATGGCGGCGAGGACGGTAAAATCGACTTCATCCATCGTCTGCGGACGTAATGACATGTGAGAACAAGTTTTGCGATGGGGAACACAGGTTGGTGGTGACTTACCAGTCGACTTCGCACCACCGGCGAATGCCATATGGCATAAAGATATGAGATGCCAGCCGTGAAGATTTGGTGTGTGGCAAAATAGGTGTAGTTGACAAGACCCTGTAGGTGCTGCTGTCGGTAGAGGCGCAGTATCTTTTGACCGGCCTCGGCGACCTTGAGGTACACTCGATCCTCGTCCTCCATCGGCTCGGCATTATGCACAGATGGGCTGTTGAACTCCGTAGATGTATTATACTCGCCTTCAAAGACCGCCGGCACGCTCAGGCTCTGCCGGTATAGGAGAATTATAGCTTGCCAATAATTCAAGTCGAGGAATTCAACCGAAAAGGCGACTCCAGTCTGCGGCTTCCTAGGCGCCGCTTCTTTCCAATCCCATAACCTCCGGTCGATGTCCATTCTCCACGAGCGAAAGGAGTCAAATTTGGAGAGGAAGGGAGAAGGCAGTTGTGTTTGCAGAAAAGGATTATTGCGGTTCCGACCATGAGCACGAGCGATCTGTGCCTGCTGATACTGCAATACCTGTAATATCTCGGACTGGAGTAGGCGCAGGCGGAAATAATGGTGTCCAACGAGCTTATAAGTTGGCTCCATTGGTGGCTGCATATCCTTTGTGAAGCCTGTGGTGGTGATATAGTGGTCTTCCAAGAGGGAAGGGAATTCAGTTGTCATGACCAGATCCGAGAAGCCGCAGGGGCGGCCGACGCAGACGCTCACCAGGCGATCTAGGGAGTAGGTGCACCACCAGAGCCTACGTCTGAGGTCTCGAACATACTCCCGTCGCCCTCTCTCGCGAAGTAAATGGTCTTTTGCCTCAAGGCCAACTTCGTGAAGACCGGCATCAATGTCTTTGCCATCCTCGTAGTGAAGTCCGAGATCAATCGCTAGCCTTACTGCAACGCCGATAATATACCTATTCATCGGTTAGCTACAATACGGGATCCTCCTTTGGTTGACCGAATTCATACCATAGACCGGGCGGTACTGGTTTGATGAGAGCAAAATTGGCCAAAAGCAGGACAGCTTGCAGCTCCTCAACCCCGCCGCCACTGTTGTTCAAGCAAGCTTCCAGATGGACGATGGCACTCGCATGATACTCTTCAGGTTGGTAGTATCGTATGCCAGGACGCTCTCCCGTAGCATGCTTGGCAGCATCGCCTACAAAAATGCCACTTCCAATAGCAAATACCATGTTCAGCATGTAAAGCTCCTTTGGCCCGCGCACGCGTCCCTCAGTGGCATATGCATGGTCGAACATCCGCATGAAAATGTGTTTGTGAAGTACTGGAATCTGGGGGTTCGCGTGCTCGAAGTATAGGTTGACGAGCTTTAGAGCAAGTGTCTTATCAGGGAATGCGGCGGGATGTATCGTGGGCTTGGTATGCAGGCCAAAGAACGAGTCTCGCATCGATGTTCCGCCGGGACCCATCGGTGGCCTGTAGGGTTTGATGCCGGCCTTGTCAGACAGTGATCTTTGATCTGAAACCGAAGATTGAACAGCTGCAAGCACGACTTTGGCAAAAGAAATTCCCGTAGTTGAGCCCAGGTATCTTGGGTTCGAAGCCTCCGGGACCCTCGACATCCCCGTCCTAGAGGCCAACGTCTTCACACGACCGGTCTCGTCGTCGTCTTCCTGCTTGGTGCGAGCAGCGGCAACGAGGACATCGTCTGGTGGTGCAGATCGGTTTTCAGTTGGCACTTTGGATGCTACAGAATCATTCCCGGGCTTGGAACAATAAGCAAGGTCGTCGGCCGGAGGAAATGGAACATTACTCGTGGTTAGGAGGGCCTCAAGCTGTTCAATTCGTGACTCGAGGTAGAAGACATAGCTGCGAGGGTGTAGTTAGCACCGGTTTTCACCTCAATAATCCCATATCGGCTAACGGAGAAACCAAAAGGTTTCGGCGAAGATCAACACTGGGAGCAGAGAAGTTGTTATACCTTCTTGGTATCTCCTTCTTCGTGATAGGGTCGTAACCAATGCATGGCACCCCGGCCTTTTCGCAACTTGCGCAGCTCGGTAATCGCTGGTCGCAGCGGTTCTTGCGGTGGCGACAGCGGGTGCAGGCGCTGACACTGCGGAAGTTGCTACTCTGTCCGACCTTGCCGCCGTCCTGGGCGGCCGAGTCGCTGGTCGGTGACGGACCGCCACCGGCAGGAGAAGTGACAGACGGCGGAGATGCGCCTCTGTCTGGCGACGCCTGGCGCTGGCGTTTCGCCGCATGTGACTTGGACAGGGATGGCGACTCAATCGGCATTGTGTCTTCAGATGAAGATCACGCCGAGAATTCAGCGGCCTGCAAGTTCAGGCTGAAGGGACTGGGCAAAGTATCAACCGCGTGGCTTGGTTGGTTGTCGCATCGGCTACAGCTCCTCCTTTCCAAAATGCGACAGTGCGGCTCTTTGCTAACTCATCGAGCCGGGAGCTCCCAGGCCATGATTCGTGTCTGGGTTGTGGTCAATGGCTGCAACTGCTTTGCGCGTCGTCACCGGGTAAGGTCAGGTCTGTACGGGAGCGATCGCTGCACAGGTAGGTAAAGGTCCAGCAGATTGGGTAGGCTTGCTGTACTCGATGCCTGGGGTCTGAATCAAGCGCGGAGGCAGAGGAATGCGGCAGTAGATCTTTACGACAGACAAATAGTTGCCGAGACAAAATAGTTTCAGAGTCAAAGGAGGCCAATTGGGTCGGTGTGGCTCATGAATGTGTAAGGCATTACATGCGGCGAGTGAGTCAAGGTACGGGCATGTAGACGGTGTGAGCTGGAGATGTGGTTCAGAGAGGTTGCCTCCGGGATTGACCCGGCCTAGGTGAGCTGAGGGGTCGCCGATACGCCGCAGCTGGAGCCTCGTCTCCTGGGGATGGCCGGGCAGCGCGAAGTGTGGAGGAGGGACCGAGGATCTGGGATCCTGGAGAGAGGAGGAAGAGGAGGAGTGTGGCGGGGGTGAGTGAGGTAAGCTCCAAGGCTCAGTTTGACGACACACACCTTCAACTCTTCTTGTCCAAGGTTGATTCGGGAGCCCGAGTCACAAAGCAAACAAATTGCACGAGGCACACCCTGTAGACTAAGGTAAGAAAGAGGATGAGGGACAAGAGAGAAAACACACTGGTGTATCCCAGCAGCGTGGTTCTGGTCCCAATAATGATAAGGATATTGTGTCGAAGGATTGAGGGGACAAACCCAATTGCCAGGACGCTGATTCGTTGATGTTCGAGACACCCAGACAGACAGTGGAGGCTGGAAGGAACGTTGAAAGAACCAACAGCCAAAGCACGCTAACCCCCACAATCAACCCCCATTGGCCCACTAAGGCAGCCAAAGGCCCAGGGGGTCCAGGGCTCTATCTTCGGCGACGCTTAACTAAAGTGAAGCAACTAACGTTAACCTTGGAAGGGACGCGCCCTAGGGTCCCAGGCTAAGATTCACTGACATGTGCCGTTTCGATGATGGAATGGATGGGCAGCCGTTTTGAGTCGAGCCTAGAGCCTAGCTTGATCGTCTGCCGAAATGGCCTTGAGACAGGATCGATCTTACGAATCAGGGCAATCCGCAGATCTGAGCCAGGCCCAAAGGGGATGAGAGGCCGTTTGTTAAGCATCAAAGCCAACAGCTCAACTTTTGGCCCGTTCATTTCTATCTCTCAAGGCCTGGCCGATTGGCGGACGAGGAATGATCCGAGGCATGCTGTCCGAAACGGCGGAAAGATGAGCTCATTCTTTGCGCTTATTCACCGACGAGCGGTGTAGGTGGTCTACCTATCTGTGCGAGGAAGACATTGCAGGTGAGGCTTGTTGGCCGTAGGCATCCATGTACAATGCCTTAACTACGGGAGTGACAGAGTGCCTAACATCGAGAAGGGCATGGGGGGAATGCGCCCTCATACAAGCATTCTTAGGCACTCTTTGTGTAGGTACTCCGTACTTAAAGAAGCAGCCCATCATAAGTGCGGAGTACACACAAACACAAACACATACACGCGGACCAAACCAGAAGTGTTGATCTCCCTAATCCCCACACATCCCATCCAGATATCTTCCTGTACTTGCATCACACATGTAGCGAATCTCAAGTACGACTGAATGGCGCTAGTTCATTAGGCTGCTGCCCGATGGGACTTCCCTTGGCTCGTTTGCCAGGTCATGCATGGTGCCTCGATCTGGTCAAGCTCGATAGTGACGACGCATGCCGTTCTCGGGAATCATGGATCAACGACAATCGGATTGTGCATGTTTTCTCGCTGCGTCCCAGTCCTGGCAGACCAGTACTGCCGTGTGCAGGCCCAAGTCCTAACAAGTGGGAAAGCAAACCTTGTCCACCTCTTCTCGAAGCAAACAACCCAACACTCATCACTTGCAGAGGGCGCGCTATGTGACCAAGCCAATAGGATAAAGGTCACGAGTCTGAAAGAATGATTTGAATTCTTGAATAATGACATTGAAGAAGGATATAGGAACTCCAGATTGCAGAACGGGGACGACCCTGCGACCAACTTCCCGACTGCTGCTAAATGCTTTGCTTGCTTGCTCTTTACATTGATTCGCCTTGTGGTATCTTTCGCCTCTCCATGCTTTCATGCTTGTGACCAAGTCCTGGACAGTTCCGTGCCCAATAAAAAAAAAGAGGTCCCTTTCTAAACAATCAAATCCTCTGAGGTATATCGCCTAATCCGTTCTGACATTCCTGGCAACCATCGGCCCAAAGGCGGCCGCAAACGGATTGTGGTAGCCATGGCCCCGAGGTGCCCTCTATTTCTTTGCGTCCTTCCTTTTTTTTGTGTCCTTTTGCGTGATTAATTTTCTTTACCCTTATGATAATTCCGTGTTGCTCTCTGAAGAGTATGCCTGTCTATCCATCTTTGTGTTGTTGTGTGTTGCGTGTGCTGAAAAAAAGTGTGTGCGTGTGTGTCGGCTCATTTCCAACTAACACCATTGAGCGCCCAGCTGAAATCAATGTCCATGTCACACCCGAGAAAAAGCAAATCCCTCCTCGCTGAAAGCATTGTGAGAGATGATCTCCGGAAGAACTCCCCAAATCGAACAATAAAGTCAAGTACTGAAAGCAGATCCTGCGACTTGCGCAGGAATCGCAAATTGGTCGTTAATGTGTCGTCACAATCGTAACCCAGTCGTGTGGCCCGAGTTCATCGCTTCCGATTTGCTTGCTCCCTCAAGCACCCTCGTGCAGGGTCACAGGCCCGGCGGGGCCTGCCTCGATGTCCTCGACCTTCTCGTCCATCCTGCCGTGCGGTTCCTTGAGCTGCATGCTGAGGAGCGCACCCCCGACCGTGACGAGGCCAGCCACCCACCACGCCAACCCGGAGTAGCCTGTTTCCAAGCCCGTCGCGTACAAGAAACCCGAGATCATCGGCCCAAACGCACGGCAGAGGCTAGCTGTCGATGCCGCCCAACCATTGAGCGTGCCCAGGACCAGCCGAGAGGGCGCAGAGTTGTTCAGAATGATTGCGTTGCTGGGGTATGCCAGCGTCGAGAACGTGCACTTCCATACAATGAGCACGTAGATGCCGACCATCCTCACGCTGTCGGGAAGGAGGACCAGATAGGGCGTCACGAGGTAGAGTAAGAAGTAGCAGGCCGAGATCAGCTGAAACAGCCGGAGCTCGCCCAATCGCTTGGTGGCCGCTGGGAACAGCACCGTGTTCGAGAACATTGAGTAGACGCCCTGTACGGCTAGAAGGAAGCCGATCGTTTGCGTGTCGTATCCGAATCCGCCGACAAATTTGATCGGGGACGTAAATGACTGGCCAGACTTGGGAGCTTCCGTACTAAGGAAGACCGGGAACAGCTGGTCGAAGGTCATCGTGTGGCTGCGGTTCAAAGTCAGTATGCAGTAATGTCGTGATCCCAGCCGGGATGAGCTTACAATGCAAGGATGCCGTAGGTCACGATGGCCAGAATGATCTGCTTGGTGAAGATCGTGGAAGGCCTTGGCTGGCTGATAGGGACAGTAGTCGAGGGGCTGGATGCAGTCAAGTCGAGCGTTTCGCCAAGTTCGGGGACCTGTGTCGTTGAGACAAGCTGTGGCGAGCTCTCCGTGGTGCAGTAGCCGGGCAGTTGCTCCTCCGCGTCGAGTAGTGGCCGTGCCTCGGCTGCCTTCTTGGGCTCGGGCGATGCAAAGGGCTTCCAAGATAAGTATGAAAGAAGATAGTTGCCCAGCTCGACGCCTCGGTCTCTCTGCTTCTTCTTCTCGGCGTGCGTCTCCTCCAGAAACAAGAGACCCACGATCACGCCAAAGAATACTGCGGCGGCACTGAAGAGGTTGGGCAGGAGGTAAGGGAACCGCTCCCAGATGGTGCCTGCGGGGAAAATGCTAGGATAGTATTTACAGGGAGACGCCAGAGCGCCGCCAATAGCCGGTCCGACAATGGATCTGATGTCCAGTCAGCAAACTCGCCTCTCCAAGGTGTTCCTAGTCTTTGTCGCGACCAACTCACCCGACGTTCCATACAAGGGGCATGATGGTGTATGCTCGAGCTGCGACGAGTTAGTATGAGGACCGCTGCCCTTGAAGTCACTGGTTGATGGCGGACGTACGTTGGTGTTCCTTCACAGTAACGATCTCGGCCACGGTGGTCTGCAGGACGCCCACGTTGCTAGCAAAGTCAGCAAGTGAAGAAAACATAGACGACCGCCAGTCTTATGAAACGTACCCATTCAAGAGGCCACCCAGAGCTCTTGCAAACAGAGCAACTGGCAAGCTTGGCGCAAACCCAAACAACAGAACGCTCAGAGCCGTTCCCATCAGACCTGTCAGCAACACCGGCTTGCGACCAATCCTATCGCTGAGCCGTCCCCAGAAAATGCCAGTTGAGAATTCGGCAAATGTGAAAGCAGAGGTCACCAGCCCGGCCCACATGGCGATCTTGGTCTCATCTTCGGTGACGTGGAAGTCCTGCACCATGAAATAGATGTACGGAAAGATGCCCATGAACGCGATGGGCTCACATATCCTACACAGCGCTATTGAGGTCGGTCAGCAGACTGCTCTACTGGCCCTGGGAACTACCCTTGCGGACCTTCCCGCACGGATAGGAATCTTGAACCTACCCAGAACCAGCATCTGCTTCTTGGGAAAAGGCGGGATTGGCGTCTTCTCAGCAGGGTACCTTGGGCTCGAAGACCCAGTTCCATAGTTCTGCCTCCTCATATTTGCAGACTTGCTCTGATCCTCCAACCACAACTTTCAAAGCCCAATGGCGGAAAGGCGTTGCATGCAACTCTGGCGGCTCCTCGAAGCGGTTATGAGCGAGCCTTGGCTAGTTGTGGACTCCTGATAAGTATGGGCAAAGTGATATATGCCTTGTTTCTGATATGGATCCGAGAATGAGGGTGGTTTGGGTGGTGGATAACACTACGGCCGCGTGTACAAGCAGAGCTCAAAGAAGGTTGAGGCTTAGAAGGGTACGGTTTCACGGCGGGTTATTGGAAAGACAAAGTAGTAGTGTATTAAAGAGGTTTCGGGAGGTTATGTGGTCACGAGGAGTCGAAGAAGAAATATGGCCTGGGCAGAGACGGAAATGTTTGTCTGCCGGGGTGGTACGAACAATGGAGCTGAAGAAGAGTCACGGAAGCCATCTGGAAACGGAGGTCTAAGATACTGGACGGGTGGATTCATGGTTTTATAAAAGGGGAGGACGAAACGGCGGTGACAGGATAGGACAGACAGGATGGGACTTGAACACGAAGGCGACGACACAAAAGCAGATCCTCACGCCGGGTGGAAAGGTGGATTCGGGTAGCAAAGCTGGCAAGCAAGGTTTTCGCGAGAGTAGTGGCAGTGTGCGACGGTAGTCATGATGGGATCCCCGGGTATGGAAGCCATGGGTTCCGCAACTGGGACCAAGTGAATGGCTCGCGGCCCCGACGGTCTACGGTAGCATCCCTGCACGGTACCTACGAAGGATAGACGCAGGTAGACTCTGGGACCAGGGACAAGGAACAGCCCAGGACCAGGACCGTTGCTTTGAAGTGTGAGGTAGGTTGTGGATGTGTGTGGACCTCCTGGGACCACCCCGGTCCATAGCCAGATCCTTGTCGGTCTTAAAAAGCTACCCAAGGTCCCGGAGAGCTAAGGTACCTCTAGGGTCACTCGGACACTTTCTCTCATTTGCGCTTCCCAATGATATGTCAGCCCTGGAAGGGGGGGAAAGGGCTGGTGCTACGCAAGGCCTGCCTTATGAGGGAGAGGGGGCTCCGTCTTAGATCATGGGTTGCTGCATTCGACGTCTTCCATGCATGGTGGAGGAGGACACGTTGAAGCCCATCGGCAGCAAATCCCATGCAAACGTCTGTCTTGCCTGCGGCAAATGACTAGAGGTGGGTGAGAGTGGTCAGATCCCCCGCCGACAGTAGGCGACGACTGCCCGACTTTTTGGAAATGGCGGAGGCGCACTTGTCAGTGTCGGGTCGTCATGCTGTGAGATCGACACGCCGGAACGACGGGGAAGCCAGGGCAGAGGAGGATATGATGCAAATGGGGAAAAGGAAAGGGACCCGCGAGTTTGGATCTGGATCATGATACAAGAAAGGATACCCACCGGGGGAAAATAATTTGAACTCGGCCCTATGAAGGTACCTACTCAAGCTATTGTAGGGACACTGGAATTAGATTAGTAGCTAACTAAAGTAAGGAGGTACCCACAACCGACGAGCTGGCAGGCAAGGTACCTTGCCTTGCCTCTGTGCTGTGTTGCTTTCTGAAGCGAAGGAGCGCCGGCACTTGCTGGCCAGGGTTAACCTACTCCGTACAGCGCGGATGACAGGGTCTGCCTCATCAATAAGACCGGTTTTGCATTTCAGCATGGAGTACCTACAAGTATGCAGAAAGAACACAGGATCAGGAGCAGCCAGCTCAGACCTTGACTAACTCCATGGGTAACGATGTCGATAGAGGTGGAGTAATCGACAAAGTGAACAAGGGGGCGGGGGGCCGCGGACTGGGCCACACAGCCCGCCGTGAAAGCGTTCTTCCATCTTGGTTGGGCTTCATCTGCGGTCAAAATCTTGTAAGACATGACTCTAATGTCGGAGCCGCAGTGCGACGCGGAGCTTATCACGCCAAAATTGTGGATCGGAACGCCGAGAATATGAGATCAGAGCACGAACCGAGTGACGCTGGTCAGAAAAAGGCTGACCGGTAGCCAACTGTCTGTCGAGGAGGCGGTGTATGTATGTATCATATCTTGCTAAGGTACACGAGGCATGGGGGACGAACAAACAGCTCCCGTACACATGACACTCGAATGGGGTCGAATTTGAGACTCTGGGCCGTGCCGTAGCGACGCGATGGCGCGGATGACATGACAGGTTGCAACCCACATTGCGTCCGGGCTGTGGCTATTCCCGTCGCTGGAGGACATGACTTGAGGTTGCAGCTGACAGGTCCTTGTTGGAGAACAAACAAATCAACTAGAAGCACATCGTTCTGGAAGCCACTCTTGACTGACATACCCAGTCCTCCGTTGCAAGGGTACCACTATCCGACATGCCCTGGCGCGCGAGCCTGGCTTGCCTGGCCTGGCAAGGGTGTTCATCGCCCTACTTGTACACCGCCCACATGGCTCCTGGGCACTGTATTGGCTGCTTTCAGGCAGGGGACCGGTGAAGGGCAGCGACAGTCAACCTGAGTCTCATTGGAGGTCTAGGCTGCTTGACTAGTTGATGCTTCCATATCGCGAGCACTGCACCTTTTTTAGGTGGCTCAACCAAGAGCTGCCGGTGTGAAATGGCTCGCCCTGCTCGCAGGGACGAGATCGGGTCACAGTAACGCAATTTACTACTGTAGACGCATGTTAGCAAGCAAGTTGATGTCGCGATCAGCACTTCCCCGACCCTGCCTGCCTATGCACGCAGAGCTTGGATGTATGGATGGAAGCGCGCGCCAGTAGTGATTGCAGGCTCCATCGGCTTGCCGAAATTCGTACAGCCGAACGCAGGCACGCGAGACAGCTGAGTACGCGGGCAGGTCGAGCGCTGCCTTGTCTGTGCCCCATCTCTGGAACAACAGGCATGTGGCATTCAAGACAGGCTGTGGTTACGAGCGATGATCAGTTCAGGGCTAGGAGTTCTACACAACCAGTGCATGAGTTTGCGAGTCTTGGGAATACCCTCTTGGTTTTGTCTAGGAGCATGGAGATGTGAACATGCGTGCCCAACGACACGCGAAAGAAATCCGGTTCTCCTCAGGTAATCGCCAACTCGCGTCTCGGAGGGCGAGATGAGCGGTGATCTGGATAGACAGGCTGTTGGAGTGCTGACCATACTTACTTTTTGCAACTGTTAGCGTATGAGCTGGGGTTCACATACCTGTCGCATCATGCCCTGCCCATCCATGTCAAGCCTCAGCGGATTTTATCGGCACATGATGCTGTCTCGGGAGAGGTGTCCTGCAAGTCAGACCGCGCCTCAGTGGTTTTGTGCACCCACAGACCGACGGCAACTTCGGTTCATCAAGGCCCTTGATTCCATATCTTCGTCATAATACTGCCATGTATGTGTAGGTAAATGCGAACGACTGATGCAAGTGGGGGAGAGAATCCTCACACCAGTCAGAGGGATGGGCGCTGTCCCTCCTGGCCAAAGGACGAGACCATGGGTATGTGACTGACTTCTTTGCCCTGCGTAGGTACCGTACGTGGTAGTCAGGGAGCGCGATACCAATGATTGATTGGCTTGCATCATTCTCTTGTCGCTTCACTCTCGGGTTTCCTCCCTTTGGCGCCCCATGTCCAAGTTAGGGCCCCCCGGTTTGCACATCCACACATCTGACAGATCCCCCACTTGTTCTCGCTTCACGGTGGTCGGGCTTCGACCAAGAAAACCGGGTACTCACAGAGTAGGGCGCTCACCGCCTGCAATCGACACGGTCGTCATCATCATGGCCATTAGTGCTCGTGTCTCAAGCATTGACTGAGCTGGCATGGGGTAGTTTCTCCGATCATTGCTCCTCTTTCTATCGACCGGTGAGCCCTGCTGGTGGGGTAAAACGCTGGGCGACAATATGCTTCTGCCATGAGCCGTCACCGCTCAGTTTAAGCAAGCCGGCGACGCCGCTACGTTTGGCACATCACAATGCAGATCTCGGAGGGCGCTTGGCCTAGGATGGGACGGCAGGGGAACGTGCGGCCTGACTATTCGGCGGTTGTTGCTGGACATCGAAAAAAAAAAAAACAGGCCTACCACTACCCGCCGCCTCCGTGATGGGCAACAGGCTGTACGAAGCGACCCCGGACGCAAGCTTGCGAATCGCAGAGGTAACGGAACCAAACGAAGAAAAAGAAATTACTTCCATCGATGGCGCAGCCACGCGAAAGAAGATGATGGCCCGGGTCGCGGAAGCCGGAAGCGAGTTCCCAGACTGCCGGGGTCAGACTCAACTTAAAGTGTGTATCTTGCCTCCGCGGTTAAGGTTCAACGAATTTTGGCGCAAGAGATAGGACAGGAGATCAATTCCCTCGGAGCCATCACATCCCAGCCCACAACGTACCACTTGGACGGAAACGAAGCCGTTTTCTTTAGATAGGCCAAGGAAGAATCGAGGCGTTCAGGGGGTGTGGGGAAACTGCCTTTGAACAGGCTGCGAATAGGAGCTGAGCACTAGGGACAAGGGAGCTTTGCCCGTTTCTGGTGATGAGACGATAGGCAGTGGACGCGCACTTGGTACCTACCATTCCCTGGTTCCTGATCAAACCATGTGGCGCTCCACTTTCGAGAAGCTGATGCAGTTGATGCCATTCCTTCTTGGCGTATTGTTCCAGAAGGAGGTCAAACCCCTCACAAAAGAGGGGAATGCCCAAGGGCGGCGTGTGTGTACATACACACTTACGAAAGTACACTTATATCCATTTGCCCAAGAGAATGGACAGATACAAGATCAAGCAGAGGAAGCATGAGAATTGGAGTGGGTATTGCAGCAGGGAGGTACGAAGTAGGTCAGTCCAGGATGGAAAAAAAGGGAGGGAAAAGCAAAAATGAGACAATGAATTTTTGGCTCACTCGACCACTGGGCAGAAGGCAAAAAAAAGCAACAAAAGGTCGCGATGATCACCTCCTGCAATCACAGCACAGCTTGGGCGCCAGGGCGTTTCCCACAAGGAGCCACCAGAGATGACCAGGGTCTTCCCTGTCTCGCTTCCACCACACGTTTCCCCATACATCATCCAAACCAGCCGAGCCAGCCCACTGGGTTCAGGTCGACCAGGGGCCAGCCAAGCGACTGCCGGAAGCTGTGCCGAAGACCAGGTTACTGATTCGACCTCAGCCACGGTTTGCAGGTACCTCGCAAGTATCTTGTGGCTCTCAGACCGCCGCCCGGACTGGAGCGTTGTAGTGAAGCGCGCATCCATGGTGCATTAGAGATCAATCATGTGGCCAGCAAAAAAAGCATACTAGAACAAAAATAAAATAAAACCCCCCGTCACCGCAATGTCAGGGCCCGAGCGAGTAGAATCAGAAGCAACGGCATCAGCCAAGACGAGACCAGATTGGGAGGACAGGCGCAAATAGGCCGATTGAATTTTCCTTTTTCGTACAGGGTTTGACAAAACCTAAGATTTGCGGTGGCGGCTTTGCATGGCAATAGCACCAAAAGGAAGGAGATCAACCACTGCGAGGGCGCGCCTTCTTGGAACAAAAGCAATGAAAGAGTCTTGGAACAAAAGCAATGAAAGAGTCTTGGGGAAAAAAGTCAAGGGAAGGAAAAATGAAGGGGATCCCACCTGAAATTAGATAATCAATGAGACTTGCATCGTAGTATAATTCCCTTGAATCCCGAAATGGCTCTCTACACGCCGGAACTGTGAGGAAGGTAGGCAAGTAGTAGCCAGGCCGACGGAACGGGAAACCCATCGCTTGTACCTCTTGATCTCGGTGTTGTTGACATTTACCAATTGCAGGCAAGGAGGGCATGGAGATACCAGAAAACCCGCCCTGTCGCAAATGACATCTGGAAACACAGATAAAGTGGAGGCAATACCTACAGTACCTACCTAGGTAGGTAAGGTAGGTACTTCATTCGCCCGCTGCCGTCTCCAGAACCGTTGGAACGACAGCTGTACCCTATTTGATCATGTAGGTATGTCATGCAGCAGGCCCAGATCGGGACCACTAAGAGCTGCATTAATCTCAGGCGGCTCGTTTTTTTATTTTTATTTTTTTAATTCTTCTCTTGGTAATTCTCAGCCTTCCTGAACGTCTTGGGAATATTGATAAATTTGGAGTAAATGGCAGTGCCCAGCTCGCAGTCTTGTGGAAAGCACAATTTGAAGTAGTCAACAACCATGCACATTCCTAAAGTAGGTAGTTTCTACAAGGTCAGCATTGAGCGTGATCATCCATCGCACTTTCCATATTCCAACGGTGGCGACCAGTTGGCGCTCAGTCTGTCTGAAGACTTCCCTCGTGATACATCGATACAAAACCACATCCTTCCGCTCAACTGATCCAGATGGACATGCGCACAAGAGGTTTCCCTGAATTTGACCGTGCGCCCCGCGTATGAAATTAATGCTGGGTATTAAGATCGGTCTCACCGCAAGAAAGGCGTAACAGTATTGGCCCGCGACAAAGCACAGCAAAAACGGACCGACCACGACACGAAAGAGCAGCATCCGAAGAATGCAGAGGTACTCCAAGGCTACGCGGTCTGAGCACCACTCGTAGGTCTCGTCGACCCGCAATACCGGAAGACAGACCTTGGACCACGAAGGAGGAGTCACTAGCCACTTAGCCCCTTCGCCACGAAACAAGCCGGCCGACCCGTCCAAAGGGGAGCAGCCGAATGGTCGTAGAGCCTCCTCTGGCTCGTGCGGAGGAGCTGGTGGTGTGGATGCCAACTCCAGAAAAGGGGCCGCGACTTCAGGGGAAGCAAGGCACTTGGCCGCGTTGTTGGACCAAGTGGGAACAGTGGATGCCGTGGGACACTTCCGATGGGACGGATCGAATAAGTCCCCAGGGACCTTAGGTCGCTTGACCCTCTCGACCCTCTTGACCCTCCTCCCTCAGCTTGCAGACCAGCGCGTATGTACATCATTTTCCGAAGGCCTGGAAACAAGGCGGACGGGGCTGTCAACATGTCAAAATGATGAGATCAGGAGGCTCCATTGTTTCGCAGGGTTGCGTCGACGCAACCAGGTCTCGTCCTCCTTTCCAGGGAAGTATGGAGCCTAGTTTGATTGTTCCATTTTGTTCCTCGACTCTTCCTTCTTGGGTATGGCCAACCAGCAAGGGGTTTGCACCAATCTGGCACACAAGCCTTTTCTAATATGAGAAATGACGAGCTGAAACCGTCGTAATCTTAGCACGAGCTGTTTTCTCCATTTGTACAGAGTACAGTCAATCAGCCTGTGACACAGCGAGAGAGCGAGAGAGGGAGAGGGAGAGCCCGTCAGCTCTCACCTCGCGAGATCCATGTACGGGGAAGTCGGCTACACTGCTTTCGAGTCCAATTGGACCTGGGCGAAATACCTAGTGTCCCCGGGACAGAAGGCGATCATCATTTGTGTTCTGTACCCCGTGACCAACACCTACGGGCTCTGTCCACCTCTCTTGGGGCGTCATCGCGGTAATTGATCACCACCCTGGTAAGCCTGGCTCCCAAGCCCCGAAAACCCCCACGCCAACCGGCACAACTATGCACCTCATGCAATGATCGACAGCCGGACTTTAACCGGTCCACGCTTTCCAAGCCACTGGGTTACAGCGCTCAAGGATGTCTGCTGAGCAGCTGACTCCTAGATGATCCGCCTGGGTCGCCAGTTCTGACCTTGGGAAACCCCTGGGACGTATCGCTCAGTGGCCTTCCTTACGACTACTCGGGATCAACGATTGGCTTTTCATACCAGTCCACACGTCTGGTATTGCGCAGCAAATCAAGCATCCATTTCGTTGGTCCGGTACTAGTTGCACAGCTGCTTGTAAGGGCAGTGCGTCGTCCTTGTCCGCAGTCACACTTATCGAATGCAGTTAAAGCCAGAGAGTCAATGGTTTCCAACACTGCATCCGTGTGCGAACCACGAAGTCAACTGATGTTTGGCTGCCATGTGCGCAGTCTGGTATTGCATCGTTGCGCAAATGGGAGTGAGCTGTCATGAGACAGCCGAATAACAATAAACCACTTGCACAACGCACTGTCCACGGCTCTGTGTTCAGGCGTTGTGATATATTCCTTACGACTGCCCAAGCTTATTATTGAAGCTAGAGACGGACGCGTGTCGCGGATCACGGGCTCTTCCGCTGCCTTCAGCTACAGCATCTTGACCTCCCTCATAGGCGGGTAAGACGGCAGCGAGGGATAGGTCAGCGGGCATTCATTGGCACAAGTGCAACGTCCACAAGTCGGAGGGCCAGTAGTCCATGCTTCTGGCCTCGGACATCGTGTTTTGGTGAAAGCATCGATGTCACGTTGTCCTCATTGAGCTAACTCAAAGCTACAGTCGGCATGAAGGTCGACACAATGGTTCAAAAAGCAGAATTCTGGCCTATGTGACGCGGCATTGCGCCATCTCAAGCCAGCAGCAGCCTCTCTAAATGTCTCGAGTCATCACAGACGGGACATGCCATCGCGATCAACCCAGGAGCAAGTGACCGGCCAGCAGGTTGTGCCATCCTCGGTGAGCCAAATCGTTGGCCGTCGTCGTCTTCACAGCTAGTCCTACTGCACGGCACAGGGCCTGGTGGGAGGGTTCACTACGATTTGTCAGTCAATACAACTGTCTATGCCCCGGCCTTCTCTCTAGAAGCCACTATCTTGTGTTCACAAACAGTCGTGTGGGGGTGGACGTTCTCTCGTTATTCTTACCGGTTGAAAATCGCCCCCGGTGTAGCTGCGTTCAAACTCCAGCGTTGCAGCCGGGCATAACGCATGAAGAAGACGGTGGAGCCATGCCCAGGGTCGAATCGATACGGCCAGAAGACAATCCTATTCGAAAGCCTTATATCAATGTATCACATCTCACCTCGGTGTGCCTGCTGACCTGTCATTATCGTCGCCTTGACCTTCAACCTCTCGTCACTGTTACTCAGCCACACGCTCCCTCAGGACACAAGCGTCAACCAACACTGATCTGACAATCCTGGCTTGATGTTGAGGTATTTATCGGCCCGTTGTGTACAGATACGACCCAAGCACCCACAAATGACAAATAAGTCACTGAACTAATACATGCATCCAGTATGCATCGCCGTCACAGCCCATTTGATCAAGTCATCACCCGAGCAATCGGTCTATTACACAAACAGAGAAATAAGGTCAATCGCGTTTGACGCTATTACAAGTATTGAGATTGGGAGAGGTGCACGACCCAGCTATTGGGCATCGGCCTGGAGGATCGGGTGGCTCCCACGACCTTGCACTCCTCACACCGCCACTACCCAGGCAAATTGGAATGTATGCCTGATGTACGACCCTGAGTGGTTTGCTGCGCCGTCCTTTTCTTTGGTCTGTTCGAGAAGGAAGCAAAGTCCGTTGTCGTCGACCTTGCCGCCCTGGAAACGATTCGCTACGAACCGTGCAAAACCAGCTCCTCACCGGCCGGGAGTGGGCGATGCCACAATTGAAGCGGTGTCGCGAGTGAGATGGGGCACAACATGCTAGACAGGAACTCGTCATTGACATTCGAGCGATCCACCAACAAGTACCCTCTGAGTACTGTCTGTCTGGCCCTGTCTGTCCACAGAGCCGCGCGATGGAGCAAAGACGTCGGCACTTTTGCTGTGCCGGAACGTTGTGATAATGAGGCTGACGAGTGGAACGCAAACATGGACCATGTGTTGCCCAAACCTCCAAACCCTGTTACCGTTTCATTCAAACTCGGAAGGCCGTCAAGACTAATGGGTTATTTCCCAGGGAGGCGAAGCACACTGCAGTTGTTTCGCACAAGCCTCCACAATGGCTCGACAATGCCGTGAAACATGAAGAGCAACAGCGAACGAACATATGATTACTTAAGAAGGTGAACGCGGACCGAGCAACCCAGATCATCGGGCGATCAACCAATGCGGCGGATGAGGCAGTGAGGAGTTCACCATCCTTGGCCGAACCCACGCTATTGAACTTAACAGTGAGGAGAGGTTTCGCAATGCTCAGACTAGAGACTTGTCGTTTGGAGCAGTGAAGCCAAGCGCCAAGGTCTGGTCCTGGGAACTGGTCCGCGGACGGGTAGGTTGATGTACGAGCAGATTGCAGCTTGCAGAAAATCGACGTATAACATGCACAGAATATGCGAGGCCGATCGCCACCCGCAGCTCTGCACGCAGAAGAGGTGGTCTATCCATGAAAAGCATCATTTCCGAGAGCCTGCGGCCATGTAATCGGAAGATTCATCCCGCGCGGGCTGTGGGGAGAGAGAGCCAACACGTCGACTTGTGGATACTACTAGTTGTTGAGTGATCAATTCACATCCACCTAACCCGGGCGTCAAACGGGAGCCACGAATTACCTCTTCCACAGCGGGATGGGATACCGGGGTCCCATGTGCCAAGGCACTGCGCGGCTGCATTCGATAGGCGGGAACGCCTGGGCATGTGTGGGCGTAAGTGGGCTAGAAGATCGTGAAGAATCTTTCCAAACGATGTCCCACTTTGAGGACGGTTCCCGGGATCATTCCAGTCTCGTATGAGTCAAATTGGCGGTCAGGTCGAAAGGCTGGCGATATCAGATCCGAGATGCCACCCCTGGTGAGCCGGATGGACAGCCCTTCAGGCCGGCAGGGGGTTATCGGGAGACAGTCTCGCATCCGGCAGCTCCTCAGGCATGCAATGTGAAACAACTGAACCCTTGAAAGCACATTATTACTTTTTTGGTCAGTCGCGTGTAACTGATCTCATCGCGCAATGGTTTCTGTGGGCATCACGGTGGGCAGGATCCCATGCAAGCGGGACCGGACCGGTGTTCCTGGGCCGTGTCATTGGACCGAGTGAGATCAGAAAGGCAGATATCCGATCAACCCGCCGCGCTGTCGTCCGACCCCAAGCGCGCAAAAAGGAAATTGCTGTGTAGCGGCTATGTCCATTCGTGCGTGCGTGCGCAGCAGGGAAGTGCAAGCAAGGTACGATGTAAGTTTCCCTACCTACATGCTACGGCTCGGAGACAGCCTGCCTACTTAAGGTTACCTTAGCCTGGCGTGGATGCATGAGCCGTGATGAGCATGGTGGTGGTGGTGTTAGTAGTGGTGGCGGCGATGGCGGTGGCACATTCTAGCCGACACACACGAAGGCCGATATTGCGTGTTCTGTATGTGTCTGTGTATGGGTTGTGCTATTGCTGTTGTGCTGTTGTGTGATACAACAAGAGACCAGATTAGAAGATGCATGGGTGGATGGATAAATGAATGGAGATCAACCACCGGAAGTAGTTCCCACTGCTTGGGGAACTCCTCCGGCTCCCAGAGCCGGCGGCCGGAGGAAGATAGAATGCTGAATGAAGTGAAGTTTCCAGCGCTGGGCTGTGACGGCGGTCTTTTAGGCCCCGCCTGCTGCCCCGCCACACCCACTACTTTTCAAGGCCATCGCCTCAAGTGCTCCCCTTCGATGCTGTGACACACCATGTCACTTGCCGTTGTCGCAAAGGAGCAAGCCTTTGTCCCCTCAGATCGAGCAAGGAAGCAGAAAAAAAACATCAAATCTTACCATACCATACCCAGGCGGCAGGTTTCCGATTCATCGCCAGACCCTCACTCGAACCACCCTGTAGCATACGTCCCACCTTGCGCCCACTCCGGCTGTCATCCGAGAAAGACCTCTGCCCAAGCGAAACCCTTCCGACGCTAGGCGTTTGCCTGATCTGCGACCCGACCTATAGAAGCGAGAAATTATCGACGGCCATGGCGGGAAAGAAAGGGGGCGACAACAGCAAGAAGGCTGCCGGCCAGGCGCGCAAGGCCGACGCTGCAGCTCAGAAGGCTGCGGCCGAGGATGCCAAGAGGGAAGCCGCCGAGAGCGCCGACTGGCAAAAAGGATCAAAGAGCAACGCAAAGAAGTAAGTCTGACATGATCGGGTCCCCCTCCCCTGCGCCTTTTGCTTTTTCCCCCATCATGTCACTCCTCTTTGCCTCTGGCAATGCGCCGCGCCCCCCGTCCCCCGGCGCACTCTGCTGCCCGTCGGGACGTCCTAGGCTCTCACAGCCAAGGCGATCTGGTCACTCTTGCATCACGATACGTCCAGAGCGCGATGCTGTCATCCCTCCCGGTGACACCTTACGAGGTGTGGAAAGGGATGGGCAAGGGTGCCCAAGTGGCCACGATCCTCCGCTACATGCAAAAATCACACCTGCACGACAGATTCACTGACTCGATGTCCTCCGATGCAGGGAAGCCGATGCGGCGAAGAAGGCAGAGCTAGCTCGCAAGAAGGCAGAGCGCGATGCTATGCTTGCAGAGGAGGAGGCCAGCACGCCGGGCCGCTCACAGCCAAAGAACTCCAAGGCAGCGGTGAAGAAGTCGAGGGGCCTGGACCTGTCGCAGCTCGACGCGAGCAGCTCCGACGGACCCCTCGCGGCCCTCAACGCCTCGGGTATTGACAACGCCCTCGACGCCTTGTCACTCACACATTCGTCGGGAGACCCCAAGATCGACAGGCATCCCGAGCGGAGGTTCAAGGCTGCCCTTGCCGCCTACGAGGAGAGGCGCCTCCAGGAGATGGAGACGGACGGCACGGGACAGGGCCTGCGTCTCAACCAGAAGAAGGACAAGATCCGCAAGGAATTCGAGAAGAGCCCCGAGAACCCCTTCAACCAGGTTTCTGCCCGCTACGACGCCTCCAAAGAGGACTTGGCACGGATCAAGCAACAGGAGAAGACCAAGATCGAGGGGCGCCTGGCCACAAAGTAGGGTGTCCCCTGGGCTGGAGTGACATCGTCTATCCTCGCGGCAGTAAACTCCCAAACATAATGCACATATCAATGCGGGTTCCAACATTGAACTTGGTATAGACCTTGACCTCATCACCACTTCCTGTGTTGCGTGTTGGGATCAAAGGGGTATCCTATGACAACGCAACTGAAAGTAAGCTGTCTGATAGCCTCTCGAGATTCAAAGAAAAGAAAAGCTCGTCTTTCTCCCTCGTCTCATACCGTCCTATTGCCTACCTGATTTCCCTTGATGAGAATGTTGAGCGTGGTCCCTTCATGTTGTGACTGCGATAGCGGAGCTCAGGACCCCGCGGTGGAGTAACCAAAACCACAACCTCGAGCTGGCCGTGGTGGGGCCTATGATTTGCACGGATGAATTCGACTCACCGCCCTGCCTCGCCTCACCGCACAGAGTCCATGTCTGCCCAGTAGTCTGCATGAATACCGCCGGCGTTCCTGTCTCAACGTGTCGCAGAATCACCTACATATCTCAATCGCGTGTATGGCTTCATAAGAATGGCGTCTCTCAAATTGGGGACGCTTCCGGCCCTGCGGCGGCAACATTTGCTCGCTGAATTGTATGTGGGATTGCTCGGCTCTAGCATACTCTCTCCTCGAGGCCCCTGCTAATGGTTCGCGACCAGCTCGGGACTAAAACAGGCATGTCCTGAAGGCGTGTTCGTGAGCCTGACCCCGGGCGATCCGTCTCTGTGGTCAGGTGTCATATTCGTGCGCAAAGGTAACCACATCTCCCAACACAAGCACGCCTGCGACCCGACTGACTCTAGACCCGGGATCAGGGCCGTACGCAACGGCAGTCCTACGCTTCCAGATCTCATTTCCCGATGCCTACCCCAGCCTGCCGCCACTCGTGACGTTCTCAACAGACATGTTCCATCCGCTCGTGACACCCCTGACGACATACATGTACACAACCGATATCCAAGACAACGGCACAGTCAGCGCCCGGGACGAAGAGCGCCTACCGCCGGGAGGCTTCAGCCTGCGTCACGGATTCCCGGACTGGTTCGGCCGCGGGCGGAGGAGTAGAGTCACCAGCGGCAGCGGTAGCGGGACTGGCGCCGGCCAGCCATCTGGGTCCGGGGGTATCGCCTTCGCGCAGACGCCACCAAGGTCAACGGCCGGGAGCAACCAGAGCACACCCGCCTCCAAGAACTCGCCCGCCGGCCCGCCTACTTTCATGCAGACAGGCAAGAAAGAGATATCGACGTACGATGTGCTGAGGTACATCCGAAGCACATTCGACGACGAGGCCGTCCTCGACTCCGTCCCGCTCGAGGCGGCGGGCAACCCCGGCGCCTGGCACGCATGGAAGACCCACCAGCGACAGCAGGGCAAGGGTCCGAAAGAAGGCGATGCCGCGACTGCTGCCCCTCCTGGCGAGGGTGGAAGTGGAAGCGGCGCTGCACTGAAGTCAGTGGCTAGCACATCGAGCATGGCCCGGAGACCAGGGGAGTGGAACTGGGAAGGCGTATGGGAGGAGAGAGTCAAGAAGGGCACCACGGCCAGCCTGTCCGAGCCGGTCATGTTCGGCAGCGCGGGCGCGACTGATGATGTAGTGAGTCTATTTGCAGTCCTATCCACTTGGACAAACCTTAAGCTAACACACTCTTACTTAGATCCGCTTCTTGAGCATGGAGGAGAGCGATGTAGAAGCCGTAAAGGACAACCTGAAGCGGACTCTCGGCGTTGCCAGTTGAGACATTCATCTCCAGTCATCCTTGCCTGATTGAGAATTGTTCAGTCGGGAAGTAGCAAACACAGGGACCTGGAGATACGGCTAGAACCACTCAGTTCTTTCTTCGAGAGGCTGTTGCAATAAATGTACATATGCGAAATGATACCCTGCATCAGTTTTGTTCTCGTTTCAACCAAACCGACTTTGATTTGAAATATATATGCCTTGGACATGGTTACCTACACTGAAGCCGCAGTAGCAATATTCATCGCAGTCATTGTCGGCTCTTGCCTTCTCATATTCGCCATCATCAAGTGCGTGGACCATCTGCGACGCCGTATCGCTGCCCGTCGGACGGAACAGGAATCTTCGAATAAGCAGGAGGCAGACGGTGTTGCCAACTCCGTCTGAAAAGGCCCACTGGAATACGCATCTGCGTTTTCAAGATGAGCAGCTTCTTCCAGAACAGAACCAACATCCTGCGCGACCACCCGGAGCCGCTCAACATCCTCAAAAAGGCCAAGTCCTTCAGACCGATGCCCAGTCACAATCCCGACCCTCGGCGCAGCAGCACGGGCACCTTCGAGAGCTTCGAGCGGCCCGGAGCCAACAAGCCGCTGACCATACCCAAAAAGCGCACAAGAGTTGTCTACCCGACCATCGGCGCCTCTGGCTACCGGCGTGCAAGTGCCTGGGAGCCACCCTGCGACCAGGATATCTCCGCGCTGAGCTTGAACGAGCCGACGAGGCACACGGACGAGAACACAAAGCCTCATTATCTATCTGAAAATCTTCCAGAAGGTGGGAAGAATGCGACCGTGAGGATGCTCCCGTCGATAGGGCCTCAGAGCCGTATTCGTACGCCGCTCTCTCCTATTCGCCAATGCCCACATGAAACTAAGCCTGCAAACAAATGGCCGACGCCGCCGACACCCCAGAAACATTCAGGGGGACAGTCTTCAGCTGAAATTCTTGTGCCTTGCGTCACTGTCACTCCGGAGTGCAGGGCAATTGACGACGAGACGGCCAGTCTGTGGTCTGCAGTTGAGATCTCGACTCAGCTGAGCATATACTCCGGTACAGAGGGCGCACCACAACAGATGGGTTATGACCCTGAACAACAATTTGTTCTTCGACATGTCCGCGCAGATGAGAGAGGTGAGCAAGCCAACATGGACACCGTTAGAAGAGGTAGCATCCTAATCCATCTCACATCTAGGCTCGTTGAGTCTAGGCTACCTTTACGACATGACTATTGATATCATGCCCACGACCAATAGTCTCATCTCGGAAGTGTTGGGCAACTGGACTGGGGAAATGTATGACTTGTAGTTGCATATCCTCTCTAACCTTAAGCCTGGCTAATCCCTAATCACAGGGTGTTGGAACCAGGAACTAGTGTACTTCTCCTTGTCAAGACGCAGTTGAAGCCCCAAAAGCCAATGCCGCAAAAGGGTCACGTCCGACAGACTTCGGATGAGCTGATTGAGGATTTGGAGCAGCACCTCGGCAGCACACGAGTAGAATACGTGCAGATCCGCCTCAGATACTCCCACTCGGGGTTTCCCTGTCAGCAGAATACCGATGTACAGACGGCAGACGCTTCAGAACAAACCAGGCACGAGACCATAGTCACTGCGGCCATCAAGCGGCACAATGCATTCTCGCTTTGGTCACCGAGGCCAGTCCCCGCGTCGAATATTCTCATCGAGATTGTTGCCAAGCACTGGGGCTTGGATGCTGCCGGATCTCTCATGCAGCGGATGCGAGCATCATCGCGTCAGCGCGCTCGCAAGTCAGCCAATCTCCCCATAGTTGAGCATATGGCTACAAATTCGAGACCGAAGGATTCACACCTAACAGAGACAATGATATCTTGTGGCGGAAGCCAACGAGCTCATAGGCAAGCAGCAACTGCAGAGAGCAGAGCGGATCCAGCTGGGAAGATCTGGAAAGAGATACGTCGCTTGTCTGGACATCGCTCCATGAGCCACCTGCGGCGGCCATCAACCAGCCGATCAAGGACCGCAGAGTCTTCATCTTCAAGGCGAGTGGCCCAGTCCACAAGCACAATGTCTCCAGCAGATCGATATTCAGCCGCACTCCGCGGTCGTAGATCATTGGGCGGTGATGGACTCCGGAATATGGCAAGCATTGTCCCCGACTTGACACTCGAGGAGGAGCAAAAGCTGTCCCAGAAGAGTAGAAATGTTCGTCGCAGTGACAACAAGCGAGAACCGGCTCGTTGGGCGTGGGGTTCGTGGTGGCAATAGATTTCGAATACAAGGAAGGCAATTGCAGTTGATTGAACTCATGTGCCTTTGCCCTTTGTGTCATCCCACAACGGATTGCCATCATCGTCAAATGCTGCCCATTGGAAGAATGAACAGCCTTGCTTTCCCGCTGCCTCGCCGCCATAGCACATCCAAAAGTAACGGCCAAAGTTTTCCTTCTTTCGCTGCACGACTCGCAGGATGGCGGGGAAGCCACATGGGCAGTGAGGAGTCTTGTTGGGGTGAAGCTCGTCTCGATAGTCGCGGTAGGTGATGTTGATGCGCTTATTGCCCGCTATGGGATGGGGATCGATTGCCTGAGCGGGTGCAATGCTGTGCTTCCACTCCTCTTGCATTTCGGCATGCATGACAAGTAGCGAGTTATGGGGGAGATGTATGCTGATCTGGCCTTGAGCATCGGGGTCCTCGTCACCATCGCGCGGCAGCACACGGCGCACGCGGAACTCCCGAGCGACGCCGAGAGAAAGGGAGCCGATGACTGCACGGGGACCGAGGTATGTGAGTCTGTCGCTGTGCCAGCCAACGTTCTCCTGCGGCCCGTTGTAACAGTTTACGAATGCTGCATTGGGGCGCCAGGGGCGAGGAGGCTGGTATTTGAGCTTCTTGCCGCCCGGGTAGCGTGTCCTGATCCGCTCTTGGATTTCAAGATTGACGGCCTTCTCAACTCGGGGCTTCACTCGTTGGAGTTCTGGTGTAAGTTTCCGTACATCCTAGGCCAAGGTGAGCAGAGGAGCCTTGCCGTCATGAGAAGGGTGTGCAAATTAAGATACTGACAGTCAATCTCGCGCCACTATACAGATACTCCATTTTTTGCTTGTTCACCTCATCAAGGCTTCCGACGTAAAAGCTCGAGGTGTGGGGGCTCTCGACGACATTGTCGAAGAGTTTGAACGTGATCTTCTCAAAAGACTTGGACTCCTCGAGTAATTCTTTCAGCAGGCTATTCGCCTCGTCGATAGGCAGGAAATTATGGATGATGGTACATGGGGTGTGCTCCGATATGTCAACTGGGTCATATAGGAACAGAGTTTTCCCCTTCTTGGACAGCAGCTTTGGCTTTTTTGGTGAGGTTCCAGGATTCGCCGAGGTCGAACCAGGGAAGAAATTTAGAGACGACTGAGAACCTATGACGCCCGAGCCTTTCTTCCGTGGCATCCGGTCCTTGAAGGCAGCTGAAGCCTCAGAAACCGATCCATCGTGGGCCAGAAGGATATCAAGAAGAGTCTCCTGATCGACCGAAGGATGAAGAGAGGACAGGATGGCGAGCTTGACGTCTGTGGGCTCATCGTCTACTTCAGGTGCTATCTCTTCGCCACCGGCGCCCGGCCGGTGATCCTCTGGGAGGCCAGGTGCAACCTCATGATCAAGCTTTCTCTTTTTCCGGGTGATGAATGCTTCCATGGCCACGAGTAAGTCCCGCGATCCCGGTCAGCCGGAGTCACCGCCAGATATGAGAATATGGCATGTCTGGAGTAAATCAGGACACCTGGGGTCTCTTGTGAAGAAGTGAGGCCCGAGACTGTGGGACGCGACAACGGCGGGGCACCTCTGGGGCGAATTTTGCGCGAAGTCAGGTGCCATCCGTCGCAGCTTAATGGACAATTCCAGAGCAATTCAAGTGGGCGTAAGATGAGTAAGGATTCACTTGAGTGGACGGTTCGCCTTCTAATTACCCCAAATCCAAATGCTAACTGCATGTGCTCATCAGTCGTGCGGCCACTAATCGCGGGGCAACCTAGCGCACAGGATTGCCCTGATTCCATTTGACGTACAGCCCCAGCCGAGGCAGTCGGCTAGTGAGCTGATCCAACTTACATCATTCCTCAGACCAGCCAAACAATTCGGATTAGCAAACGCTGTTTCTGTCACCGCGAAGCTGCCTGATGCGGAGAAGCATTGGGGGATAATTGACCAGTTTCCAATTCGACTTTGCGGGGGACACTATCGTGCATGAGAGGGGTCGAAACCCGTTCGACACCATGGCGGGCATGCTCGAGTTCCGGACGCCGGGATTCAACCCATATGCTGTCAAGTACTCCCCTTACTATGACAATCGCGTAGCTGTAGCGACTTCAGCAAACTATGGAATCGTGGGCAACGGGAAGGTCTTCTCGCTGAGGTTGACTGCGCAGGGGCCCCAAGTCGAGACGACGTGAGCAACAAGGCCCTTCCCCTTCGCCCCTCGGAATCGCATGTGGCATCGAGTCCTCGGCGCTAACATGATGCTTCAAGATTCGACACCAATGATGCGCAGTACGATCTCGCTTGGTCCGAGCTGAACGAGAACCAGCTTCTCGTCGCCTGCGGAGATGGCTCCATCAAGCTCTTCGACATGACAGTCAAGGACTTCCCCGTTATGAACTTCCACGAACACAAGCGCGAGACATTTTCTGTTAGCTGGAGTCCTGTCACAAAAGACACCTTCATATCTAGCTCCTGGGATGGCACAATCAAGCAGGTGAGCAGAATCCTCCCTCTTCAAGGGCCTCGAGGGATTGCAGCTGACTGAGTCTTGCGCTCCAAGTGGTCGCCCACCCGGAATCACTCCCTCACAACGCTCCCGGTCGGCAACTGCACATACAGCGCCGCCTACTGCCCCTCGAACCCAGCCATCATCTCCGCCGTCTCGAGCGACTCCCACATCCGCATATTCGACCTGAGGACGCCCGTCTCGGCAAAGTACCACCTCACGGCCACGATCCCCGTGCACATGCCCGCCCAGCAGCAGCCGCCGATACCGGGCGCCGCCCTGCCCGCGGCCGCCGCCCCCTCAGAGCAGCTGACCCACGACTGGAACAAGTACCGCGACACCGTCATCGCGACGGGCGGCGTCGACCGCGTCCTACGCACGTTCGACATGCGCAACCCGGCCGGCGGCCCCCTGTCCGTCATGCAGGGCCACCAGTACGCCGTGCGCCGGCTCGCGTGGAGCCCGCACGCCAGCGACATCCTCATCAGCGCGAGCTACGACATGACGGTGCGCGTCTGGACCGACGGCTCGACCATGCCGGACCAGGCGCAGCAGCAGCCCGTGCGCATGGGCCTGGAGCTCGGGCTCATGAACCACCACACCGAGTTCGTGACGGGCGTCGACTGGTGCCTGTTCGGCACCGGCGGGTGGGTGGCGTCGGTCGGCTGGGACGAGAGGGTGCTGATGTGGGATGCGAACTCGCTGCTCCGGCGGTAGAATCGCCGGTGGCAGGAGATGGGCAGAGCCACGCGAGGAGGGAGCTAGAAAGTTTGATACCCTTATAAAGAGAAACCCGGGAGGCCACCTTAGCCTCGCCGTGGAGCAATGATCAATCATATGATATAGTGTAGACTGGGTGTTAGACAGGCCTCTTTGGGTATATGTTGACATCGGCGCCCCTCCCAAAAGCAAGTCGGTGTATGAAAGCCTGGTCTTCATTCACATGGGAGACACTCGCTCGTAGATTCGTAGAGCGATATAAGCATACACCTCGTCAGGTCAGCGCGAAATGAGGTTTCATTGTAATTAAAAGAAGAGATAGTCTCGTAAACTTTGTTTTACATATACAACTTTTTGCATCGCCTTGTCGATGTAGTGTGATTCGCCCAACGCCGGCCATTTTTATGATATCGTACAGTTATCAAGTGCATCCGAGAAAGACGTCTCTATATCCTTCAAAAGTCATATACATGGTAGTAATACAGGCTTCAACCAATCTTCAGACAGAGAATCCATACACTTCTTCTGAGATTGCGTGGTTAGAAGCTGGCAGTGGGCCGAGAGCGCCCCTGGGGCCGGCGCCTGTCCGACGTCTTGTCCCCGAAAGCGAACGGGTCATCGCGGGTAGATCTGCCCCGGCCACGGTCATCGCGAGAGCCGGACCTGTCACGGTCGTCGCGAGAGCTGAATCTGTCACGCTGGCGAGGCTGATCGTCTTCAATACGAAGGCCGCGGATTCGGAGCAAGCCTCGAGTTTGGGCAACCTTTCGGCTAAGGGCCGGTGGCTGATCCCATCCCCATCCGTACCGGACCCAATCATTGAGAGAGTCGACAAGAGCTTGAGTATTGACGCCGCCGGAAACGCGCCCGAAGGAAGCGGTATATGCTTCAGTGAGCAGGAAGTCGGGTACTCGTTGGATCGCAGAGAAGATGGGTTCGATTGTTTCAGGGGTGTTTACTGGGTTTTGATTGGCAAAGTTGTGCTCTGCCGATTCGAAACCAGTGGCGCGCTTGATAGGAAGACCAGGCAACAGGCGCCTGGAAGCCGGGACTTGCAGCTCCGGTACGATGAGCCAAGCCTCACCAGCCTTGCCAGCCCGGCCAGTGCGGCCAATACGGTGGATGTAGTGCTCCCGATCCGCCGGGTTGTCCATTTGGATGACGTGGGTGACGTTGGGAAAGTCCATGCCACGCGCAGTAACATCGGACGAGAATAGGACAGCGGAGCGAGCGGTTCTGAAATCGTCTGCAGCCCTTGTCCTCTCTTTTTGTGTCAGCCTCGAATGGATTTCGAGGATCTCGGGGTATCTGCTGCGATCGCGACGCTGCACCCTGCCAAAGACACCAGCCGCGAGTCTCACCATGGCAGTCGTGGGGAGGAAGACGATGGCCTTGAACGGCAAGGCCTCTGGATCCTCTTTAGTTCGGGCAATTTCCTTGTTCATCAACTCCAAGAAGGCCGGGAACATGTTCTCGTAGCCCTTGACCGGGAGGATGAACTGGGGTACTCGCTCGTGAGTGGGCGCATCGTCGGCCTTGATGGTTTGCACAAATTCAAAATTGTGAGCGTCGACGTAGGTCCTGGCAAGCTGCACGACGTCCTTAGGAATAGTGGCCGAGAACAGCATGGTCTGTCGCGGTACATCCTTGCGGTCGGGAAGCAGACGAAGGATATTTCTCAGCTCCTGATCGAATCCGACATCAAGCATCCGGTCCGCTTCATCGAGGACCAATGCCGACAGATTCGGGGCGTCGATACCGCTCGTTTCGTCACTGAGCAGGTCGTGAAGTCGCCCAGGCGTGGCGACTAGAAGATGACAACCCTGGGTCCTTGTCTTCCTGAGCATGGACGCCTTCTGCGTGCCACCTACAGCTGTCTGGACGACCACGCCAGTGCCACGGCAAAGGCGACGGGCTTCCTCTCCAATCTGCTCGGCCAGTTCTCGGGTGGGCGAAACAATGATACCGCGAATATCGTCAGCTCGGGCACGAACCCGGCGTGGGTGCGCCAGGTTCTCGTCCTCGATGATGATCCTCTGGACTAGGGGGACGAGGAATGCAAGCGTTTTGCCGGTGCCGGTTTTGGCCTGTGCGACACTGTAGAAATGTTCATTTAGCAATTGCGCTGACCAAGTCGAAAGCATATTGGGGTTCTCTTACAGATCTTTGCCTGCAAGCGCAGCATGGATAGTCGCAGACTGAACGTCGGTCATTTCCTCGTACTTCATACCCTGGGTGATAGCTGTGACGACATGGTCGTGGATGCCGAGATCTCTCAGTTCGGAGAACTTCGAGGCCTTACGTGCAGGTTCTTGAGAGCCCGCCGGCTCACTGCTCGCAGCGGTCGCTTGAGAGTACTGACGCAGACCTTGCCCGAAACTAGTCAAAGAATATGTTGCCGTGGCCTTCAAAGTTGCGGGAAACTGGGTAGACCGGATGGTAGCTCTCGCTGCGAAGAGAGTAGATCGAGCATTCGAGCTCGCAATGCGACACAGGCGAACCTGGCGCAAGGCGCTGGCCTTGAACATTCCGGCCGAGTAATGGGACAGGGGGGAACCAATAGAGGGAAGGAGAAGAAGGGAAGGCAAGATTAAGACCAGACTATAGAAATATGATAGCGGTACTGCCAGATCAAACCTGACTTTGTACAACGAGTCGAGAAACAGAAATTGAGAAATTTGGGATATGGGGGTTTGAAGGTTTCGCCTGCTTGAGGATGGGTGGATGGAAATTTTGTTTGACTATCTTATCAGCCCATTACTGCATGGAGATTGATACATTAGTTGTTAGTGCAGTGACTTGAACATGCCAGAGAGACATTAGATTATTGCATCTGCTGCAAGGTTGTGCACTAACAGAAACTATCTTATCCAAACTAGGCCCAGATGGGCTCTGTTTAATTGGCTTGTGAAGGCAAGGGGTACAGTAAAAGGGTCCAACTTCGAAGTCGCGTTCTGTAGCGCGCCAGGCCCGTGCACGCTCTCGCTGGTCAGCAGCGCCCTCCACAGCCCCACAGGCACGCTTTGTTTACTTAGTTTCTCGATCGAGACCAGAGACTCACCAACGACACACAGCAACGACAACAGGGCGACAAACGACACAACATCGCCAACATGAGGGTGACGGAAGTGATCATCGACGTACGTACTGATGCTGGTTGTTTAGAATTATTTTGACACTAACTTTTTGAAAAGGGCTTCAAGTCGTACGCCGTTCGGACGGTCATCTCGGGATGGTTTGTTTACATTGTTCCCCTCCCGGGCGCAAAGCGCAGTACTGACCCTATCCAGGGATGAGAGCTTCAACTCGATCACCGGCCTCAACGGCAGTGGCAAATCCAACATTTTGGATGCCATTTGCTTTGTTTTGGGCATTACCAACATGTCCACTGTTCGCGCGCAGAACTTACAGGTGCGCGGCAAACCTCAGTCCTGCTCCTGAGTGTGGCGCGCAAACGCTGACTGTGATGTACAGGATCTCATCTACAAGCGCGGCCAAGCGGGCGTAACCAAGGCCAGTGTCACGATCGTATTTGACAATCGCGATAAAAAGAAGTCACCCATTGGATTTGAGGAATATGCGACCATCAGTGTCACTCGCCAGATCGTCCTAGGCGGCACATCCAAATACCTCATCAATGGGCATCGCGCACAGCAGCAAACGGTCCAGAATCTTTTCCAATCGGTGCAGCTGAACATCAACAACCCCAATTTCCTCATCATGCAAGGCCGAATTACCAAGGTTCTCAACATGAAAGCTGTGGAAATCCTTGCCATGATTGAGGAGGCTGCCGGAACCAGAATGTTCGAGGATCGAAGGGACAAGGCCCTCAAAACCATGGCCAAGAAGGAGATGAAGCTACAAGAAATCACGGAGCTCTTGCGAGATGAAATCGAGCCCAAGCTCGAGAAGTTGAGGACCGAGAAGAGGGCCTTCCTGGACTTTCAGCAAACACAGAACGACCTCGAGCGTCTGACACGGGTCGTCGTCGCCCACGACTATGTTAGGTGCCAAGAGAAGCTCCAGCAGTCTGGCGCAGACCTAGAGGCCAAGAAGCAACGCCAAAAGGAGCTCGAAGACTCAGCTGTTCGACTGAAGAGCGAGATTTCACACTTGGAAGAAGATGTAAAGCGTGTCAAAGCGCAGCGCGACAAGGAACTTCGAAAAGGAGCCAAGGCGCAAGCTTTGGAGGAGGCGGTCAAGAAGCACTCTAACGAGCTCGTTCGTCTAGCAACAGTCATGGATCTGAAGAAGTCAAGCATGACCGAGGAGCAAGACCGCAGGACCGCCGGAGAGAAGAGCGTTGTGGAGCTCGAAACGGCCCTCAAAGCGAAGACTGCCGCTTACGAAAAGATCAAGGCCAAATTTGACGCTGCCAAAGAGGAACTCGAAAAGCAGAATCAGGAAGCAGAATCCAAGGAGGAACTGCTTCAGACTCTGCAGACTGGTGTCGCATCCAAGGAAGGACAGGAAAACGGTTACCAGGGCCAACTTCAGGACGCGAGGAATCGCGCCACTGCAGCCGTCACAGAGCAGGAGCAAGCCAAGATCAAGGTTGCACATCTTGAAAAGAGGATCAAGGAGGAGGAGCCTCGCGCCAAAAAAGCCAAAGAGCAAAATGCCGACCTGCTTCGTGATCTGGACGGCCTCAAGAGCCAGGCACAAAAGCTCGAAAAGGAGCTCACCAAGCTTGGTTTCAGTCCAGGAACGGAAGAGGCAATGTACAAGCAGGAGAGCACCCTACAGCAGACCATCCGGGCGCTTCGCCAAGAATCAGATGTCCTGAAGCGGAAGGTTGCCAACATCGACTTCAACTATTCCGACCCTGTTCAGAACTTTGATCGCTCAAAGGTCAAGGGTCTAGTCGCCCAGTTGTTCACCCTAGATAAGGAACACACCCGGGCAGGAACAGCCCTCGAGATCTGTGCCGGAGGCCGTCTTTACAACGTCGTGGTGGATACTGAGGTGACCGGCACGCAATTGCTTCAAGGAGGCAAACTCCGCAAGCGAGTCACCATCATCCCTCTCAACAAGATTGCCGCATTCAAGGCCCAGGCGCAGACCATCGCTACGGCGCAAAAGATTGCACCCGGCAAGGTCGACCTTGCTCTTTCGCTTGTCGGTTATGAGAATGAGGTCTCAGCCGCCATGGAATATGTATTTGGCAACACACTCATCTGTGCCGATGCCGACACGGCCAAGAGGGTAACATTCGATCCCAACGTGCGGATGCGCAGTATCACTTTGGAGGGCGATGCCTACGACCCCTCGGGTACACTCTCTGGCGGCAGCTCGCCCAACTCGAGCGGTGTGCTGGTTACCTTGCAGAAGCTCAACGAGATTTCACGCCAACTCAAAGAGGCTGAGACTGAACTACACGGTCTTC
Source organism: [Phialemoniopsis] sp. UDSM-2020 (assembly GCA_018873225.1). Lineage (NCBI taxonomy): Eukaryota > Fungi > Ascomycota > Sordariomycetes > Thyridiales > Thyridiaceae > Thyridium > [Phialemoniopsis] sp. UDSM-2020. The sequence continues at coordinate 2,621,830 of JAEILZ010000005.1, forward strand.
AGGCTAAGATCTCAAAGGAGAAGTCCAAGCTTGACCAAGCTCGTAAGATCAAGCAGGAGCTTGACCTCAAAGGGCACGAGATTAAGCTCGCTGAGGAGCAGATCAGTGGCAACTCTTCATCCTCAATCATCCAAGAGGTCGAGAATATGAAAGAGCAGATCTCCCAGCTCAAAACCAGCTCTGCAGACGCCAAGAAACGCCAGGCCGAGGCGAACGCCGACGTCAAACGTATCGAGAAAGATATGAAGGATTTCGATAACAACAAGGATGGGAAGCTTGTCGAACTACAGTCCACACTCGATAAACTACGTGCATCCTTGACGAAGAACTCTGCCTCGGTCAAGGCGCTGCAGAAGGAGTTGCAAGCTGCACAGCTGGACTCTGAGCAAGTGGCCGCCGATCTGGCTGCTGCGCGGGAGTCTCTCCAGGAGATTGACCTGGCCATCAAAGCGCAGCTCGAGGAGATCGAGGACCTTGTCAATCAGCAAACACAACTTAAGGAGACGCACGATACTGCTCAAGCGCAGCTCGATGACGAGAGGGCTAAGCTCAATATCTACGATGATGAGCTCCGCGCTCTCGAGGAGGCAACTCGCTCCAAGAACACCCGCATCGCTGAAGAGAGTCTCGAGATGCAAAAGCTCGGCCACCAAGTCGAGAAGTTCAATAAAGAGCAGCAGAACTCCGTGCAGACTGTTGATCATATGGAGAAGGAGCACGAGTGGATCGCCGACGAGAAGGACAAGTTTGGACGCTCTGGCACGCCCTACGACTTCAAGGGTCAGAACATCTCGGAGTGCAAGGCAACGCTGCGCAACCTGACGGAGCGTTTCCAGGGCATGAAGAAGAAGATCAACCCCAAGGTTATGAACATGATTGACAGCGTCGAGAAGAAGGAGATGTCACTCAAGCACATGATGAAGACGGTCATCCGCGATAAACGCAAGATCGAGGAGACCATCATCAGCCTCGACGACTACAAGAAGAAAGCCTTGCAGGAGACGTGGGAGAAGGTCAACGGCGACTTTGGCCAAATCTTCAACGAGCTGCTTCCAGGCAGTTTTGCCAAGCTGGATCCTCCCGAGGGCAAGACGATCAGCGATGGTCTCGAGGTCAAGGTTTGCCTTGGTAAGGTGTGGAAGCAGAGCTTGACCGAGCTGAGTGGTGGTCAAAGGTACGTGGGAGCGAACCTCCCCCTTTTTCCTATCCTTTTGATTCAATCTCATACTGACTATGTCTTTCACACTCAGATCTCTCATCGCTCTGTCGCTCATCATGGCGCTCTTACAATTCAAGCCAGCGCCCATGTACATCCTGGACGAGGTCGATGCTGCGTTGGATCTGTCTCATACACAGAACATCGGCCGCCTGATCAAGACCCGATTCAAGGGATCGCAGTTCATTGTCGTCTCCCTGAAGGACGGCATGTTCCAGAATGCCAATCGCATCTTCAGAACCCGCTTCAGTGAGGGCACGAGTATGGTGCAGGCATTGACACCTGCGGACATGAGGTAAAGCCTTGAAAGCTCGTAAAGAGCTAGGAATGAGGAATGACGGCTGTAATCTCATCACTTCTCGCACGCCCTACTCGGGATTTTCTACTGCTTTTGGCCTTCCTTGTTTCCGATACCTGGCATGACGTGGCGATGGTTGATATGGGCGCGCGCGGTAGGAGTACAATGATTGATTGGTTTCGGGTTTCAGGGTATATAGGGGTTCTATGTTCTAATGCTTTGAGATCTAAATCTTATGGTACACGTTGACGTTCATCAAGAATGTTTCTTCTCCCTCTTCACTGCGGAATGTACAGATGTGCACCGCGGCTCAGTACTTTGACAGACATGCCAACCTCTATTAGGTTTTCCATGTCAGCGCCTGCTGAAGCGTTTTCAAAGAGAGGCGTCAGTTGCATGCCCAGGCAGCCATACTTTGGCGCGCCCTCGTCCACATTACGAAACTTGCGTAGTGACTTGTCGGGCTGGGAGTCATGGCGAACGCCCGTGTCGGGGTTCACATTGGGCAACCTGCATCTGTTGAAGATCGGTGTAAGTGACAAAACTTCATGACAGAACTTTTGTGAGCTGAAAGTCCAGGAAGTTCTGGACCAAGGGGGGACGGTAGTGAAATGGCGGGTAAAGTCAACTCGTGGCATGGATATATTGTGGTGAAAGGGGGTGTGCTCATCAACGACCCGAATCTCTGATGCGCAGGAAGCGGCTGGGTGACATGGGAAATGGCGTGGACCTACCGAACGGTGCGGCATGACACGTGAAATTCGCACTTGTCGGCCACGGAGGAAGACCCTGGCTCGAGACATATGCTTTTCCATGACTCCTCGTCATATGGCTCGCCGCCGGAAGCTGAAACGGAAAACGTCGTCAGCTCATGCGTCGGGGCAGACAGCGATCATCATCCGCAATGCCTCCTCAGCGGTCGTCCTTTCTTTCCCAAAGTGAAGAGAAAATGGAACAGTGGTTACAAGACTTACTGATGATGTTGGCGCGGAAGCGTCTGACGTCGAGCTCTCGCAGTATCTCGTCCTTTGGAACCTGCTTCGAGAACTCTTGTATGCTGCTTAAGCTCAGTAAATGGAGCGGGTACTAAGAATAGAACTGTCAGCGCCGCTACAGGTGTCTTGTGTTCTGGAACCCAAGTCTCAACTGACAGCATCCTGGAGTCCCGTCACCGGCTGATACCCCGCAACCTCCTTTGTCGGTGCGCATCTGGTAACCTCTCTGAGCCGGCTTGGGTCCACACGGAACAGACCGAGCTTGTTGCTCACGCCGAGGTAACGTGCCAGTTCGGGCGGCAGCTCCCTCTCCATATTAAGTGCTGTGATGGTCTCGTTCCATATAGCCATCTGCTCAAAGGTGTAGCCCCTCTCCTTGATCTCGGTCGGAGACGGGAAGTCGACGGGGAGCATGATCTCCATCTCGGGCTGGGCCTTCCAGCCTCGAGCCAGTTTGGCGGCGATCCACGATAGCGTACCCCTGATACCGTCTTCTTGCCAGGGAAAGCGCATAATGACGAATGCCTCGTTTGTCTTGAAACCCTTCCGCTCCTGTTTGGCAACATCCGGCAGCCAGACCTCAGTCTGCACAGTCGCCATGCGAGGGAATTGCCTGATTGTGACGAACCGCCATGAATGCTTGTTCTTTTCTTTATCCGTCGAGTTCAGACCGACAGGGAATGGGCTCTTCAGCTGCGCCAAGGTGTACATCCTGTCGAACATGAGTCCGACAGGAAGGACCCGGGCCTTGCTTAGCTCGATACCGCGGCAAGACTTGACTGGGTACACCCAGAGGCTCTGGATCTTGGGTGAGCCGGACTTCTGCGCCCCATGCTCGGGAGAGAACTGTGTTTTCAAATTGCTCTCGGAAGGGTCGATGCCCAGCTTTGTGTGAGTTTCCCGGAGGGCCTCACTCCTCGACGGCGGGACCGGCGGATACACCAGTATCATAGGTAAAAGAAAACCACATAGTGTAATGAAAAGAATTGATGCCGCAGATAGATTTGTATAAGGCACAGTTTCCATGAGTATACTGTCCATTTTGCCGGTTGGCTTTGAGCGATTCTTCTTTGTGAGTGTTGAGATGATCTTTTGACTGAGACAAAAAGGGGAGAGCGCAGATCTGGTGTAAGACTGAGAGCCCTGGCTGCATCCAGCGCGCAACAACGCGAGACTTCACAACAGCAACTAGAAAGCCCTTTTTAAACTCATGACTCTTCGGTGTATGGACAGTTTCTTCCTTTTTGGTGACAGTAACACACGTTGCCCTTGGGTTGTCGTTGATTCAAGCCTGAAACAGCTTCGGTCCAACTCCTGAGTCTGGTTTACACGGGCAACACAGCTATGATTGGTCACGTGAACGATGTTTCTTTTCGGGGTCACATCACGTGGCAGCTCCACTAAATTTGTTTGTCAACATTGGGGGCTTTTTTGGTCTCTCTTCCTCTTCCAGTCTGGGAATTCATTGACAGTGCCCTGCTTGTCACTATTTACGACTTGTTTGTCTCTGTTGTCTCTAATTAATTCCGGCATATGGGAGTTGTTGGATGCAGACGGCGGGCTAGCTTCTATTTTCGAGCAGATGCTCCCGTCTCATCGTAAATGCTCGATGAACTTGAGACAATCTTGATATTAAGGGCTGTCCACTGATGCGATTGGGTCGAAACACTTTACGACAGATGTGATAAGGCTGAGGGTTCCGCGTTGGAGTGACCAGGTAATACTGCTGCTATTAGCCCTCCTATTTCGGGTTAATTCATCGCCTGATTACCCATTGAATAGCTGCCGTTCGATTTCATTTGGCAAATTTGCCCAAGTCACAACGCTATGCAGAGCAGGTATCAAGAGAGAAGGAGCCTAAAGCATCTGATGAAATAAAGGAGACCACCGATCAATCCAGGCGGAAACCCGCCCCGATCTCAGCGGCGGGCGATCTGGGCATGGAACACGGCGATGCGCGATGCGCAAAACATGCGCTGCACGATGTATCTCGTCGTCTGCACGAGCATTTTGCCAAAAGACCAAGTTTCCGCGTCTAAAGGAGCTAGCACAGAGCAGATGCCGTCGGGAGATTGGTTCTTCTCGCATCAAAGCTGGTCGCAGCGATGAAACCACCAGATAGGCGCTGACGTCGCGACCCATGAATGCTGCAGGAGTGGAACGACAAATTATGCGGCCGTTTACCAAGACAAGTCAAGTTTGACTTGACTTGACATCAAATCCTTTCCCGGCCCAGAGCAGGTGCAGATCAAATGGCACCTGGGCGGCCACAGGATCTGCTGCCAATGCAGGAACAGGACGAGTAAGCAGTAAGCGCCTGGCCAGATGCATCTGGCAAAGTAGCACTGAAAATATTGAATCGTGCGATGCTACCCTGTCTGCTTCGGCCCTCCTCTGGGAATGACCACGTCAATGGGTATTATTGCCAATTCGGATCGAGACACCGGAGCAGTGTTCAAGCCCAAGCCTCAATCAGCACCTTCGTCGCCCATGGAAGGCCGTTTCTAGAGGACGGACGCAACGCCGGAGGCCCGACGGGACGAGTCAACAGTTTTGTGTATAGCATAGTGCAGGGTACGATGAAGTTGGAGGAGCGATTGGCTTGATAGCATGCAGTAGGTCGAATGCATCATGGCGCTGTCGAGATCTTCATCACTCACACCCAGAACAGCTTGACCCGTGCGTTCAGAGTTGGTACTCTACTTGTGGTGGGCAAACAGCGGGCAGGCCTTGCCATCAGGTGATACTTAGGTAGGTAGTGCAACTGTAGTCTCGTCTGACATTCAGATGTCAAACTCTGGACTCTCATGCTGTAGACTGGAAACAGCATCCAACAGCACGCTGGGTCTAAACTCGACCTCGGTTTGTTTGGTGCATCTCGGAGTAAATGCCTGGTTTGTCCAAGCCATAGATGAGGCTTTGTAGAACGGCGGTTTGGGGAGATTAAACGGCGAGTAGTGCCGGACTTCAGTGACAGAAAGCGGTCCAATATATGGGATATCCAGTCGGCGATTTTCTAGGTGATGAAAGAATGACTTCAATCCGGAGGCGCGCGATGCAGAAGGTGAGCCAAATTTCCACATTCATGTGATTGCGGCAATCTCCATTTTCTTGAACAAACCCCCCAGGGTCTTGTCATGGAGTGGCCCCTGTGCGGTCATGACCAGAAAAGGTCGAACTCCCATCATATTAACCGGGAACCCCAGCACTCGTATTTGTTAGGCTCGGGAGAGAACATTTCAAAGAACGCGTGGAAGCTTCGGCGAATCTATAATGTGGATTGATGTTTACAATTATTACAAGGATAGAGACAGTGTTGGAAACTGCTGCACTTTGTAATTGTTGCCTGCTAGGTACTTGCAGAGTAAGTAGTAAGTAGGTTCTTTAGAAAGAACCAATCTTTGACCACATTGCTAGAATCACTTTTCCAGAAACATGCTAGCTGCAGTGAGAGACTCTTCTTCTCTCAGAAACCTGAGTTTGCAGGTGCACAATCGTTGAGATTTGATACCACGGCAAGACCTCAGCTCCCAAGATTTGCAAGGGTCTGGGGTTCATGGTCTATTACAATTCACCAAACTTGTAGTCTCCCGGATCTTGCTATCCCACTGAACAGCGACCCCGACATACCCAAGTAGAGCAATCTCGATCTTGATACACCTTGGCCTAATACCAAGCAGTGCTTGCGCAGGCCCTCGGAATAACAAACTTACACCACGAGCCTGTTGGTGACAGAATGCATATTGGGGATGTCGGGAGTCCAAGCCCCACAGCCATCTGTATTTGATCAGGAATTCTGACGGGTTTGTCCCGATTTGTCTTGAACTAGGTCGATCAATGCAAGCTGAAGGGCGACGCCTTTTCAAGGCGGACCCATGCCAAGACGACAGATTTGTATGCACACCAACTGGATGGCGTATGGTGTTGTGAAATGGGTCTCGAAACCAACTCCTACTTTGTAAATAGTCTTGACTAGAGACGCACCCAAGTGGTTAGGCTGTTGGGTGGTGGGACGGTGCCATACTTCGAACGTCTCATTGCTTCGTGTCTTGTTTCCTAGGCTGGAATTTCGGCCGAGATGGTAGTAAAGGTGTGTGCGTGTTTGGTGGGAATGTCAACATAAACTTTGTCGAGTGTAGGAGTCGAGGCTCACACTAGACAAACTCGTATACTCCCATGATCGCCTGGAATGCGGCTAGTTTGTCTTGGCTGGCTGTCAAAGGAAAGGGAGGCTGTACGCGATGTGAGACATGCAGTTCATGGACGCTCTAGCATGGCATGTCGCTTCTTTGACTTCAGCTGCATCGCTCACTCCGGCAGGTTGTCAGTTCGCTTACGCTCGAGATGACATGAATAGGAACAGATTGGCATCGGGGTGAAGTGCTGGCCGATGCCAAACCTCGTTTGCTGCCCCTTTCGCCGGCCCCTCTGGATGTCTCTTGTGGCAGATCGCAATGTCAACATCGGGGACAACAAAGTTCGGCATGAACAAGACAAGATCAGGACGTGCCTCTGGCCCACCTCAGCTTGGCTAGCGGCCATTCTGAACCCTGCTGCTAGGAGGGAAGAAGTGAGGCTTGGACGTTGTGCATGAGAATGGCCAATTTCAATGTCGAAGGAAGAAGTTCTAGAAAATGAACAACCCCAGCCCGGCCTGATTAGTGTATCCAGTCCGAGTGGCAGGGAAGACCCGAGAGAATGGGGTTGACAGGCTGCTAAAAACGACCAGGCGTGGCACGGGCATGCTGGTGGTAGGTACTTCGTAAAGCGCAAAAGGGGCTGAAAAAGGGCGCCCTGACGTCCCACCGTCCCTGGGGCTTGGGCAGTGGAGTGGATTTGCTTCCAGGGCTGGCTCGGGGGATCCACAGTGCGCTAAAAGGGCAAGAGGGTAAGGGGAATCTGGAAATGATTACACCGACCACGTACGAAAACAGCACAGAAGCCTCCACTGGGCGCATGCGCACAACCATGCACCGTGGCCCCGGATCCCCATATCCATATCCTGGCCCGGTCCCAGCTCCATTTTGTTCCCACATGCCCAAGATTGATCAATGCGACTGGAGCCGTCTTGATGACGATGACGACGGGGGGTTTGTTGTACTGTAATGCTCAAGATGCGAGTACGATACGTACAAAGTAGAAGAAAGCCCGGAGGAAAAAGGGGGAACCTAGACTAAGGTAAAGTATCATCTCTGAGGAAACCGATGCAATTTGCCAATAATTCACGAGGGTACAAGTTGTCCTTTTCCCTGCCCAGGACCAATTGCAGGTAGCTCGTACTGTAGAAAGTACCGTGCTTATTAGACTACCTTATTTTGGAGAAGGCCAAATCGGGAATGTGGCCCTTGCCTTCCCACCTACCTACTTAGGTACTTCGTACCCTTTTCAAGATCCCTCGCATCTGCGTACTCCAAGGAGAGTACATGCTTTACGTGCTGACCTTCTCAGATCCGCAAAGTAAATTCCAGCTCTGCCCACAATGACGCACATTCTTGGCTTTTCTGACACTCACTCTAGCCGCCTTGGGAAGTCCTGCCACGCATGGTCACTGCCCTCCTTATCAACTCGCTTGTTGTCCCCGCCCTGGGCAAGATCGCACCTTGAAGAAGTCAAGTCACTTCCATATTCAGCCCACACGTGCGTTCCTGGCTAAGGCGCCTCATCGTGGCAGACATGCCTTGATGGTACATGTTAGTTGCGTGGATTGCATCATGCATTGACCACCAGGCACTCGATCTGTATCGCACAATTGTCCTTGCTGTGCCTGCCCCGTCTGATATCATCGGTCACCATCGGCCGCGGGAGAGATCCTGGACGTGGCCTCTACGAACCACAGAAGCAGTAACGGCATACTGTCAAGGTCCCAGTGACCCTGTACTCTGGATTTCAGCAAACAGAAATATAATAGCAAACACCAAGCATCTGGTGGTGTTCCGTGCGTGCCGTCCACAGCACAACCATCATGTCGAGCTGGGACGCTGGCTGGGGACCCCTGGTCGGAAGCACGTCCCAAAAGGCTAACCCCTGTCTCAGGCCACACCTTGGCGGGACAAGTACAGGGCTTAAGGGCTCTCCTCTCTGCACATCTCCGAAGCTACCATTGGAATGGAATCTAGGCTTCCTAGGGTAGGGTACCGTACCTTTTCCACATGGTATTTTCAAATTCAGACTTGCCTTCTTGTCATGTACACGGTGATGTTGGCTCTTGCTAACCTGCCTGAGGATATCGTAGGACCCCGGCCTGTCATTGTCATCATGATCTCGGCTCCCATGGGTTTGCAAATGCTGGGACACAGAGCCTCGAGCAGCTGGAGCTCAGGATATATCCAAGCTCTGAGGAGTGGTGGGGTCACTGCCTCTGCAATACGCAAAAGAACAATGACCAGCCAACGTACCTGCAGAGGCGATTATTCTAGCGAAGCTGGATGTCAGACACTTACACGCAAGTCGAGCATCAAAAGCAAAGGACCGCATTCCCCGTAGTTTAGGACCTGTTCCTCCGGTGTTCTAAGCCTTTTCCCAACCACACTCGCTTTGAAAATAGGAAGAAGAAGCGAAAAAAAAACCAACAGCGCTTTCTGAAAACCGATGGTCGAATTCCTTCTTCAGCTGGGACGACCCAAGCTACCGCTGCAACAAGGGTATGTGGGCATGCAAGATGACACCCATTACACTCCAAGATTAGCGGCTTATGCCGAACACTCACGATCTCTACCATCGCGACCGATTTATTTGCTTCAAATATTATTAATCCACGCCTGGTGGATCAAGCACTGAGAGCCAGAGGCAAGCCCGCGTCGAAGTAGGTCATGCTGAGCTCCTTGGCCAGCTTGCGGCGGGCAGGGGATCCTTCACCTAGCCGCCTGTTGATCAAAACCCTTGTTCCTATTTCCTGAGCCACCTTGGCCCCTGCTGCCTCTGACCCATGGCTAAGGTACGACCATCCAATAGCTGGACAGGGGTCTAATATCACAACCATACATGACTTTACCCAGATGGACGTTGAAGTCGACCGTTCATGTCGGACGCCGGGGCAGCGGCGCGGCCAGGCGCGCGCGCAAGCACACCCCTGTCCTTCAGGTCAACGCCACTTAGACTGTCTGGGTCCTTGCCTTGCCCTTACATTCCGCTTCAACGTCACCGCAAAAATGACAAGCTTATTGCGGGATCTGCCCCGGGAAGCTGCCGTCTTCTGAGTCGTGGGCGTGCTTATTCGGCAGCCGGCCTGACGAAGCAGAGTCTCAGAGACAAGACCCGGTGGCTAACCATGCCATGCCTGGTGTCCCCACCCCCATCCTCCCCTGATGCTCTTAATATATTTTTGCAGTAGATGCTGCAAATGTACATATCGTGGAGTCGAGAGCTCATGTACATACTGGGCCAATCCATAATTTTCTCTGTGTTTACTCTTTCTGCACCTGAGCCATCTTAAAAGGGGTCGGCCATATCCTTTTTTGCATCTCTGGACAAGGGGCCGTGAGGGTCAACGTCGGAGCGTTTACTCGATTTGAGAACCGCCCCAAGCAGTCTTCAGACCAACGGCCATATCGGTACATCCTCTTGCAGGGTTAGAATCTTGTTTCTGAGCCCTAGAGACACCTCGTGGTAGTCTTCTCCCGACTCTGTGAATGCACTCCAAAGCCCAGCGCTTGAGCCTGGTGAGTTTCCCCGCGAGCATGCGTTGATGAGACGTGTGTTGTAGGTCAAAATCCCTGTCTCTGCTCTCGAAAACATGTGTAGCTTTGCTTGGGCGGTTATTGATATTCTTACTAACCACCCAGCTGCCATCAAAGTCACTCACATTCTGCACACACGCACATACGACCCTGAACCCTGCCAGATCGTACCCGCATGGCTCACGACTGGACCCCTGGCGATAGACTACTGCATTCTTCCTCTTTATTGTCATACCTTGGCACCTCATAAACACATCGAGCGGACAATCCTTGCGCTTCATTACATGGGCTGCTCCGCGACACGCCTCTACACCCCACAATCGGTCTTGTTCTATTAATCAAGAGTTTCTCCCCCTGGATCTTTCAGGGAAAGGGTAGGCTTGACCAGGTCGCCGTTGATCACACGAGTAGCTCCTTGTTCTCATTTTTCTTGCGCTGCTGTTGCGTCGTCTTCTTCCGTTCCGACAGCTATTCAGTTGGGCACCATCCGCGACCTCGCCAGACAATATCCAACTTCAACTTCAAAAACGAGACCTGTCCGAAGCTAGGTATCTTACTCATAGGGAATACTTCGGACCTTGTTTGTCGATATTCACTATTCCCGCCTGCATGGGCACCCTCCGGATCAGACCAATCTCAGACACTGTACACACCACTTGAGAGACTTTTTTTCTTGCTATATTATTCATCTACTCACTCTTCCTGAGTGAAGAAAGTCCATTCTACCGACCAGAGGCACCCAAGTCACTCAAGTCTTAACTGGGCGGTCGTTCTGCCTTCTAGGGCATAGTTACATCGGCTTAGGCTGGTTGACGACCTCTGCCTGACTACACCATCGTTAGAGCCGGGCAGAAACCAACAGTTTCCAAGGTACTTGATTCTTCCTTCGGACCCTCACGTCTTCAATCCTGGCCCCGAAGCCCCACACTCAGTCATCATCAAGCATAACCCCCCTATCCTTGTCTTCCAAGTCATGTCTACTCTCTAGCCCTAGGGGAGATCTGATCCCCTCTGGTCGCACAGACATTCCTGGTGTTCTAATATAGGTTCCTTGCGCCTTCGCGAGAACATCTATATCCCTTGCCTTTATCAAGGCCCTACGGGGTGTGAGAAACGTCTCGGTCGAAGGCGCAGTCCACCCCTGACGGGCAAGGCGTTTGCAAGATCAACTTAGATACGCGTCTCAACTTGTAACTCTCATCACTGTCCGGCCGGGCGACAGGCGCCTCCATCTCCAGTCTCTTTCTGCCTCTCTTTCTCTTTGCCCTTTGCACGCACATTCCGGCCGCTCCTCATTGACACATACGGGATCTAAATACCCTCGACTTTACCATTTCTAATTATAATCACTAGTCTCAACAGTACGACATAGCTACTAGGCTAGAGGTTACTTGTTGTTGTTGAGCATCGATCTCCTACGGACACCACGACCCGGAGCTATTAAAGGACGTTGATGAGCAGCCTCTATCGCCTCTGAATGACGTCGAGCATGCTTGATCTATGCCAAAACCACAGGCGAACCAGCGAAACCTCTTTCATTCTGATCACCTCGGCCATCTGCACCCGCGCAGCCGTGCTTGAGTCGTTCATAAGCAAACATGGAGCCTTCCAATGACTACTACCAACAATTCCTGACCTCGATATCGGGAGTAGGACCCGATATTTCCTCGACTCCGAGCCCGCAAGATGCTCATCCGCCGCAGTATGGACATCAATCCGCCCCCATGCCTCTTGGGCGTCCGTCGGTCCCGAGTCCGTATCATCACTTTGGCTACTTCAGTGGATTTCCAGATGGAATGGTTTTCAATACTTCGGGTTCGCAACGAGTTCGACGAAAATCAGCACCCGGCTTCGAACACATCAAACACAGAAGGACACGATCAGGTTGCTACACCTGTAGAAGCCGACGTGTTAAGGTATTCCGAGTCCAGTGCGTTACATTTGCAGGTTGAAAGGCTGACACCCTAGCTAGTGCGACGAGGGTCGCCCAATATGCGCGAGTATGAATAACGCCCATCATAAAGTACGAAGCAAGACTGACCATCATCTCTTAGGGTGTAAAAAAGGCAAACGAGACTGTGTATACCCGGAACCACCGGCAGCAAAGCAGTCTGCGGCTGGAAGCAAGAAGGGACAGTCGTCTCAACCGGATCAGAGTCCGGATTCATCCCACGATGACGAAGAGGGGGACACGGAGCAGGAATCGAAACTCGACACCATACTGGACGAAGAAGAGCAAGATTCAGATGCACCATCACACCCAACGTTAGCGTCCATATCAAGCACCCGACGCTCCAGCACACCATCTACTGCAGGGCTACAGAGGCTAACCGTGCGGGCTCGAAGGGATTCGGAGACCCCATCGGCAGAGGGTAACAAAAGCTCCTCTCCTGCGACATCGACAGGCACGAGTAGTTCCCTTCCTCTGGCGAACTTTGCACTACATCCGCTTGGTACCTTGGCAGATACCCCCCATGACGACTGGTCACGGCTCCCGCAGGATATACGATTCTACCTGAGTTACTTTCACGAGAATATGACACACTACCACTACGCCCTGGCCAGCGATAGCGATAACTTCTTCAGAGTTATCCTGCCGAGTATCGCGATACAATCCGAGTCCTTGCTCTATGCGCTGGTGTGCTTTTCGGCTTACCATCACGCTCTCAGCGATCCCAATGGGAACATGGCCCACTTCCTTCAGTATTACAACCAGAGCGTCAGATTGCTTCTTAAAGCCCTCAAGAAGAAGGACAATCATGATATTGCAACTCTACTCACAATTCTGCAGCTTGCTACAATCGAGGTGAGAAAAGATGTATGGCAGTGCACCGGTCTTCAGAAACTAATCCAAGCCTAGGAGTATCTTGGTGACTGGGTCAACGTCATGGGTCACCAGAAAGCAGCTTTCCAGGTACTAACACAGATGTTCACGCCTGATTCAGCTATGCAAAGCCCACATGGTCGTATATCTCTTGCGTGGTATTCTCGATTCGACATCTTTGTTGGCCTGATGGGAGGTTTCGAGACTACTCTTCCTGAAAATTGGTTCTTGGCGTCTCTGGAGTACTATCAAGCTCAAGCTGCCCACGACTCAACAAAGCTCACTCTGAAGTTCGAAGAGTACTCTGCGCGCCTCCGTCTTCTGTCAATGCGAATGTCAAACATCTATGGACGGAGGTCTAACGGATCAATCTCCGATGATGTATATTCTACTCAGCACAAAAGGCTGAGCTCGGAGTTGCAGGAGTGGAAGGCAAGCTGGGATCCCGCCATCACGAATCCGGACTTCATTGTCAAAGACTTCCCTAATAGGGCACCGCTTGATTCGGGCGATATCGTCGACCCTTATGCGCCAGGCGTTTTGTACGGCCACCCAGCTTTCCCTGTGACGGTATTGACTTGCGAATGGCACTCCATCATGATGATGCACCAGTGCCAGTCAGCCTCCGAGCTATCAGACCAGCATATGGCAGAGATGTCCAGACGCGCCTACGCTATCTGTCAAATCTTTGCAACACTCGAGCAGTGGCCCTACACGCCACAGGGAGCCTTGACCATGCTTCAGTCGTGTATTGCCATTGCGACACTATTTCTTCCTCAAGATGAGCGACACCACTTGTGGATCCGGAAAAGATACGCGCACATCGAAAGTCTTGGGTGAGTCTTACTCGAGTCAGCGAGCATCATCGCCTTTCCTACTGGTCTCTCTGTCAAGTCTACATACGCCAATGTCGGCATACAATATCCCTAACGCTCTTTCACAAACGCAGATACATCTTTCCCGCCACAATGCGGAAGCGCATGGCAGAGCTCTTCCGCGACCAGTCATGTGTTAGGTGGTGGCTTCCCAACGACGAAGGTTTCACTCCATTCCTGAGAAGTCTCCGAAGTTTCGCGGATGAACGCAATGCGACAGTCGTATCAGCACAGAAGGGAAACTTGCGAGAGATACGCCATGTCTTCTCTCGAATGCGACTGAAGGGTGGAGACGAAGGATATCAGACGACGGACTCGGAACATGGGAGTTTCGCTGGCAGTGTCAAGGGCAAGGGGAAGGCCCTTGATTGATCAATGCTTCGCAATTCGAGGACTGCCGCCAGGACATGGCACCGAGTCCTGCATTTTACCCTGGCTGCATAAGCAAGGCGCTGCTTACGTGTCTCGTGCAGTACGCCAAATCGCCATACGAAAATCTAAATCTCCTGGTACGTAAAGACGCACACAAGCTAGGATGCAAGTTTTCAACGCCGAGTCAAAGGCCGCTTCATTTCAGCCGACGGTCCGTCACCTCTGATCTCGAACAGATCAAGGGGCCATGCAATGCTGTGTGTTCCTGGCTCCGACCTCGTGGGCTTTTTACAATTTAACCAGCACTTCTCCGGATCGACAACGTTATTCAGCGGGGAGTAATCTTGTAGCTGGGGGAGCATCCACGATATGAAACACAGCAACTTCAGCCGCAGGATGCAACCTCACCAGTGGAAATGCGGACTCGACCGGGCCTCATCCAGGTGTGGAATGAGGACGATCCTCGATGGCTTGAATCAAGACTTCTCTCTGTTTTCTGATAGGCCTGGATGAGTTTGACGATTTCGACGATCCTCTGTGCCGCCAGAGCCAGTCATGCGGCCATATGCAGTGTCAGATCCTGACACTAATGCAAGGTACCCGTAGTAAGGTTTCCCTGTTTCGACATCTCCTTCACACAGACCACAAAGTGGCCGCTCCTCAACCAGCCGTGGTTACACACCAGGGATTGCCGCATTACGGATCGCAATCATTACCTCCTTGCGCATCCCGGCACTACATCACGGATCTGCGAAGAAACACCAGCACCATCATCGGCGCAAGGATTGACCGGGTTGCCATTTGGGAGCAAAAAGAAAGCATTACGGCTCACCGGGACTGATTTCTGGCTAAACACGGCGGGAGAAGTTCAAACAGAGAAACAGAACGCGGTAACCTAAAACCGGGCGTACAAAAAACATGGAGACGATCAATGGGGGCCGCGCGTACCCGCAGAGCCTCCTGGGCTCTGTGCCGACGACATGTCTTCGTGGTCGCACCTGAATTGCGGCGTGCAAGTTCAAGCCATTATCGACGTGCCGCATGCCAGGAACATTTTCCATGCGTGTCTACGCCGGCCTTGCAACGCTTTGCTTTTCGTCCTTCCTTTCCTCCTTGCTGACTACTTTTCATATTATTTCATTCATTCTTCTTGTTTGACCTTGCGGATCCACCCCTTTATTTCTGTCACACGATTTTCTCACGATTATGTATTACTACTACCCCTATTCGCAAACATTTCCTCATTCTTCACATTTCACCAAGCTTGTTCCTTTTTTCTCTTTACGTCCTTTCTTGCCTCCGAGTTTACGGCCTTGTAATATACTTATGTATGATAGATCATTTTAATATCGAAACGTGGAAGGGGTAATGCATCATTCAATACTTTATACAGGATCCAGGCCCTGGATCAAACAATTAGACAGAGCCGAGACTTTACAGTAGAGGGGAACAATAGACTTTCATTACCTGCTGTGCAAGAGGGTAGGGTGTCCAGGGATGGAATCAAGGAAGAAATGTGACTTGGTGACTGGTTTTAGTCCCTTCGATACCTCGAATACCATAATGTAAAGTCTACTTCAAACGACCGCTGCAGCGCTGCCCTGTTCTTGAGATACCAGTATGGAGACACGTAAGGCTACCCCAGATTCATGATACCATGCACGACATATGTATGTCCTTGCATTACTGGGCCGGAGTCCAGTCTAAGACTGTCAAATACAGAAGGTAAAGGGCGCTCATGAATATTATATTACACTCTCACGACATAATGACTGCCCTGAACGGACCACATGATTTCATCCGTAGCGGAAGTTCAAGCCGTATCTTCAGTCTTGGAATCGGGAGCCTGCTCCGACTCCTTCGGCTTCTGATTTTGATCTGGACTCTCCTGCGCCTCTCCCAATCCGGCAGACTTGTCGGCATCCTTCTCGTCTTCTTTCGGCTCTGTATCAGCAAAGTCGTGGACGCTCGAAGACGAAACCAGTGGTTCCTCTTCCGTGTTACCAACGGTGGCTGTAGACTCATCAATTGATTTGGATGTCTCGCCCTCCAAAGTCTGGACCTCGATAGGTTTGGAATCATGCTTTGCTCCAGTGCCCTCTTCCTCCTCGTCCGAGCCTCCAACTTCCACCTCTGTCACCTCGGGTTGCGAGGAGGAAGTCGCGCTCCTGAACCTGTCATCTGAGGTGCTGGTAGCTTCTGGCGCCTCTTGTACCGTTGTCGCATCTGCATCCGGCAACTGGGCATCATGCTGTGAGGATGCTGCTGGCTGGTGTAGGCCACCTCCAGGGCTGTGCTCGACAATGACTGGGACTTCGGCGACATCCGGCTCATCCTCTGCCAAGTCCGGTGCAGATATGCGCATTTCCCTCAGCCTGCCCACAACATCACCATGGTCGTCCTCGTCCTGCTCCATGACTGTCGTAACGGCGCTGCCCGTGGAGGGGCTACTCCTGATATGCCTCCGCGTATTAGTCCTACCGACAGGCTGCAGGTCCTCACCGAGGCTCTCCCTCTGGGCAGGTGGCTTAGCGATGGATGTTGGTGCGAGAGAGGTCCTCTTGTCGCCGCCAGCACCATCTGAAGAGATACCTACGGCCGATGGTGCCTCTAGACCCTCCGCTTCGGGCGGTAATTTGTAGTTTTCAGCTGGCAGCAGGTCGTAGAGATCGCACACCGTCTTGAAGAAAACGTAGAGACCTGTCTGGCCCTCAACACTCCAAAACACACCGCGATGTTGGAACCACGCGTGCGCGAAAATGCGATGTAGGCGCCTGAAGACATTGACGAGGTTCTTGACGGCTGTAGTAGCGCTACTGCTTCCACCGCCGGCCCTCGAGTCTAAAGCCGCGTCCGCGCCGGCCAGTGAGAACCGGCTTGGGAAGATCTTGGGGTTGGTCACGACGTTGGCGGCCCAGTCGAGGGTATGGCAGCAGTAGTCGATGGCACAGCACGACTTGGGCTGGTCGTGTACGGCGCAGAGGAATTGCCATTCGGAGGCGCGCATCTCGGGGCAGGTCGCGGCGCTGCAGGGCGGGGCGTCGAAGAGGAAGCCGACGATGAGGCTGTTGCACTGCGATATGAGAAAGCGGCACAGCTCGTAGAGCCACAGCGTGCGGTCGATGCCCGGAGGCGGTGTTGCCAGGATCTGCGCTGTCTCTCGGTTAATGGGCTGAGTGTTGCTGGCTGTGTGATGGTAGTGCAGAGCCGCGAGGTGCTCTTGAAGTTGGAACGCCGAGTCAAGCTGTGGCCCGAAGGGCAGTCAGTACCAAGGCGCTGTGAGAGCAGATTCGAGTATTTTTCTTTCTGACCTCGTTCAAGGGGATGAGAGGGGGCCCAGCGGCGAAGTCAGCCGCCTTGGTGCCAGGATGTATACGGCGCTTAGAGTTCGCATTGAGGGCCGTCTGTTCCATCTGCTGCGCCTCGAGAGTCATCGTGTTGCCCATCGATGGCGATGCAGGACCAATCTGTATCTCTGCCGCAGGAGGCGGACTCGGGAGCCTCGGCGAGCTCGGCGCGAGGGCAGCCATGGCTGTCGTTTGGGTAGCTGCCAGCAATGGTAGCAGCTGAGGCTGGACAGGGACGCGCAGTCGGCTTTCGAAATGTCTTTCCCTCTGATATCAGATGTCTACAGAGCCTGGCAATAGACTGCACAGGTCTGAGAATATCGCTTTCGCAAGTACAAAGCCGGGATCTAACCCGACACGCGAACTCGGAGTTGGTGTCTGGTAAAAATGCGCGTGGTTTTCTGGTGACAAGTTGTTGCAGCTTCCTCCTTCGAATAAGCTGGAGAGCTCAAGCTCCAATCATTGAGAGAGGCTGGCTGGCGGGTCAAGCTTCACCCAAGCTCAGACTCCCAGCGGCTTATGTAAGTGGCCAGAGCGCTAAACACTCCTAAGCTTGTATCATTCTTGGGGTGGATCTCCAGGGCTTCAGCTGCAAGTAATCATCGCTCTAGCGCCTAATCCTGCTAATCGGTGCCCCAAAACCCGCTTCAGTACAGCACGGGCAGGCCTTCTATTTTTGCCCCTCAGTGGGGTGTCTACCCAAATGGAAAGTCGATACTTGGCTCCAGGTCACTTTTTATGATGACATGAAGGGCGTAGCTGGGGATTGATTTGATTCTAACACCATACGGCATCCCATAAGCCAACTCAGTCTTTTGAAAGCCGTGTGAACAAGGCAGTCCTCAGCCTAAACATTCTTCATAATTTACCCAAGGAAGCAAGTTTTGAGAATATCACGACCTTATATCAACAAGAAAAATGAGTTTCGATGATGATGAACTCCCACCTGACCTGGTTGAGACTGGAAATGAGGTGGCAGAGGAGGAGAAGCCTGTCAAGGTTCCTATATCTATCGTGACTGGTATGTCAAGACCCAAAAAGGAGGCCAAGGTTCAAATTAACATGAACATCACCAGGGTATCTCGGGGCAGGCAAGACGACTCTGCTGAATTACATCCTGACGGCAGAACATGGCAAGAAGATCGCGGTCATCATGAATGGTGAGTCGAAGCCTTGTATGATCCACCTAACATACTCGCTAATGTGGTTTAGAATTTGGTG
This sequence comes from [Phialemoniopsis] sp. UDSM-2020, assembly GCA_018873225.1. Lineage (NCBI taxonomy): Eukaryota > Fungi > Ascomycota > Sordariomycetes > Thyridiales > Thyridiaceae > Thyridium > [Phialemoniopsis] sp. UDSM-2020. The sequence goes on from JAEILZ010000005.1 coordinate 2,640,654, forward strand.
ATTGTAAGTTTTGGGCCGGTCGATTCTGGAATCTTTTCGGCGCCTGACACTCAGCTTAGCCCTGGACATTGAAAAGTCCTTGACGGTCAACAAGGACGGCGAATCAGTGGAGGAATGGATGGAGGTTGGGAACGGCTGCATATGTTGCTCAGTAAAGTGAGAAAACGAGATTGTCACTTCGTCAGAAACAAACAAACACACCGGCTCTTCTAACATTTGCCTTAGGGACACAGGCGTCAACGCTATTGAGTCGTTGATGGAGAAGAAGGGAAAGTTTGATTACATCCTACTCGAGACTACTGGGCTGGCAGATCCCGGAAACCTCGCGCCCCTCTTCTGGATGGACGATGGGCTTGGGAGCACCATCTATCTCGACGGCATTGTTACTCTTGTCGATGCCAAGAACATACTGCGGAGCTTGGATGACCCCGCTGGCAAAGTTGAGGGTCATGAGCAAGGGGACGAGCACGGGCCGGTCATGACAACAGCCCACGTACAGATATCTCACGCCGACGTCATTGTCATCAACAAAGCCGACCTGGTGGACGAACAAGAGCTGAGCCGCGTCCGGCAGAGGATTGAGTCTATCAACGGGCTTGCCAAGATCCACGTCACCAACCAGAGCGTCGTCCCACAGCTAGAGGGTGTCTTGCTAGACCTGCATGCTTACGACAATGTGGAAGAGCTGGATCAGGGCAGCAAGGGCCATAGCCATCTTGACGCGGTAAGTTTCTTCGAGTTGTCGACCCCGCGAGCGCGATGAGGACTAATGATCAAGGTTAGACCATTTCAACAACGTCAATACCGCTGGGTGTGCTCGAGGATGGTGACATTGCGAGGATCGATGAGTGGCTGCGGTCAGTGTTATGGGACAACCAACTTCCGCACGACACAGCTAGTCACTCGTCAAGCCTGGAAATCCACCGGCTTAAGGGTCGTCTAGTCTTGAGCGGTGGTGCGACCAAGATAGTGCAGGGGGTGCGCGAGCTCTTTGAGATCTTCGATGCGCCAGCGCAGGAAGGTCAGGAGCACGAAGCATCGCAGGGGGTGGAATCCAAGATGGTGATCATCGGCAGACACTTGGGAGACTTTGACTTGAAGGGCAGTCTTCTACGACAACTAGGTAGATCATCATGAATCGAATCTAGACGAGTCACCGAAATGGACCTTGAAATGAAAAGATGCGCCAGGATTCGAAGTCGAGGGCGTTGGCAGCTTGAAATAAAATGAGGCGTAATACGGAGTCAACCAAGCTCCAGTGGCTTATGGTCAACTCGGTAGCTCCTGGCAGCAACAGCAAACGGGGGGCGAAGGCGGGGCCTGGTGCACAGACCACCGACCAGGGCTCTGCGCGCTAAGGAGGCGACCAACCAAAGGCTTTGATGTGTTTGCTAGTCAAGCTAGCCTTGGGGAGATTGAACAGCCTTTCAACGACAAACTGCCCGGTGTACACGCACATGCAGGCCTCAGACCTCCAACATCTAGGACAACCGTCGTACTTACCCCAAACCTAAACACTCGCCGCAAGCCTTCGCATACGGCACGCCGTCGCACTTTAATATCAAACGTCGATTGAACCCTCGAGCCTGCCCTGCCCCGAACTGTCGATTACTCCCGAGTCCAGAAGCATGAATCGACCAGGTACGAACCTCTCTTCCTGTTGCACCCTCAGCCGTGCGCCCCGCCGCCTGTTCCTGCTCCTTCCCTCGGTCCTCTACAGCGTGATGTGAATTCTCCATCACGGATTCGGTTTGGCGCCTCAGTGATAGTAGCCGGTCTATCTCGCAGAGCCTCGAAGCCTTCTCGCTTATATGGTGACTTGGGTATGCCGCGCGATTGGACCTCGACGAAGCCCTCGTGTTACCATCAAACACGAAGGTTCTGAGTGGGCCGTATATGCAAGGAGAATCGCGCTGTAGGAATTGGACCGTAGAATAGTGTGGAACTCGGCTTAGGAACACTGCCCTATACCTATCTGCCCATGTTCTTGGTGTTTCAATCTACCCCCCCCCCGGACTGCAACAAGCCTCAGGAAGCAAGCTCAGCTAACAAGCGCCCTTTGCAGCAGGAGTACATCAGTCGCTCAGGGGGATGCCTGCGGGCTTTCAAAATCAACAGCAACAGCAGCAACAACAAGCTAATCGATCTGTTTCTGCAAGGTTACCGAATGGAAAACTAGGTGAGGGCAAAGTGAAGTCAGGCTAAGACACACCTCAACAATGACTGACACGTTTTTCAAATTCACAGGAGGCAACAGTTCTGGCTGGGCATTTGGAGCTGGAGTCCCCATGACTGGAGCTGCTGCTGGTGGTGCTCGACAGCTAGGAAGCAATGTCAGCTTTGCTCAAAGCTTGAGCGGGTCACAACCATCAACACCTCTCGATCTTTCGTATGTGCTTTCCAATCACCTCGCCTTCTGTACATTTATTGCGGATCTGCTGGCCAGTGCTTTCACTGTGCTTTCTCTTGTTGCGATGTCTGCACCACACCTACCCCCCATCACAACGACACCCTCGAAGCCAAAGCTGGTTCCGAGGCTGAAGTGCAACGACTTTCTAATGGACTCGAAGCCCGAGAAGGTGGCTCAAGGCCTGCCTTATGCGCAAGTCCTTAAGGGGTAATATTACACCGTTTTTGCTTCTTTCCCTGCTTTCCATCTCCTCTGCCCTCCCTACCACTCACGCGCTCGGCTTATTACATCGATTTACGTTGTGGGGTTTGACCTGACCATGGCCTCATTGCTAACTTCTACCAGCGAATTCCCGTCACTCTCGAATAATCCGCAGGCATCAAGTGGCAATCCTCCCTCGATGTGGTCCGCGTCTGGCGCGCGCAACGTTGGAGGGCCCCCGGTGCAGCGAAATCAACCCACGCCACTTTCTGCTCAGCAGAATCAACACGAGGATATGTTCGCCTCGACTTCGCGATTATCGTCGGCTCAAGGCTCGTTCCGATTCGGCAACCAGGCCAGTGCTACCCGGTCATCACAGACGCCCCAGAGCGCAGCGGATGACTTTCCCCCCTTGAATCGGAATGTGAATGGCGATATCGGCCAGGAGCGGGGATCGAACATCATGTCAAGTCTTGGTTTTGGCTCCCAGGTTGCAGCATCTGCGGGCGGGTCGCAAACCAGCGCAGGAAACGGTCTTTTGAATGCCTTGTCAGCCAACGCTCGTGCTAGTGAGGCCCGGTCTCCAGTTGGTAAGAGACCCATGTTAGCCCGGAGGCTTTATGGCTTAACCCGCTGACTTTTATTTCAGGAACACGGCCTCAGGATAGCAGGAGCTCTGTAGCCGAGGATGACGCGCGACAAAAGCAGGCTTTTCTCCCAGAAGAGAGCGTAGCCTCGCAATCGCCCCTACCCGCCGGTGCCTCAGAGAGCCATAGCGGTCTGGGCGCTATCGGCAATGAGGGTATTCCGGAGGCGGCAACAGATAACAACGAGGTTCAGGTTCAAGATCCTCTGGAGGGCATGTCCCAAATTGACAAGTGGGGATTGAAAGGTTTGCGTACCTTGATGGAGAAGTACCCCGACTACAATGCCCTGATGATGGGCATGGATCCCAACACTCTGGGCCTAGACATGAACACGAACGAGTAGGTCTTTTGCCCCATTGGTATGTTTTCATGCAATCTAACCAAATCCCAGGCTTCTCAGCGCTCAAATTTACTCACCCTTCGACGATGTTCCGCCGCGCCCAGCCATCCCCAAGTTCCGGATCCCAGAGTGTTATAAAGTCACCAACGTCGGCCCTATTGAGAACAAGATCACTAGTTTCAACGAGGAGACGCTGATGTGGATCTTTTACTCTTGCCCGAACGACGTCAAACAGCAACTTGCGGCGGTAGAGCTGTAAGTGGCCAGCAGCAGCAGCTCATTTGTACATACTCGGTGGCACGACATGCTGACAAATGAACAGGAATAGCCGAAACTGGAGGTGGCACAAGAAGCTGCAAATCTGGCTGACGAAGGACGACATGATGGTACCCCAGGTCTTGAGCCATGCCCATGAGCGAGGCTACTACATCATCTGGGATATCGGCAACTGGCGCAAGGAGAGAGTGAGCTTCCCCCTATACCAATACCCGGATGCCAAGTCAATGGGGCTAACGTGATGACCTGCCAGCGCGAGTTCACATTGCACTATGCCGACCTCGACACCAACCTGGTAGCTGTCGGCAGCGCAGCATGAGCGCGGCGCTCTTGGCTATCGATCTGGCGGGCGAGTCTTGTCTTTGAACGAATTGCTTATGGAATGTCCTCTATCTCAGCGACGATGGCAATGCTCCGGTTTTTGCATGGTTTTTGAGGGTCAACCATTCTTGTGTACTTGACGGATGGGGTATTGGGGTTCAGGAACTGGACTGGCTTCCTACACGCATTGCAGCCTACGGACAGGCTTGCCATGAAATTACATATTCTCTGCGATATTTATGCAGAATGATCCTTGCGAGCTTCGCAACTTGCCTGTTGGTTGGATTGACTTGTGTGAGATGTAAATGGAGTGAAAACACGGTCGTTATCGGAGAGTTATGAGAGTCGTGAGGGTGTGCGATTGGAAACGGGAGGTGGCGTGTGCGCTGCGGTCTTTCCAGCCATGGAGGTATCTGTGGTGGGCGGTTTTAGGCGCACACCCTACTGAGCTGAGTCCTTATCGGCAACGTTGTGCCACTGGACTGTCTGACGATCTCGCCTCCACCTTTCCCCAATAACTAATTCGGAGAAGTTGAAGCGGCTCATCTGGCCCAACGTAGGCTCGCCCCATCCTCATCCTCTTAGGGAAGCCTGCCTTGTGACCTAATCATTCATATCGAGCTTCTCGCTCTTTTGGAGCATTCTCACACTGTTGTGGCTCCACGGTGTCTGGCTACCTACCTGTCCATAAGCGCCTAATTATTCGCGGCGGATTTCAAGTCGCAAAGTTGATTGCTCCGCCCCCGGGAGGGATTTCCAGCAAGTGACCGCACCCCCGTTCCTCGGCGAAAATCCCCCAAGCCAGTCCCTCAACATACCCGACGACTGCCCAGTCGCAATACATCTAGAGCGACGACACAAATACGAACCCCTAAGTAACGATACCAGTATCGGCACGGGAAACCCCACCACGATGGCCGACGACCAGATCAATGTACCATCCCTGGTACTGGTGCTAGTCCTCTCTGGGCTGGTCATCCGGTACCTGTTCTTCTCCCCGTCGGGCGACCAGGCCGGCTCCGGCAGCGCCCAGCAGGGCTCCGGCCGCACCATGCGGGACGCATCGGCGGCGGCGCAGCGGCGCAGGGACGAGGCGGCCGAGAGGATAGTGCAGATGTTCCCGCAGGTGGACCGGCGGACGGCGCTGTGGGACCTGCAGCGCAACGGGTGCAACATCGCCGCCACGACGGAGAGGATACTGGCCGGGCGCATGGAGACTGTAAGTTTTTTTGGAATTGGGGTTGCACCTTCACTCTCGTGTTTTGAGCATAGGGCTGATTACTGTTTTTAGCCCCCGATCACCTTCCAACCTCCGCCTCCCCCGGGAGCCGCCACCGGCTCTTCATCCGCATCGACACAGGCTAAGCCCGCGACGGACAAGCCGGCCCAGCCGGACCTGATCCAGAGGTACAAGCTGCAGGACAAGCTGGCGACGGAGGAAGCGAGCAGCGCCGCCGCCGCAGCGGAGGGTCAGCAGACCGTGGCGGCCGCTGGTAAGGGCAAGGGCTGGAGCAACAACAAGGAGGAGAGGCAGTCGCTCCTCCAGAAGCGGAGGGACGAGATGATCCTCGCCGCGCGGCGGAAGATGGAGGCCAAGATTGCAGCGGAAAAGGCCAAGGCTGAGAGCACGAGCAGCTGAGCGGTACTACCTACACTCGTGCGGTAGGGTCAGTGTACATGGGGAATAGGGAAACCGTTCCGCGTGTCTTTGAGTGTTCTGGGGATTGTGGATAGCGAGTAATAATATTATGAGTATATTCTATGTTACCCCCTTACTCCCTCCGTCGAAACTGTGCTAGACAACATGTCACAGGCCATACATGTCATGTCAAGTGGGTGTCAAAAAGGTTAACGATTTAGGATCAATCTCTACCCAGATTTTTGGGAAGGAAAACCGTCGGATACCGTGCAGCTAGAGATCGAGGAATGCAACTTGATAAGTAAGAAGGCTGTGCAAGGCTACCAAGGCAAAACGCACAAAGACCGGGGAGGGCTTTCAAGCAGTTGGATCTATCGCAATTGGCTCGGGCGTCTTCATGGACTTGATCTCCTCGACCACCCTGATGTGCGTCCAACCTCTTCCTGCAGCCGTCAACCCGAAAGCGAATCCCAATGTGTAAGGCTCCTTGCCCATGGTTAAGACGGCTGCCGAGACCGCTACCTTTGCCAACGCATTGACGTATTCTTCAGGGCACCGGGTCCACGGATAGGACGCCTTACTGATCGCATAGATGTCGATGTGCATGGCCACAAGGCCGATGGTCTGGGTGACTGCCACGGCCGCTTCGGCGCAGTTTCCGGCGTGCTCCTGCACCTGCGCGAAGATAGGGAAGCACCCCATGCCCCATAGGACGAACTTCCATCCAAAGACATCATCCTCAGCCGCCTTGAGGGCAGTACGCATGAAGTCCTTGTTCCAATCCTTGATCTCCTTGACCTTGGCATAGCAAACGGCCAGTCCATGCAAGATCCAAGGCACCAATTTCAAGACGATCTTCAAAGCGATCTTCCCGACGACCTTCGCGACGATGATCGACTTTTCCTTGAATGTTGGATCAGGCTTCGGGATGTCATCCGCCGGTTGCGGTTGCTCAGGCTTGTCGCCAGCAGCCATGGCTTTAGGAAGTTTATAGCCGCATGTGTATACTAACAGTGCCAATGGCAGTAAGGCCTGGCCGATCTTTACACCGATTTTCCCGGCTTGTGCCCACCAAGCACTGGCAAACTGCTGGACCTTGTGTTCGACCGGACTTTTATTCTCTTTGGAGCCCCTAAAGCTTGCGAGAGGGCCCACAGCTTTGACGTCGCTGAACACGGACGCACCCTGGAGGTTCACAGGGGATAGCCCGAACCCAGCTGCCTTCATCGAGGCCGTCGGTGCTGCGGAATTTGACATGCCATCAGTTTGTGAGCTCGCAGTGGATGTCGTGGTGGCGATTTGTGCCATGTGAAGGTCCAAGGTGCCTTTGAGAGCATCGAGCTTGACCAGTTGCTGATAGTCCGTGTCGTCCTTGGGCAGTGGTCCTATGTACTTCTTGTACGCGAGAGTGGCGGGAATCGCCAGGATCAGGCATACGGCATCCAGTGTGGAAATTCGAGGACTTCCTGTGAGCCACTTGTATAGAGGTCCAATCACAGGGATTTTGATATCGGCGTTCATCGCGTTGGCCAACTCCAGAAGAATGTCGCTGAGAGATCCCAACATGGCAGTGACGGCCTTCTGGATCACTCCAAGAGCATCGGAGGCGAGGTCCAGCCCGACCTTCTTGATGAGCGTCTCCAAGTCAAAGCTCGGGTTGCTGAGAAGGTCTGCAATGTTGAATCCGAAGCGGATTGCCAACTCGGTCAGACTATCGAAAATGCCGGACATCCTCTTAGACAGCCGGTCAAAAGACGTCTCGCCTTCGGATCGTGGTGGCAGAGCACCCTTGCTCTCTTCGACCCCTCCGCTGTGTGCAAGATGATATGCACCATATTGCATCTGTGGCGACTTGATGAAATCAGAGAGTCCTGTGTCGTTGATGCCGCCAGGAGCAGGAGGCGCATTCGAGAACTTGATATTGGCAAGCTCTTCTGGCAGCGGCTTATTCTTCAACTCCTGTACCTTCTGACGCAGTTCCCGGAATTTCTCGTCGGCCTTGCTCTCGAGACTCGCGAAGACGTCAGAGCCCATGATGATACCAGCTGTGGTCATGTTGACAAGGGCATTCTTCACAGCCAATATATCCTTCCACGGGAACAACTCCTCAAAGAGGTTCTTCACGGCCTCCCAGCCCTTGCTGATGATCTCCAAAATCTTTTGCAAGGCGGCGGCAACCTGAGGCAAGTTTTCGATCAAAAATTCCCACGCCTGGCCTGCGATCTTGACCACGAACCTCCATGCATTTCCGACCTGTGTAACGGCCCATTCGAAAGCGTCTTCAGCGGTCTCTTTCACCCAATGCCATGCACCCCATCGCCGGTCTGAGACACTCATGAGTGATTTGTTTGTACCTGAAGCGATGTTTTGACGTGCGAGTAGTAGATCCTGAATCGCCTTGAGTGCCTTCTTTTCGTCTTCCACACTGAGCCCGTCGCGGATGAAGGAGGTGCCGTCAGGCAACTTCAGTGCGCGAAGCTTGTCTACGCTATTGACCTTCGATAGCTCATCCCAAAGCTTCTGCATCGGATCTACCGTGGTCTCCAGCCCGCCTAGTGCAGAGGTAGCGCTGCCTGGTACATCTTTGACAGTCAATATCGGAGCAGCAAGTCCATTTGCCGGGATGACCACCGTCAAAGAACCTTGCTCGTCGGTCTTCACCTTGACACCGGAAGGCGATCCCAGAACTGACACGCCGTTGACAATCATCTCTGTCCCGATCGAAGATGTAAGCAAGAGGTCTTGGTGGATCATCGGCTGCTTTGAGGCATCTTCCACGTTGATCGTAACAGTATGAGACAGATACTCTCGAACTTCATCGGAATCAGGAAGCATCACATCAACGGGCGCCTGCCACATGCGCGTCTCGACACTCTGATGCAGCATCTTCACCCTCTTGCCGGCTTGGTCCGCAATGAAAACCTTCTGACCAAGCCTCGAGTTGTAGACCGCTGCAAAGCGATCACTGTCATGCCGGTGTTCGAGAAGAGGCAGCGGTGGACACAGGGCTTTCGGAGGACTCTTAGTCTCCTTCTTGTAGATCTCAAATTCTTGCCAAGAAAGAAGGGACTTGGTGTCGAGCGTCCAGATTGACAGCTTGTCGCCGGCCTGAGCGATCGTCATTTGCTTGGCCGCGGCACCCTTTGCGGGAAGCAGAGCCCCTGGAGCTTCATCGTACGGGATCGGGGTCCTATATGGTTTCTCAGACTCGGTGAAGCACTCAACAGCAGTACGCCAGAGAAGTTTGTCCGAATAGACGACAAGATCGGTCCACCCTTCCGGATTGTCGAAAGAAGAAATAACTCGGGCACCATCAGGCACTGGCTGCTCAAATGGTTGCACGCTCGGTGTCTTCAGGTCGAAATCTAGGCCGACGAATCGTAGCTGCAGTTTGGCAGCAGTAGACGCTTCCCTGTAAAGGACGAAGAGTCCTCTGTAGCTTGCCTTGTAGTCGGGATTCCGGTTTCCGATATTACCGATGCATTTGCTGATTATTTCACCTGGGTTGCAGGGCATTTGGAACAATGGTTCCCTGGCCCAGGATCCAGTCTTGTTGCTGACCGTGACAGACCAGATGTCTTCCGTTGACTTGCCAGCAAGCTTCAGGGTCAGGTAGAGTTGTGGATAGGCCGCGTCTGACCTGTCGTTCCCGTTTCCCATGAGGATGTCGCTGACAGTAACATCGCCCAGCTGACCGGTGTAAACACTACGCCTGAGTGCCTCTGGGTCGAGCCATGCTGCCCCCTCTGACGGTATCGGCCGGACGACATGGAGAGCGTCATTGCCGTCGGCTCTGCTGGCAGCAAAAGTGAGATGGATGAGATTCTGGCGACTCTGGGTGACGGCGAGAGCAGTGATTCTGGCTTCCTCGTCGAGACCGAAACTGGTGCTCAGGTTGATGAGTTCATTATGCCCATCGACGCCTTTAACAACGAGACAAAGCTTGGCTCTGCTGTCAATGGAGAAGATCATGGGATCGCCGTTCTTGTCCTCGACGACGAAGAACTTGCCCTGCAAGGACAGCGTCGTTGCAGGGAATGCATTCTGCATCATCGCGCATCGTGAAGTTATGGTCGCCATGGCGTGACGATTGGCAGAACAAAGTAACAATATAGAGACTGCCAGCTATCGGTCCAGAGTTCTTGCAAGGCGTCCATCCTTGCTACTTAAATCCTCATGACGGACAAGGCTCAGTCTGCAGCGCGAAGCAGCTGCCGCATCCTCCCAGTCCGCCTACGCCCGGCCATTGCCATCTTCACGGACAAGGGTGTGTCAGAAAGATTGTCGCTTTTCAATCGAGCTCTACCCAAATTACTAACAGATTGAGACCAATTCAAGCTTTGGTAGTGGGATAATCCTAGTTGATCAGTTAGTAGTCGAGGTAACTACATGCGTAAGGAAAACCGTCAAGTTGTCACCCACTTGACGGAGTAGAAACACAAATACGGAGTAGGGAAATCGAGCCATTCGCAATGACACCCGCTCAGCTCGGGAAGGCCCGCAGGCTTTTACTGCATTGGGCGATGGCCAGCTGAGAAGCAGCCCTGGCGTGGGCTGGACCGGACTATTTCTCAGTAGTCTCCCAATTGCATGTAAGTGCCGAGCTAGGATCATGCTCAGCTGGGCAACGACCAAAGTGCTCAGACCTATCTCAGTCGCAGCGTCTCTTTTGAGTATCAATAGTGTCTTTCCTACGATTCCAGACCAAGCTCAGCTCGTGCGAAGCAAGACATGCAGATATCTATTCACTGTAGTTTTCTGCAGGCCTCGTCAGCTGCGATGGGCTCTCGTCTAACAGCGCCTGATGCGTGCATTGGATTCAATATTGGAACGTTCGAGAACAAGCCCAATGTCCAAGCAAGTAGTATATCTACATGAATGATCTTGTCTCGACGGGAGAATATCGTAGTCCACAACTGGCAAGCTAATCCCTCTATCTTTTCGACCTCTCAGAACACCATCATAACTCCCTAGACGAACATGGCTGGCGTGGCAACAGATGCCTCCCGGATGGGAATCACTCTTCAGGGCTACAACCAAGTCATCGCGCTGTCTCAGGCGAATATCAATGAGACTCTTCGTCGACATTTCTCCGTTCTCGACGCTGAGGATAAGCTGAAGGAGTCCATATTCAAGGGCCCAACTGGCTTGATAAGTACCAAGATACTTACTCCAAAAATTGAACTCATTGACAAGGAAGATGGAGATCGCGCCCTCTATGTTGTACGCCTTGGCGAGGGTTCATTCAAAGGCTTCACTATGATAAACGACGATTTCGTGCCCATCAAATGTCCTACAAACGGCTGGGAGCTGGCTTTTGATGTCGACTTTGCTTTCAAGCCTGCTGTGAAACTACCCAAGGACGTCCAACAGCAAATTCCTCTCCCTGGAGGTTACTCGGTCGAGCAACTCATGATCAACTTCGGCGATGCGACTCGGATCTTCCAGCTCAACCTTGCTCGGTCCAAATTTCCCGTGAGCGACGAAAAGAAGGACGAAATAGATGCTTCGATCCTGAGGACTGCCGCAAAGGGGTTCGCAGAAACCTATCTGGATCAGCTCAAGGCCACAGACAGTCACTGCATCCTCGGATATGCTATCAAGTTGGACGAGAAGCCGAAGGACCTCGAGGCAACCTTCGTTCCTACTGCGTGCAAAGTGCAAATCGTTGGGCATCGTGTCGGGGGTGATGCAGCGTCCTTCAGATCAGACAACCCTTACAATGCGTTTTGCTTCACCGAGATGACGGACAAGCGCACAATGCCAAGCACGGAACTCAAGTACTCGGGCAACTGGTTCTACGAGTCAATTGGAGGGACCATGGCCATATCTCGATCGACTTTCTGGGATTTGTTCATGGTCCCCAAGATCGAGAACGCGCACGTCAAAGCAGTGGATTCTTCGCACAGCATTGTCAACGCATTGGCCGGTCCCGATTTCAAGAGGAGTTGGCAGCTCGACAACTCCGAGCCCACGCGGGCCGAGAAATGCGCGAAGCCCTCGGGCCTACCAGCGCTCGCCTACGGAGCCATGTACAAGTCTTCCAACATGGAGCATTGGAACAAGAATGCTTCCAAGGTGGTCAACTTCTTCTTCAAACCGCGCTGCACCATCAGCACAACCGCGGAACCCACCAAGCGAAAAGGCGAGATTGTCTTCACTCAGGAAGTTGATGTAAGCTGGGAGCAGGGTGCCAAGCTGTTGGACGGCTTTGATTTTGTGGCCCGGTCTTTCAACGTGAACTTCTCGGGCAGCATCGGCCTGACCATCAAGACAACGATCACTTTCAAGGCCGTCACAAGCACCGGTGACCTACAAGTCGAGTCGAAGAGTGACACTACTCGCGAAAGGTACGATGAGCCCAACTTTCGCATTAGCGGCGTCAGCAGCAGTCTTTTGCCGGACGACTTCCAGAAGGAGATGAACAAGTTCGGCGAGGAGGCTTTTTCATATTACAGGCAAGCGAAGGAGCTGCTGAATACATGGGTGCAGAGCAGGCACGAGGTGTTCAAGGACATTGCGAAGGACCTCCAAAAGGATTTGAACAACTCGAACAAGTTTGTATTCCCGGGCAATGGGACGTTTGATATGAAGGATCCTATATTCAGTGACGAGGGAAACCTGATGGTTGGCCTTAGCTACCGGTAAAGGATAGCGAAAAGTACCTAGAGCCTACGTGGTGGAGATTGAAGCCCTTAGATCTACCGGCACTTATAATAACACACGGCAGTATCCAAGACCATCGTTAATGGGTCGGCGTGTGCTGTAAACAGTCTTGATGACAAACGCTTGGTTGAACCGCTGAAATGGTCTGAGATGCGATGTAACGCGAGACCAATCCGGCCAGTTCCGGAGTCTTCACATGAATTTGATAGGGAAGGTCATGAACCGAGCAGGTTCGAGATAGACGCTGATCATCGAGGGCCTGCTCCGAGAAGCACAGTGGATAAGCTTTTATTGCAAGCTTGAGTTGCGTCAGTCCGTACCCGGCTTCCGTGCCGCGTCAGATTCTTCAACGCCGGCGTGCCGTTTTGTTCCGGGGATGCACAACATCGAACCGCGACCCCAGAGGTGATCCCGTATCGCGGATTCATGCTCAACCTCTTGGAAGCGGATATGCTCCAGTCCTAATCTGGCACATACCCACGTTGGCGACAGGATGCATCGACAATCTCATTGCTAAGATATCTAAGCGTCCGTTAGTGGGACGGCGACGAGGATGAACGGTTGGGACCGGGAGCGGACAGGGGGGTCTTGATGATCGGCTATTGGCGTGATAAGAGACGGCGGCGGCGACAGGAGGCTAGATCGATTGACTTCCCCACCATGATCTTCACATGCTTTTTCCAACGAGATGGCGACTCCCTTGAAAGACCCTTTGATTATTTTGACTCAAGTTCAAATTCCAGCCTCGAAACTTTCGTGGCTGCTTTCTCGACTCTGGAAGGAGGCTGCTGCTTCCCGTTCTTTTCCCTCCGCTCGTCTTGCCCATTACTTCTGCACACTGTCCGCGACAGCCTTTTAGACTTGGGGTCGATTTTTCACTATACTGTACAGATGAAGTGATCCATCTTGGTTTCTTCACTAACATTTCCTATCTCATTCCTCATACTCAATGCGGCATTCTTAACGCCAGAAACCATCTCTTCTCTATCAACTTCACACAGCGTGCTACGACCTCGGTCATTTATAATACACACCTAGATCTCAGTTCACAGATTCCTGAAAGGCAAGGGAGCCCACCGTTTGACAGACACCCTTTCCAGGTCTCACCTACAACCGGGGTTCGCAACATGGCTCTCCCGTCTGGAATGCCGTCGATAGAGCGGGATCTTGGATACCACTTCCCGACCGCGTCAACAGATACAATGGCTCACGGCACCCCTTCATTGCTTACCGCAGCCTTGCCCTCTTCAATCCAGTCTCGGCTACCATTCATATCTTCCATCCGGAAGACTGTCGCCTCGCAGATCACTTCCTGGCGTTTCGAAGGCTCGACTGCTCGCTGTAGCCAAGCGACAACTCTCGAAGTAGAAGAGACCATTGCCGCCCAGACACAGAACGGCAATCGAAGAAGCGCGCGACCGTACACACCGCCCAGTAGCATTGACGAGTACGAACCCGAGTCGCGTTCACCAAGCCCATTAGAAGAGATGATGCGCCAGGACCCCAGGCAATTCAAGCGCCGGTCGCTAGAGTACCCCTGCAGAGGTTACGGTGGTAACGGGGGCGGTAGCGGTGCCGCGGGAGGTGTGTCTATGAAGTCTGCCTCGGGCGTCGACTGGAAGTATGGGAGCCATGGTCAGTCTTGCCAATATGAATACCCTAGCTGTCCCTCCTCGGCTGCTAACCCAGATCACAGGACTCAAGTTTCTCGAAGTGGCGGTCGCAGAGGCTGCGCTCAAGGACACGGCATATGACTCCGATGCCAATTTTGAGCGTCAGGCCTATATCGACGGCGTTATCTACGCCCTGAGAGGGCTGCCGCCAGACCTTGATGATGCCGAGATCCTAGCCTTACGGCGGTCTTCTCCAAACCAGGTCAAACTGTTGGGAGCGGGAGCCCCTGTTTCTGCAAATCGAGGCAATGACAAGCGACCCTTGGCGCAAAGACTGACGCAGTGGCTCGTCATGAGATTTTTTATTCTGCTTTCCTACGTGGTGCCCACGATAGCCTTCCTCTTGGACATCTTTGTCCAGCTGGACCGGAGGTTCAAGATCCCCGAGACTGTTGTTACGTGCTCGATCTGGCTTGCCGGAAAGGTCCACCGTCGCACCGTAGGGGCTTACCTGGCATTCTGTAGCATCGATGACGGTAGAGTCGGGCAGGCCATGGGTGACGGCGCTGCTTATCTCGTCGATAGCGTTACGCGCGGAGTTCGCGACGGCATCTCGGAGGGCATTGGCGTTCTCAAGAACTAGACCATGGGTGTGTCTTTTCTAATAATGATAATGACTTGTTCTTCGTATATAGAGCGGGTAGGATACTGGCGTATCTGAGGGCAATTGCTTTCCCAGCGCAATAGATCATCTGAATTCAACAGCGGCCTCGAGGGTTTCTGGCCGAGACCAACCTGCCAATTCTAGTAATGATGAAGGTTGAATCTTCCTTTCTAGATAAGAAGAAGGTCCTTGGTTTCACTTGATACGGAGTACAAGGTGCATGTCACTCAGGATCGAGATAATCGGGTTGTTAGATGAGAAGGACGAAGTGGCTGGCTGGCACGTCGGCTAGCTTAGTCTTGGTGGGCGGGCGAACCCCTGGAGCCGCAAGGAGTAGGCGGAGCCCGTTGGCCGTGGGGCCGCTGTAATCAAAGTACTGTTGCTGTCGAGCCAAGCCTTAGTTAATGAAAATGTACCCATTCTTTCAGCGAGGATTACGTTGTCTTCTCAGTTCCGTCTCCCCCTTCCATGCCAACCAACACACAAACGACGACAAGGCCTCTCCGCCGAGTGTAGTATTTTCTGCAGCTGTCACAAGGCTTGTCCCTTTGACTACCAATCTCCGCTCCTATCGCAATTCGTCCGCATTGATTCATCGATCCATTGCGCTTTGTATTCGACATCTTCCCCAGATTTCACAGGGGAGCGTCGGCAGGTAGCAGCTTATCGCTTTCCTGACTAGCCTCGCACCATTGACGCAATCGGCCACCACCAGATACGGCGACCGTTGCCAACCTCGAACTCGACGGCCTCAGTAACACTCTGCAAGCTCCGGGTGACAGATGCAGCTCTAGACTCGATCTGATGCTTACAAGGAACCTCTGGAGCCGCGGTCCTGCGACGACCATCGCCAATGTCTTCCTCGACCGCACTCGTTCCAGACCCCGACTCCGCCGCCCGCCCGCGTAATCGCCGACTCGTGTCCACCGCGGGCGCTTCATCCTCAGCTTCGGTCTTCTCCAGCGCCAATGCGAGCCCGTCGCCCAGTCGGGGCGTGAGCCCTATCCCCTCTGCGCGCATAGGCCGGCCGTTCGCCGCTAATGGGACCGGGACGAGGCAAACAGGCGCCGTCACTGGCACGGGGAAGGGTACGGGGGCTGGCAAGGGTTTTCTTGACACGAGCTGGTCGCCGAGCTGGGCGTCAGTCTCTGAGTTTGCGTCCTCACTGCTCGGCGATGCCTACAAGAGCGACAACGAGAGCGCCGGGAGTCGCAGCGGGAGCCAGACGCGGAAACCCATCCGGAGGACGACTGGTACGAAAGCTGGCGGCACCTGGGGCCCCGCACCCCCAGACAGGTCACGTCCGCGTGCGGAGGATATCGCTGCTGGGTCATTGGCGGAAAGGGAAGCGGCATTGAAAGCCATTAAGACAGCCAGCGTGCTAGAGAGCCATCCTGGGGTCAACGGAGGATTGGATGTCACGGGCAAATTTAAGCGACGATCGTCCGAGGAGGACCTACAAGGGCTGGCACAGAAGCAAGAGATTGAGGAACATTTGGTCTACATCCACCACGTCCAGCCGACCGATACTTATGCCGGGATCGTATTGAAGTACAAGTGCCGGGAGGACGCGTTCCGGAAGTCGAATGGGCTCTGGTCCCGGGACAACATTCAGGTCAGGAAGTGGCTGGCTCTTCCCGTTGATTCGTGTGAGATCAGGGGCAGACCCAGCGAGGGCCCTTCATATTACTCCAAGAAAGTCGATTTATTGGCTCCGACGCCAAGTGCCGAAGAGGGTGGTGACGACTTCTTTGGTACCAGTTCGAATGGGAAGGCAGCTGAGCGCCCAAAGCAGGAAGAGGATGAGCCACCGCCTTGGGTGCACGTGAAATGGGTGACAGTTGATGGGTTTGCTGAGCCTGTTGAGATTGCCAGAGTCTCTCGGCGATCTTTGGGATTCTTCCCACCGCGGAGGAAAAAGAGTCTACATACTGTCTCAACACTATCGACGCCCCGGCAATCTCTTGATGTGCCACCGAGCGGCAGTCCCGCTGCTGACCTTGCGGTTGGTAGTCCAGCAAGTACTCGCTCTCGAAGTTTAAGTGGTGCTGGACGGCCGCCTCTTGCCAATGCTTACGGGAGTTCAGTTTCAACAATAACAAGAAGCCGTGGAGGGAGTGGTGGAGATGACGTGCGGCCTGTGTGGATGCGACGCCCAGGAGGTGTTGGTACAATGGGCAAAGGCGTGCGCATGCCTGGACCTGACAAGGATGCGTTTAACTCCTGGGCCAAGAAGCATTTACCAGGACTCAACATCGAAAACCTTCCCTCCATGTCAATCATGGGATCTGAGACGGCGCACTTTGGATTTTTGAAGGACGGCTCAGGCATAGTAGAGAGCCCCTTCGGGGATGGTCGTGACGCTTCTACCACAGTTCACCAGCAAGGGAATGGCTTGGATAAGGCTGCGGCTGCGGTCGAGACATGGCTGCGCACTGCCTTTGCAAAGAAGCCAGGGACGCCCAGTCTAGGACCGCGTCGCGCCAGAGTGGACCAGGGTCTCGGCGACCTCATCGAGCTTGAAGATACCAACAGCGACGATGGAAGAGGAGTCGGGACTTTTGACGCTCCTCAATCCGGGCTGCTCAAGACGCTGTCGCAAACTTCATCTGCAAGGAGCGATGGCGCTTCATCCGCCAGAGGTCGAGCTAGTGTCGTCAACACGTCTAAGGGAAAGAAGGCTGACTGAGTAGAGTGATTGGGCGGTGGAATTGTTCATATCAGCATTAGAGGCGTTAGGGAGCTTGGCATCTGTCCGTCTTGTATATACCTATTTGACAAAGAGGGGGCTTTACCCATAGCAATGCGAGCTCGTAAATAATTATACAGACAATGTTTTCAAAACGGTACTTGTGAATTCCTTATACCAAACACACGAAGTACCTTACTATATGGAGTGTGGAATTCACATGCAGCAGTGTTGGGTCTGGATAAGGGTTAGGGTCTCTGATATGCAGGGAAAGTTGATTGTCGTGGGGATTGTCGCGACACCCACCCCCTTCGTAAGCCGTTCCCAAAGCCATAGCACTGCTCTCGGCACACTTTTCGCATGATGTCACGGGCTTGAGGCTCCCACGAGACGAATTTACAACTTCACCGCTCCCGTTCAGGGGCGCGCCGAGGATTACGCCATGCCGATCTGTATCGAGTGTCGATATCCCGTCAAGACGCTCTGGACACAGTACTCGGGTGTTGGCGACAAGTCAAGCGGGCATAACATACGGCTGACGGTGTGCAAGAATTGCGGTCGCTTCTGCGACAAATATGTCGAGCATGACTTTGTCGTGCTGTTTATCGACCTCGTCCTGATCAAGCCACAAGTAAGGACGACAGCAATGCCTCCCAGAAGGTGCTCATGGCGCGGGGACTAATTCGCGGTCTTGCTAGGTCTACCGACATCTGTTACACAATACTTTGATGCGCGATGGAGACAAATTTGATGTAGGTCTACATAATGCGATTATTTGTAGACCGGGAACCGCAAGCTGACATCTTTAATCCTCTGCAGCCAGCCATTATCCGCCTCGGGATACTGCTCCTTCTCTTCGACGTGTACTTGACCTGGGCCCGGATCGAGAAGCAGTCTAGTCCAGGTCCTGATATCTCAGATGGTGGCAACTTTGGACGATTTGCCCAGGAACCTATCGTATTTCAGTACATATTCTTTCGTACGTCTCCCCTCTCTACGCTTGACTGTGTAGCTCATGGCAATATCTTGCGTTGTCTGACAATCGTTTACAGTAATACTTTGTTCACTCTCCACCCTCGCCTTCCACCTCGCTATCCGCTTCCTTACCTCGAGTCCTCTATCGCCCCTTGCCTTCTTTGGCATCCTACACACCTATCCGCGCGCCAACTCGGTCTCGACAGCCCTACTTGTTAGCTCCTCTACAAAGCTGTTCCCGATCCTCATGGTCATATGGGAGTATGACGTCCCCGCCGCGGCGCGATCGCTCGGGTGGGCAGTGGTCGTCAACAACGTCGAGGCGCTCAAGATCTTGCTCGACTGCGGATATGGCGTTGCCGCCTTGCTGGCCATGGCTGGCGCGCTGAGCCGATGGGCGGTCGGGAGGGGTGTCCTGTGGTTTGCGGGCCTCGAGGGTGTGGACAGTGTCGCGGGCAGCAGCGTCGCCGAGGACGGCAGGGCGCTCTGGGCAGTCGTGCTCATGGTGAGGGACTGGTTGGGTCATCTAGCCGTGGGCTAGTTCAAGTATAATAGCAGACGCCATGAATTAACGACACGAGCGTGCATTTTATGACACAATGGAACGAGCGACATCTCGGTTGCGATTCGTACATGTCTTTTGTCGAATCATGGCCCTTGATTGACCAGTAGCTTCTAGAATTTGCAATATTTCCCTTCTTGACCCCTGAACGCCGGCGGATATGTAAATGTGACAATGTTATGATCATACAGCCCTCCCTACGACCTCTCATCTGATACGTCGTCTCGAGTATGTCTCCATCCACCCGTAGCAATATTACCCAACATCTCTCTGCTCAGTGGTGCATGTACTTTTCTCTCAGGTCGGATCGTCTCGGCGCAATCAACGGGTTCAGCTGTGCGAGGAAGGTGATTGCCCACATGAGGTAGCAGCATGTAATGGCAAGGATGAGGGACGAACGCCAGAGCCTGAAAGGTAGAGCAGTGTCAGCCTCTTGGCCATGATGATGAAGGGGGTAGAGGGGCTCCAGATCACGTACACTTGGTTCGCTCCCTTGGGCGCGAATATCCATGCGGCGGCGCACATGGCGGCAACGACCACGAAGCCGATGATGACGCTCCAGCTAGATGACGAGGACAAGTCAGCGCGCGTTGTTCACTGTCGGGAGCAAGCAAACAGTCAGTAGGGGCGGGCATACCCGTTCGCCATCTTGACTCGCTATTGAATTGTTGTGCGAGGTGGTAGTGTAGCTTCGCGGTTGAAGATGCGGTGTTGCAGGCAACAGGGAGCGGAGAGCAATATCAGTGGTAGTTGGCAATGAAGCTCCCCAGATGTCTTGGCGCCAGCGACACTTCAGCGGCCCGGAGCTACGCTTAGTCATCCATATATATAACTTGTTTGTTTTACGCATTTCTTCACAACCCTTGATTTTTGAACTTCCCAAACCAATTGTTGACATGTGACATTGCTTTCTCTTTTTGTTTGTTACATCGTCTTTGCTCATGTGCAATATAAACAACAGTTATATTCAAATTAAAAGTCGGACACAGTTGCCCATATTCATCACATAGGTCAAGCATCATTCTTGTACTTCAGCCCGTTCTCCAGCCTCACAGCTCCATATACTCCGGCAATGTCACCGCTCTCTCCGACGTGCTCCTTTAACCGCACCAGGTGCGCGTCGCCCGTCTCGACATTGTGCAGCTTCACACCCGCCGACTCAGCGAGCTTCATTGCGTGCCCCGCGTCCTTGCGCGCCAGATCCACGGCAAACAGCGGTTCCTCACGCTCGTGGTAGTCGCCCTCTAGCATCCTCTTTGAGTAACCGGAGTAGACACCGCCGAAGAGCGCATCGATCACCTGCTGCAGGTAGTTCGTTCCGAGCCCGGTTTTCTCTGCCAGCACGTAGCCCTCGGACAGCTGCTCCACCATGTTGAGGATGAAGGTGTTGCTGATGACCTTGAGCATCGACGCCTTCTGGCACGGCTGGTCCGTCAGGTCGACCTCGGCGCGCGCCATGACGCCCTTGAAGTAAGGGCGCGCCCGCTCCACAGACGCCGTGGGCCCCGCGAGCAGGGCGATCAGCTGGCCGGCGTCGGCGGCCGCCGGGGCGCCCATGACGGGCGCGGCCACGAACTCGGCGCCCTGCGCGAGCACGCCCTTGGCCAGCAGCTCGGTCGTGTCCGGGTGGATCGTCGAGCAGTCGATGAAGAGCTTGCCCTTGACGTCGCCCGCGAGCGCGGCCGCGTGCGTCTCCTGCACGGCGGCGTCGTTGGCGACGCACGTGAAGATGACATCTGCCTTGGCCACGCCGGCCTCGACGCTGTCGACGACCTCGGTCTTGCCGGCCGGCAGCTTGCTGCTCAGGTCGGTCGCCCTCTGGTTGGACCGGTTGTAGATCATGAGGGGTTGGTCGAGGTTTCCCTTCTCAACTAGGTTCTTGCACATGCCCTATGTGATTGTGAGATGACTAGCAAAAGTGCAGGACTTAGTAGACTTACACGGCCCATGTTGCCTAGGCCGATCCAGAACACTCTTGGAGCCATCTTGAAAACGAGTTACGACTGGTGATGAGGCAGGTGAATGTAGTGAGACACAGTGGTAATTGTATAAATACAATTTTCAATGCCCCGTAGGTCTATCAGAATCAGTCAGGTTGGAAGTTGAAGTGCGGTGTTGAAGTTATATACTTCAATCTTCTGCCGAAACACATCAACATCATGTCGGCGAACCCCTCACCCACCGGACGCATTCGGAGCAGCATGACGACGGGGAATTGAGACTGGAGCTCAGGGCTCCTCGGGGCTAAAGTGACGCCCGAATGTGCCTGAGAAGCGCTAAAAATGCGGGTAGCTAGGGTAGCTTGGTCCCCTAACAATAGCATGGGATGTTCCAGCCTATGACGTGTTAGTGCAGGTTCGACCAGCGGCTTTTATCGGTAAAGCTTATCAGTCATAGCTTCAAGTTGAGTCAACACAACTCAGAAACTGCAACAACCACGGCCTCGGTCATAAGAATTTCGGATAATTCAGACCTCAAAAGTTGATATTGGTGGGTGATTGAACCACAATCGCCCTTTGCCTACCATATAATGCCGTCATAGGCATCATGTTGTCAAGCTCGGCCTGGAAGAAGGCGGCTTCTGCAGCTCCAGTAAGTGAATCTTGGGTTGCGATGGGTGCGGTGTGGGTATCTCCGGCCTCGGCATCAAGTCGTGAACGATCAACAAGCTGGCTCAAATGAATCGGCTGATGCCAATGGGTTGCTACAATTATGCAGGGTGCTGACATATTCTTTTGCCATCTTATTTAGGTCTCTTTAAGCCAGTTATGTGGCAAGAGGTGGAAAGGCAGCTCATCAGCGCCTGCTGCTCACTCATCTCAGGTTTCAACGCCAGGCAATGAGAAGAAGGGCAGTGGGAGCAAACTCGCCGATATCACTAGCCTGTACTCGGCAGCTTCTCGGAATGAGAAAGAGAAGAAGTCTCTCGGAAGGGTAAGTAAATGTCTTGTTCTCGGGCTCGGCATTTTGCGGAGCTAACATACTGGATAGGATTTCCTGGCCTCGGTACTCGCGTCCACGCCCACGAAGCGTGACGCCAAGCTGTATTTGCAGACTTTTGGCCCGACTGTCAGCAACGGGAAGGATAAATCTTCCAAAGATGCCAGCGTCAACAAGCCTGCACATGCCCGGCGTGCGACGGAAGGGACTCGTGCCGCCATTCCTGGCGAGGGCATTCGCGCTATCAAAGAAAGCCCCAAGTTCATCCAGGGAGCCCGAGCCGAAGCTTCTTTACCTCTTGACGATGTGCCGCATATAGCTATCGTCAAGCTTAGAGAACCACAAACCCTAGACGACGAGACCTTCGGCGAGCTAGCCAAGACCCTGGCTCAGCTGAGAGCTCTCGGCTTGCCAAGTATTGTGGTGGTAGCTTGCGACCTAGATCCTGCCACACAGCCGGACTGGTTCGACTTCGTTAATCGACAAGCTCTCCGACTCGCCAGAGCGATTGACGTGTTTGATGGGCCGCAGACACGGGTTGTCGACTCGTCGCTTGCTGTGGACACCTCAATTCCTAGATCAGCCTCACCGTTTGTTCCTAGTGGGATAACCGTACAGCTAGAGAAACCTCTCCTTGGAACGTTGAGCCGAGGAGCGATTGCCGTGATACCATCATTTGCCATTTCTACAGACCGATGCGAGGCGACGAGCCAGAGCTCGAACGACGTTATTCTGGCACTAACTCGGTTCTTTTGCGGCTTACAATTCTCAAAAGATGGCGCGGAAAAGGGTTCTGAGGTAGCTGGCGACACCGCGCGGGCTAAGAAGGCAGCTATTGACCGAGTGATCGTCATCGACCCCCTAGGAGGCACCCCAGCAAAGCACCGGCCCAATGGAGCTCACGTTTTCGTCAACATGGAGGAGGAGTTCGATATTGCCAAGGCCGACATTGATAGCATTGTCAAAGTCAGGTCTCATACTCTAGGGAGCAACCTGTCTGCAAGACAAGTCGTGGATGTTGTCAAGCAAAAGCACAGAGAGAATTTGGAACTGGCAAAGAATACTCTGGCGCTGCTTCCCTCGACCTCGTCGGCGGTAATCACGACCCCAGCCGAGGCTGCAAACCTCATCGCCCCTGAGCGGAGTACGGACGAGGCTGGCGTGTTTGGTTATGTGGGCACCGTCGGTACGAGGAAAAGCCAGAATCCTCTGATCCATAATCTTCTCACCGACCGGCCCGTCTACTCGTCGTCTCTACCACTAGGAAGGGTCAAGCCGAAAACTCGAAGCTCTGACGTTGAGCCTCCTCGTCTCTCATCTACCACATTACTGAAACGGGGCATGCCGGTCACTATCTTCCCAGACCCTAGGATACAGCCCTGGGTCCCTCCACGCCCAGGTGGACCTCGACTACGATTGACTGACACATGCGTTGACCTACCTCGTTTGGTGCACTTGATAAACGACTCTTTCAACCGGGAACTGGATGTTCAAGACTATCTTCACCGAGTCGAGGACAGCCTGGCTGGAATCATTATCGCCGGCGAGTACGAAGGCGGCGCTATTCTGACATGGGAACGGCCATTCGGGCTCGACGAGGAGACTGCATATAGGGAAGGGCGGTTAGTCCCGTACCTGGACAAGTTTGCCGTACTCAAAAAGAGCCAGGGTGCGGGCGGCGTCGCCGATATTGTTTTCAATGCCATGGTCAGGGACTGCTTCCCAGAGGGGTTATGTTGGAGAAGCCGAAAGGACAACCCCGTGAATAAGTGGTATTTCGAGCGCTCGAGGGGTACGTGGAAGCTGGATGATACCAACTGGGCCATGTTCTGGACGACACCTTGGACGGCTGTTGGGGAGAGAAAAATTTGGGATTACGAGGATGTGTGTCGCAATATTGCGCCGTCGTGGGCAGATAAGAAGAGTTATGTGGATTAGAAGTATAGCTATGTATAGACTAAAGTAGAGCATGTATCGCATATACGACCAGTACCTTATGTCGTAGACGGTTTGTGGCACGACAAGTTTATACAAAGAATTAGTGCTATTGGAATGAGCACTGAAGTGTCTCCTTATTGCCAGAGAGTCGCAGTCTGGAATGAGGATACTTTAGATCTCTTCAAAGCGTCCCTAGGTCTTTGAGGAGACTGAAGATCATCAGCATTTGTGTAAATACCTAGGTACTTACCTCAAAGCAGTCTGATGATGTCAAGGCCTCGTGTTGTTTTATTAGGCTTCCGTGCAGTCAGTACTGTGCGTGCATGTGTAATCACACTATTGCAGCCCCTGGAAAGATAGCACTGGAGCCCAGGGTCGAGGTGGTTTCGCTTGTGATAGCGCTAAGGCAATGCTCGAAATAACTGAGGTGGGGGGGCTGTGCACCCTGACAACCACGGCAACCTGGACTAAACAGCTCCTTGGCTTCGCAAGCTTCCCTTCCACTCACCAATCTCGAAGCGCAAAAGTGACCACTCAAGCTACCTGGCGATTTGAACTCACCATCCTTTCACCATCTTCCTGCAAAATCCACACAAGACATCGAGTTTATTGATTCGGCCACCAGCAATCATGGATTTCAAGAACTTTGGCAAACAAGTCTCGTATGCATGCCCTCCTTTGTCGTCGACTGCGTGATCATGGAGCTTTCCCCAGCCGTGCCAGACCATCCTGCTAACCGGCGTCGTCATCGTTGTGATACACAGATCTCTGGGTGCCCAGATCACCCCTTTCGCCTCAAGGACGTTCCAGTACACCAAGGAACAGCTCGGCCAGGCTGAGGACAAGGTACGCCTCAATTGTCATGGATGGTTGGAAAAGCCCGCGCTCACCACAGCTCCAAATCTAGACCCAGCTGCCCCCTGACTACATCGACCTTGAGAAGCGCGTGGATGCCCTCAAGCAAGTTCACCAGAAGATGCTTGCTGTCACGTAAGTGGAACGTCCCGTACGATATAGAAGCCGCCTTATTCTGATGAAAACCCACGTTTCCAGCTCGCAGTACTCGCACGAAGCTTACGACTACCCGCCCAACCTGAAGGAGACCTTCCAGGACCTTGGTCGCACCGTGAGCGAGAAGGTCCAGCTTCTCTCGAATGCCACATCCCCCGCCGAGGCTCAAGCCGCCCTCACCGCGCCGCCTACCGCCAAACCCCAGCCCAAGACCTTCCCCCATGCTATCGCCAGAGCTTCGCTTGCCAGCAGCCAGAGCCTACACCAGCAGCACACCGGTGCCGGCGAGGACCCCCTGGCTAATGCGCTCGAGAAGTATGCTCTTGCGATGGAGCGCGTCGGCGAGGCTCGCCTGGGCCAGGACGCCCAGATCCAGAGCCAGTTCCTGGCTGGCTGGAACACCACCCTGAACACCAACCTCATGTTTGCTACTCGCGCTCGCAAGAACGTCGAGAAGGCGCGCCTGACCCTGGATGCCGCCAAGGCCCGCGCCAAGGGCACCACCTGGAAGCTGGGTGCTGGCTCTCCTCGAGCTGAGGAGACGCCAGAGCACGAGATCAGCCCCGAGGCCCAGGAGGAGATTGAGAAGGCCGAGGACGAGTTTGTCACTCAGACCGAGGAGGCCGTTGGCGTCATGAAGAACGTATGTTGTGGATATTGATATGTGTGGGAGATATTGCAGTGACTAACCAGACATGACAGGTCCTCGACACCCCGGAGCCGCTCCGCAACCTCGCTGAGCTCATCGCCGCCCAGATGGAGTACCACAAGAAGGCACATGAGATCCTGAGCGAGCTCGCGCCCGCCATCGACTCTCTGCAGGTTGAGCAAGAGGCAAGTCGTGCTTCGAGTTATGCGTTGTGAGGGGTCTGGTTCTCTCCCATCAATACTAACCAAGGTTCGCTGCAGGCCAGCTACCGAAAGAACCGTGAGAGCGCGGCTTAGAGTGGACATGGGGATGAGAGGAAAGGGCCTGATTATTTTCAGGCTACGAGATGAGGCAGGCTGAACTTGGTCGAGGTATTGATTTCGACAGTCCCAAGGTTATTCGTGGCTCTTTGCTGAAGACTTTCTTCATTTTGTGGAGTTTGATACCGACACATTGGCATGTGATACGACTGTTGTCTGCCAGGCTTGCACAGTCAGACATGCCTTTGATGTCCAAATATTTCTGATAGTCTACTGGTAGTCTTAAGCAGAGGATTTAAGCCTTGCACTGTCCATCGGTCTCATGTGAATGTGGGATGGGATATCAAGGTTGGGAAGGCACTTGATCCTCTCAAAGATTAACTTGGGCCGTCAAAGCTGGGCTGGTACTAGCCAATGCTCCCCAGAGAGTAACTAGAGCGGGGATCTACTCCAGCCTTAGCTTTTGTGCATACCCCGTATGTTATTTTAGGGGGTCATCAATTCCAAGCCAGTTGACTGGAGTCCAGCCAGTCCAGTCGTTCAAAGATCAGCGAAGAAAGACGCAATAATTTTGCGTTCGTGACAACCATCAATTATCCAATAAAGTCCCAGCAGCCATGTGCAAACTGGAGTGAGTCTGAATAGTGGGTCTGTATGTGGCCTGTGCTTTTTTGTCGCTGGCTCCAGTCTACGATTGAGATAGCGCTAGTCGTGATGCACGATTCGCCCTGTCATTATCCCACCTTACCTTCCAAGACGCTCTCTGGCTACAGATCCTCCTTGCGACCGACATTCCCAGCGTCGCATAGCCAGTCTTGCACGATGGTAAGCTCCATTCCGCCCGGATTCTCAATCTGACTAACTAACACGTCATCCAGCTACCCCTCGGCTTGTTGAACGCCGCCCAAGGCCACCCGATGCTCGTGGAGCTGAAGAATGGCGAGACACTCAATGGACACCTGGTCCAGTGCGATACGTGGATGAACCTTACCCTCAAAGAGGTGGTGCAGACGAGTCCTGTATGTCTTTTGAAAACGCTGGCTGCGGGAGGCTTTGGCGCAGCAGAACTCTGACATGGCATCTTGTAGGATGGAGACAAATTCATGCGATTGCCCGAGGCCTACGTGAAGGGAAACAATGTGAGAACTGCTCGCAGGTATATACGGTTCTATCATTCGAGTTACTGACTCCTCCGACAGATCAAGTTCCTGCGCATTCCCGACGAGATCATCGACATCGCAAAGGAGCAGCAGCAGTCGCACCAGGGCGGCTCTAGAGGAGGACGGGGCGGGTCAAGAGGCGACCACGGAGGAAGAGGAGGCGATAGGGGCCGTGGCGGTAGAGGCGGTGGCCGGGGTCGCGGCGGCAGGGGCCGTGGAGGCGCATGAGGTTGAGACTGGGGACATGGGAAGAAGTTGTTACGATACCCTCGGCTCACACTCGGCTGGCTTTTTCGTCGGAGACAAAAACACTGGAAAGGCGTATTTGGAAACCTATAGAGGTATAGAAACTGCACGGCACGTTGTATGAGCTGGAGATGGAGGTGGGCAGGCAATGAAGAACTCCGATGGCGGGCTTACGGTGAGGCTTCACACTGTCAAGAAGCTGCCGGGCGCCAGGGTTTTCGCGCAGTGCAGCAGCTGCACCGAAGTCTAAAAGACCTCCAAAGAGGTCAACAAGAGCAGAAATCAAATAGTAAATGCCTTTTTGCGGCCCATATCGCATGGTGTAATGTGTGTTGGGTACCTTCCAATTCTGCCACACGTGACCCCGGTATGTCACCAAAAAGTATGAACGGTTTGCGTCGGCGCCAGGGCCTGGACCCAAAACTCGGAGACGTAAACTTCAGAGGCGCAACATTTAGTCGAGCCAATGCCGGGAACCAGGGTCGTCATTGACGGCCTATGGAAATGTCTCTGTCCCTCATTCGACTCGAGCTCCCTTAGGGTTGCGCGGCTCTCGGGCAGACGTCAGGCCTCTTCGTCTGCGCGCGACGGACCTCTCCGACTCAAGCCGAATCGCATCCAGACTCGGCCTCTTCACCTCACAGCTGTCCGGCATGATTATTACAACCTACCCAGAGGCAAGCCAGACCGGGAAAGCAAGCCTCATAGACATCTCTTGTCCCGTCTGTCCGCTCGATTACCCTCCTTGGAGCTGAGGTCGACGCCTGTACCCATCATGTACGATGCCCTTCGCGAGCTCCGAGACAAGCCAGGTGCCGGGCCTAGGATCAAGGTCCTTGTCAAGCACCTGCTCGAGAAACGAGGAGAGAAGCCGAATGTGCTCACATATGAGCTGTTGATGTGGGCCAATGCGAGGGAGAACGGATCCGCCGACGAGATACGGGAGCTGCTGAAGCAGATGAGGGAAAACGGCGTCGACGGAACGCCAGGCTTGTATCATGCCGTGCTACAGGCGTTGGCCGTCCACCCGGACTACTTACTGAGGAACAGCATCATCAACGAGATGAGGGACCGTTGGATAGACATTGCGCCCGAGGGCTGGCATAGCGTCGTCGTCGGCTTGCTGCGTGACGGACAGTACGAAATGGCCCTGGACAAGCTCGAAGACTTGGCAAAGACGAATATCGCAATACCAGACTGGGTATATGATACCTTCATCTACACTTTTGGTCAAGTGGGCTTCTTCGACGACGCACTCAAGATTATGAACCATCGGTTGCAGGATGAGACTGCCGAGGTATCTCTGAATGTGTGGTACTTCCTGCTCGACATTTGCAGCAGCGGGTACCACCACGAGGGAACCAAATACGTCTGGAATCGCATGGTGCAGTCAAAGCTGCTCGTGCCATCCGACGGCATGACGCTCAATGTCCTCTATACGGCCGCCAGGGCTCACGACGCCAGACTGGCGGACCAGGCCACACAGTATCTAGTCTCGCGCGGCACCAAGCTTGGTGTCCACCACTTTGAGGCTCTGCTAGACTGTTACGCCGGGGCCAACGATGTGGACAGCGCCTTGGAGGGCCTTTGCATCATGACACAGGCCGGCATCCAGGTAGACCAGAGCACCACTCGCCCCATCTACCGCGTCTTCAAGCAGAACCCTGCGCTCGTCGACCCGGCCGTCAAGGCCCTCTTTGACCTCGCCACCAAGCACAGCGTCCCCATCGCCGCCTTCAACGTCGTGCTCGAGGGCATGCTGTCCGTCAGCAGCGGCCCGGCGCAGGTGGACCACGCGCTCAACCTGTACCGCCACGTGCGGCAAGTCTGCCCCGCGGGGCCGGACATCGCCACGTTCCACCTGCTGCTGCAGACCCTCGACGGCAACGCTCAGCTCGTGGCCTTTTTCACGTCCGAGATGGAGGCCTTTGCCATCCAGCCCGACAGCCGCATCTTTGACGCCCTCGTGCGGACCGCGGTGCGCGGCGACGACCTGGACCTGGCGATGAGGTACGTCTTCGAGCTCATCAAGATGAACATCTCGGCCGGCGGCACGGGCCCTTGGATCACCGAGGACACGGCCGTGCAGCTGATCAGGCGTTGCGCGCATGGCGGGACCGAAGATCCTCGCGTCTGGGACGTGCTGGAGGCGTGCCGTGCTAGGGGCATGGATCTCGATTGGGCTAGGAAGAAGGACTGGCCCGGCGCGGAGGGCGACGTTGAAGAGACAAGCGAGACCGGGCAGGATGACAAGCCGCTGCAGGCGTCAACGTCAATGTAATATAGGATACCCCTTTGGCCTGGCTCATGCTACTTGTTACATATCACATCATCTATCACGATAGCTTCGATTCGAAAATATTAGTTGTTTTGATGCTACTTCATATCGTCTCTGGCTCAATGTGTAGCAGTAGGTCCGACTCTCTATAATACAAGAACTAGAATCAAATCACGTCGGAACTATTGGGTATCGCATTCAACTTCCTTTGCGCCCTTGGTGGTACTCAAGTGTTTCAAAATCAACGGAGAAAGCACATGGCTCTCGCTTGTTATGCCTGCTCCAACGCAGGCCTGCGCCATGACTCCGCCTTCGTACCGCTGCTGTGCATCTCGCAGTCAAAAATATCAAAAAGCCCTACGCAAGTCCCCCTCCCTTTACTGCTGGCCTCCCCGCAGCAGATCGTACAGCGCCTGGTCGCCGGCGTCCATACCGTAACCACTGTGCCCGTGCACGTTGTGGTTATTCAGCGAGCGGGTCTGGCGCTGCTGACTCTGGTCATAGCCGCCGTGGTGGCCGCCCCCGGCGCTCTGCGATCCCAGGTTGAACCCGGACGTGGTGTTGTTGGTCTTGGCAGCCTTGTTACCGCTGCTGGTATTATTATATCCGGAGTACCAGTCCTGGTGCGGCTGCTGCTGTAGCTGAAGGTTCTGGTGCATCATATTGTAGTTGCCCGACGAGCCCGACTGCTGCGCTGCCGTGGGACGCAAAGAATAGGGGTTCGCCTGCTGCGACTGGTGCTGGTTGTCATAGGACGCGCTGGACCGGTTCTGGCTCTGACCCGGACCGCCCGAGGACCGCTGCCGCGTGTGCATGGAGTGATGCGACTGAGTCGACTGCGAAGTAGCCGAGGATGGCATGTTGTAGGATCCTGTGTTACCACTGCTCAGAGTGTTTGCCGTGGTGGTGTTGGTATAGGAGGGGGCATTGCGACCGCCCGAGACCCAATTGCTCGGCGTCGAGGTGCGGTGGGCAGAAGAATTCGCCTGCACCGAGGACCTGCCATAGGTGCCGGTGTTGGCTTCGGCCGGTCGGCTGTTGTACTGGTTCTGGTACAGACCAGAATAGGAATTCGCGCCGCCGGAACTAGATTGGCTGGTGTAAGAGTCGAAGCCCGGGTTGGACTGAGCCTGACTCTGCGTCGTCGCCGTCGAGGCTGGGCGCGAATAGGGGCTGTACGTGGCAGCAGTGGTAGAAGTTGTGTTCGACGCGGATGAGTAAGGCGTAGCATCCGGCAAGCTCGTCCTCGTTGTCGCTGCCCGTGCCGTCGTGGCCGGGTTCGCCAAAGGGCTTTGCGTCTGTCCCTTCTGGCCTCTCTTAGATCTCGCCCCTGACAGGGATGAGGTTGCCTGGAATGGCGACTTGCGCACAGATGGCGAGCGCGGGTTCTTTTGAGCTCCGGCTTGTGCCAGTGCCGTAGCCTGCTGCATCCCTTCATAGGTCTGAGTGACCTCTGTGGCATTTCTGCTCTTAGTAGATCTCGATGTCTTAGCCCGGGATGGATGTTGCTGTTGATATGACTGTGCTTGTGTGGTGCTAGTCTGAGGGGCGGAGGCTGCCCAGGAGGTGACAGCAGTATCCTCATGCTGTGTGTCACCCAAGCCAGCAGTCCAGTATTCATTGTTGGCGGTGACTGCTGAAGCATTGTGATGGCTGGCTGTCGTTGAAGGAGGCAGCGGATAAGAAGAGTCTGCTAACTCTGGCAGAGTACTGTGCGAAGTTGGGTCGGGGTATTGCGTAGTAGCGGGATTGTGGTCATGACCTGTAGTTGACGAGTATGTGTTCTCAGTGTTCGTATGATCCCACGAATACCCCGAGTTGGAGAAGTGGCTTGCGGGTTCTGTTGTAGGAACAGGTGCCAATTCACTTGTGGTCACCTCTGCCTGAGTTGTCTCGACATAAGATGCATCCTCGAGCTGCGTTATCTCATTGGCGTCGCCATCCTCCTCGTCTTCTGCATCGTTGCCGTCGTCGTCGACAGCAGCATCTTTGCGCTTCGCTTGTGGTTTCTGAAGTGCATACTCGCACGGATTGCCGGCCTCCTCGCACTCCGCGCAGGTAGGCTTTTGTTTCGAACATTTGATTTTCCTTGTCTTACAACCCTCGCATTTACCTCGCGTCAATCGAGGCGCTCTCCCCTTCTTTCTCCCTGAAGCAGGAGTGCCCTTGGCGCTCCCAGCAGCATCTTCGGCTGTCGCGGTATCTGGCGCAGCGATAGCTGCTGTCGTGGTCGCACCCGCTGTGGGTTTCGCTGGGGTTGTAGGTGCTGAGCTTGACTGCGCAGCGTTTGCGGGATGCACAATCTGGAGCCGCTCAGCTCCGTATCTAACGAGCATGGCCAACGACTCCTTTTGAAGTTCGGGTGCCTGGTTGGCAAAGATATTGAATTGATCTGGCGACAGAGATTGAGGGTTGATGCCTTCGTCGCTGAGCATCTTGGTGGCCACTGTGCGTCGCCGCTCCTCTTCCCCGGGTGGCAGATTGAGATTGGTGGCAGCAGTTGGAGCAGGCGTTGACTGCGCGGGAGTTGCTTCGCTCGCTGCCGACTCAGCACCATTCTGGGTAGGCTGCTCGGCCACTTCGCCGTCAACAGCAGTGCTCTTCCTCTTCTTCTTGGGAGGTGCTCTCTTCCTTGGCGTTGCATTTGCGCTTGAGGCCCCAGCCTCAGCATTGTTCTCGACAACATTGCCGTCCTCATCAACAGCGGCGGCTTGACTGTCCCTCTTTCTCTTGTTGCTCTTCTTCTTAGCACTGCCCACAACTTTCTCAGCAGGGGGCTTAGCCACTACTGGAGGCGGCGGAGGAGCAAATATCTCCATGAGCTGCGCAACTGTTTTATGTAACGGTGTGTGGTCGTATTTGACGCTGATCGCCTTATTCGACCTGATGAATGAAATCGTGACCGAACCGCGACAGTCATAGGCAGGTCGAGCTGCGGGATCATCATTAGTTTCAACATGCGAAGAGCACCTCTAATTGGAGGCAAACTCACCCATATTGATCGGGTCCTGTCCATCCTTGCCGCTCGACTCGCCCACCACCGGCCGGGCCTTATTCTTGGCGTTTTGCCTCATCCATGTCTGCAACGAGTCTCTGCAGTTGTAAATAACCGTCCAGCCCTGCGCATCCCTGGACATGGAGCGCACCGCCCACGTACAGCCGTCGACCTGGCTGAGCGCACCGATCAGATGCTTTGACACGGCGCGCTGCAAAACGGGGTCATCCTGCGGCTGATTGACGAGGGTCGCGCTCGCGACGACCGGTCGTAGGAATTGTCCACCTTCCAGCGGCTGCGCCGGCGAGATGCTATTTGCGCCAGGGCCGAGGCCGCTGGCCACCGTGTCGAGCGCATGGTTCTCGGTCTCGGAGAGGGTGAGGTTGAAAACAGCGGTCGTCCGCAGCTCGGTCGTGTCGGAGATGTGTTCGGCCTTGGTCGGCGACACTTTGCTGTCGAGGAGCTGTCGGAGGTGCAGCTGGAGGTCGTCAACAGATGCGCACCCAGGGCTGCTGCGTACCGCTCCTAGGAGTGCTTCCATGACGGGCGGCAAGGGTTCTCTATGCGGGCTAAGCCATCTGTGACGTATCTGATATCTTAAATCAGAATGTTTGGCCTTTGTCTCAAGATTAGCTAGCAGGCGATAGGCGTAGAGGCTGGTTGATCAATGCGACGCGGAGCGCGAATGCAAGATTGATGGCCGTCAAAAGTGTGGCTGAGGCGGGGAGAGGTGACTGGAGTTATGGGCTACTCTACCTAAGTAAGTAGGTACTTTCGGGGGGGGGGGGGGTTGATCATTGATTGATTTGCTCAGTCACAACCACCCTAGCAAACGTCAAATTCAACGTCAACAGAAAGTAAGGAAGAAGGAGAAGTGAAATCAAAATCAAAAACAGATGTTGGGCGAACTCAGATGGCCGGACGTACTAAACCACTCATTTGGATCTGTTACCAGGTTTCTTTACCTATTGACTTGTCTTGAAGCTGAATCGTCTGAAATATCCTCCACTCACTTACACGAGCCAGGCAACATCAACTAGGCTAACGGATGGGTGGTCATTTCGACTCTTGCAATTGGCATCTACTCGAGCAAGAAAAAACATCGTAGGTCAACTTCATACGTAATACAGGCCATTGTCCACTCTAAGCATCAGTTTCATGCTAGCACTGGGTCGCGACATGCGCCACTGACCCATACACTATATCATACACACATTCAAATATTCTCCTCCACCCATTGCTCGAGGCGCTCTACCAGATCGGCCTTCTTGCCAGCTGTGCTCAGTCCCTTGGCGCCTAGGATGTCCTTGAGTTCGTTGACCTTCATCTTGGACAAAGTCTGCTGCTCAACTGCCTTCTTCAGCTGAGCATTGCTTGATCCGCCACCATTGGCTCCGTCCGCTTTGCCTTTGCTGCTGGCTGCAGCCTTGGTCTTCTTCGCGGGACGTTCGTCGTCGTCGTCCTCCAGCTCTCGTTTGGTAGCCCGGCTCTTCTGCAAGCCGCCGGCTTCTTCCTCGACTTTTTCCTTGAACTCGACCTTGTAGCCCCCTACACGATTGTTGATAGCTTTGTATTTGGGTTTGGTCGCGTCGTCGGGGCGCTCCGGAACCTCCTCTTCGAGCGCTAGAGCTTGAAGAATCTTGTAGTGCCATTGCAGCGAAGGGTTCGGATACTTGGCCGGGTTGTAAATTGCCTTTGGGAGCTGCAGATTTTGCACAATCGGTCGCATGCGGTCGATGAGCTCATCCGAGCACTTGGTACTCTCCTTCCTGTCGATATCTCGCAGATCATCCGCAAATGGCAGAGGATAGAGCCACAGTCCAGCAGGAAGAAACGGTGTACCAGACTCATCGTCCGCCTGTGCCTTGGTTGGCAGTACTGCGACCAGCATGGGGTTGGCGTTGGTTCGTGAGACGAGCCATGCAATTGCCATCTTCTTGCTTGCCAGAAGTTTCTGCCATAATGCGGAAAATACCCGGGTGGAGCCGACATAGTCTGCCTCCGAGGGGAAGATGAAAAATGACTTCTTGACCGATGCCCACGTAGGGAGCATTGATCGGGGCTTGAAACCAATGATGCGCAAACCCTTGCCACCCCAGTCTTTGAGCGTCTTCTGCTCTTCGGGAGAAAAGTAGACGTATTCTCCACCAAACTTGTACGCCTTTTTGATCTCTGTCTTGTCGACTGCTCTCGTGCTGTCGGCATCGATCCTAGTCGTCTCGCCCGTAGCAAGCTGTGGTTTCTCCCCATCAAGCCAAATATAACACGTCCGCGCCGGCTTTTGCGCGTGGAGCAATATGTAGCCGTTGACAGATATAGTCATGCCTGGGGCTAGTTCCATGGGCAGGTTTGAAAAGTAGGCCCTCTTTGGCGTTTGTTTGGAGTTGATGTTAGAGATTAGGGAAGTCAGAAGTGTGAGGCCGTCGCCTGATTTAGAAGACTTGATCTCCTCTGAAGAGCCACCATCTGTGGCTGGGTCACGATATATGATGTCCTGAGATTGTAACAGTCAGCGAATGGCCAGGGCCACTGACAAAGGAATCGAACGCACATCATAGAATTTGCTCAGGTCGAATTTGGCGCCGTCGCGACTAATAGGGAAGAGTTCAATTACGACACCTAGGTCGTAGAGATCCTTGGCCCGGACGGCTGCAGCTGATCGTGCAGTCTTATCGCCGTGATGTGGATCATCATTATCTGTGATGATGAAGAGTCTGCGCGACCCGAAATTCGGCGCATTGGTTGTGAAGATCTGGTTGGCGCAGAAGAGCACATTGGCCATTGCCACACCGTCACTGCCACTCGCGGGTGTGAGGATCTCATCCGGGTCCTCTCCCTCCTCAACTAGCTCCTTGAGCGCTTTAACGTCTTCGGCAGCGGGGACATCCAGGTCTGCGAATAGGTAGCAGTGAGGATAGCCAGATCCGCCACGGCCATTGGCCTCCTCGCGGAATTTTGATTTTTCAGTCCCGAAGAATAGGATGCTCATCATGTCCTTGGGCTGGGAGATGATGCGCTGTTGCATGATCTGATAAGCGCATTTCAAGGAGGCAGCAATGGCACTGTCCTTGTCGGCCTTTTTGGAGTCGCTTGCCGGCGGCGGCTTCAGCATGGACTTGCTCACGTCAATGGCAAAGATGACGGCGTCCTTTTGCGACTTGAAGTCCTGTGCATTGCTGTTAATTGACCTGTGGTAACAGCACTAGCGTATGTGCGACTTACACTCTCATCCATCTCCTCATCGGCCTCATCTTCGTCGTCGCGGCGGTACTCATCTCCACGGTCACCCATGATGAAAGGCTGGATCGGTGTCAAGAGTTGGAAAAGGCAGGAAAAGGATTGTAGAGAGTGGTCAATGACATGAGAAAGTCTGAGGGTATTTGATTCAGCCCATCTCTTTGGTCGTTTGTCGTTCAGCTCCCGGGTGGGGACAAGCTTGTCTCTAGGCAGGCAACGCGCGATGTCTTGGCTCTGAAGCTGTTTTAGCCCACTTCGCGTTGCATGCCTGCCCCTGGAGCTCGCGCGGTCACGTGTGAGATCTCCTGCAGCAATTTGGTGCTGAGGCAGTTTGGTGGAGCAACACGCTGAGCTATCCCGAGAATGGCCAGTTTAGGCGGAGGGGTGCTGCCGTGCATGCTGTGGCCACCCCTAGGTGCCCTGGTCAGCGCTGCTAAAACGTGCGTCATTACTGGCTGGACGGTCCAGATCATGCGTCAACCGTTTGCGCCTCGGAGATAAAATACTTTGGGAGCTGCATCTGGTCACTTGAACCTGTACGCCCATTGACTTTTTCTCAATTTGCTTTCCTTACCACCTATCTTTGCAGAGACCTGTTATAGGGCCTTTCTTGAACAGGCCGGTCCTTTCAACGAGGTACCTTGGGAGCAAAAACGATTGACTGGTTCGCAATTGGCATCAGACCATGACGACAATGGCCCTGCACAGGTCAGCCGGCCAGCTGTCGAGGCAGGTTGCGCGCTGCTCAACCTCCGCCATACGAACTACAACGCCGCAGAAACTATGGCTCCCCAACAATGCCTCGAAAAGCCTTCGATCTATGGCAACGGTGGTACCGCCCGTCACCCAAAACTCTGCCGGGTCTAAGGGGCCGACAGCGATGGTCTTTCTAAACATGGGTGGCCCATCAACGACCGGGCAGGTCAATGATTTCCTCAACCGACTCTTTGTATGCACCACTCGCCTCCCACCATGTGTAAGCAGTTCATACTGATCTTCCAATGCAGGCAGATGGTGACTTGATTCCCTTCGGACGTCTCCAAAGCTACATCGGACCCTTCATCGCAAACCGTCGAACTCCGAAGATCGAGAAGCAGTACGCCGAAATCGGTGGCGGCTCGCCCATTCGCAAATGGTCCGAATATCAGTGTGCGGAGATGTGCAAGATTCTGGACGAGATATCTCCAGAAACGGCTCCCCACAAGCCGTACGTTGCGTTCCGCTACGCAGACCCACTGACCGAGGAGATGTACAACAAACTGTTCGAGGATGGCTTCGGTCAGGGACGGGGAGGCCGAGCCGTTGCTTTCACGCAATATCCACAGTACTCCTGCTCTACCACTGGTAGCAGTCTCAATGAACTATGGAAGTGGAGGCACAGGCTCGAGGGCAAGACAAACGATCCAACCCAGGGGAACCAAGATGGATCGATCACATGGAGCGTCATTGACCGCTGGCCTGCTCACCCCGGCCTGGTGGAGGCGTTCGCAAAGAACATCGAGGACAAGCTCGCGGAATATCCCGAGGAGAGGAGAAAGGATGTCGTTCTGTTATACTCGGCGCACAGTCTACCGATGACTGTCGTAAATCGAGGTATGTACCCCTCATTCCCATTTTGCATCCAATTGCAGAATTCCGGGCATCTTGCTAACAGGAAACTAGGTGACCCATATCCTGCCGAGGTCGCAGCAACGGTCTACGCCGTCAACCAGCGCCTTGGATTCTCAAATCAGTATCGGCTCTGCTGGCAGTCGCAAGTTGGTCCTCAGCCTTGGCTGGGCCCGCAGACTCAGACCTCCGTTGAGGAATACATCGCCAAGGGGCAGAAGGATCTTGTGCTCATCCCGATCGCGTTCACATCGGACCATATCGAGACGCTGTACGAACTGGACAAGGAGGTTATTGGCGAGTGTGGGCACCAAGACACTGTCAAGCGAGTGGAGAGCTTGAATGGTAGCCCCATATTCATCAGAGCGCTGGCCGACATAGCCAAGGCTCACTTGGGCGAGAACCAGGCCTGCTCGATGCAAATGGGCCTGCGGTGCCCGGGATGCAAGAGCGAGAGGTGTCTCGAGTCCAAGAGGTTTTTCGCAGGACAGCAGGCAAGGATGTAAGTCTATCCTGCCTGAAGTGTCGTGTTTGCGATCTTGTAATACCCCAAGAGGGCATTGTACTATTAGGTCTATATTGTGTCATCTCTGGGGCGGGAAAAGGAGGCGTTTTGCGTTTGCGTCCATAAGTATTTAACAGACATCTCCAGTTATGATAGCGTCAAACTCCCATGTTAACCCAAAGGAAGAATTGAGAAAAAGTTTTGAATGCGAACAAGCTTGGGTATAGGGAAATCCATCACTCGTAGTAGCTTGAACGACATGTCCAAGTGGGTGTCAAGAAAGTTGACGGTTTTTGATCAATGTCTACACATATTACTAACGGAGTGAATGGCCCATTCATGCTCGGGCAGTGGGATTGTCCTGGTTGATCAAGTAATGTTTGGGGCATATCTAAGAAACCATCAACTCAATCTGTCTGTTCCCCCAGTCGGTTGGAGATGCCTGAGCTTTGGAGCCCTGTCGGGTGCGAACCCGGGCGGAGTGGGGAGGCGTTGTAGGGCTTCCAATAAGGGACGGATCGGCCAGGTCTGGTGTGGCAGGGTTGAATCGCCTTGATCAGGACCACCAACGGAGCTGATGGAACAGCCGAAATCCGAAACAGCTTAGAAATCCTGCAGTGCTGGCCACGATTGACTGCGTCATTGACTTGCAAGACACTACACTCTTTACCACCCACGTACTTGATTAGATGGGTGACAACGCAAATGTGATCGATTGGTCCAGCGGTAAGTCGTTTCCAGGAGGATTGGTCCTGGCTGGCAAACACTTCAAGAGGTTCTCCCACGTTGAATGGTGACAGCTCCTCGTCCTTGGTTCATATATGATATGGCCCTATCGCGGAGTGCATCCTTCAGAAGCTACGTATATGGATGTACAGAGAAACCCCATACTTCATTTATCACTGCCGCGCCTTCAATGTTGAAAGGGCATGAGATTGTAACAATCCATTGATAAGACGCGGGGGTGATGTTGATGATTCGCCTCAACTGGTATGGGGCAGACAGACGAAACGGGGCCAGCTAAGACTGAAAGAGTACGAGATGGAACGGGAAGCTTTTAAGCTTCCAGCGAATCCGGCGCGCTGATCCGCCCATCTCCCCCTGCAATTGGGCTTGGTCGGGGCTATTTTGCAGCCCTTTTCTACATACAAGTAAAGTACGTAGTGGAATCTGATTGTGATTCTGATGGCGCCGCGTGGCTGTGGCCGGTGTTAACGCTAGGTCCTTCGTCTCAAAATGCTCCCCACGCAACAGCAAGAAGTCCCGAATGTGGATTTGTCACCGATTTCCGCCAGCGCGACACTCCAG
The DNA here is from genome assembly GCA_018873225.1 of [Phialemoniopsis] sp. UDSM-2020. NCBI lineage: Eukaryota > Fungi > Ascomycota > Sordariomycetes > Thyridiales > Thyridiaceae > Thyridium > [Phialemoniopsis] sp. UDSM-2020. The sequence goes on from JAEILZ010000005.1 coordinate 2,679,792, forward strand.
TGCAAAGCCAAGACAATGGGTACTAAGAGAATTCCCCATTTCTCAAGGACCCCGAAACTCATCAATCCCATATTTTCCTTCACGTCTTCTTCCAACGTATTTTTATCAATTTAAGCTCTGGTCGCAGACTCAGTGATGGATTTGCGCCTACAAGGTAGTCGCATCTCACTCCCTCTGACCAGCTAGTCGCATTGTCGACTTGGTCGGCTTCAGATCGTGCTGCGCGAAACGCCACTCACTCATTCGCTTGAGCACATGAGCTTCGCGCCAGCTCAAACAAGATACAACGACGCCCATTGATCCTTGTTTCTCAACGTCTTGAAGGTTCCAGACATGCCAAGGCCAGCGGAAGACGGCCAAGGGTTATTTGAAGAGGACGAGCGGGCAAGCACCATAGTCGGTTCCGAGGACGGATTCCGATTGAGAGAGGGACAGGGCAACGACATGGCGGACGACTCGGAGGCTGACAACCTGTTGGGTGCTGGCACTCAGGATGAGAACCCGAGAAGTAGACCGCAATCGGGCGCCTGGGATGGCGCAGACGACTTCCTCGGCGAACCGTGGTATCGTCAACCCTCTGTAAGCATAGAATCATGAACTTGCAGATGGCATATGAGAGGAGGCGGTCACAGCTAACAAGACAAATTAGGTATACTGGCTAGTTGGGCCATACATGCTGTTTACTCTGGCCTTTGGAGGCTCCATCGTGCCAAAGTTAAACCTGTAAGCATCCATTTACTCGGAATCTGTACCTCTGTGTCGCTGACATCAAAACAGAATCGTCGACTTGGTTTGCAAACGGTACTTTGCCGACCGGACAATGAACGATCCGTCGTTCATTGCCGCACCCGTGGTCCCGGGCGGCGAGAACCCTCAGTGCAAGACACCTGAGGTGCAGCGCCACGTCGCAACCTTTATGCTGATTCTCAGCGTCATTGTCGGCATCCTGAGCGCCTTCTCCGCCCCAAAACTCGGCTCCCTGTCGGACCGCTATGGTCGCAAGTATCTGTTGGCTCTGACCTCTTGCGGCGGTGTCTTGGGCGAGATTGTCATTATTCTCGCTGGGAAATATCCCGACGTTTTCCACTATCGTTGGCTTGTTCTCGGTTCCGTTCTTGATGGCATATCCGGCTCCTTCACGGCGGGAAGCTTGCTCAGCCACTCGTATGTGAGTGACTGTACGCCGCCTTCGAAGCGTGGTGTTGCCATCGGCTACTTGCACGCCTGCTTGTTCACCGGTCTAGCCTTCGGACCTCTGATGGCCGGCTATTTCGTCAAGTGGACAGGCTCCTTGCTCTCCGTCTTCTACATCACCCTTGGCTGCCACCTGTTTTTCATCCTTTTCATCGCACTCATCCTGCCCGAGTCGCTGTCCAAGAAGCGCCAGCGTCTTGCCCGCGAGAAGCACAGTCAAGAACAGGAGGCAGCGAGCGAGGGCGAGATTCGTCTTGGCGGCCCTGCTGCGGACGAGTATTCCGCGTTGTACACGCTATGGACGGCCGCACGAAAGTCGAACCCATTCGCGCCCCTGAAAGTACTCGTTCCTCGAGGACCCGGAGCGACTCGGGTCCGTCGCAACCTCATCTTATACGCCGCCATCGACACTACTCTTCTCGGCGCGGCCATGAGTTCCGGCCAGGTCACGCTACTGTACAGCGAGTACATGTTCAACTGGGGTAACTTCGAGACATCGCGCTTCATCTCCCTGGTCTCTATGGTGCGGGTCTTCGTTCTCATGGGCATCTTCCCGGTCGTGAACTACTACTTCCGTATCCGCCCCGCATGCCGTCTGCGGCTTGAGACTGGAGTCCGACCTAGCGAGAAGAATGCCGGTGCAGATAAGCTCGATGTGTGGCTGCTCCGATTTGCCATCTTTTCCGATGTCATTGGTGTCGCCGGGTACATCTTCGTTAGAACCCCTGCGCTTTTTGTGTTGTGTGGTGTCATCACCGCCTTTGGAGGTCTCGGGTCCGCTACGATTCAGGCATCTCTGTCCAAGCATGTTCCCTCGCAGATGGTCGGACAGCTGCTCGGCGCGATCGGTCTACTACACGCACTATCGAGAGTGTTTGCACCGATTCTGTTCAACGGCTTGTATGCCGCAACGGTCGGCAGCTTCTCGCAGGCCATTTTCGTGCTCATCACGGTGCTGTTCTGCATCGTGTTGTTGTGCTCATTCCTCGTTAAACCTCATGGTACGTATATGCTCCTGCTCATTTGCTCTTGACTGCCACAAACTAACATACATGTTCAGTATACCTCAAGGAGGAAGACATAATTCCAGCGACGCCGCGCAGCCGCACGGAAGAAGACAATCTAGTGAGCGACGAAACGCTTACCGATGACGAGGTCATCCCCCGAATCTAGTTTTCGTGGAAGCTAGTCCGGACCGGATTGGACATTCACATCGGGCCACACCCAGGAGGACCGATCGCATTGTATCATTCATGCTGGGATGAATCAGTATTATACGGGTTTGGCACTTTGATTTTGGTAGAACACACGACGATTTAGACCGGCTCGCTCCAGAGGCGTTTACAAGGGTTGGCATACTGATTTCCACCAAGTACATTGCATAAAGTAGTATGAATAAACAGCACATATGACATACACAAGGCGTGATGGGCCTTTGATCGTATCTTTGGCTACCTAATTTCAACGCATTTAGACTTTCGAGACCATTTGCAGTGAGTCTGGGTAAGGTAGTAGACGGACGACAGAGCCGACCCGGCCTGGTCTCTATTTAGAGCCCGAGTTCCCCCCACTGAAAGCTTTATCTCCACCGAGTTTCACTGGCCAATTCGCCCCGACTCAACGTCATCTCCACACAACCACCACCTGCATGCTCATCTATCGAGGCGTACACATATCACCATTTAGATACGACGTCAATCTCAACACCCCTGGCCTTATAAATCGACTTCTGGCTGAAATCTTATAGTAGTAAAATCTCCCCATCTCACACATGACCATGAACAGAGAAAAAGAGCTGACCATCGCAATATACAGGGCCACGTGCACGCCGAGTTTCGGGGCCCGGCTCACAGATAGGTAGTCCCTATTGATAAGAGCAGTGCATCCTTGCAATAGGTTCGGCGGCTGCATCTCAGAGTGATCATGCTGGGGGCTAGATGGAGAGCATTGGCACCCATCTCAGCATCGTTACTTAGGCCTCGCATCACGCCGTCCGTCTACCGCCCCTTCGGCTGCCCCCAGTCCTTCGCAGCTATGAGTACTAGCACGAGTGCGGGTGCTGGACTTGGTGCGAATGCCAGCTCTGGCAAGGACAAGGTGTTTTTCGGGCCTTTTGATGTCACGACACAGGTCAGTTTCTTACTTGGTTCTGCGGTGCTCTTTTCTGCCCTCTCCGTTTCATAGCAAGACCACATGAGGGATGGTTATGAGTGATGTAGACAGCATGATATTCCCCCCTATCCACTCAAAACACCATAACCTTCCACCAACGTTCCCCCATCACTAACCACGAACCGGCAACAGGTCTTCCTCCGCACCCAGCACTCCTTCGCCCTCGTGAACCTCAAGCCCCTGTTACCAGGCCACGTCCTCGTCTGCCCGCACAGCCCCCACGCGCGCCTGACCGACCTATCCGCCACCGAGCTGACGGACCTCATGCTCGCCGTCCAGCGCGTCCAGCGCATGCTCGCGGCGCACTACTTCCCGCCGCCCGGCTCCCCCGGCGAGGGATCCTTCAACATCGCGCTGCAGGACGGCGCGGGAGCGGGCCAGACGGTGGGCCACGTGCACGTGCACGTCATACCGCGCATCTCCGGCGCGACGGCCAAGCCCGCCGGCGTCGAGGGGGACAAGCTGTACGAGGAGATGGCCGGGGAGGCGGGCAACGTGGGCGGGGCGCTGTGGGACCGGGACCACGGAACGAGACCGAAGCCCGGGGGTGGGTTCCCACGGATCGAGGACGAGGACAGGGTGGCGCGGTCGATGAGGGAGATGGAGGCCGAGGCGGCGCTGTTCAAGGAGGTGCTTGAAAGGATAGAGAATTGAACGCCCCCGAGATCTCGGAAAGAAGAACATGGGTCGGCCATTAAATGCTGTAGATTCGGAGGGGCGCGGTATGCTGTGGATCATTGTGTGAATAGAGCTACATCGTGTACTAGATCACTACCATAGAGGCAAACCGTTTATGGTTTGTTGATAGATGAGTAGAAATGTATTCTCTTCCCTCCAAAAAGCAGGTAAATCGAGCTGTTGCTACAAGGTACGCAAGTCCGCAGCTATATATCATGATACATCTCAATGTACGTGGGTATGTTCTTCGTCACGCCAGCCCCCGGCCCCTCCCAAACGCCTAACATGATTGTCAAATCTTAAATTTTGATTTGACAATCGGGTATCTCCAATCGTTTTTCAGAAGAATCCCTCCGTTTCCCTTATGCATACTTAGCATCTGCCAAACAACTCCCCGTCCGGCTTGGGTGAACAAGCGGTGGCTTGGAGCATCATCGTTCATCAATCCAGACCGGGTAGATTGTTCAGGCTCTCCATCGGACTGTTCAGGGAGTCAAACGCACTGGATCCATCAGGGTTGCGTACGTTTCGAAACATGAAGAGGTCCGGCATTTCACCGCTACCGCTCGCGGGCGTGTTCGGTCCTGCGGCTCCTGCGCTGCCCATGCCCCAGCTCTCGAAGTTCTGCTGCCAGTTCACACCATCCTTGAGATAAAAGTCCTGCCCATCAACCGCGTACAACGAGGTGGGCATATCCGGGCGCATGCCGCCCTGCCCGGGAGGCGAATAGGAGGGCTGCGCAAAGGCAGTCGTTACGGGTGGGAGCTGCTGGCTGGTCATTGGCATCGACCACGCATTAAGTCCGTCAACAGACATTGAGGATGTGCTGTTGGCCTGCGCTGGGGGGCCGTTTTGCAAATTCGTTATGCCGCCTATGACTGGGGCCGAAGCCACCGCATCCAGGCTTCCCACGAGCTCTGGTGCGAGGCTTGTGGCGGGTAGTCTCTTCTGTAATTGCGGGCTGTACTGGTTGTAGGCCTCTGGCGTTGAAGCCAGGGAAGGTTGTCCGGGAAACACAGGAGGAGAAGAGCTTACGCTCATCTTGAACGGAGAGGGAACATCCAGCGTGCTCACTGTGCCCCATTTCTCGTCGCTCCTCCTGAGCACAACTGAAGCCTCCTCTGGTAATTCGACGTTCCACTTCCTTGCCAACACGCTGATGATGGAGAGGGTCCTTCTAGCGCAGAGCCAGTCTTCAGCCATTTCCTCTAAGTGCTTCACGCCGTGGATTATGTCTCTCTTCGCCGTCTTCTCGGGGAGGTTGAGGATGTGGATGGTGCAGGCGCTGTGGATCATGTAGACCGCAATATTTGGTATCTGCCGGAGGTTGTAAATCTTTTTGTAAAGTCGCATCAGCTTAGATATCGCCCCAGCATTGGCTGTGCAAATACGACGCGGTGAGACGTGTGCTGGGAGCGGGGACGCTTTTGGGGCGTATTTCAGGAAGGGCCGGAAGAGGTGAATATACTGCAGGTGGAAGAACATGCTAGGTACACTGCATTAGCCATAGTCACATGGAGTTGGTTGTCGTGTACTTACTGCATGAGGATCACATTTGGTAGCTGCCCTTCTTTGGGTTCAAACTCCTTTGGCAACTCCTTACGCCAGTCCTCCAGGCTCCTGTGCAATTCGCTAAGCTTCTTCAGCTCAGCGGCTTTGCCGCGAGACCTCCCAACAACTGAGGGGTGGTAGAAGAAGATGAGCAGGTCACTGCTAATCTCCGCAAGTTTGGATAGCTGGAGGCCGACGGCGCGGGTGCGGGCCGGCTGCTTTTGAAGTTCGTCAAAGCCAGCGTCTGTGTACGGGGACCACATTTCGGCGTCTTCGTCAGGAAAAACCTCATACTTGGGGACACTGTACGAGTTCTTTGGTATCTGTGGGAGACGTCCGAGGTAGTTGGACCAGGCTTTGTCGAAAAAGTAGCAGCCCCAGAAGGTCACCCGGCGAGCGTCGAGCTCCTGCTCGTTCAAATGCTCCTTGTTGGCGGTGAACCCTCCAATGTCCAGATTCAAGCCGAGATCTTGAGCCATGCGGAAACTCATGCCGCTGTAGACCCATCCTTTGGCCTCGCGTCCAGCACCAGCCTCACGGACAGACATCAGCGCCAGAGCCTGGACGGTAGTAAGTCTTGGCTTTTCGTACTCGTCGTTCTCCACGATAAGTCTCTTTGCTTCTGCAAAGAAATGGTCACCCTTGGACCGATCGTCGTGTGGGCTAGCGTATGCGCCAGGGACGCTCGTAAAATGGCAAGCGAGGGCCAGTATCGCGTTGACAAGCAGAGATGAACAATATGCTGTGTTGTTCATCTGAGTTCTGCGCTTACCCCTGAAGAAGTCTCTGTAAAAGAGGCTCTTGGAAAGCGTCACGAAATAAGGATAGTGCCAACTGAAGTACATATTGATCAAATGAACGATCAATTGGGTGTCGTTCGTCGCCTCCGTCCAGCTGGCAATAGGGTCTTGATCGGCTGAAAACTGCTCAGGATCGGGGTCAAGCTGCGACTCGGATGGATCGCCGACATAAATCAGGTGGGATGTTCCACCGATGAATCTGACAGAGCCATTCTCGAGTCGAAGCTCGCCCATCTTCCGGGCCAGCTCCCTTTCCCCCTCATCGATGCTCTCCGACGGGGCATCTTGCTCTGGTGGAGTCTCTTCAAGGACCTCTTCGTTTCGATACTCTTCCCTGAGGATAGCGTCGGCAACACTGTCGAGATTGTCGCAGGTACGGATCATCTTGACGATGGCAGGCACATCATCTTCGGCGGCATTGAGTATGGATTCAATGAGGACATGCAAGGTCGTATTCTGGGCCTTCATGCTGTCCGCCTTCTCGCGGTAAACACCCTTGCGTCTATGATCCGAATTAGGGTCGTAGACGCACTCTGTACCATAGACGCTGGCACAGGCAGCGCAGCTTGGAAGGGCACCATCACATTTGGACTTCCTCTTCCGGCAGGCAATACAAGCAGTACTGACACATCGGCGTTTCTGATTTGCCGGGTCAGCTCCACGCCTCGACTTCTTCTTGACAGGCGCGGAGACCGAAGACGACTGATCCGCGGAGCTGTCCTGGTGCTGTTTCGATTGGGCAGGTCGGGCTGGATCATCCATCTTGAATGGAGATTTCGAGCTCGGTAATGCGAACAAAAGATGATAAAGGCAGATAGGGAGACCCCAGATGATCTGTTGAGTCTCTGAGGTAGCAAAACCCGTCGTTTCGAGCCAAGCCAGACAGAAAAGCCTAGATGATCATGCCGAGGGGATGACTTGACTTAAGTAGCATGATCCCAATGAGTCTTCTAAAGAGTTGAAAAAGAACAGAAGGTAGAAAGGCCAGGGAGAAAATGGAAATAATGAGGGTAAGTATTTAGGGTGCTGATGTCCAGGAGGATATGAAGGTAAGCTGGATGAAAACCCCTGTTGAGTGACGGGCCTGTGGAAGGGAGCGGCTGAGCACCTGGGAGCCGAATCAAGAAACCTCGAGTACGCGATTCAAGGGTCTCAACAGCAAGAGAGTCGAGTCTGGTGGCGGTATTGGTGTAGGACTCTCTCGAAATTTGTTCCAAAATCACAGCCGTGGTGAGTCCGAGAACCACGCGTGTACAATGATGAGGGGCAGTTGAGGGTTGCAGTACGGCTTGTTGCGACAGATTTGAGTACCTTGGATGTCGGTATCACATACCCAGGCTAGGCATTGAGATAAGGTTTGAACGGTATCAGTCAAGATAGCGCAGTGGAAGAGCACGCCGTGAAGATGAAATAGAGGCGGTGGACTGTGTTGGGTGACTCAGAGGATGCTGACAATTGAGTATGCCGAGCGGCTGGATCGTCGAGAGCGGGAAGGCTTTGAAATCTTGGAAGTTTTGATGTGACGAAACTTTTGGAAGTGCGTGACAATGGCAGAGTCGCGGAAGGGCAGACGCTTGATGCTGGGGTCTAGAAGGTTTGGCTAAACCGTAAACGACGATTTCCCTCCAACAGGCCGACTAGTCACTGTCCCGCACCCTCCACCGGGTCTGAACAGCTCTGGATACTCTCGGCTAGTTATTCGATGCTAACTTCACATCGTCCGTGCAACTGATGTGTTTATGCGTCAATGGCATCCATAGCGACGAGGGACGACCGTATTAGCAATGCTTTGGCCAGGTACCTGTGCTGCTTGCGAGTTCCAGCCGGTGCATGCTTCAGCAGCTTCTTGGCATTCCGAACCCCCGTCCAATTCACGCGCTTCATGGCTTTGGTCTACAGGGCATCCATCTCCAGACATCCATGCCTGACATCAATGCATGCGCCTAGGAATGCCCGGCATTGTGGCAGTCGATCAGGTCGGTCTGCTCCACCGCCAACGAGGCTATTAATCAGCCAACAAACCGAACCCCAGACTGGCTGGATGACCCCGAGAATAGACCATTTTAGCCTTTGTGACGGCGGGCGCCTCCACTCTGGCACGCCCACCCGACACCCTGGATCGGCTGCCGACAGCATGATGACTCTGTGAGTCCCTACTCTTTAAATTGACATCACTGTCCGACCCGATTGGGCATCTCTAACCGGGTCAGATATTCTTTGGCAGTATCGTGTCTCTGGCAAAACCAGTCGCGGGGCCAGTAGCTCGAGCATTATGAAAGGCTCGACTTCCAATAATTTGATGAGATGATTCGTCACGACCCATCTCTCGTCACCGAAGTGTTATTGGCGATGCGACCATTATTGCGCCTTTTTTGCGTAGGGTCCGCAATGCATGACAAGGTTGAGTTCACGAGACAAGGCCGCTTGACCTAGGTAAGGTATCTATTACTAAAATATATCGGTATTGACTTATTAAGCACAACACGAGGTCAGATCTTCACTTGAGCTTTTTTTCTGAATCTCCCTCAATGCGACGACAGTGAAAGGCCAACTCGGTGTTACGAGACGGGCATGCTTATGGTTCATGGTTTCGACGAGGACAATGGAGTTTGATGGACAGTATGTCGACTTGACTTGTGACAAGGGATTGACTTGTCGATGCGAATGTCGTAACAACTCTTGCTATTGAAGGTTTACAAATAACTGTCAAGGGACAATCCGCTTTTTCGGCCCCTTTGGGAAAGAAACCGCGAGCAGAGCTCCAGCTAAGTTAGCTCTAATGACTCCAGTTTTCTCAAGGCTTGAGTTAGATGCAACCATGCCCCGATCTGATTCCTTCCAGGCCTTTGGTCGCGGCGGGTCACTTGCAGCAAGCGAAGGGGGATTATGTGCGCAGCAACTATTACCAAGTAGTATTTATTGTGATGTAAACCAGTTGAGTTTCTTCGACCCGTTGGGTGAGTTAAAACACTTGCACGGAGCAACGTGCCAGCGGGGCCGCCATGACACAGACTCATCTTTGGCATGGATGCACATAAGGTCTCAAGTGCTACGGAGTAAATTTCCATGGCTCTCATTCAATTCTAAAATGGCAATACGTGCCGGGCAGTGACACCGTAAAAGTCCGGGGGAAAGATAGCGGTCATACTGATGCGGCTAGATTGTTATCTTCGGTGTCGATAGCAGTGGACTTAGATTACTACAAAAGATGTCATTATTTCGCTGTTTCCGAAAACTCGATATACACCTCTAAGAAGAAGCAAAAAGGAAAAATGAAATGAAAATGAGATGAAAGAAGTCAAGGAAGGTGCCCGTTATATTGGTGAGAGCCTCATTGCTCGGCGGAAATCCGGCCGAGAGCCAGTGCTCAGCTACCCCGGCTTCCCCACTGGCTCCCCTGCAAGCAGACGAGCCAAACCCACTGATCACCACTGAATCCCCCCTCATTCGTTTTGGAAGATTTCTGAAGCATACTCTCTTCTTGAGTGGAAAGATTTTACCTCCAATCAACGGCATCGTCGACACTCGTCCAGCCAATGATGAGGTCTACCACCTTCCCCAAACCACCAAAGTTGCCCTGGTTGTGTCGCAAGGTGGGTGTTGGAGTAGCTGCTCCCTGGTTGACTATCATGAAGCCTTCAGGGCTCACCAGCATTTGTTGGTACTGACCCAGCCAATGAGGTTGATATCTGCTACCATTCTTGAGCCACCGAAGTTGCCCAGGGCCTGTCACAAGGGGGCCGATTGTCACAGCTGAACCAACACCGAATATGATAAAGCCATTGAGGCTCCCCGTCAACATGTTGATTGAGGTGTGGTGTGGTTGTCTTGCATGTCGTTTGTGATAGAGTGTCACTCCAACGATAGCCGTAAATCTCCTGAATTGGCCCGACTCTTCTTGTGTGCCCGTGCCTCGTTACCAGCACCATGGCTCCCTCGTGGCTGTCAAAGCTGCTTGTCCCGGCTCTCGCAGCCAGTTCCTTGGTATCGGCCGCCGTCAACCTCCCGTACGCCGTGCCCCAGGCACCCAACAACACCGGCAAGACGTGCGTTGTGGAACCTTCGCCCAAGCGCTGCAAGCGTGACGATGTCCCGAGGATCATCAAGGCTTTCGAGGAGTGCAATCATGGCGGCACAGTTGTCTTCCCCGAAGGCAAGGAGTACTACATCGCTCAGAGGTTCAACCCGACTCTGTACGACGTGACAATCGAGTGGCGTGGGACTTGGGTGGTACGCAAAGAGCAGAAAAAGACGGCTTGTCCGGCGTAGTCGATTTACTAACAGAATGGTTGTGTTATAAGTATTCGGACGACCTGGATTACTGGCGCAACAACTCTTACCCGATCAACTTCCAGAACCTGGCCGCCGGATTCGTGATTACAGGCGACCGAATTCACATCAACGGCCACGGCACGGGCGGCATCAACGGAAGCGGCAACACGTGGTACACGGCCGAGGCGGGTGTCACGCAAAAGGGGCGGCCCATGGCCATGGTACTGTGGAATGTAAGCGACGTCAAGGTCGAACACTGTAAGTCTGGACCGACGGCATCGACGTTCGGCAGCTTGGCCATTTGCTGATGCGCGACGGCATCCATAGTTAAGATTGTGCAGCCTGCCCTGTGGGCGCTCAACGTCATTAACGGGACCAACATCTGGGTCGATGACTATTATGTCAATGCCACTGCACTTGATGCACCCTACGGCAAGAACTGGGTACAGAATACGGATGGGTTCGACACATTGGACTCTAAGAATGTGATGCTCACAAACTTTGTCTATCAAGGTGTGTATCTTGACAGTTCTCCTTCGTTATGCATGAACCGAAAATTAACACACCGTGCGCAGGGTATGTTGGCAAATCGTTTTGAAAGGAGAGCAATATGTGTCTAACATGAACCAGCGGCGATGATGCTATCGCGATAAAACGTCGGTCATACAACGTTTACTGTCAGAACGTAAGCTTATCGATGCAATACCTACTCGTGTCTGGAAGCATGGAAACTGATATATAGAACAGCTCACCGTTCATGGCGGCAACGGCATTGCCGTAGGTAGTGTCGGTCAGTACAAGGAGGACTCATCCGTCGTCAACGTGGTCTTCAAGGACGCCCAGATCTTGATCAACAACAACAACCAGCGCAATACGGCCTACATCAAGACCTGGATGGGCGAAGAGGTGTTGCAGAATAACTACGAGAGCGGCGACCTGCCCCAAGGAGGCGGATGGTAAGCTTTTGGCCCCCGTTTCATGATCGTCTGTGAGTTTTTATGTATTAAATGATATTCGCTTTCAGGGGTGAAGTGAAGAATATTCTCTTTGAGAATTTCTACGTCGACGGCTCCGTCAACGGACCTAGTATCAACCAGGATAGCGGTGCTAACAGTAAGTGCTAAACATGTCGAAACTCTCAAGGTATGAAACTAAAGATGTAAACACAGGCACTACCAAGGGCACATCCAACATACTCATTTCCAACGTCGCCTGGGTCAACATGACGGGCTCGATCAATGCCAAGACTGTCAACCGAACGGCCTCGGTCTCGTGCTCGATGCGCAAACCGTGCTACAACATTGAGATGCGAGATATCAGCCTCAAGCCAGATGAGAATACGCCAGCCATAGGCGCCAACGGGACGTGCTTCTATGTTGCGCCCGGTGGCATTCATGGGATGACAGGGGCTGGGTGTGAGTAAGGGGACTGTCTTTCGGGATCTAGGTTCATGAGTAAAATACTCGCAAATGGAATGTGAAAGATGAGAATACCATATGAAAATTTGATTATGGATACTTGTTAGTGACTGAAACCGACTTCTTGTTCGCTGCAATATACCAAAAGTTCATGTGCATTGATTCAGTCTTGATATATGTACACCCATACAACCTTTAGTAAACCTATGTACATCCGTCGCGGAATATAAAGATGACCATGTTCCACAGCAGTTTGATTTACCCCTGAGCGTACGTGCTCTTGGCCCTCAGCACAGCGCCGTACTTCCAAAGCAGTATCGGCGCCGGCCACCCGACCACGACAGCGACGAGCGCCATGACCGTGTTGCCCCACCCGTAGTCGAGGCGCTCGTACAGCGACGGCGCAAAGAGCGGGAACCCGAACCCGGCCAAGCTGCGCAGGACGGTGCCGGCGCCGATGGCGCTCGCCGCGTACAGCGTGTACGTGTCGACGAGGTACCCCTGGATGCACTGGAACCCGATGATGACGCCGCAGGTCAGCATCGCCGCGCCGACGTCCGGGCCGATCCAGTGCGTCCTATACTGCGCCGTCCAGCCGTAGACGAGCAGGCCCATCGGCACGAGGACGGCTCCCGGCACCATCATGGGCACGCGGAACTCGGGCAGCCCCACCGAGAGGCCGCGCCGGCGCTTGAGCGCGGCGTAGATGCGGTCCTGCAGGGGCGCGCAGACCTGGGCGCCGAGGAAGAAGCCGATGCCGAGCGAGATGTATTGCAGGCCGCCGACGCCGACGCTCATGCCGTACGAGCGCCAGAGGGCCGGGAAGGTCGACAGCTGGATGTACATGATGCCGTAGAGGTACATCATGTAGAGGGCGAGGACCTGCAGGATGACCTGCGTGAGCAGCAGGCGGAAGGGGCGGGTCAGGGCGATGCGCAGCGTCTGCGCCAGCGTGCGGTCCGGCCGGTCGTAGATGGTGTGGAGGGCCGTGTTGCCGGTCTCGCGGACGAGGCGGGCGCGGCGCCGCCCAAGTAAGACGGGGGCATAGGTCTCACGCAGGAAGAAGAAGCCGAGAACCTGGATGAGGCCGTCGGCGATGGTTACGGCGTGGAAGATCCAGCGCCACGAGGTCTTCTGGGTGATGAAGCCTCCCGCGATGGGGCCGATTGCCGGCCCCAGGAGCGGCATAAGGCTGTAGATGGAGATGGCACGGCCGCGCTCCTCGGCGGTAAAGAGGTCGGATAGGACGCCGCCACCAATAGCCAGGGGCGCGGAGCCGCCAAAACCGGAGAAGAACCGAAAGACGATGAGTTGCTCCTTGGTACGGGCGAGGCCGCAGCCGAGGTTGAAGAAGAGGAACACGAGGTTGCTCACTTGTAGGACTACGGTGCGCCCATAGATCTCGGATAGCGGGCCCATGCATAAGGGACCGATGGCGTAGGCGAGAATGAAAATGGACAATGACAGGATTTGTTCAAGATACGAGGTAATATGGAGCTCGCGGCCGATGTCCGGAAGAGCTGGAGCCGTCATACTTGAGGAGACGGGCGAGATGAGGGTGAAGATGCTCACGACGAAGACGGCGAGCCACTTCTTGCGGTAGGCCCAGCACTTTGGGTTCTCCGGGTCGTCAGGCCCGTCCCAAGTGACGAGGTTCGGGTCATGTTCGCTACGCTGTGTAGCTTGCTTTTCCAGCTGGTCGTTGTCTGCGCCCAGCTCGACGTCGCGGCGGTTCTCTATACCGTCCCGGACCTCGGAGATGCTTCGAGTGATGCGAGCTCGGCCGGGTTCCGAGTCGGAGTCGGAGTCGGTGACATGGCCCGCCTCTTCTTCGCTGTGCTTATCGTCCTCCGCCCTGATGGACTCTACTGAGTGTGAGTCGGGATCCTCCTTCTTCTCTTCGTGCAGTCTATCCTGGAACCCAGGGGCATACTGGCTGGCATCCACTCTCACATCCTCAGCTGGGACAGTCGAGGATGTTGCCGCATGCGACTGCTGCAATCTCCCATCTTGATCATTCATGTCTTAGACGCGATATGCTACAAGGCGATGACTGGTAAGCACATCCCTGATGCTGACTTTAGCATGAGAAGACAGTCGAATGTGCTCTTCAAGTAAGCCAGTTGCCAGACAGAATGATCCAGTTCAATAGCCAACGGCGGACAATCAAGCGACGACCGCAAGTGAGGTACTTCACCGCACGATTACATCCATAGCCAAGAGGAAGAGAAGTAGAAATACAAGAAATCAGAAGGAGCAGGAACCCATAATGAGCGGCAATGGCCGCCGACAACGGTGTGCAGGCCTCTCTCTCCCACAACCGGACTAGACTGTGTGGGAGGGTGGAGTGGGAAGCTCCTCTAGTTGGACAATCCCCAGGATGTCAACAACCAAGCTTTCCGAACCTGTGTGTCATGATCCACACCATTTCGCATCAAAATGCAGCTTTGGGTCTGCAACGTTGGATGTGTGGAGAGTCCGAGGCCGCTTGAATCACCTTTTGCTTGGCCTCTTCCCGCGATCCTACCTTTCTGCAAATTTAGGATCGTTTCTTTGTGTATCCGAGCATTTGCATTGGGAACGGATGAGATTCCTAGCAGGCATTGTCGATGTCGGGTAGCACCCGATACCTGGAAAACTCCAACCGGTAGCGCTGCCGGATTTGGGACGGCGATTGAAAAACGGGGCTGCACCGGAAGTGGGGATGCCAGAAGAGCCCGGTCTCGGGATCCAGTAACAAAGCCGCAAATGGTCAGGAAAGGATGCGAGATATGCATTGTCATGTAAGTACCCAGGCAGCTTCTTGGGCCAGTGCCGTGTCTTCTAGCATTCCACCGAAGTATTGTGAGGGCTACAATACCAACATGCACTGACACACACATTGCCCTTGTAAATCAGGCGTAAGACGTGGTAAGGTCCAATGGAAAGAGCCCAATTCGTTGTTTTAGTTGACTGGTAATCCGAGCCTTTGAACGCCAAATCTATGATACAGCACTCCCGAATTGAAGGTGGTGGGATCACACCGTGTCCACGAGGCTGCTACAGCAAGTCCGGAGAGCGCAACGGGACGGCAAAGAGAACAAAAAGATGCGGGTATTTCTAACTTTGAACGACCAGATGCTCTCATGAGCCCTCTGCAGTGACCTGCTCCTTGGCGTCGACTTTCTTGGCCGGGGGCGCATCGGCCGGACCATCCTCCTCACGGGCGCGCTTGTTGGTCGCATCTGATGCGGTCTCCTTGTTGTCAGAAGAAGGCTTAGCCCTGTAGTTGATGGTATTAGCAAAGTTATATGACGTCTCCTGGATTTATAGGACTTACTCGTCGCGTTCACGCTCTTCGCGCTCACGGTTGCGGTCGCGATCACCACGGAACCCACCACGGCCACGACCGCGTCCACCCCGGCCACCGCCTCGGCGGAAACCGTTCTTCTGGTCGTAGTCCCTTCGTGACTTCCAGTCGTCGCGGTCGATGTTCTTTCCACCCCGGCCGCGGCCGCCGCGGAATTGCTTGCCAGTCTCGCGGCCCTCGTAGAACCGTTGGGGGCGGCTGCTTGGCTCTATCTTGCCCTCGCGGATCAGTGTGTTCTTCTCATCGACATAGTCCTTCTTGGACATGATCTTGAGGTCATTGCCCTTCCACTGCGGCTTGGGATCAAGCGCGAGGAACTTCTTGGCGTCCTGCTCGTCCTGGAACTCGACGTAGACGGAGCCCTTGAAGAGCTTGTCGTCGGCACGACGAAGACGAACGGCGTTGACGGGACCATACTGGGTGAAGAAGGCCTCGAGATCGAACTGTGTAGAAGGCTCCTCATCGCCGAAACCCTTGACGTACACAGTGGCGGCCTCAGCCTTGCCTCGGTGCTGGTTGGGTTCGTAGGCGACCTTGCGGGTGATTTCCTCCTCTCCCTCGGGACCGGAGATGTTCAGCGACTTGCTATCGCGGAGGGCGGCAACAACAGCCTCGTAGGGCTGGAATCGGCGCATGCGGCGGAACTCGCAGATCTTCTTGATCTGAACAGGCTTGTTCTCCGAACCGCCGGTCTGATCCCACATAAACTTGTCGGTGGGCAGGTTGCTGTCAGAGAAGTAAAACTCGACCTTGGGGAGAATTAGCACTAAAGATTGTGTAGTGAGTTTTCCTGAGTTTCATATTTTACCTGTGCGCGGATCTTGACGGGATCATCCGTCTCGGGCAGGAGCGATGCATCGAACTTGCTGTTCACAGGGCGCTTCTGGTGATGGCGAGGGCGGCCATTGCCTCGGTCAGAGCCTCGCTCTTGCCGACCGGTAGAGGCATTGGCATCTTGAGTCTTGCTGTTGTCCTCCTTGGAATCTTCCTTGGTCTCCTCCTTGACGTCCTCTTGCTTGACCTCCTCCTTGACGCTGTCTTCTTGCTTGACTTCAGTTGCGACAGTCTCGGCGGCGGTGGCAGGTGCAGGCTCAGCAACCTGCTGGGCAGCCTCCGTCTTGACGGGGGCGGCGTCGCTCATCTTGTATGTGCTTTCAGAGCCGAAGAATTTTAATGAGATAGAGGAATTGATATGTCGAAAATCAAGAAACAAGAGAGTTCTGTAGATCTTCAGGGTGACTCAGTCGGTGAGGTTGTCAGGCTGGCGCAAGAATCTTTGAAATGGACTGGCGGGGTAGAAGGATGAAGAGCGAAAGATATAGGCACGGTTGCTGCCTGCGAGTTTTGGTAGTATTGAGTTGCTGGCAGGAGAACAATTGGCACCGAGGAAGGTCAACAATAGGCGCAATTCGAGCAGACAATGGCCAAATCTATTACAGCATCCAAGCTTTGCAACTTTTGAGTTCAGATTTTTGCGGTCGCCACGAGCAGATACTCGGGAAGCTAGTCACTGGCGCTGCAAGCAGAAAAAAAATCCCACTGGCGCCAATTGGTGTGGATGCAGATGCATTCGAGGTGGATTCCAGGGTGGTTGGTGCGGGTGGTGGAGTCTCACCGCCTGCCGAATCCAGCGGCTACAGCGGTAGCCAAGTGACAAGCTAACCCCACTACAGTAGCCCCTAAAGGGTCCCTGAAAGGGAAATGTACAGCGGAGCATAAGCGTGCTCTTCAGGGCCCTGATGTACCTAACGTACCAGCGCACGGCCCAACAATCAATTGCAGCTTGAGCACTTTGGTGCCTCACGTGAGCGCCCGTCAATGGAGCCGAAATTTTTGGGACCAGCTCGGAAAAGTGTCGTGAGAGCTTAGGAGAGCCTGGTTTGGAGTCTTTAATTCTTGCCAACGGTATTCGAGGCGCAACTGTGACATTGGGCCAATTCCAGCCCACCAGCCATCGCCATGAAGTTCCGGAGGACATTGAGGTTCCACGGATTGAAGCGGCCGGTAAGTTCTGCAACCGCAAACCCTCTCTTCTCTTGCCCCTTGGTGTGCAGATGCTAACAATACGACACAGCGCGTCCGCCAATCGTGGAACAAATTCAACCTGTTCAACTTATACCGTGCCCGAGTCCCTCCGAACCAGGGAAAGACCTTTTTCCAGCAGAAGTGGGCGGCCAAGTCTGTCGCCCGTGGCTACCATGGCGAGCACATCAAGGAGAATCGATGGAATCGCATGTTCGACCGCCGCCTTGAGTCCGTCGTCAACATGAACCCACGCTACATGGCCGAATTCGACGGCTCAGAGCAGGCTGCCGGCCGTGGTAGCGGCAGGCACGTCCCTCTGCCCCACGAGCAGGCTGAAGCCGGTTATCTGGCCAAGCAGATCGGCAGCAATGTCAGGTCGACGACCCAGACACCCTACATGCAGATGACCTTTGCGCCCATGGAGAGGAGATTGGATATCGCGGTTTTCAGAGCTTTGTTTGCCAGCAGTGCGAGGCAAGCGAGGCAATTCGTTGTTCACGGGGCTGTCAAGGTCAATGGAAAGAAGGTGGGCTCATTCCATCGCACAGCGCAATTCGGTCGTATGCCGCGACTAACAGTATTCCAAACTAGATGATCTATCCTGGATATCTTCTCAACCCTGGCGATATGTTCGAAGTTGATCCCGACCGCGTCCTCTTCGGCACTGGTGCCAAGAAGGAGGGAACCGAGACTGCGACAAGTGGCGCGGAGGAAGGTGAAGAAGCAGGCGAGGCCGACGAGGCCACCTCCACAGAAGGGTCAGAAGAGGGTGTAGAGGCAGCCGATGCCGCCGAATCATCAGCAATAGAGGCTTCGGACCTGACCGCTGAGGAGATCAAGGCTCTCTTGAGCCGCGCCAAGACGATACTCGATGATTCCTCCGAGAAGCTCAACGTCAAGCGCAAGCGTGCTCTGCGCCAGTTTGTCAAGGACGCCAAAACTGCCCTCAACAAGGCCAACCGCGCCTCCGCCGCCAACGAGGCCAAGCCCGCTGCCGTCGTCAAGGACCTCACTGAGCTCCTTTCCGCCTTGTCCGTGTCCCCTTCGGAGGACGCCGCTTCCAAGGAAGCCGTGGACGATAAGGGTCTCACTGTCGCCGAGCGCGAACGCTTCGAGCAGCTTCTGGCGCTTGATGCCGAGAACCCTATTGACCCTTCGAAACCGTACGCTACGCCGTGGCGACCCAGGCCATACATGGCACCCTTCGCCTTTATCCCGCGCTACCTCGAAGTCAACCAAAACATCTGTGCCGCTGTCTACCTGCGGCACCCCGTGGCCCGGCCCGGCTCAGCAGAGGTCCCTACCCCTTATCCCAGCGAGGTCAACCAGCTCGCCCACAACTGGTACCTGAGGAGGCATTAGGAACCGCCGGCAAACCCCGTGGTTCTACCATATGATATATCCATATTGTCTAGAGAGGGACTTCATCTAAGTGTATACCTTTGAGTGATTGTATAGAGAAGAGGGCAGATGCCCTGATGTATATGTTGGTGTTACGAGGCAGAATCTTGCAGCAAAAAAAGATAGATGTACTCTAAATGTATCAATACTGTTTACCCACATCTACCACTTCCTTGGCCGCGCTCGCTGTGATTCATCGCACGGATGGGTCTAGATTGGCTCTCGCTATTCAAAACCTGATTCGACATGTTACAGTCCTATCATTCGTACGTACACGGAAGTAGTCACAGGTACCGTTCACGACACACGGGAAGCGAACAAGTTTTGACGGAAATCCATCAATTTTATACATTCAGACAACAACTAGGCTAAGGAAAAGATATAAGAAAACAAGCTCAAAAGAACGAGGATGAGACGAGAGACGTCTCAAAAGTAACAACCACAAAAACCCGATGTGCCCCTCAGAGCGAGGCATCACCAGAACGCTCCCCCAGCTCTGTGAGAGACGGAGAAAAGCAGTCGTGTGGAAGAGTAGCCCAAAGGACCAGTCTAAAGTACAGGTATAAGGTTTTGTTCGCGTCATCCGAGCTCGCTCTGCAGAATCCCGCATCAAAAGACAGACGTATGACTTTTTTCTAGAAGGCCAGAAGATGTCTGAGCGAAAATGTTCAGATCTCCTTTGCCTCCTCGCTGATTTCTAAACCCGGGCCCGACTCCGACAAGAGACATTGTGCTGGCGGTGATATCGTGAGAAGTATGCGGAAAATGCGTCAAAACCCTCAAAAAACCAACAATTACATCTCCCATAAGGTTTTCAAGAACCCCCGTCCAAAGTATTCATCAAGACTCCGTAACAGGCCTTCCCGAAAGCCCGTCCGGATATTTTCTTTTTCGCAAGCCGTGATATTGCTCCGACATGCTCCTCTTGACGCAGTAGTAAATAAGACTTTTGATGCTCGTGCCACGGGCGATCTTGGTTCTTTTTTTGGTTCGTGTATTAAGTGGTGTTGATTAAAACGGGAGAAGACGAAGCGGAAGAATGTGGACAAAGAAGCAGCGGGCTGGTATTGTACGGGGCATCATGAGTACTAAGACAGAGGTCATGGAGAAATCAACGAGCGTATGCGAGGTATGGGGTTTATCGGAGAGAGAAACCCTTCCTCTTGCCCTCCTTCTCCAATGGCCGACCGCTCTCGACTCTCGCCTTCTTCTCCTCGAGCTCCTGGCGCTGGCGATCGAGTTGCTCCTTCATTTCCCTGTGACGGGCGTAGAGCTCCTCCTCGCTCTGCTTGAGCTTGGACTCCTTCTCATTGACCTTCTGCTGGAAGACCATCTTCATCTCGGCCTCCATCTTGGCAAGCTTTTGCTCGTGCAGAGCGCGCTCCTCCTCCTGCTTCACAGCAGGGTTGACCTCCTTGAACACACTAGGATCTTGCGAGACACCCATCTGGATGAGCTTGTCGGTACGGTAGTTCTCGTACAGGTTGTTGTTGGTGTGCTCCTTGAGCTCCTCCATGTGGGTGCGGATGAGCATTTGACGCAGCTTGACAAAGTCACAGTGCTCCTCGTTGTCGACCTCGATGACACCCCATGGGTACCGACGGCCACGGACCTTGCGGCCATCGGCGTTGGTGATCTCGTTGGTGGCACCGACAACAGCGAAGGGAACCTTGGACAGAATCTCGTTGTTCTCCGCAATCGTCTCCTCGTCGTCGAGCTCGTACCTGGGGCCCTCAAAGATCTGGACCTTGTGGTACTTGATGTCTGCCAGAATCTGCTAACTGTTAATAGAGTTCACCATTTATCAAGTACAGGATTCGACACTTACTCTCTGCTTGAAGGCGGTGATCTCCTCATCGGTCAGAGTATCAGACTTGGCAATGACGGGGATAAGGTTGACCTTGGTGTGAAGACGCTTCATCACCTCAATGTCCAGGGGCTTCAGGGAGTGGCCCGTGGGCTGGATGAAGAAGACACAGGCATGGATACGGTTGTCAACAATGTTCATGCGGTTGACCTTGTTCTCGGCATCCAGGTAAGCATCGAAGCGCTGCTCAATGTTGTCGACAATCGGCCTCCAGGACTCGTCATTGTTGACGAAGTCACCGAAACCGGGTGTGTCGACAACGGTCAGACGCAGACGAACGCCAGCCTCCTCGATATCAGCGCTGATGGACTGGATGGTGACGGTCTTGGGAATAATGTCGAGGCTAGGGCCCTTGCGCTCCTTGGGGGGGTAGAGAGAGGTGTTGAACAGAGTGTTGACCAAGGTAGACTTTCCCAAGCCGGATTCACCTGTGTTGATCCGTTAGACCATGTGTTGCAGTAGTGTCACGACATCCAAGACTTACCAACGACCATAACATTGAAGTTGAAGCCCTTGCGAACACTCTTGCGGTGCCATTGGTTGGGAAGGTTGGCAAAACCAACGTAGCCCGTCAGCTTCCGTCGCACGATGTTCTTGTTGTCGATAACGGCGGGAGCTATCAAAGCGAGTGAGGTTAGATT
The DNA here is from genome assembly GCA_018873225.1 of [Phialemoniopsis] sp. UDSM-2020. Taxonomy (NCBI): domain Eukaryota; kingdom Fungi; phylum Ascomycota; class Sordariomycetes; order Thyridiales; family Thyridiaceae; genus Thyridium; species [Phialemoniopsis] sp. UDSM-2020. The sequence continues at coordinate 2,701,160 of JAEILZ010000005.1, forward strand.
GGGTTCAACACGATCCGGCTGATATCACAGGCTTACCGTTGGGTGCAGCCACAGGGGAGGGGACCTCGGCAGGAGCTCCGTTTGCAGCTGAACGCAGAATTGTTAGCATGGAAAGTAGATCATCAAATGGTCGAGTAGTGTCTCGATATACAGATGCGATCCAGATCCTGGCGGTGGCGCAATTTCAGTTCCTCGATATAGAGCTCGTCATAGATCAAAGTCTGTACAGGTGCCAGCGTTGGAGGTCCTTCCAGATCAAGCATGCTTCGGTAGAAAGGAGGGGCAGGCTCGTCCTCTTGGCCGGCAAACATGCTTCTTGGTCGCGGGAAAAGGGCCGGAGTAGCGAGGACCGCATTCCTGGTTGATCCCGGCTGGGATGGTACGGCAGTAGTCTCCAGAGAAGTGTCGAAACAGACACTCCATGGCCGCGAGTCGGAACCATTTTGCGTGCTGAGAGTCATTGTGTGTTTGGCAAGTGACAATCAAGTCAGAATTCCAGATGGTGTGGTCGAGGTATTCATGTAAATCTCATCGCCTAGGCATCCAAGCCTGTGCTCGGAGGGGTAGGTTGTTGCCAGTGTGCGTTGTCGATGGAGGAAACTGAGGTCTGGGGGTCGTTGTTTGCGGCCGGGATCTCGTTGTTGCGCCCATCTGTATATCGAGACAAACGAGGAAAGAAGAAATGCGCTTACCCATTTCGATTATTGTTCTAGATCAATTTCCGAAGCAATTGTACCGGTAGGAAGGTGCGATACCTGTAGCCAATCCCAAAGGTTAGCACTGGTGCTCTGCTCAGGAGACTGTGGCACAGACGGATCGTGGTAAATCAGCCAGCAAAGAGGAGTGTGATTCTGCGATGAAGTATGTGGGCAGTACAGGAGATGGGAGTGCCGAGCTATCGCAATGATGACACGAAGCGCAAGTGTTGTTTGGAAAGTGAGAGAGGGCAGAGGGAGAGCTGTGTCGGGCACACAAGCATATGGGCCAAGGTAGAGAGGAGCAGGTAGGCCACGTACGGGGTATTTGATCGCAACCGAATAGACACCAAAAAAAAAAGTCGCGTTCCGAGAAAGAAGTCGGCGAGACGTCAAGAGTGAAATCGGGCTCGGTGATGAGTTAGAACCACCCGTTTGGGAAAAGAGAAGGAGCGAGGGACTGAGAAGGATGTGTTTGCGGGAAGGGAAGTGAAGTTTGGAAATTTGGCGATTAGGGGTGTCAAGGTGGCAGGGAGCGAGCTTAGAGTGGCAGATTGGGAGTGGATGGGGAAATTTGGCTGGTCGTGGTGGCCTGTGCAGGACCTCACTGGCTGGTGGGCGGGTGTGCCTTTTTTTCTCCTACCCTTGGGCTGGGGCTGGTCTGGCTTGGTACGTGCGGGCAGGCAACTGGTGGACTTTGGGGACATGGACGGGAAGCAAAGCAGGAGAAGGGGAAAAAAGAAAAAAAGGGTGTGGTGGTACCTGATCAGCCACGCGCTTCTGGTCTGCACCCGATGTACTCTTTAACACAGGCAAAGCTTTTTTGTGTTTGCTGCGTGTCTTTCCTTTTGTCTCTCTGGTTTTCTCTACTGACGATGTAGTACCTGCTTCTAATACACGAGTGGGAAAAGAAAGGGGTTCGTGCTCTGTGCTCTGTCCATCTTTTGCTGTGAATGGCTAGGATGTGCTGCTAGCCACAAGACCCAGAAGTCCTAAAAGGGGGGAAGATTAATGACGGGGCCGACTGGGGTTTGTGCTAGTCCACACCTCTAATTGGCCCATGCGACCAGCAGGACCAGCAAGAGCACAGATAGCTTTACATCGTGTATGCATCAAGTGCATGCCGCGCCCAGGAAGGGATTTTGTGTGAAAGAGCAGCTAGGTAGAGACAGTTTCATTGCATTGCCAGAGACGGTCTGTGTGTGGAGTGCGATGTATGTGTGCCTTGCTTCTTTGGCATGAGCACACTATATCATGTGGTCGTATGAATACACGATCATAATACCAAACATATATTTCCTTTACCTCCAGCATCTTTGACAGAGAAAAGAAAAAAATCCAGATGCAGGGGACCAGAGCCAGGAATTGGTACACATGCAAGCAACAATATATGGAGAAGGTACTTGGACTTTGATAAGCTCGACTAACCCCTGTAAAACGGTCTGGTACTTGTCAATTTCGGCCGACTTTGGGCGTGGGGAAAAGCCGAGAAAGGGCTGAAACGGCGAGCAGGTGGACAATCCTCTAAAACGCAAGCCGCTCCGTCATCCGAGTTCACTTCAAATACCATGGGACTTCTTCAACACCACGCGGACTCTGTCTGCTTATTTCGATACTCATCGCTCATAAAGAGGCAAAACACAATAATATTCTCCATGTTTGAATGTCAATCACATACTACCAAACTACACTTCGATAAAGACCATCGTGACGAGGCACGCTAAAGCTCCACCACGAGCTTAGTGGCGCTGACACCAGCTTCACACTTCTTCAATGCCTCCTGGATGTGCTCCAAGCCCTTGCCGACGACAAGTGACGGTGGGAGACACTTGAGCTTCCCGCTATCCAAAGCGGCGGTCACATAGTCCCTCCAAATAGGCGTGGCTACATCGCTGACAGCGAATATCATGCCAGCCTGAACGTTCTCAGGAACCTCCGAGGGTGGAGGGTGCACGCAGGCCAGATGGCCTCCACCAAGCTCTGCAAGGATGGCAAGACCGTTCTTGTAGGTTTCGGTTGAGGATACAGCGTCGAATATGCCCACAAACTCGTGGCTGGACTTGCGGACTGCCGCGATGACATCCTTGACAAACATGGGGTCGTGATAGTCGAAAACCTCGGCCGCCCCGCAGGTCTTGCTGAGGTCAAATTTGCGCGCGCTGGCAATGGAGATGACGTGGAGACCTGCTGCGCGCGCAATCTGGATCGTCATTGAGCCAACTGAGGCAGACCCGCCGTACACGATAAGTGTCTTGGTTGGCGAAGGGGGGTTCAGGGACGGATACGGTAGGCCGAGGGCAGGTGTCGAGACGCCGGGCATGGCCGTGCCGGGCTCCTTAACAGATAACGCACAGACGGCTGCTTCCAGAGCAAAAGGGACCACGACGCCGTTGGCGAACGAGATGGAGTCCGGGAGCTTGGCCGCCTTGTCAGCTGGCACAACGCTGTACAAAGCGTAAGCCGCGTCCTGAGGCCGGCCGCTGACAAGGTTGATCGTATGGCTAGCAACAACTCACAATTTAGCCCTATTGTCTCAACAGTGGTACGTGCATGGTAGGCTGGAACATCTCACCCAATGACTCTGTCTCCAACCTTGAATCGCCCTTGAGTCTCGGCGCCAACTTCGTGAACTTCACCAGCCACATCGCAACCAATGATAGCAGGCCATTGCTGAACGAAGACACCGGCTTTCTGCATGTGGGTGTCCAATGGGTTGATAGCGATGGCAGCGTTGCGAATGACGATCTCGTTGGGACCAGCAGTTGGCATAGGTGCAACATCCACCTCTAAGGGGGTATCGGCCTTGCGGAGCCATGCAGCCTTGTTCTGTGCCATTTCTGTTGCAATGAGTCGATCTGAATGAAATAGATGGGTGTTTTCCCCACGAATATCTTGGTTGAGAGAGAAGTCGTTAAAGATGAGGGTTTTCTGCCAATACCACAGTACAGTCGTCACCTCAAATATATACCTTTCAAGACTACATCCTGGTTGCATATTTCTTAGACTTTCATTAGGACAGGCAGAGGTACTTCCCCTTTGCTTATTGATCATATTGGTCATTCGAGCTGAACTTGTTTGTTTTGTAGTAATATGGAAAGCTGCACGTACCTTAAACGTTTAAGTGTTTGCCAGTCTTGAGAACCGCATATACCGTTCTGAATTGGCCGAAATCTTTCAAAGTCAGGAGTAAAATAGCATAGCTCGCGTGAAGTATCCTACCCTCTCAAGAACCCCTCCATTCTGAGGGAGAATACCTTCCAAGTGGAGCAATACTTAATTCAGCGTGCGCTTACTTTGAGAAGTGGGTCCCAGCGGGAACAGCACATCCAAAACCAGACGGGGGCTCGTCGAGCCTTTGTCATTGTTGCGTACCTCGATCTGAAGGAGTTGTTCGAAGTCAAGTTGAATGATGACAAAGCCAACATGTTCATTTCTTTCGGACCACATGATTTTCTCAGATACGAAGAAAAGTACGGCGTTTTGATATGTCGCGAGTGCAAATACGCCATCCAGAAGAGCGCTCTGGGAAGCCATCTCCTCCGACACAAAATCTACCGGACTCAACGGCAACAATTGTTGACTTCAATTGCCCGGCTTGAAATCAGGGAACCAGATGATGTACAGCTTCCTTCAGCAGGTTCTCCGCCCGTGGGCGGACTACCTGTAATCCCAGGGTACAGATGCATCGCCTCTGGCTGCAAGAGTCTCTATGCCAGCTCCAAGCGGATCAGGCGCCACTGGAGTGAAGTGCATGGCGTCAGCGAGCCTACGGAGCCTTTCTCACGTCCAGCAAAACTGCAAACATTTTTCAAGGGGACGAAGCTCAAGTATTTTGAGGTTACCTCTGGTACCACAGCTGCGAGGACCGCAGCTGTTAGTGAAGTTGCTATTGCGCCTCCTGTCAACTCCACGAGTGCGACAATCTCTCCGGTGCACAACACTCTACAGCCTCACAATCCAACCTGTGACCTGGATCTGGAACCATTGAGATATTTCCACCACTATACCACATCGACAAGCCACACTCTTCCGTCAAGTGGTGAAAGTCTCGCAGAGTACTGGCCGGTTCATGTGGTCACGAGGGCACTACAGCTGCGCTGGTTGATGCACGCACTGCTGGCCTGTTCCGCGATCCACCTGGCGGTGCTCGCAGACGACGAGACAGCGAAGCGATTGCATTCAGAGCGGTCAGCGCATTTCCTTCAAGGGTTCTCCGCTGGCTGGGAGGAAGCAAAGCGCAATTTTGGGGCGCCCGAACTGGAAGAGATGAAGGCGGGTGCCCGGCTGATTTGCATCCAAAAGTGTTACTCCTGGGTTACTGAATCAACAATGCTCATCCCGACTAATCACCCAGAGCCATCTGGTTTTGATTTAGGCCTGTTCCTAGCAGCGGTACAAGGATGCGTCAACCCAGACATTGCCCTTCGCTTCGTCCTTGGCAGCGATGATATGTCAGCTGAGTGGCCTAACATCTCGGAGAGCGACCTGGAAAGCCCACGGCGAGGCTCCCAGGAGAGCATCCCGTCTGTGATGCTGAATCGGCTCCGCTCGCTCCCTTATCGAATGTCCGAAGTTTTGGGCAAGCCAGACCATGCTTTAGACTTTTTTGTCCCAGCAACTGCCATCGAAACGATCACAGCTTGCTGTGGCTTGAGCTACTCCTTTGACGATGCACAAACGACTTGGATAGCCATGTTAACTTGGCTGGGAGGGCTATCAAAGCATTTTAAAAGCATGCTATCACTCCGCAAACCCGCTGCACTTGTCGTGCTTGCTCACTGGGTTGTCCTGCTCGAGCGCGCCGAGACTTATCGCTGGTTTTTGAAGGGCTCGGGGAGGAAGGTCTTGCAAAAGATTGCCAGTGAACTGCCCCAGGACGATGCGATGCAGAAACTGATTCGAGATCTCTGATACGGAAGAGTATCGAGGCAGTACTGGACGAAGACATAGCACAGCAAGACAGACAAACCCATTGGAGTCTTAGTGCATGTCTTTGGACCGTATTGTCATCAGCATAGTCAAATTCTCTATGGGAATTTAGACAGATGATCAAACGTGAATCAAATAACTCTGCACGTGGCACTGAGAGGTTGAGCTTGCATGCGGCGCCCAGCAGGATCTTCGTCCCGAAACTGTATGTATGCAATTCCAAGGAGTGAGTGGATTTAAGGACCGGCTAAGCTAAAGACGCCCGCCCGGGAAGCACATGCATGCACCAGCCCTGGAGACGTCAGGTATCGACAGGTGGGGCTCCTCGGGCGATAAGGCGCGTGTCGGCTTATCACTGCCATCATACTGACGATGTCATGGCATGCTCTAAAAACTTGGCTGGAAATTTGACAAGAGTCTGGCATTTGAATTGTATAATGATCTTCCAGAGGAGCTCGACAACAATGAACAGAATCTTCGGAGCACGCACTGGCGCGGTGCATGCTGTCGCCGTCTAGTTTACTCATTACATCGCGACCATGAGATCATCGTTCACCCAAATTCTCTAAACACCCCCAAAGCACTTCACCCTCGCAGTCTCACTCACTCGATCCAATGGCGATCATCCTGCTTAGTGGTCGCTTTGCTGTCGCAAGATGTATGAAACCAACATCCGCGATCGGCAAATGCCGCTTTCACCATGTTCGTCCATGCCAGCGCGATTCCGCCGGGCCGATCCGATCCGCGGCACACCCTCCTCGCTCCCGTCAGCCTCATTTTGATGTAAAGCGCGGCTTCTTTTCCTGGCAGAAGCCGAAGCAGTCCAACCCACGATCGGCCATTCCAGCCGCATTGGTCGTTGGGACGCTGCTCATAACTTCTCTTTACCCCCATGACGAGATACAGCAACTGAAGAACCAAGGGAAGCAAAAGCAACAAGAGCCGGAGCATGCCGGCCCCTCAACGGCAGCTAGTGAGCAGAATGCCTGGTTTAACTTTTCGACGCGCTTCGAGCAATTATCGAATTCGACCGATATTGAGTGGGGCAGGATCTCTGACAAACTTGTAGAGACCATCTTCCCGGAATGGTCCAAGTACGTCCCGGGCTACGTCCGGAAGCTGCAGCGAGAGATGTCCATGGCACCGGGTTCCCTAGCTGACGAAATATGGGACGAGGCCCATGACCCGCTTGTTAACCCCGAGGTACGCTACACCGCCAAGGTCCGCGTTTCGGACGAGCTGTGTGCGGAAGAGAAGGAGTTCCTTGCTCGGAGGAAGAAGATAGCTACCGTAGCGCTGGCTCGGTATCTCGGCCTCAAGGAGAAGGACGTGCATCCGGATGATGTCCCAACCATAGCCATGTGCGGGTCGGGCGGCGGTCTCAGAGCACTCGTGGCCGGCACAGGGTCTTGGGCAGCCGCTGCTGAAGACGGCTTGTTCGACTGTGTCACTTACACCTCTGGTGTCAGCGGCTCGTGTTGGCTCCAGACCTTGTACTACTCGTCTATTACAGGCCAAGACGTGGGTCGCCTGGCGGATCATCTCAAAGCACGTCTTGGGGTACATATTGCGTATCCTCCCGTCGCCTTTCAAGCTCTGACGTCGGCTCCGACCAACAAATACCTGCTCAGCGGCGTCGTGGAGAAATTGAAGGGTGACACAAACGCCACCTTTGGCTTAGTCGATGTTTACGGGATCCTACTAGCGGCGAGGCTGCTCGTCCCGAAAGGCGAGCTCGGCGTCGATGACCGGGACTTCAAGCTTTCCAATCAGCGGCAATACATTAAGTATGGTCAGAATCCCATGCCGATATACACTGCAGTACGCCATGAAATTCCAGAGGCTACGGATGAAACGTCAGCAGCTACTGGTGTCATAACAGAAGAGGCAAAGGCAAAGGCGAAGAAGGAGGCGTGGTTCCAATGGTTCGAGATCACTCCCTATGAGTTCTTCTGCGAGGAGTTCTCAGCTGGTATTCCTACCTGGGCTATGGGAAGAAAGTTTAAGGATGGACAGGATGTGCCCCCTGAACAAGGGTTTCACCTGCCTGAACTCCGGATGCCTCTGATGTTGGGCATTTTCGGCAGTGCCTTCTGCGCTACACTGAGCCATTATTACCGCGAGATCCGGCCACTCATCAAGAACCTGACAGGTTTCGGGACCGTCGACGAGCTCGTCTACGGCCATAACGATGACCTTAGCAAAGTCCACCCTATTGACCCAGCCATGCTTCCTAACCCCGTCTACGGTATGAAGGGCAAGCTGTCCAAGACGACCCCATCAACTCTCTATGATACCGAGTATATCCAGCTCATGGACGCTGGGATGTCAAATAACATCCCGCTCTATCCATTCCTCCGACCCGGACGCAATGTGGAAATCGTCATTGCTTTCGACGCCTCGGCCGATATCAAGACCGACAACTGGCTCTCTGTCGCAGACGGTTACGCCCGCCAGCGCGGCATCAAAGGCTGGCCTGTTGGCATTGGCTGGCCCAAGCCTGGCGACTCTCCCAAGAAGCTTGCCAAGGAGCTCGAAGAATCCAGCGCCGACTCCACGGCCGAGGCCGAGGCCAAATTGACCGAAGCCAAGGCCGAGCAAAAGGCCCTGCGCCACGAATCTGGCCACAGCACCGACAAGGAGGACATTGAGATGCACAAGTACGAGCAGGGCGAGGAGGCCGCCGGCGAGCTGGGCTACTGCACCGTCTGGGTCGGCACCACGCAGGAGCGCTCGGCCGACCCGCCGCCGCCGTCCAAGGCCATCGACGACGCGACCGACTGGCAGCTCATGGAAGCCGACGCCGGCATCACCGTCGTCTACCTGCCCTTCCTCGTCAACGACAAGGTGCCCGGCGTCGACCCGGCGGCGAGCGAGTACATGAGCACGTGGAACTTTGTCTACACGCCCGAGCAGGTGGACCAGGTCATGGCGCTGGCGCGGGCCAACTACGGCGAGGGCAGGGAGCAGATCCGCCGGACGGTGAGGGCCGTGTACGAGCGCAAGAAGAAGATGCGCGAGGAGGAGACGCGGCGGCGCAAGGAGTGGCGGTACCGCAGGCTTGTGCGGAAGGGTGTTGCGCACAAGCTCGGCGAGGGCGACCAGTTCAGTTGAAGGTCCGAGATGGAGAGGGCATTTATCGCGTCGTGTAGCATATAGACATCCAGGAATAGACTAGGAATATTGTTGTAATAGTCATTTTGTAGAGTGGCACACGGCTTCGCTAGGAATGAAGAGATTAGACAAACAAATTATAACAGTATCTGCTTGTGTGAACAGCGAGCAAGGTGGTGTTCTACAGCTGGATTTATTCATTTGTTTAGAAAATTGTGGATATGATACAGTGCTTTCGCCCATGGTACAATCGCGCCCTTGGCCACCCCTGGGCGCCATGCGTTCGTGGTTTTGTTGTTGCAAATGTACAGGTCCCTCTACACGGGAGTTGTGTTGTCACTTCCTCGTTTCACACCACCGGCATATGCAAAAATACACGCGAGCGGCTCACTCGCCTCTGCCCTCTGATCCTCGGTAGTCTTCGTAATCGGTGATATACGATCACCTTCCTGACTCATCGGCTATCATGGAAACCCTCAAATTTACAGAATCTCTCCGATATCGATGTAGACAGGTTCCCACGGCTTGGCGCCTTCGGTAAGCGTATCGCTCGGTACCCGGACGTCCTCACCGGGGCTATAGAGGTACCAGGCCTTGAGGGCGTTCATGGCGGCCTTGGCGCGGGCAGCGTCGAGGCTGGCCGCGGCGCCCTCGCCGAGCTTGTCGTTGCCGCTGTAGATGCCGACAACGAAGACGGGGGTTCGCGAATGGCGACCGGTCTCGGAGAGTAGGCGAGCAACGGGGCTCTCAAAGCCCTCGCGGGCGCAGAGCATGGCCAGCTCACGGGTGGGCAGGCGGAAGGTGAAGAGGCTGGCGAAGTCGAGCTGGCGGGACAGGACGTGGGCCTTGACGAAGGCCTTGACGGCGTCACGGCCGCAGTGGGCGTAGATAGCGCCGACGACCGCGCGGACAAAGTCGGCGTGGACGTTGGCGGCGATCTCGCGCTTCGTCACGGAGTCGAGCGGGGAGAGGGACTGCGGCGTCGGCTCCTCTGCTGGCTCGGCCTGGTTCTTTGGCTCGGTGACCATGTCTCCAAAGTCGTCGTCCATGACGACACGGCTGCCCAGGCCGCGCCTCCACTTGAACTGATACGACGCCTCGGGTCGCTCGTAGCCCCAGGCCTTTAGTGTTGGCCGCTCCTTCGTGACCGAGTACTGCAGCAGACCCGGATCGACCTCGTCTCCCGGGGCGGCGGCGCTGTCGACACCCCATTGGCGGGCGATCTGGTGCAGCGCCTGTGGGCCGGCATAAGCCTTCATCGCAGCGTAGTTGATGGACAAGGGTAATCGGGGGTAGAGGCACAGGAGCCACTCGGTGACATGGTAATTGATGAGGTTGTTGCCTAGGAGGGCGAGGTTCGAGTTGTTGAACTGTGAGCTCTCGTCGGCCGATGTGTCGACCAGAGTCCGCGCCAGGGTCTGAAGCGGTATCTTTTGAGACAAGGACAGACGTGCGTGCAGCGCTGCCAGTTTCGCGGAGCTCAGCGCCTTCTCGGGCAAGGGTGAAGGGTATGTCGATTGTGTGATTAGAGGCTCGGGGATATCCGACAGAGCGAAGCTGTTGTGAGCGTCATCGTGAAGGGTGCGAGGAGCCGCAGCTGCGGTGGACTGATGCCTCCTTATCGAGGCCTGCAGGCGTTGTGATGCGCAGGACGCAGGAGCTGAAGGGGCGGCGAACAGGTGCCCTGACCAGCGCTGCACCCGTATCCTCTTCATTGTAAAATATTTGAACACCTGAGACCCTAGACGGCGGCCGGTGTTGGAAAATGTTCAATCCAATAGACCCGTGGAGAGTTGTCGCCTGGTCCGCGTCGGGTCGTGTCTGCGGGTACTAAGAAAAAAAGTTTCCCAATTGAAGCTGGATTGGATGGTCGTGCGAGCTACTACCAATTGCTTGCCTGCTGGCCTTGCCTGCTGCAGGCTAGGTACTTGGTACGGTGGATGAACGGCCCAAAATTCACTGCTCCATTGTACCTGCTCCGGCTAGCTCCATGCTGACATAATAGCGCAGTCTTGCTGCGAATCTGCCCCCAAAAGCCCCTTCAATGTTGGCACCGGTGCTCTTGCACTTCAAATTGGGTGCAATCAATTCGCTGGCAAAAACTTTGTCCGCCTTCCGACCCCATCGCCGCCCGTGGATTTGCCGGCGCCGTTGATAGCATCAAGATCCAAGTCAATCGCCTCGAGCATTCACCCGACACAGCGCAGCCCGTGTCAATCAATCTAGACCTCAAAACCCCCCGGATTGAAACTCGTTGCAAAAATGGTATGTCGCAGCTCAATTGACTGAAGCACTCTCTTCACAATGCTAATCTATGAAACAGGGTGGCGGTCCCAAGGTTCCGTAAGTTCTTCGCGAGACACCTCGACAGAGACGAGTACCGATCGACGATGGCATTCTAACCCAGGAGTAGCTACCCCAAGCACGTCTGGTCACCGGCCGGTGGCTGGTACACCCAGCCCTCGAACTGGAAGGCCAACACGGCCGTCTTTGGCCTGGCTATCGTTGCGATCACCGGCGCAGTATGGAAGTTGAGTGCGGATCGAGAATATCGACACAAGATGCCAGAGCCCGGCAGGTTCTTCCCGAGCAGGTAGTACGTCTTTCGACTTTGCGCATATGGTCTTACCTACGAGGGGTTACTCTTACTAACATACGTCTGTGTAGCTGGAGCAAGCAGATCAGAGAACACGAGAAGAAGGAGAAGGAGCAATCACAATAAACGCCCTGCAGGCGAGAACGCATCCGTCGCGTTCGTGTACATAATTCTGGAGTTGGGATCTCGAAATACAAAATTTTCGACAAGTGTTCCTGTTTGTTTGGCTATGTCCTGCATTGCGGTCCATCTCACACCTCGGCTCAATGCCACTGTTGCGCAAAGCTCGAGCCGTGGAAAAAGGAACATGTTGAGGTTGTTTCTTGGTGAAGAGACCAGGCCAGAACAATGTGCTTTCTTGCAACTCTGTTGTTGAAATTGTTGCGGCTGCATGCCTTTGTTCTGTCTTTCTCAACAAAGCAGTCCGCAGCTTCGTGTTAACCCTTGCACAGTCTTTGTCACTCCCGATATAAATTCAGATCAGCTCGGCTATTCAAGGCGACTTATCTTGGTTACTCCAAACTTACATTCATCGAATCATATCATTAGAGTCTGTGTCTCCTCATTGAGCCCAAGCCGTCCACTATCCCACCCACTATGGAGCATGCCATGTCAACCACCATCGAAGGCAAGTCGTGCTTTGTCCCACTCCCAAAGTTCACCTTTTTCTATCTAAAGAAGAAAGACATACAATGTCCCGTCTGCCAAGACCACCTCTTGTCGCTCACTGCAGAAAAAGACGGCCCCGAATACGAACCAATCGTGATTTGGCCGTGTGGTCATGTGGCAGGCAAGCATTGTGCAGAAAGAGCAATCGAAGCCGGCTATGCAGGCTGCCCCCTTTGCAAAAGCAAGTGGAGGTATTCGCAATGCAAGCACAGGTGCCGCCCGAAGCTGTTGGACCAGGTCAGCATCCATAGCGTTCCAGACACGATCCCGATGGGCGGTGCTCTCCCCGACAACTGCCTCGACTGCAGAATTAGGGAGGGCGAGAAGGTCATTCGTCCAATATTCCAGGATACCCTGGAAAGGATAGGCAACTTGCTGACCCGGTCTTCGGAACGAAAAACGCGGGATGACCAGGTTGCTCTGCTAGGCATCACCAAGACGTTCGATGCCATGAGCCAAGCCTTCTTCCCGCCTGATGTTCTTCGTCAATGGTAAATTTAACCGATGCCAGAGCACATTGCTTGTTCCCGGATGCAAAGCACGTCGGAGGTGCCACGAAAAGCTTAGGCCATGCAGACGATGCAGGTTAGGAAGATATATAGTGGTCGAGGTCGGGAGACCGGTGTGTAGGCTAGATAGGTAGGTTGTTCTGCTAGGTGAGATATCTTGAGCTCAGTCCAGAATCGCTCTGCGAGCAGTACGTACACGATGCTCGCTAAGGATCATCATACGAAATCCAACCTTTCGAACAATCCAAGCATCATCATGTCTTTCTCCCACCGTCTTGCCTCCCTTTGCTCTAACCCTGACTATGATCTCATCGGGCTTGGAAGATCTCGAGATGTGAATGTTGACTGATCACATTGAATCTGCACGCTTCATGTCCGTCTGAGCGGCGTGATATGGTCATATCCCGCGGCTCGTCCAATTCTCACCGGCTGCTATCCAAATAGTCGACGTGCGTTAGCGCGCTCAGGGTATCTTCACTGCCGGGGCCTGCAATCTCCAGTTCGTTCGGGCGAAAATACCAGATCGAGAGCCAGCCACACCAATCACTGGCGAACCAGGTCAAGTGGTGCTCGAGCCCTGGCGCCGCCTGTCAAATGAGATGTGTGCGATTTCTGCGGTATGGCTTGGCACGATCAAATCTCAGCAAGTAAACCCTGCTCATATGCAGTAGATCGCCAGATTATCACGGGGAGGGTTATCATGCCAATCACACCGTTCAGCTCGCTTGTCCATACTGCTTTGACTAACTCCATGGCAGGCAGAAAACTCGAGACCTTTGGGGATTTCCATCCTTGCGCTCTGGCTTGCCTACCTGCCCTACGGGGAAATATCCGATCACAGCCTTGCCCAGCCGTCGGGTCGGAATTGGGTTGCCAAGGTCAGAAAAGTAGCCAGGCTGTCGTAGCTGCGAACTCCCATGTCCCAGCATCTGGATAATTTGGCGTGTAGTAAAGGATGGCGAAGTACGACTAGGAGCGATCATGGTCAGCAAGGCCTCCTGGAGTATATCCCTTCCTGTTACAAATCAGTCTGCTTTTCTTTAAAGTAGTGATAAGACACCATCTCTACCCGAACCCTCCGGGCCACGCTTCCCGTTCCAGTCAAGGTGAGGCAAGGTGACCGGTGATGGTACGGACGGGGCATGTACAGCTCGCCGTTCCAAGGGCACAGGAGGTGGGAATAAGGAGCCTAAGCGAGCTCGGGAAGATCTTCGCCAGCACCGGGGACCAGCGGTTAGCGGTCCGATGCCCTGGTAAGGATTCACGAGAAACCCACTTGGCGACGTGGGTGAGGGTGCAGGCTGTATCTCACTGTAACCCTGTGCTGGAACCAACCAGGTGCGATCCATCATCAATTACATAAAGTGGCTTACACGACACGGCGCTCAGGGAGATTCTTGGGTCACGACCAAGGGTAAAGGGTGTCATGGTCCACCTTTACCCACGCAAATAATGCATGTTATCACATCTTTGAGACTTGACTTGTAGGTATCATCATTCACCGACGGGTAGCTAGGTGTTTCCGCCGATGACCCGTAAATGGCGGCAGCCGGAGGCGAGAGGGAGAGGGAGAGGGAGGAGGTTCTTTTGGACGACGAGATGCCGAGTTCCAGCCTCCCCACCTGCTCTGTGTAATGAGGCGCCAACCTGACACATCAGTTCAGCTCAACAAGGCCTTCCCAGTTTCGTCTACCCCCCTTGGGGCAAATATTGAGACCTCATTTTCCTGCTTTCTCAGAAGCCATCTTTTCAGCTCCTCAACAGCACAGGATGTTTATTTTTATTCAACGAGATGGGTCCGGCAGCCGCCATGCTCCGCGACGTATGTCCAATCCTCGTTCTAGCCGTCCAAGCCTGCCGGCGCCGCCCGCAGCATCATGGCAAGCCGGTGAGCCGTAGTCCAGTTTAGATCTCTTGTTTCGGTTGGCTTGCACGTCACTGACAAAAGCCACATGAAAATGACATTGGCTGACATCCCTGCCAGGAAAAAGCAAAGAAGAGGAACCCCCATCTTTTGGTCACGAATGTCTCGAGCAACATGAAGATCCCACTTCAACAACATCCCCGAGCCATGGCCGTCCGGAAATCGAGGTCCTATCCGCCCGGCGAGCTCCTACCTCCCACACCTCTTGAGAGCCAGCCAACGAGGTCATCGTGAACTTTTCCAATAGTCCCGGGCGGGAGAAGTCATGAATGCAGCCGCCAAAGAGCCTTGCTCGAGCTGCGTTATTCCCTTGCCTGCTCGTGAGCTGACGTTGCCGCGACGAGGAAACCTGCCCTTCTCGGGACTTTTGTTGGCTGTCTCAACATTGCCTCCGTGATCTCAGGAGATCGGCACCCTGGGCAAAGACGGGTCATTGTCCCAACGGCCCTACTACCCCGTGAGAAGGTTCCCCTTTCACCGGTTGAAAAATGGTAGGTACTTAACATGCATCTTAAGATCTGTGGCGTATGTGCTGAGAGCCATCGTATGTTCGTCACAAATGCGGAGAGACCTTGCCAATCGAGGCCCCCTGGGGCATGTTCACGTCGTAGCCGGATCGCCTCCACGAATCTGTAAACTCGCCTATTCGCGGATCTGACGTGACCCTGGTCCTCATGCTGGCTATCGCCCTGTACTGCTCAGGGTCTTGTAAGTCTACTTGATAGCTAAATGGAATTTATATCCACGATGAAACCCTTCTCTCAGCTGCCCTGTCACTCTCCTTTTCCCTTGCCAACGCGTAGCCCTCGCTTTCGGCCTTCCCAAGTCTAGGGAAAGTGCTCTCGATTCTTCTTCTCTCGCGTGACCTTGTACAGGGCTATTCCAACAATTTTATCAAATATCATATTCGATTCCATCGATCTCCAAGGCGACCGGTAGGCCTCAATATGCAAGCAACCGATCTTGTCGGCCATACTTGGCCATCGTCTACGGTGACCACTGCCCAGCAAGAGGTGAGAGCATGCTAGATCATGGGTTACAGGTATATACAAAATTTACTGACATGGCCTCTTTTGGCTGTAGAAACGAACTCGTATCAGAGAGAACCAAAGACGCTCACGGGAGAGGAGAAGGAGATACGTAGAGGACCTTGAAAAGCGTATCAGGTCCTACGAAGGCCAGGGCATTCATGCCTCAGTCGAACTACAGTCAGCCGCTCGACAGGTGAGCGAAGAGAACAAGTGTCTCCGACGGTTGTTGATACAGCACGGTATCAGCGATGCACAAATCGAGGACTATATCCGGGAAGAGCTCGATTGCGCAGATGATCAGCACGCCTCAGTCGCCACTGTCGGGAACGGCTCTTCGCGTTCAGCTGTCGAGACAACGGAGATGCTGATGCAGCCTCGCCAGATCGAACGCGGAGGCTCAGAGGACACGGATTCCTTCGACTACAGAGGATGCAACTTCAAAGTGGAAGAAGATCCACAACATGGTCAAGTCTCGGTGAGCGAGATGGGGACACTGCTCTCACCTCCAGACGCTTCCCAGACTTGGGACCATGAGACGTCTGACCCAGCCATGTCGCCGCACTCGACACATTACTCAGACGAGCCGGAGGATGCTCACTTCACAGGCTGGCACAGGTCAGCCCTGCCTCCCGCCTATGTATCGTCTTCTCATCAACCTAGGGGCACACAATACGAACATCATCACCAGCAGCTCCCTCATGCTGACAGCGTCCACCCGCCGACAGCTCAGCATGTCTTTGACGTATATGCTGGCCCACCTCACGGTTACGGTTACGTTCAGTCAACGGCATCATCGGCGTCTCTGGAAGCACTTGCTGGACACCAGCGATTGTCTCGGAGGCAGAACCCGGCAGTCGACTGGGTCCACGCGGGCGAGTACGTGGTCATTCGTCATCCACAATATCCAACGTCGTCGTTGGCAGGCTTTTGACAAGCGCTATGAAACGCTGTCACTAAACATTTTCACATCCATGTCCCCCTGGACTATGTGAAGGCCACGCAAGGACGTTCCGGGGTAGACCCCGACAACGTGCAGCATCTGGCTACTAGGCACGCCGCTTTCTAGAGCTTGATGCCAGTCTCTTCATCTGCGACGAAGGGTATACGAATGCCTTCACCACATCGCTTTTGGCGTGTTTCAAGAGATTGTTACCTGCTTTACCGCGTTTTGCTTTACTGCTTTTTCGACAACGATGGATTGGCTTGTCTGTTGACTCTGACTAGTCCTGATAACTTGATCAGGCAGGCTCTGCGGCGAGTGGCGACTCGAAGAAAAGTCCAGCAGGAAGCTCGTCACTGGACGATTGCTCAACATCCATCCAAGAACAGTTCGCTTGGTCGCCAGATCCTTCTGGTCATCCGGGGACGGAAGTGTGGAAGAGACTTCTTGAACCTGTCAGAAAAGCCGCTCTTGTCGCACTGATGGACACACTGTGCCGTCAATGGGGCATACACTTAAGCCCATACATCCCTACATCAGTCTATGGGGGACTTCTAAAAGTGTCAGATGCTCATGGCAATAAAGTGGATGGGCCGCTGGTCGGCTCTGGTCTCCTTTAGAAAAATAGGAGACCTTGTTGGATGATGCTGGGTACTCTTGAGAGGTTAAGAGCGGCAGGCAATGGCCAGCCCCAAGGGCAAGAAGCTCATCAAAAGAGGCAAACACAAAAACACGGAATTGGATTGTTTGCCTCTGACAGTGTGTTTTGTTTAAGAAAGCTGGATGTTTGGGAGCAAAGGCGTTTTACGATACCCATTCCTGCTGGGCCAGGAATACAGGGCTGGACTGGAATTACTTGCTTATTATTCCTGGTGAACTCTCAGATCCCTTTTCTAGAAGGGCAGCAGAGCATCACCGCCCATGTGTCTAATTACTGAGGGTAATTAAATTGAACACAGTGTGTTGATTATATTTGTGTCTGGGCTTCGATGTTGGTGAAGAGGTGCAAGAGTCACGGTCAGGTGGGAAGATTCGGACGCAAGACGAACAAGTTGTTCTGATAACTCCTGGACTTTGAAAATGCTCTACCAGATACCAAACGCCAAGTTCATGTCCCTTCATGAGGCTCGATTGCACCCAACCCCGGCAGTCCAGCCAATTGCACTCTCCGCGGTGACCATCTACATCAGGCTTACGTGCAGCCAGACTGAGGTTGCCGACTCCATTCCATACACATGATTGAAATAAATAGCGTTACAAGAAATAGTCCGCGACCGGCTTCTTGGCCGGCATGCCCCTCGAGTCTTGCGGTGCCGCCTGGAAGACGCGATACCGCCGAGCAGGCCCACTCTTGAGGCCAACGTCGCTCTCCATCATGACCCCCCTCGGCCCCGCGCCTCCGCCAGGACCCATTCCACCGTCGCTGCGCCCAACATCTCCATTGCTCCGCGAGAAGGCGCCGAGGCCGGACTCGTCCTCGGAAAGCTCGAGGAGGGCGGCCACATTACCGCAGCGGTAGCAGTAATTGGGCGCGGACCAGACGGTGACGATGGTGGCATCGAACATCTCCTTAAAACCCTCCATGACCAGCTGGTGGGCGCGAGCGACGAGAGATAGGTCATTACGGTGATTGAAGACTTTGACGATGTCGGCACCGAAAAGGAAGCCGGCACCTCGGGGGGATAGACCCCATCCGTCAATCTCGTCAGGGTCGGACCAGAGGAGGTCGCACATAGCGCCTTCGTGGGGCACCTCTTGTTTCCGGTCTAGCAAGCGAATCTTATCCACAGTGTCAATGAGGGGGCTGAGACCGCCATGCACACACAATACTGCACCAGCAGGATTGCCGATGGAGCCACCGCTTGAGCCAGATGCACCAGATCCGGGAGGGCCGGTTTTGCTCACGCCCGTAGGATCGGCCCCATTGGGACTTCTCTGCTGAGCGCCAGGGCTGCCGCCTCTCTGCCGGGGAAAGCGGCTTATGATATCTCGGTCCGAGTTAAGCACCTCGATCTCAAGGTCGACGTCTGGTTGTGGTGCGAACTCGTCGGCGGGGCTGAGGGTGTTGGACGCGCCGAGAACAATGGCGCCGAGGGCCAGGTAGTCAAAAACATCGCAGCAATATCTCCATACGTTTGCGCTACCGTACTTTCTCAGGCACTCGTCGTAAAAGCCATATACTGTGGTAATCTGTCGGGATTCGTGGTTGCCGCGGATAAGGGTCATGCGGTCAGGGTATCGTACTTTAAGGCAAAGCAAAAGAAGAAATGATTCTAGAGAGTAGAAACCACGGTCGACAAAATCGCCTATATCCAGGCCTCAGTTAGTGATGTCACAACTAGCAGGTTGGGACTTGCTGGGACCGGATCGTACCCATGAACAGGTAGTTTGTATCGGGAACATCGCCGCCGACACGGAAGAGTTCCATGAGGTCATGGAACTGGCCGTGAATGTCACCGCATATCTGTTCAGACCGTCAGCATGCAATATAAGAGGCCGAAGTATTGGTATGTTGCATCATACCGTGACTGGTGCCGTGACTGTCACGACATTGCCCTCCTCTATCAAGAGCTCACGCGCTTTGTGGCACAGCTCGCGAACTTGGGCCTCGGGGATCGGTCGGCAGGCGCGTAGCTGAGCAATCGCCCTAAAAGCAGCAGTCAGCGCAAATTCGATCAGACGAAAGGAAGGAATAAGTTCCTCTCTATAGGGAAGGGGGTGACGCACTGGTCGAGATCACTCATGGTCGCAACGGGCGCGCGCGAGAGGCGCCGGTCGGTTTACGTCTCGTGCGCACTTGATTCGGTCACGGAGAGGGCGCAATCTCAAAACATAGCCGCTAAAGTATGGATTGAATACGCCTGTTTAAAGAGTAGATGCGGAGGTACAAGGCAACTTCCAGCGGGTGATGGGACGTCGAAGCGCGCGGAGGATGGATTGTAGTTGCGATGGGCGATGGCGATAGTTAGCGATGTCGATGTCGATGTCACGGCTGGTGGACCAAAAAATTGCGACCCAGGTACGGCAGTACGCAGACACCAATGTCACTGCCAAAGGTGCTCCCAGGATTCTAGAATGCGCTAGGCGAAAAAGAGGCTAGCATCAGGTGCCATGAGTCTGGTACATTGGTACTTGATTGCTGAGGATACGCTAACCTGTCATTGGCTCAAACCTCCAAAGTCGAGCTCTCCAGAAAGCCGAAAGATCATACCACAACCGCGAGTCGCCGCAAAAGCTCAGAGAGGTCCATCTCCATCGATCACAGCCCCTCGTACAGGTCAATTGGTGTTGGGACGGGCAGTCGCACAATCGAGACATGGTTTCCTGTGAGCAGCCGCTTCAGTCTTATCCTGACACGAATCCCAACCTCAATTCTAACAGTGTGCACATAGGAACCTGTAGCAACCCATCCTCACAGCGACTCTATCGGCCCCCCCGCGTCCGCCAACATGCCACCACCACATCTCCACCCCAAGTCACGCATGACTTCGTCGCTCTTCATGACCACGGTCGTCGCGAGCTTCTTTGTGGTTGGACTGCCTCATCTCCTTCCCTGCCCGGCGCCCCGGGTGACCTTCGCCGACGGCGAGATGATCGACGAGAACGGGAGGAGGAGACGGAGGAGGAGACCGCAGAACGCCGAGGTCAATCAGGACGGCATCGTCCAATTCGAGTCCATGAGCACCGATGCGTCGGCCCTACAACGGGGTACGGCGAGGGAATGCCCGGTGCCGAAGCCCGGAGGTGTGCTGGGTGAACTGTTGGGATTCAGACAGGATCAGCGCAGAGATACCGACCCGCGGCGATAGCACACGAAGCGAAGAGGAATAAGAAGGACCACAATACAATACCCGAGAAGGCTATCTCACATCTACAAACATATTATACTGTACTATCATCTCAGCGAGCGAGAGAGCAAGCTCTGTCAGCTGGATAAATGACCCGGAATCATGAACAACTACTTTCAGACATCTCGAGTGCTCAGTGTGACCATCTTGCATTGCATGATAAGGTTTTCTTATCCCCATTCTCTGTCCAGGATGTGGTTCACAGCTTGGGGAGTAGGACGACTACGTGGCCCGCCTTACTCGCTGCTGGAATATTCCAAATCCAGGTGTTCTCGAAAACGCCAGCCCTTGTCAATCCCAAGAGGCAGAGGCGAGGACGAAATTAGCTGTGATGTCACCCAGGAAATGCACAAGAGATCGAAAATGCTTAGCATTAAATGCCGTGTTCGGGTGGTCGATCTTACGAGCCGTGGTGTCTGAGAGTTTTGGCGCCGGCGATCAAATATTGTTAACGAAAAGCGAGAACCTTCCATACCTCTCACTAACAGACAGTAACAATTTAGGACCAAACAGGAGCTCATGAAACGTCAGAAAGAGGAATGTCAGAAAACTTATAGTGATGCTCAACCCACCACAGCAGTGCACTGATTCCCAGTAAAGTGCACGTGGGCTGCCTGTTGAGGTGGACTGCCCCGACTCTGATCCCCAGACTTGCTCGTCGGCTTCCGAGATGATCAGGAGCTTGGCTCGACTCACTTGGGCTCGATGGGCCGCTTGCTTAGGCCAAGGAGACTTTCTTTTTGTTAACAGAGCTGGTGGCATCACGGCACATTCTCTTATTGTCTTCGAGGTTATGCTCTGCTTTACGAACCATGTCAGCATCGACTTACACCAGTTCTTGGCACATTTCGTTTCATCGACAAGTCGACACCAAGAAGCTTTCGCCATCCTGACGTACGCAACATGGGGTGATTGAGGACAGCATTCTGAACAGGTTGGAGGTATATCAATGCTCTAAGTCCTTGAACGCTCCATGCCGATCTATCCTGATGTCCTTTGGTTGACATCTGCTTATTTCCACTATTGCCATTGTTTCTTTGATTTCTAGAAGAGGTGAGTGAAGCTCGACTGATAAGTTGAACACAGTTCGTTGACACGACGGCCAAAGCTGTGCTCTGTTCATTCCTTGAACCCGTACAAGATGAAGACCTTCATTACACTCATCCTCGGTGCCGCCCTGGTGTCGGCCCAGGCTGCGAATGTCGCCCAGGGCGATACCGTCAGTGTCAACAGCAACTCGAGTGCCGCTGTCAATGGTTCCGAGGTTGCCTCTGGAGTTGACATCAACAACGCAAACTTCGATCCCGCCAACCTGAACCTGGGCAACATGAATGTAGGCGGTGTTGACCTCGGAAATATCGACCTGAGCAACCAGAACGATCTCATCAATGCTATCGGCCTCATGATGAACTCGCTATGCCTTGGCAACTTGTTCAACTCCAACAATCTCTTCAACTTAGGCGGTGGCCAGGACCTGCAACTCTTCTTGGAGCTGGCCCAGCTCATGCAACTGCAGCAACTCGGATTCCTGAATGTCTTCGACATCCAGAACATCTTCAATGCCGGCAATCTATTTGGTGGTTTCAACTTTGGTATGCAATTGGAGACAGACACTGGACATTGGGCGCGATCACTAACTCACTTTGATAGGGTTCTTCAAGAGAGCCGTTGACGAGCGTAAAAAGGTAAGCAGCCCATTGCGCTCCCATTCGACATTATGCGAGCTCATCTTACTAAATGATGATCTTCTTATAGACCCTGACCCGGACCAAGTTGCGTCGGGGCACTCCGACCAGGAGGCAGCTCTGCTCCGCAGTGGGAGTTGATCCCAATGCCTCGAGTAATGTCGTCGTTGCACCTCCTGCAGCGACGGATGTTGTTGCTGCTCCCCCAGCCGCACCTGTAGAGGCGGCACCTCCTGTCGCTGACCCTGCTGCTGCTCCCCCTGCCGAGGCTGCTCCCGTTGAGGCTGCCCCGCCCGCTGAGCCGACGCAGAATGATCTCTCTGACTTCACTCGTTGAGCTACCAGTCTTGGAAGAGGGACTCGAGTTGCAAAGGGCTAGCTAGTAACAGGACCCTTCGGAGAAACTTTGAAGAGCACGCAGGAAGCTGTATCTGGCCGAGACCAGAAAGGGATATCACTAGCTTGGGTGACCACTGAGCAGTAGAAGAAAGTCGAGGTTCAAATGGGATAGCGAGGATCGGCGTCCTAGAGAGGATACTGAAGACTTAGAAAGTCTTGATTGTATATAGACAGGACCGTGAATACTTTACGAAAGCACCACATTTCAATGACCTACATTGCCCACATGCGAGTGATGCTTCGTCGTCGCTAGACACGGATCCCGGCTTTCATGTTAAAGAAGCAAGGCGGATTACAGCTGAAAAGGATCCCTTCAGAATTTGTTTGGGTTCGTAGTTGGAACAGCAGGGCATCAGATCAGTCATAATGCTTGCACAGTTTCTCGAGAGCAACAGATCAGACGAAACTTGACAGGAAACGATGTGCACGCAAAGATGGAAACGCCCACCACTCAGCTCTGGGACGTGCACACTGTCATGATCGAGGGAGCCGAGCTGAGTCAAGTGATCATCCGGATTATTCGACGAGGTGAATGGATCACGATCATAGTTGGGCGATTTGTTGGCGGGTGGACAGGCGGCACGGTCGGCACACGGTTAAAGCCCTGAGAACGGCTCTGCTTCATGACCAACAACCTGCGACGAGCTTTGATGGGGATCCTAGATGGCAAGGAGGTCTTTGCATTATGCGGTCAGATCGAGGGGCCGGAGAATAAAGGCAAATAAAGGCTCGGGCGGGTGGTATTCTCTCAAGGCGGGAGCTTGGCAGGACGAGATGAAACTGGACAAGCTGGGTTTGCCATGAGTGCGCTCGGTAGTGGCGTGGTCCCCTGTACCCCAACTGAAACGGTGCCGTCCGTGTGCCCTGTGCGACCGGTGTCAGTGTGGGGTTTGCAGCAGTCTCATTGGCTACGGCGCCCGGATGACAGCAATCTGGGGGCTCGCTAAAGGCACGGAGCCTCAAAGGGCCAGGGGTGGCCGGGGCCATCAAGTGAGCTTATCGATCGACTTGCCAAACCTAAACCGAGCAACCAACATCGTTGTCGTCGGATGTCGTCGATAGGTAGACCTCTGCCACTTTGGATCATGACAGTGTCTCTCTTGTCTGGAATGCACCCCTGTTTACTCTCGTTTTTTCGACCAAATAAACCCCTCGGGTTGGCCTTTTCCTACTGAGGGCGAGAACAGCATCAATGTGCCGCGTGGGCCGTCTAGACCACTCGTCAATGACAGCTTCCCTGATACCAACCATACTGTATTCGACTGGACTGCTTGTTTCTATTGAAACGTGAAAGAACAACTTTGGTCACCCATGATGCCGATCAGGAGAGCCGATGCACCGCCTAGAGCAGTGGGAGCCCCCCGCGTGCCTCCTCGGCATCACCCTTGAGAGCACACCATCAAGTGATGGTACCTCAAGTTGTGGATCGTCTGTCTTGCACCCTAGGTACCTCCGCCCCTGGGTAGCTTGGCAGGAGTCTGGACGAAGGCCTCGAACGATCCGCATCCAGGCTTTCAGTAAGGTTAATTCGTCTCCCGGCACTCATCCCCTGCCCGTGGAGCCTATCCTGTAATCCCTTTCTTCCATCGGCCGCAGATGCTTCCGGACATGACGTTGCAAGGCCACCCAAGCACATGGAGAAGCCTCCGTTCTTTGCCTCTCGTGTCTGGACCCCTGGCATCGGGCATACTTGCTATTGGTCTCCTCGCCCCTATCACCTCAGCCCCCTTCCTTTTCCCCCATCCCGCCATACCAGCCTAGATCTTGACAACACTGCGACTCATATCGACATGTGTGCGTGGCGTTCTCAAGCCGTCCAGCCGGTCCTCTCTCACCCCTGCCCTGGCTGTTTTAGCCCAGCTGTTTCCGTTGGCAAGCGCCTGACTTCTGATACGCTCCGGATCTCTCCCTCTCTGCACATCCGAGTACCCAACTACCCCGAAATTCTTGGCACTCGGTTCGTGATCATGCCTTGTTTGCCTCCAGTGCCATGCTCTTCAGCCGTCGATCTGCTATATAAGACCTGTCTTCCTTTCTGTTGGAGATGCATCCTTTTCGTTTCTCATTCCACACACACTACTAAGGTCTTCAAAGCCCAATCATTCACTAAGTCATTCTCTTCAGAGGTGAGAACCCAGAGCTTCAAACATTCTTGGGAAACAAGCCACTGACATTCAATCTCGTATAGCTGTGCTCTTGTTCGCTTCACTCCTTTCCCAACTTTCGTTGAACATTTGAGGTGAGCCACATCAACAATAGATCCCGAGTCTCATGGACCATATTGACAACCTGAATAGCTGTGCTCGATCTATTTTTTAAATTATTTAATAATTTACCAACCCCAACAACCAACAAAATGAAGCCTGTCAGCATCCTCGTCGGCGCTCTTGCCGCTGTTGCCACTGCCGCTCCCACCAAGGAGGTCGAGACCCGATCCAACTTTGACCTGGGTCTCCTGAACAACCTCAACGGCTTCAACAACCTGAACCTCAACTACCTGCTCAACATCAACTCTCTGGATCTCCAGCTCCTCGCCCAGCTCGGCTCCGTCAACAACTTCAACGTCCTGGGCTTCCAGAACCTGTTCCAGAGCAACCAATTTGACCTCAACTCCCTCCTCCAGCTCCAGCAGCTCGAGATGGTCCTGCAGCTGGCTCAGCTCGGCCTCTTCAACGGCTTCGACCTGTCCAGCCTGGCCTTCAACCAGCTGAACCTGGGTCTCATCAACAACATCGGCGGCTTCGACTTCAACTCGCTGATCGACAACTCCCTTGTTCCCCAAATCACCTCCATTGCGCAGCAGACCGGTAAGTCATGATTTCTTAAGATATTTTCTCTCTCATCATACCTCAAGTCCAGGCTGCGAGGTCCTCTGCCCGGGCGAAGCGTGAAAGCTACAAGTATTCACATCTCGGGCAGGGGCGCCGCAGCCGGCGCCCGGCTCTGTCGTCACCGCTCAACAGGAGAAGGCACAGGACGGTTCGGCTTCGCTGCCTAAATAATCCAACAAATCTAATATCTCGACACTCCTCCCACACCGCGCGCAAAACTCAAAATTTCATCCTCATCAGAGAGCCAAAGCTGATCAAAACCCACTCGAACAGTCACCGTCGTCGGCAAGAAGGAGTAAATCCGACCAATGAAGCTTCGCCAAACGGGCTAGTTTCAGGCAATTGGCAGGGAGAAGCAGTATCCGCGATACCGACCTAGCTCACCAGAGCCTTCAGAGTTGGGATTGAGACAAGTTCTCGCGGTGCTATACTTTTTCAGGCATACTTTGGATCATCACAAAGAGCATAACAGTGTTTCCTCAATCTTTTTCCTATCGAACAGGCTTTGCTTTTTGTCATTTTCAATTTTTACTTGTTTCTTGGTGGTGTTCAAACTGGGTAGATACAATGGGATGAGATTAGACGGACAAGAGATGCGCTGTTGTGGGGAAGGGTCAAAGAAGGCGAGGGAGAAAGGGGCTGTTGTTATACGAAACCGACCGGGCCACAGACTTCTCGGGATTTTCAGGATCTTGTTCAATTACTTTCCCCGCGATTCGTTCTAAAGCATAGAGACAGAAACCGCGGCATATCCTCGGGAATGAAGAGAATGACATTGGTTTTTGGGCAAAACGAAAAGAACAAAAAACAAAACAAAACAAGAAGAAAAAAACTCCCCGAATGCCTTAGCCTCGTGAAATCCATGTCTGGTTAGTCTTGGGGAGGCTTTGAGCTTAGTTGTGTGATTGACCATTCGAAACGCCTTCCGGTTTCATCGACCGGCATCCGGTCAGTGGTGAGCTGCATTGACGATAACAACATTTGTCATTGACTGCCGGAGATCATACACACTGTAAAGACAAACGCAAGTGGCAGTTCTGTTGCCTCGTAGAAAGGCCTCGGTTACAAACCTCTTCAAGTACCCAACAGTGGTCGAAAAGGGGATTGAGATCAGGCAACTGAAGAGCTTCAAAGGTTTGATGCGCGGCGATGAAGGAGCAAGATGTGCCAAATTCAAGAGTAATACATGCAAACGAACCAAAAGTCTCGCATTGCATTGAAGCCATCACACCACCCTCGGCAGACGATAGAGGCCAAACTGTGGTATGCTTAACCATCTCACTTAGGACACTTCTTGAGCTTGTTCCTCTTGACCGCGTCCTTTCGGCCTGGCAGACCTCGAACGTCTGCGCCGGCTTCTGCTGACGCCGTTCTTTTTGACACCCACCAGGACGAAAACATTGCTCTTCTCTGTGCCTTGATTCTTGCCGTAGGTGGTGGACCACTTGACCACCTTGCGGCTGGTGATCTTGACCATCTGCGTCTGCAAGTGCAGGCCGCAGGAGACGCTGTTTTCTGGGCAGTAGCTCTGCGTATTCATGGCGAGTGAGACTGTGGTTGGTCACGCACAGGACTAGCCTAGATTGTAGCTGAACTACAGCAGCTTTGCAAAGTCGGGCATTTCTATACGCGCTTGGCATGTGAAAGTCTATTCATGTCCTACCTTAAGTACTGTGTGGCAAGAAAAGACACTGGAGGATTGCTTGGGACCTCTGAAGTCTCCCCTCGTTGCCATGAGATTGCAGACAGCTTGACGTAGAACAGAGCCGAGGTTTGAGAGTGCCATTGCTTTCCAAGCTGCTCGAAAGGAATAAGATAGAACTGAATCCCCAGGTGTGTTATTGTCTACCAATGCTGACTGAGACGGTCAGGCTCAGCCCTCGATCCTCGTCCAAATTTAGCAACCCGCCCCCAACATTGCGGGTCGTCGGTGGCCTTGCAATTTCACCATGACATGCTGGGTCGTTTACCGAGATATCAAGGATATGTTCAAATCCAGGAGCAATAATGTCAGATTAGAGGCCGCCGAAGAAACGTGGCAGGTCCGGGTTTAAAGCTAGCACCGACCGCCCGAGAGACTTTAGGAAGGTCTGGGACAGTTTGGTGCGGCTGAGCAGGAAGTCAAATACCTACCTAATGTATAAGTCCTCAGAATGGGACCAGGTGGATGGCCAGCTGGAATGCCCGGCGGGCTTTGGCGGTTTGTGGCGTTGGAAATGCGCCTCGCCGGGGTGCCGCTAGCCCTTCAGCTCCGTGGAGCTGTGACAAGGAGCTGCTTGAAGAATCTCGGCTGCCAAGACGGAGCTCCGCCCGGGGTGTACAAGGGGTCCCGGACGTCTTTATTCTCAATCGCGTCGGGCGCAGGGCGGTTTTAGGGTCATACCAACTCTCAGTCCAATTGGAGAGATCGAACATCCGAACATGCATGTTGCATTATTAGCGAAGAGCATGAAAAGTTTAACCATGTGCATGCCACGATGCTCAGCTTGACTAGATTACGGGCCGGACTGACTCGAGAGAGCCGACGTGCAGTCTCATGGCGATTTCCCCCAGGCTATCGTGCAATTGCTCAAATGATCGACACTGCATGTCTGCGGGTGAGGCGTTGTTATCCGCCGCCGTCAGCCGAAAACCCGCATTGTCAATTGTGCATGTGTCAGTTTGCGAATGATGGGAGCTAGATGGGGAGAGAGCCAAGGGCCGCGAACAGTGGACTTTGAGACAAGACCTTCACGTCAGGGCCGAGATGCTGGTCTTGTCTTTGAGAGACTGCAATGGCACCATTCGACACTGACACTTGTCAACCTAGTCTGGCTTTCCCCAGAAAGCTAGGGCCGTTCCCTCGATCGGACGTTGTGAGGCTCAATTGTAAAGTGGCACTGACTCGGGAGCCAGTTCTAGACTGCCGAGTAGTGAGACAACAAGACAGCTGTCAGACTTGGCTGGCTCAACAGCAGAGACATGCCCAGACGAACAAGAAAACCAAGATGATGATGAATCATAGGCATATTCATCAAATGTGATCTGATGTGAGTGAACTGAACTCCACCCTCAACTTTAAGTACCAAATGAGATTTGGATGGGCGGTGAAGAACAGGGGCAATCCCACTGATGGGGGCCCCTTGCGAAGATCCCCAGAGCATTAGGGGTCTCTGCCCGCTAACTGCATAAGATGCATAGCTGCCAAGGTCCAAGGCGACATGGTGCCATGGCGGAAGGGCCGGGTGGATGTTGGAGCTACCTTCGTACCTTTGACGAGGAACTGCTGCGTGTCGCGGTAACGAACCGCGCATGTTCGTCATTTCTGTTAGTAGCGGCCATCCCAATCCCGCTGCCTGGCATCGCGTGGCTCCTTTTTTATCCTTTGCTAGTCCTGAAAATAAAAAAAAAGGGGACTAGAAGCCGTTGCTCAGGTAGCCCTCGTAGCCCTCGAGGTAGTGCAAGGGTGGTGGCGCAGAGCAGCCCGCTTTGGGTGTTAGTGTGCGCCGCAACAAGAGCAGAGATGGAGATCCACACAAGCAAACAAGTCCAGAAAAAAGCCAGAAAAGGGCTGGGCAACGCCAGATATCTCCACCAGCGTGGAAAGGGGGGAGTGCCGGTCCATCCCTTTGCCCCTCCCTGCCCTTTTCCAAGTCTTGCAGACTAGATCACAAGAGAGAGAGAGAGAAAAAATAGAAGCCAGTGCTCGTAATGGGTTGGCCGGTTCGGCCGACCTGTCGATCATGGCATGTCAGGATCCTCGTATCCCTGAAGATCCAAGATCCGTACGACCTGGATGAACACAGACCTGCAAAAAACCACACGAGACCAGATTTCCTCGATTTCGGGGATTTCCATCTGACAAGCATGCAGCTGGCAACGGAGGGTCCCCCCCTCGTGTGCCCAACCTGATCCTAGCATGAGCAACCTGGTCGTCATCGCACTAATGATGCGACTACCTGGATAGCTTGCTTGTGATTTTTCCTCGACTTTTTTATTTTGCTCAAACTCGAGGGACGATCGCGAGTTGTGTGACGCATGCCATGCCATTTTGCAAGGTGTCGTTCGTTTACGATGGATGATAACAACAAATGCTGCCGGCCCTGGCCGGTGATGCTGCAGAGCAGGCTTTGGCGAGCACAACATGTACTGGGATGAATGCAATAGAACCTTGAACTGGTCCGGGGTTAGTAGGCAGGTAGGTAGGGTTTCCAGTCTTGCTTGACCGCTTCTCTCTCTGGCGTAGGTATTGCTCCGATTCAATGTATCAAATGCACTCTCTTCTGAGACGATGATGGGAGCGAACAACGGGGAGATTCGATCAGGGAAGGCTCGATGTTGTCTAGCTGCTACTTTACTTTACCTTTTCTAAGTAAAGTACGTACTTCCCTATGGGCTGCGTGCGTGTCATTGTTCCGAGACCTACCTAGTAAATATCGACTTCTAGAATGTATGTTCTGTCTCTCCTTTTTGCAACTTTCGCCTTCTGCTTTGCTCCATCAACACCACTCCAACCTGGGCCTAGATGCACATGACCATTACTCGAGCACCAAACAGAGTCGCCCTGCCTCCGTCTTTTGTCCCAGATTCAGTAAGGACAATGCTCCATTGGGCATACTTTTGACTGACCTGATGAGGGTTTCAGACTATTTGATCGTTCTTTGTTCGATTTGGACCAAGTGACGCGAGTTTGGTGCGGTAGATCCGCCTCGGCTGAGCTCCACCACCACATCCACCTTCAATCCACCCTCGTCCACATCATCCACACAACCTCGACTAGGGTGAGCCGGCAACGCCAGCAACGCCATCAGACCTCATCCCGGCCCAGCTCTGAATTCACCATCAGCATCAGCTCCCAAGCCTCCTCCTCCTCCTGGCAACCCCAGTCAAAAGCTCCCCACTCCCCCCCCCCCCCTTGCACGTCCGTTCATCTGTACCGTACTCCTGTCCTTCACCTTGACTTCTCTTCCCTTCAGCCTTATTAAAAGTCAATCAAAGTCCTGCAGAACCACAACTAGATTGCATATGCATACATACCCGGCTTCCGCCCCCAGCTTTTCGAAACTTTTTTTCTTGAAATCAATTGCTCCTGCTTCCCCGGACATATAAGCCAGGCCTTCGCTCCGAAGCTTGCTCAAGATTCCAGACTGCATACATCACGCTGCCAATAGTCAACTTGTAATAGCACCCATCAGCTGAAGCATTGGTTGCCTACACTCCGGATATGTACTCGGCCGCATCTACTTCATAGGTGCAAAGTCGACAAGAAGACGGCAAAATCCCTAGGCGGAACAAATCTAATACCATCGACCATGAGGAGGGACGTGAAATATGTTGACTCGGGGGATGAGTCCGACTTTGACGAGGAGTACTTTGAGAGGACATATCGGCCTCTGTCCAATCTGCCAACACCGCCCATGTCAAGCAAGAGCTCTCCCTTCCAGAGCCCCCAAGTCTCTCCAGATCCGTCTACCACATTGGACTCTGGGTTATTTGGTATGTAACTACTCTTGATTAACATGACATTTTGTCTGGTATCTCGTCATAAATTACTAACACATCAACATCAGGCCCTGCTGTGCATCTCGTGAACCTCTTGCCATCAGCGGCATCATTGGCCACGCCTTCAGTTCCACTTGTCCAATCAATGCTCGCGAGAGCCAACTTGCCGCTAGAGACCATTGCATTGGCCGTCTGCATTCTGGATTCTCTCGACAGCAAGTTTGCCCGTACCTGGCGTCTATCTTGCCCGTTGGCATCTTCCGACAGCAGCTTCGGCTCTAGGCGGTACACATTGCCTGCAAGCCCCGTATCCTTCAAGCAATCGCACATCGACTTCGTGCGGCCAGAGGTCATTGTCTTGTGCGCATTGATCATTGCCATCAAGTTTAGCCAGGACCTCGAGGAATCGACGCGGTATTACGCCTTTGCCTGGGGCCATGATCTGTGGTCATGCGAGCAAATCAACTTTACCGAAAATCGCATCATGGAGAGCCTGGACTACCGTATCATGCCACTCATGGACCAGGAGGTCATCGAGGTTGCCATGGCGGATATGAAGCGCGCCGGCAAATACGCAACCGCGCAGCAGAAGGCGACAGGTTTCGGCCCGGAAGCCGCCCACGCCAGGGCCCTGAGCACCGGCGAGGCGGTATTTGGCCTGGGTCTGCAGCTCACACCTGCCGAGACCCCAGGCGCGCCGGAAGGGTGTGGTCTGGCAAGCACACTGGGCGAGTACACCCAGGCCGCCTTCTCACCACCACCCACCATCACCCCGGAATCTCTTCACCTGCCTACCGGCCACTGTGGAGCACACCCCTGACGATCTCCGGGAAAAAACAAGATTTTGATTGCATCGAGGCTTCGGGAAGGCCACTGGGAGTTCTTTTTGGCTTGGGATACTCTGCATTTATTCATCATTATCTAAGCGTCACATTGCGGCAGCTCCAGCGCAGGGTTGCATCGCTCTGGACTGGTCCATGCTCGTTGCACATATGTCTCTCTAATCAGCATTTATTCGTTTTGACGACAGACTCAAGGCATTCGGAGGCAGGACTTTCAGCAGCACATTTGCTTACTCATGGATCATTGTGTTTTGACTTTTCTGCTTGTGGAGGATCAGGGCGGGCGTTTTCGGGAATACTGCATACTCAAGGCGTCAAGGGGGAAGTGCATGGTCAGCGACGAGGTGTATGAAAAGACCTCACGGGTAGCGGCATCGTCATCATCAGCAGTATCATCAATATACCCCCGGTCTGGATGTCTGGCTGTATGGACATAGCATCACAGTATTAATCAACATTTTTAATTCCTCACACCAGCTCCCTGTCACTGTTACCATTCTTACTCTCTATGCACTCTGGGTCCCGTGTGAAGTGCAGGCGGACAGGGCTAGGCCGGGGAAAAGCAATTGACTCTTTTTCACAGTGTGGCCGCGTCATCCCGCAGTCGACATCGTCGGCAGATATGTCCTTCGCCGTAGTGGAGGTGGCCAAAGATGCAGGGTCGTAGCGAGACCAGACTTGGCCTGGAAAGAGCCGCAATCTATTTGGGTTCCGTGTCATTGGTCAGCCTTTTCCCAGA
The DNA here is from genome assembly GCA_018873225.1 of [Phialemoniopsis] sp. UDSM-2020. Taxonomy (NCBI): domain Eukaryota; kingdom Fungi; phylum Ascomycota; class Sordariomycetes; order Thyridiales; family Thyridiaceae; genus Thyridium; species [Phialemoniopsis] sp. UDSM-2020. Next base: position 2,733,392 of record JAEILZ010000005.1, read on the forward strand.
AATTGATGTACACACACACACTCCCATCCTCTTAGACTGGGGTAGTTTAGCCGCCCGTCTGGACTGCATCCAGCTCGCTTATCCAGGTATTGCTTGTTTCCTTGCTTCCCCGATATCGCGATGGGAATGATGATGGTGGATAGATCACGCAATGGATAGTCATTAACACATAGGAAGAGTTTTCTACACGTAAAGCGCGGCAAGAGAACCGAGCTTGATTCCATCTACGTAGCGTTGTCATCCCACATCTAAAGTCTAACCCATTCGTCCGTCCGGCAGCAAGATGTCATCCCAAACCAACCCAGTCCCGTCCATCCCCGAGCCCGTTTCCATTTCCCATTACCAAACCGATGCCGGCCTATATACACCCTTGTTTTACGGACTCAACCTCTCCAGAGTCCACTCGGACCCCTCTAGCCCCTGACCCTCCTTGAGCTGCCCTCCCTCCTCCTCCTCGGCGCCCACCCTTTCGTACACGAACCGGTCGTGCAGGCGGTTCTGCCGGCCTTGCCAGAACTCGACCCGGTCCGGCACGATGCGCAGCCCGCCCCAGAACTCCGGCACCGGCACGTCCTCGACGCCGTCGAACTTGTCCTCGGCCTCGCGCACCCAGCGCTCGAGCTGCGCGCGCCCGTCGTCACCGTCCGTCCCCGAGTCGGGCTTGAGCACGGCGCTCTGCCGGCTCGCCCACGCGCCGAGGCGGCTGCCCCGCACGCGCGTCGAGTAGTACGCCTGGCTCTCCTCTCGCGAGAGCCTCTCGGCCCGCCCCTCGACGCGGACCTGCCGCTCCTGCGCCTCCCACCAGAACGTCAGCGAGGCGTGGGCGTTGGTCGCGAGGTCGGCGCCCTTGCGCGAGTAGGCGCCGAAGTTGGAGTAGACGACGAAACCCCGGGGGTCGAGCTCCTTGAGGTAGACCATGCGGGCCGAGACGCGGCCCGAGGGCAGCGAGGCCGTCGACAGCGTGCACGTCTCCGGGTGGGCGATCTTATTGCTGGGGCCGTCGGATTCCGCCTTGTTGAAGGCGTGGGCGGCGCTGAACCACGCGTGGAACTGCGTGATGGGGCTCGAGGGGTCGAGGTCCGCGCGCCGGAGGCCGAGCAGCTCGTGCTTTGTGAACTGCTCGGCGGCGCCGCTCGTGCCTGCGCCGGTGGGCGCGACTTTGATGTAGAAGTTATGTTAGAGCAGAGTTACACTTGGCCGTAAGGCTCATGACTAGTCACATCAGCAGCAAGGATGGTGGGGATGTGGTAATCACCTCTTATACTGCTGTAGACATGCAAGTGAAGCTAAGACTTACAGATGAGCTTCTCCTGATCTTTCTGTGGGGGATGAAGTGCCATTCTTCTGACTGTGGCTGCTAAATGTATCGAGCGTGATAAAATGAGTCGTTGCATCAAAGTGCTCACTCAACTCACGACTTCACATAAAAAGAGTGAGAAGAGTATTTAAAAGCAGGTCAGAGTAACCGAATTGCTACTAAAGATAGACAATAAGCCCAACTGGCGGCCTAACGTGCATGTGTCTTCCGTTTGCTTGTGCGTTGTCGACGGGAACGAAGATCGAGACTTGATCAGTGGGCTGATTGACTCACAAGTAACCTGACATTTCTCAGGGTCACTGCACCTCAACGAGGATTTGGTGAGGGTTTCCCATGGGGCGCGGCCTGCTAAGCAGAAACGCCCCCAAGCCTCACCTGTCATGACGTTGTCGGGACTGCTAGCGCTAAAAATGGCACGCTAAAGACCACATGCGGCTCCCCTCCAGGGCTGGCTCACGGCAGACAAAAGTATACACACACACTGAACATACACAAAACGTTGACGAGAACATACAAAAACATAGAGAACACACATATAATAAACGCACAGGGGTATCTAAACTAAGCAAATACAGATATATGTACCAAATAACGCCAAATACACGTATATACATGTACGTATATACGGATGTATCCCAATGCAAAACGATTTCACCTCACGAGCTACAATGAGCCTGAGCTGTTACGTCTAAAATGCCTATTACGTCTCTCTCTCTCTCTCTCTCTCTCTGACACACACACATATGGCCGAGCTAAAGGAGCAAAAAGCCATATGGTAGCGAAATCATACAACTTTTTCTATCTCCCGTGCTTTTCTCTGGTGCCAAACGAACAGAACATGACCAATCTAGTGTTCGCAACGAAATAAATTCTAATGAGACATGACCAAAGCCAGCAGAGCCATCCGGCAGTACAAGCCATACCTCATCTACACAAAAGTTAGCATTGTCTCGCCGCGCAGTAGGGCTAGAGGGGAAATAAACTCACCTGTCGGAAGTAGGCAGCACGCTGGTCAAAGTCAATCTCCTCCGCAATCTCCTCGTTCCTTGGCAACGGGTGCAGGACGACCATGTTGGTCTTAGCGTGACGAAGCGTCGCGTTGTCGATCCTGTACGAACCCTTGACCTTGTTGTAGTCCTCTTCGTTCGGGAACCTCTCCTTCTGCACCCGGGTCATGTAGAGAACATCGCTTCCGGCGATGATCTCGGGGGTGAGCGACTCCGACTCACATAGCAGTTGTCCACGGCTGCGGAGCTCCTCCCTGAGCTTCGCAGGCAGGGCGAGGGCCTTGGGTGCTACAAGCTGCACCTGCACGTGGTAGTGACGGAGCAGGTGCACCAGAGAGTGCACAGGACGTCCGTACAGGAGATCACCCACAAATGTGATGGTCAAGCCTTGCACCGTTCCGAGTTCCTCCCGAATGGTGAACAGGTCCAGGAACGCCTGAGTGGGGTGCTCCTTGCTGCCGTTACCGGCGTTGATGACGGGCACCGGCGAGTACTTCTTTGCAACGTCGACGCAGTTCTCGTCGGGGTGACGCAGGACAATCGCGTCTCCGTACTGACCAAGAGTCCGCAGGGTGTCTTGCAGGCTCTCGCCCTTCTGAACAGAAGACGTCGAGGTAGCCACAGGAATCGTTCTGCCGCCCAGTCGCTGCATGGCTGCATCAAAAGACGATGAGGTGCGGGTAGACGGTTCGTAGAACAGCGTGCAGAGGACCCGGCCCCGAAGGAGGTCGAGCACACCTTCACGCTGCACTAGGAGTCGCATCTCCTGAGCAACAGTCAAGAGGAGGTGGAGGTCTGATCGGCCAAGGTCTGTCACAGACAGGAGCGATCGGTGCTTGAAGCCTGACTGTTGGGCCAAGAGGTCCTGCAGGTTGGATGGCACCAGGGAGTCACGGGGAAGGTACGACGGCCCCAGCTCGGGGGTGCTGGCCTTAGCCGCCGGCGGAAGGATGCCAAAGGCCGAGTCGATGTTCCTAGACCGGGTCGGCGGGCGAGCGCTAGCAAGCAGCGAGGGACGGCGATCGAAAGGAGACTCCCTGTCTGGGATGGGGGTCTGTTGAGTTGGCTTGAGGGGCGGTGACAGTGGGGGAAGGGCACCGTAGGACGACATGTCCTTGCCCTCGGGAGCAACGGGAAGCACACCGCCATCGAGGCAGACAACCTTGTCCATGAAGGTGACTCGCTGCACGGCGCCCCTCATGGTGCGGCCCTCGAAAGGCGACCAGATGTCAGAGGAGGACACGACGTAAGGTCGGTTCAACTCAACCTCGACCGTCGTTCCAACCTGCTCATGGAGCTCAAAGATCTCCATAGGGTTGGTGTGGAGACGAGTCTTGATGTCGTCGAGAGTCAGCTTGCCCTCAGAAACTGAAGTGAGCAGCAGGGGCAGAGCATCGACGATGCCAGAGGAAGTACCGGCGGTCTTCTTCAGTGAGTGAGCCAGCTGGTACGGAAGGCTTCCAACAGAAAAAACATCGATGGTGTCCAGGTGTTCCCAGAGGGCAGTCTGGTCCTCGAAGGTCGGGAGAAGCTGGCAGCCAGAATAGTCCCTCTGGGACAAGTACAGGGAGTAGATGGAAACGTCACAAGTGACGCTCAGTCCCTTCTCCTTGCTCAGAGCGATCAGGCGGATGTCCTCCTTGGTGGTCACATTAGTGACGTGGATACGCCGGCTATGAAGGCTGGCCAGGAGGAGGATCGAGGCAAGATCAGTAGTCTTGGCATCGGTGACAATCGGCTTGTGGTCAGGCCAAGCGTCGAAATGAGCAGTGACGGCAGCAACCTTGCTAATGTTGTCAGAGAGGTGGTGGAATGGAATAAAGAGCGATCCGACCTCTCCCGCAACATGGCTGATCTGGTTGGCGTTGTTGGAGGTGGCTGCGATCGAAAGGTTGAAGTCACAGTGCACACCGTCCCTGCTGTTGATCTGAGCGACCTTGAGAGTACGGGCGTCGGTGATTGAGCCGTCAACGCCCAGAGGCATCACTCGCACCATGCTGAAACCAGAAGCGATGGACGCCTTGGTCACAGACTGCAGGTCGTGATTACCTTCCGACACCAAGCTGGGAACGAAAGCCGCAATGTTGATGAGACCAGGCAGGATAGCTCGCTGATGGCTAGTGTGATAATCCTGGATACTGATGCTCATCTCAAAGTGCCGTGCGATGGCCTCGACGAGGATCTTGGCGTTCTTGACGTTGGTCACCAGAGGAATCTGGTAGTCGACAGCCATACGTCTCGTCTGGTAACCCTTGCTCATGTAGTTGGCCGGTCGCCGGTACTTGTTGTTTGATGGGAGATTGATGTACAGATCGATCATGTTGTTCGACAAGTGCTGGGTGAGGGAGAACTCGGACTTCTGGGCATCCTTCTCGTCCCCGAGGGCCTCGAGGTACTGCACGGGAATGTTGTGCGCCTGGAGGAAGTCGGCAGTTCCCGCGGTGGCAAAGAGCTTGTATCCAAGCTTCTGCAATCTGGCGACAGAAGGAAGCATCTCCTTCTTGTCCCTGTAGGATCCGATAGACAACAGAATATTGTTCTTGGGAATCTTGAATCCGGTAGAAATGAGAGCCTTCAGGTAAGCCTCATACTTGTCGACACCGAAGCAAGCCACCTCTCCAGTCGAAGCCATTTCCACACCAAGAACCGGGTCAGCGCCAGACAGTCTAGAGAAGCTGAACTGAGGGACCTTGCAAGCGACCGCGTTGGCGATGCGCTCATGGGCAGGGTACTCCTCAACGGGCAGATTCATGATGGCCTTGGTCGCCATCTCGATAAGATCAACTCCCATCACCTTTGAGACGAAGGGGAACGATCGAGAAGCACGGACATTACACTCGATGACCTTAATGTCATTGTCCTTGGCAATGAACTGGATGTTGAAAGGGCCGGTCACGTTAAGCGCGGCACCGATCTTGCGCGTGGCCTCCTCGATGCGGGCAATAGTGGTCTTCTCGAGATCCTGGGGCGGCAGAATAAGGGTAGCATCACCAGAGTGCACACCAGCATTCTCGACGTGCTCGGAGATGAAATGTCCGATAACCTGGCCGTCCTTGGCAACGGCATCCATCTCGATCTCCTTGGCATTCTCGATGTACTTGGTGATGACGACGGGGTGCTCGCGAGAAACCTCTGCAGCCTGCTGCAGGTACGATTCAAGATCTGCCTCCGAGTAGACCGTGTTCATGGCCGCACCTGACAGAACATAGGACGGCCGGACGAGCACGGGGAATGACACGTTGTTGCAGAACTCCTTGGCCTCCTCGAAGCTGGTCAGCTCCTTCCAGGTCGGCTGGTCAACCCCGATCCTATCAAGCATACGCGAGAACTTGTACCTGTTCTCCGCATTGTCGATCATCTCAGGCGACGTTCCCAGCACCTTAACGCCAGACCGCAGCAGAGGGAGGGCAATGTTGTTGGGCGTCTGTCCACCCATAGCACCGAGCACTCCACTTGCGGCTTCCATCTGGTAGATGTCCAGCACCGTCTCGAGGTTGATGTTCTCGAAGTAAAGCTTATCCGCTTCATCATAGTCTGTGCTCACGGTCTCTGGGTTGTAATTGACCATGATGGTCTTGAAGCCAGACTCGCGGAGGGTGCGGATAGCTCGGACGGAGCACCAGTCGAACTCGACAGAGGAGCCAATACGGTAGACGCCGGAGCCCAAGACCATCACACCGTGGTCGTCGAAGTTGACATCACTCTCTGAGGCGTTGTAAGTCAGGTACAGATAGTTTGTGAAAGCGGGGAATTCTGCAGCCACTGTGTCGATCTGCTTGACAAAGGGCGTGATGCCAGCCTCGAGACGCATACGGCGAATGTTCAGCTCGTTTGAGCTCCAGAACTTAGCCAGTTGACGATCGCTGAAGCCGAGCCTCTTGGCCTCGAGAATAAGGTTGGGTCGGGAGACAATGTCATTGGCAGAATACTGGCTCATGTCCTTGGCAAAATTGCTCAGGCCCTTGAGCTTGTGTAGGAACCACTTGTCAATCTTGGTCATCTCCCAGATCTTGTCGACCGAGTAACCGGCGTGCATGGCGTTGGCAATGGCAAACAGACGCTGGTCTGAGGGGGTCTGCAGCTCATCGTCGATAGACATGAGGGCCTTGGTCTCATTGAAACCCAGGTTGTGGAAGTCGATGGAGCGGATGGCTTTTTGGATGGCCTCCTCAAAGGTGCGACCAATGCTCATGACCTCGCCGATACTCTTCATGGACGAGCCCAGCTGTGTCGAGACACGGGTAAATTTCTTGAGATCCCAACGAGGCATCTTGACAACAACGTAATCCAGAGAGGGCTCGAAGCAGGCACATGTGACCTTGGTGACCGAGTTGGAGATGTCCTTGAGAGGGATGCCGAGACCGAGCTTAGCTGCAATGAAGGCCAGAGGGTACCCAGTCGCCTTGGAAGCCAGGGCAGAAGATCTGGACAATCTCGCGTTGACCTCGATGATGCAATACTCCCTCGAGAAGGGGTTGAGGGCGTATTGAATGTTGCACTCACCCACCACACCAAGGTGTCGAATGACGTTAACGGCAGTGGTTCGGAGCATGTTGTAGTCCTCATCAGACAAGGTCTGCGAAGGGGCAACGACGATGGAGTCACCCGTATGGATACCGAGAGGGTCGAAATTCTCCATGTTACAGACGGTGATACAGTTGTCCTGAGCGTCGCGGACGACTTCGTATTCGATCTCCTTCCAGCCCTTCATACTGCGCTCGATGAGCACCTGAGGGCTAGCTGCGAAAGCCTTGTTGCAGAGGTCGAGGAGCTCTGCCTCATTGTTGGCGAAGCCACTTCCAAGACCACCCAGCGCGTAGGCAGCGCGAACAATGACGGGGAAACCGATATCTTTCACGACATGCATTGCCTCCTCGACATTGTTGGCAGAGGCAGACTTGGCACACTTCTCGCCAATTGACTCCATGCTTCGTGCAAAGAGTTCGCGGTCCTCAGTAGTAATGATGGTATCGATAGGGGTACCGAGGACCTGGACGCCCAGACCAGCGAACTCGTCCTTGAGCTGAATACCAACCTGGAGAGCGGTCTGGCCACCAAAGGTGCAGTAGATAGCATCCGGACGCTCGTACTTGATCACCTTGCGAACAAAGTCGGCATTGACAGGGAGGAAGTAGACCTTGTCAGCCAAGCCCTTGGATGTTTGAATCGTGGCGATGTTGGGGTTGATAAGGACGGTGTAGATGCCCTCCTCCTTCAAAGCCTTGATGGCCTGACTACCGGAGTAGTCGAACTCTCCGGCTTGACCGATGCTCAGACCACCGCTGCCAAGAACGAGGACCTTCTTGACGTGCACGCGGGGATGAAGCTTGTTGTTCTCCTCTACAGTGCCGCCAGGGAAGCTGACTGGTTGAGCCAGTTGCTTGCTGTCCGCAGCGCACTTCATGACAGTGTTGATGAAGACGTCGAAAAGATATTCGGTATCGCGAGGTCCGGGTGTGCTTTCGGGATGGAATTGAACACTGAAGTAAGGCTTGTTCACATGCATGATGCCCTCGTTGCTGCCGTCATTGGCATTAACGAAAAGTTCCTCCCAGCCATTTGACAGGGTTTCGGCATTGACAGCGAAACCGTGGTTCTGCGAGGTAATGTGACATTTGCCAGTGACCATGCTTGTGCAGGGAATGTTGTGACCACGGTTACCAAATTTCATCTTGATAGTGCCAGCACCAGCAGCTCTGGCGAGGAGCTGATGGCCCAAGCAGATACCAAAGATGGGAGTGGCATTCTTAGCAATGGCGGCAGAAATCCGCGTGACCGTCTGCTCCAGAACAGCCGGGTCGCCAGGACCGTTGGAGAGGAAGAGACCATCGTATTCCGTTCCGGCGCCGGCGGCGAAGTCATAGTCCCAAGGGCAGACGAGGACCTCGACACCCCGCTTCAGGAAGCATCGTAGTTGATTGTATTTCATTCCGACATCGACGCAGAGAATCCGCACGGGCCGTCCGGAGGGGTGCTTCAGGGCTGAGCTTGTGGGAGGCTTGAATAGCTTGGGAGTCTTGATCGAGACTGCGAGAGGGTCAGGAAAAGTGAACTTGGTCAATCATGGATGTTCAAGGCGGCCTACCCTCAGAAACAAGGTTCTTCTCGTTGGGGTTGACCCATTCCAACGACTCAAAATGGGCCTTCCAGTTGGTAGAGTGGTGTAGGCTGGTCTGGCCGTTGACCTGGCCATTGGTCAGACCATTGGTCAGGTCCTTCTTCTGGAGTAGCATGCGACCAAGCATGCTGCCCTTCTGTCGGATGTGCTTGGTCAAAGCACGAGTGTCAACTCCATACATGGCAGGGACACCCTGCTCTTTGAGCCAAGCCCCAAGGGAGGACTGTGCCAAGAAGTGCGAGTAGTCTTCGCCCGCGTAGGAGGCGACAACAAGACCGGCAATGTGGATTTGAGAGGACTCGAAGTGAGCCGGAAGGTCGCCAAGAAGCTCATCGAGGGTCTCCCGAGAGGGAACGCCATAGTTACCGACCAGAGGGAAGGTAATGACGAGGATCTGGCCGCGGTAGGACGGGTCGGTCACAGACTCGGGGTAGCCCACCATGCCAGTCTGGAAAACCAGTTCACCGGCGATGCTCTTGGGGGCACCGAAGCTGTAGCCCTGGTAGACCAGGCCGTCCTCGAGCTCAAGAGAGACGACACCCTCATCTTGGGCATGGGCGATGCGTGCCGTGGCGGGAGGAAAAAAGGTGGCCGACATCTTTGCGGTGTCTTGACCAATTCCAGCCCGGAGGCAGAGAAGAGAGGGAAGTAGGTTTGGGAGAAGTGCTTGGCGTGTCTCTCGAGATCAATTCGTGCAGCAACTCTGTATAAGAGATATTGGGATCTCAATTCAGTCACCAAGCATGCCTGAGAGACCCTTCTCGCCAAGGTTCTTCAAGGGAGGAGGAAGAATTGGGAGACGGAAGGTTTTTTTGGGGTGAATTGAAGCATATGAAAGATTTGGAAAAGACCCCGCTACCAAAAACTTTTTTTCTCGGTGCTGCTAAAAGCTGAGCTATGGGCGGGCGACGAGCACACCTAACTCACCTTAGTGGGATCGGCTCCATCCATTACGTCTTTCCCTCTCTTTTGTGCAGGGATGTGCCTGAGAAAAGCTCAAGGGTCTGGCGATTCATGTTGTCCAATAGCAGGCCTGAGACGCGCGATCTAGAGGGGCTAGGCGGGTCAAGCTCGTGACGATCTCACCAACTAGAAGTGAAGTCAAGGAAGAAACCGACTTCCAGATGCCATTTTCGGCTCTACTGCTGGCGGGCCATGCCTTCTGAGCGGCCGCCTTGTGGGCTGCTGGAGAAGTTTGTCGGCTCCTAACAGCGTCTCACATTCTTCAAGATGTACAACCAAATCCTCACCCACGGGACCTTGCCAACACATTGTGCTCTTGATGTTGCGGCCAATGCATCAAGCAATTCCTCCCATCTCATTGAAAACATAAGCAAGAACCTGCGGAAGTGCCCAGGATCAAGAATTCCTACCTGAGCCACCAAATTCCCCTCCCGTTGAGTCCTGGTACACCGTTCTTGAACCAAACTCTTTTGTTGATTTCTCGGTCCTGGGTAGGCTGTGATTGGACAATTGGCCCCGAGTCTCAGCCCGTTCTGAATTAGGTGAAGTACATGTTTACGGAGGTAGTGGTTGTAGGAGGACACAGCGAGGTCTCCAGGAATCGCATTTATGCGATCTTCAACGCGTCTTGAGGGCTATACCGCATGATGAGACTTTGTCCAGAGACGCTGGTCGAGCAGCAAGTCATAAAGATTGTGTAAATGAGCATTCAGAGCTCTGAGAACCGGCTGCATGTATCTAGATGGAGTCCATGTTGTAGCACTCTACACAGAAGGGTAGTATGGAGTCTCATGTGTCTCATTGATGCAAACGCTTTTTGCCCTCCTTACTTCTACGACGTAGGTAGCCGAGTTTTGTAAGCAGTCGAAAGAAGAGTATCTTGTTGAGGCGGTTAGAGGATCCTCCGCAATCTTCTTGATTGTGGGTGGAAAGGTCGAGGTTCGCGATATCATATATTGTTCCCATTCCCTTTTTAATCTATCTCTGAAGCCGCCACGCCTTCCCGTTTTCTCGACCTTTGAGATTGAATTGGGGTTCGAGGGCTACCCACTCCAGAGCTGGCCAAGTATTTGATGGCCAAGGATGACACTTTACATATCTGAAGTACCCTGCCCTGTCGCTGAGTGAGCAATTGACACACACCAGTCTACAGATGCTACTTATTGATGACAGTCACCTTGCCTGCATGCTCGAAAGATCACGAGACGAAGCTTGGGGCCTCTCAAAGACGGCTAGCATACATTCCTTAGGGACTGTTGCGGGGGGATACTATAAACAACAGCAGAGAAAGCGCCCGGCCGAGACACTGGCCGGTAGGGATGCCAGCTCACCGCCAAAATCAATCACGAACCTGCGGTCCGGTAGCTGATTGGCAATGGGAACGTGGAGGGTGGGATCGATCGAGCTAGGTGCAGCACTCTGCATGGCCTAGTCCGCCTTTGCATATTTCTTATCGGTGACAACCTGCTGGAAACAAGTCATGCGGCATGCTCTGGACTCGGTTTCCTGCACAAGAGGTTGCAGCTAGTTTGATATGCCGCTTTTGAGGGATGGGCAACCTCAGATTGCCGTCGTTTGTTATTGTCGTCCGATGTTGAGCAGCAAGAGGCGCCATGAGGAACTCGTTCAGTACGGACAAGTACTCGGGTTTATGAACCTCAAGTGCTAGGTATTGTCGAGATCATGATACAATCAAGGGTTTTTAACGCGCGCTCCTTGTGCACCTTATGGGCTTTAATTTAAGTGGTCGTCGGCTGGTTGCAGCCCAGTGTCTGCTCATATGTGACGAAGACCAGCCCTGGAGGACTTGAAAAAGAGGTACCTAGCCCTAGAGATACTCCGATTCTCAGATATAACATCACTTTTGCTTTTGGTCAACACATATCTGCATTCTTCCTCCCTTCTCTCCTTTTCTTTCTTGTCTTCACTCAAGAACCCGGCCCGTCTTCTGGTGTATTCACCATAAACCTACCGCGCTTCTCGCGCGTTGCGTCGCGAAACTTGATGCAGTCGGATTAGCCCAGAACCAGCACTACACCACGCCAGATTAGCGTAGTATCCACTAGCAATTACTTGCAATTCAATGCATGCTGGGGAACCCCTGCTTGCCCGGACCAACACCCAAGACCCAGGAGACCGGCCGTTTGTCTCTTATCCCTTCCCGCCATAAATCTCGCCGCGTCCCTGATGGCACGGTGAGACTATGCGGTGGGATTGAGTGAGGGTCAAGGCTTGCAACAAGCTGACGGGAGTATGCTTTCGCGGTTGCTGCGTCCCTTTAAGGGCAGCCAACACGCCCAAGTCGATGGCACCAGCGAGCCGTCGCCAGGCCCTTCTCGCGGCGACTACCCGCGACTTCGCCATGCCACGGCCGATTTCACTGAGGCGGATGACGATGACGAGGATGAAGACTCCAACAACGACGGCCTAGGTCGATTTCGTACACAGGATCAGGCAGAGGAAGACGACAATGGGCTGCCTCGGTCGTCGAGCGTGCTCCCTCTCTTCTCAGCGTCTCACCTGGGTCAGTGCCCCTCTGTCCGCCTATGACTGTGTCGACTTGGTTTACTGACGAACTCTGATTGCGTTAGATTCGCTTCCCGTATACAGCATCGTTCATTCTATCCGAATTATCATACAGACACGCACCGAGACGACCCTGACATGGGATCAATTACGATCTCCCCAGGTTTCCCAATTCTTGGTCAAGCCAATGCAACAGCAGATTCGCACGCAGCACTTCTCGAGAGCGACTATATATGCATTGATGGCCAATTGTTTACAGTTCGAGAAGGAAGGTCAACTGTTTCCCGGCAACTCGGGAGTAAGCAGCACCCGGGCTAAAGTCTGCGAGCTATTAGCAATCAAGCTTCTCAAAGAGTACTCGACTCGTGAGCTGATTGACGCGCTCTCGTATGACTTCTACCCACTTCAAGGAATTCCGGGCCACCAAACTCCTCTCGGACCCAGGGACGGAATGGGTAGACCAAAGCTTGCGGCTGCAAGGACCTCTACACTCGAGGTGGCCATACGCGCCTCGTGCAAGCATTTCCTGGCTCACCCACTTGTCGTGCAACAGCTCGAGGCTATCTGGAATGGTGCCATCAGCTTCTATTCCGCTGCAGACTCTCTGCACAGGCAGAAACCGGTCTCTGCTAGCAATAGGAACTCCTGGTCCCGCAGAAACAGCTCTGATCCCCGGACCCCTCTGTTGGGCGCACAACCAGGGAAGGAGGAGCAGACTCGATACGACTCTTTCTCCGCAGGACGACGAACTGTCACACTGTACGATCCTCGAAACGCGTCTCTCTTCAAGCTCTCTAGACTCCGTGTGCCCAGGTATCGCCAATTCTTTTCTACTTGCTCGTTGGCTGTACTCATTGGCCTGTTTCTCGCAGTTCTCATCCAGAGATCAGAAAGCATCACGAGTCTTGAGCTCATGTTCTGGTTCTGGAGTGCTGGCTTCATGCTGGACGAACTAGTAGGGTTTACTGAGCAAGGGTTCTCGCTCTACATCATGAGCTTTTGGAATCTCTTTGATCTCGGTATCCTGATGATGCTGATCATGTATTACTGCATGCGCATTTACGGCGTGTTTCTTGCTGATGCACATCGATGGAACGAAATGGCCTACGATATACTAGCCGCGAACGCTATCCTACTCCTCCCCCGGATATTCAGTGTTCTGGATCACTATCAGTACTTCTCGCAGCTTCTCATCGCTTTTCGAATTATGGCGGTAGACCTGGTGGCCGTCTTCATGCTTATTCTCATCTGCTGTAGCGGGTTCTTCGTCTTTTTCACACTCTCTGGAGATGCCAACGATGCCGGCGATATCGCCTTTAAGATCTTCCAGATTCTTATGGGTTTCTCGCCTGCGGCTTGGGAGGTGTAAGTTCTCAAGGCAATCCCTAGTCTGTGATGTCCGACTAATACTGTGTTTTTCAGCTGGGCTACATCCAATTGGTTGGGACAAACTTTAATGGGTTTGTTTCTTACTATGTGTCACTTCGTTGTGGTGTAAGTGGCAGCCTCCAGTTTCTTCACTTCATCGGAGCTTTACTGATATTTGACAGCACCATCCTTATGTCTGTCCTATCCAATTCGTTCTCTGCCATCGCCAATAATGCAAACGAGGAGCATCAGTATGTATTGTCGATTCTGTTTGACCGAATGAAAGTCTAACATTGCCGCACCAGGTTCTTATTCGCTATCAATACCATTTCCATGGTCAAGAATGATGCCCTCTTTTCATATGTAGCCCCGGGTAACATCTTCGCCTGGATGCTCATGCCTCTCAGGTATTGTATGCCTCTACGGCAATTCGTGGCAATGAATCGCTTCATCATCAAGATCACCCACTTTCCCTTGCTGTGGGGCATTTACTTGTACGAGAGGTTCTTCCTGGCCCGGTCCATCTATGAGCCGACCGACCTCGTGGATCACCCAGGACGTGGACGCCAAAGGACCATCTCTATTGCCGACCCTGTGGGCAGGGCAGCCATCTTTAGCCCCAGTATCCGTCTTCGAGAGGAGTCGATTGCCGGCTTTCAGAAGGACAGGGCCTTGGAAGAGGTCTTCCGGAGAGCACCGGATATCACGACACTGCGTACGCAGAGGCGAAACGAGCGGCGGAAGACCCAAACGGCTATCCGGGACTGGATGGACAGGCACGATGTCGAGTCCCCACAGAACTATTCAACAATCGATAGCCGGCTAGGACATCAATGGCCTGGGAGACTCAACTCGTTCAGAGACCAAGCTTCACGTAGGGTGCGCCAATTGTCCGAAGTCAGGTCTGCAGCCAGCGACCCGGCAGATTTGCTGTCTAATGCGGCATATCCATTCGCCACCAGCGTCACCAGGGATGGCATCGCCCGGAGGGATCATGCTGAGGCTAATCACCAGACAGACGCTGACGGGGATGATGAGCTGGTCACGAATGACGAAGATGAGGACGACAATGCCACCAACGCCATGGAGCGCCACAGTCAGTTGTCAAGAACTTTACCCGAGGACTACTTCAACGCCCCGGCCGCCGGTCGTTTCGCCAACCTTGCATCAACATCCGTTGGATCGACCAGCAAGAACCTTTCTGGTCTAGCTTCGCCGCGGCCGCCAAGACGCGGAACACTGCACAGTCGGACGCTTTCAACCAACACTATCTTGTACAATCCTGCCCAAGAGACCCAGGTGGCAGCAAGCGACTCTTCATCGTCGCCTAAGCCGTCATCGCAATCCCGTTCCCGCCCGCTGAGCAGCCGACACACGCCAGTAGGCACGCCCGCTCTCACTCCAGGCCGTCGTTCGCCTCGACGGCAGGCCTATCTGACATCACGGCCCCGTCCTATCCTGCCCACGCGCGACCAGACTCAAACGGCACCTAGCCGACCTGCTGGTATGGTCCTCGACACGCCGGCCCGCCGGGCTCAGCGACGTTTATCGTCATTCGACATGGGACCCAACATTGACGCGCACTCCGATCTTGCCTCTGCCGTTGGTGCCGCAGGAGCAGAAGACACCTTTGGTGCTGTCCCGGCCAGTTTCGCGACGCAGATGGCCATGGCTACTGGCATGGTCAACCCCATCGCCATGCGTGGAGCTGGCCGCGGCGCTGGTGGCTCGGGTGGCGGCAGTGGGGACAGTGACAGGATGAGCAGAATCATGCTCGCAAGGATGAAGACGCTAGAAGAGAGTTTCGCCGACGTGGTGCGGGAGATGAGAGCCATGCAGCGATCAAGCGGGCGAAACAGCACCGCGCAGAACTCGGGGGACGAGGGGGCGATGTTGGAGGTCGCGGGCCGGCACACCCGAGGCGGTCCCGGTATCAGGAGAGCAAAGACCACGGCGGCAAGGACCCTACAGGGGCAAAAGAGGCCGCACAGCCGGAGAAGCATGCGTGAGGAGAGGGTCGGTATGGGCGAGCCGGAGGCTAGTAGAGCCAAGGGCAAAGATGTCGAGGTATCGGATGGCAACGAGTCCGATAGCGAGGGAGAGGCGGATTCGAGCTTTGCCAAGAAGGGCAGCTCTTTGTAAGAGGATCAACAGGCATATCAGGCATTGCATTGGAACCGGTGTTCTTGTCAAGGGTTACGTGCATTTCATCAAAGGGTTTCTGTCTGCTTTTTTTGAGTGGTGGCTCTGGGATGTTGGGGTATCTCGCCGCTTTCTTTTTGACACATAGTCAAGGAGGTCATCCTGGAGATGGTCCCAAGGTACATGGGCAATGGATAATATATTAATTTGGCCTATCTCATTCATTCCACTCAGCCATTGATCTGGTATGATGAGTGTGATCTTTCCCCTCGCTCTCGCCGTGAAAAGCATTGCTTCGGTGCTCATGGTATCTCTTGTGTATCATCCCGTGGCACTCATCTTGCAAAGAGCCCCCTCTAACATTATCTCATGACGCAAGCCTTCATAAACGCTGTAAACGCCAGGATGATCCCGATCCGTTGTACCATATACCGTTTTATCAGTTCACCGCCATAACCCCAGTCTGTCCCCTACCAGGCCGGTCTGTCATTTCTTTAACCCGTGCCGTTAGGTAAAACATAAGTGTATAAGAATCGTCCAATCAAGGAATGAAATGTTCAACATTCGAGCTTGCTGCCTTTCAAATGCCACCGCCGCTCCGGTCAACGCTGACGTAGAAGCCGCCGGCGTTTTTCTGCTGTAGGTCATTCTGTCGCAGCTTGTTGGCCTGATATCGGATTCCCATGCCAAGGGCGAGGGCTGAGACGGTAAAGAGGGCCAGGCCTCGGTGACGGCTAGAGACAACGGGCTTATGTTAGTATTCGAGTTCGGCAGACTCATGCGATAAGGGGAGTGGAAGAGTTCCTTGATGCGTACGCGAAAGGTCCAGGAGCGAAGGATGCATTGATGGGTGCCATGGTATGCGATGTGTTATTCGAACGGCTCAACGGTTTGTGGCTTATCGTCGTCTTAGATAGCGGTGTAAGTTGCAGCTCTCAAACGGCTTTGGGTCAGGTCTTTTGTAGTTGGTGGACGACAGATTTCACCAGTACGAGGGCAAGGAGGAGAGTAGAAGCAACCTGCACATCGATTACGTGCAGTGAGGATCAATCAGGTACTTATGACGAAGATCATGAAGAGATGGGCTACAGGAGTTTGGTCTTGGTTACGAAATGTTGAGGATTGGGGGGAGGGATCGGCTGATGTACATGGGGCGACAGCATTTCCGGGGGAGGGGAGAAGGGGCAGCTCTTGCTAACTAGTGGCACGCGACACCGTCCTAAACCTTCCGCATCTGCAGTGGCCACGAAGATTTGATGCGGGGACTCCTCCATTCCTGAGCTGTGGAAAGCTGTACCAGCCCGGGTATTGGGTCATTGCCGCGGCCAAAGGGTGGTTTCAGGTGCTCATGATTGGCTAGGCTTGGGGCGATGTGGGTGCAGCATCTCACTGGCTCCAGATCCCTGGATTTCTTAGCTGCTGGACTGAGTTCTGGCCAAGCCTGGCTGGGGTCCTGATCCGTTCCCGCCCCGCTGCCTAAGTAGCACAGGTGCTTCATTCTCAAATGGGTTTGCTGGACTGATCACAATACGGCAATGTCCATTTTGGAATAAACATCAAGAATCATCCCATTGCCTAAGTGATAACAGCCTGTCAGACTGTCGGTGCAATTCTGTTCAAATCTGCGTGGACAGCGATATAGCAACATCTTCAACCATAATGAAGCAATCTGGTGCAGGGACTTGCTTATCTGCGCTGCACAGCACAGGCCTCCAGTCCTTATCTTTTAAGCTAGACAGCCCAGGGCCCCTCCACTTCTCACTCTCTAGCACTCGGATGCTGACCGCATGTAGCCTCCCATCTAATGTTTTATAGGCATTGTCCAAACCTTTTCTACCAGAATAGAAACGAAGCTTGTTTCAAATGCTATCTACATAGCAGTACTATGCTCGAATTGGCATACTCTTTAATGATGTCTACACTAAAAAGCATGAACCAAAGCTGCAGACTTTGGTAAGAACTCCTCGGGTGCTATGATGTAACAGGACCAACCTGTCACCAGTCTTGGACTGCCTAATTTTTGTGGGTAGGCTGCGAAACACCTAGGATTTGCCACTTTGGGCAACATCGCTGCCTGTCAGAGAGAAGTGCATCCCGATCGAATCGGACCCGACACCCATCCGCTTCTCTAATATCGGCGATCATCCTGTGCAGTCTTTTGCTTCAAGTTGCTTTTCTTCTCATATTATCTGTTACCTAGGTTGGCTGTGCCACGCAATCAATGCCAACAAACACAAGGGGCAGCCTTCGCTCACAAGGACCTCATTGACATCCCCCCAAGTGCATGCCCCCGGCAAGGCATGCAGGCAGGCATCAATCTCTAAATTCTAAGCCGCAGAAAGTCGGCCTACTGCCGTGCGGTGCAGTGCAGTGCAGTGTCTCATGCTTGCTCAACACCCAATAAACGGCGTGTCACCAGTCATAAGGCGTCCGGCTTGAACGTGCCGCGCAACCAATGTAACTCGAGAGGCGGAGTGTGCCCGTCGTCCCACACCCACATCCTCCTCCAACCACAACCACAACCACACCTAGCCAGCTTGGCCCGTTTGTTGCTGAGCTGAGTTGCTGCCTTGCGCAAACAACAACAACACATGAAGAAACGCTCACTTTTCTCTTGGATGTTATCCCGCATTTGCGCACGAGAAGGAGAATCCTCAAGTGTCCAAAATCACTTTTTGAGCACGTCTCCCTTCACATCTCATCGTTTCCTCCACCTTTACACTTTGTCACTCTTGTCGCAATCCACTTGGAGCAGGCTCCCTATCGCAAGAAGCTATGCGATAGTCTGCCTCAAAGTTGGGAGCTTGCCACCCGTTGACTGATCTCAGTCTCACAATACCTTCTCTCCAGCGCACACAAAAAATCAGCTTCCATCTTCATTCAAGACCGCTGGCAAAGATCCCATTTGTCACTCTATCCAGATCCAACACTTCTCTAGCAAATAAGCCGATCAGCACCAGACATATATGGGTGTTCATCCCGGCGGGCTAAGACTTTCAGAGCCTCATTATTGGGCTGTCAACTGAAGCACATCAACACCAGATCATCATCTGTGCAAGATAATATTCAAGCCTCTTGTACAGCATGTCTCCTTTGGGCGATCACTTACCCAACGCCAACGAGGCGGCAACACCCACATCACTGATGGGCATAATGTCGGGCATATCAGGAGCCGACGCGCAATCGACTAGTTCTTCCTCGGGAAATGAGGATACTGATACCTTCATGTCAGACCGAACTATGGCCCCGGTTATGACCCCGGCGGTGGCTGCAACCCAAACTACCAACCCACAGCCAGAGGCAGAGCCCGAGGCAGAGCCAGAGCCAGAGCAGAGGAGGAGTAGTCTCTTAGATACTGCTGTGGAGAATCTTCTTTTGAAGGCTCAGAGGATGGAAAACCGGGAGAGCTTGACCACGAGCCACTGGGGAGATCTGAAATCCGTGCAAAACGCACAAGATGAGTTCGAAAATCTGTTCAGCAAGGGTGACACCTGGGTCATCATCAACGTTCCCTCGGGACACCAACCCAACATTATGTGCAACGAGCAGAAATACCCTCTCACACAGCGACTACGATTTGACTCAGCCATTTTTCACCAACGAGGCTTTGGCAAGATCGGAGAAGCCTTGTTAGACAACAAGTACCAAGCAAAGCTTAGAAGGCGACTTGTATCTGCTGGTGAAATCATCCCTGAAGACATCAAGTACCTGGTCGATCTCGGCCCGTCCACCGACGAGGTGCTGGCCATGGAACAGCTCGAGGCCTTGTCACTATCCAAGGGCCTCATGCGATGGTTCATTGCGCCTGAGTGCTATCCGGGTATCCCAAATGGTGTCGTCGGTGGACATGATGACTGCTGCACTTGCGAGAGTTCCTTTGCCGATACCCGCATGATGCAGCCAGATCCCAACGAAGATTCCAGCGGTCTCCTCTCGGAGAAGAAACTGAGTATCTGGGACGCCGACATTACTTCTAGCTTTCGCAAAATCGATGATTATTGTGAGGTTCGTCATGCCGCTAATGTTGTTCGGCTGCTCCGAGCCATGGCGGGCAAGGGCCTGTTACTTGATTCAGCCCCAAGGGTCTACACCATAGCTGGTCTGGCCAAGTTACTCGGATTTGATCCTATGGAGGGCGGTTCCTGGCTTCAGAGCGAAGTCTGGTCATGGTTCTTCGAGGAAAAGAACGTTGTGTTCCTCGAAGTTCTCCCCGAGGAGAGTTTAAGGATTGCAACCAACTTGAAAATCCCTATTGTCGCTCGCGGTGCGTTCCGAATACTCGTCGCCGAAAAAGCGCTTGAGGTCGCCGCGGGTGTACCGCCGTCCAAGGAATCGCACAACTCGGTCTTTGGACGCCCGCTGGGCAACATTGACGATGACATGCGTACCGCTGTGGAACACGCTAGCCATGGGATGGCCGCCAGAGTCAAGGTGCTGCTCGACAAACTCCGGGCTTTTGAAGTCTATGACCATCTGAACATTGGTGAATGGAACCAGGTCTGCGAGGTTTGGGGTTACCTTCAGCGGAATTACCCCGACGTTATCCCCAGTCTTGAAGGTGCCTTCTTCAGGCTCACTTGGGCCCTGACCGACTGGTTCACAAAGAAGCTATTCGGAGCGTCATCCCAAGCTAACGATGTTACATATGTAACCGCTATCGAGAGAAATCTCAAGTACTTGACGCCAACCGCCAACAAGGCGAATCTGACAGAGGTCTACAGCAAGTTTACACCTGAACAGAAGGCCCTGACAGCTACTTACTGGAGGACCGTCCGGGAGTTGTGGCCCAACTATGCCATTTTCTGCAACAGCAAGATTGACAGCAAAGGCGAGACCTTGGAACAAATCGCACTCAAGTTCAACAACTCCCTCCTCAACATAATGCAGGCCAAAGGTGTTGATCTGAATGACATATACCCGAAGCCCTTCCGATACCATGCATCACAGAGCCTCAAGACCCAGCCGTGGCGCTTCAACACCTTGACATTTTACGACGAGGCCACTGCATGTCTACAACAGATATGCAACGCCATGTTCGACCCAGCCCATTACAAGTGCGAATTCGAAATCCCCGTCAAATATTCAGATCATCTGCTACTGAGCCTCGAGGAGACCGAGCTCCGCTTCCTCCCGCTGTGGGCTGGCGGCTACGATGACGGAACGGGTGGCGTCTTCACTGACACCCTGCCCGCCGCAGAGATGGGCCCCAACGGGCCCGGACCAAGCTACCACACCGGCCATACCGTTGCGACAGACGCATCTGTAACCGATGACATGGGTTTCGAGCGCCTCAATGTCAGGTCAGTCACCTCAGGCGAGGGCCATAGTAGCAACGTTGTTCAGGACAGTCTCTCGGCTGTGTATAACCGCTTCCGCGTCATGGCCATGGACGAAGACTCAATCGCCCCAGACGACTCCTTCTCGGTCACGCTCGACGATGAGTTTGACGATGCCATGCATGCCGTACCCGCAGACAATCAGACGCGGGGAGATGCTCTCTACGAATATTTCATGCAGGAGCAGGAAACCACTTCCGATAGCAGCGAGGTGCCTATCGCTTCTGTTGGTGCTGGCGATGATGTGCAGAATCAGAACTCCAACCTGCTACCTGCCGCTGCGCCGGTGGATGAAGGCTTCGATTTCGACGATGACGCTATGGACGTGTCGTCCGATTCTGGAACCGTCACACCTAGCAGGGCCAGCATCGTTGCTTCCGAGACGTCTTCTTGGGCGATTCTGTAACCTGGTGTGGAGTCTATTTGCGTATGGGACTGAGAGTCAGGCTACGAAAAGCAAGGTATATGGCATAAACTGGGCGAGGATTGCGAGGATTTGGTCACCATCTGAGCGGCCTCACGAAGACTACTTGCTACTTGCTATTTGCTTTATTATCAAGGAGGGAAAGAGGGCACACT
Organism: [Phialemoniopsis] sp. UDSM-2020; assembly: GCA_018873225.1. NCBI lineage: Eukaryota > Fungi > Ascomycota > Sordariomycetes > Thyridiales > Thyridiaceae > Thyridium > [Phialemoniopsis] sp. UDSM-2020. The sequence continues at coordinate 2,754,749 of JAEILZ010000005.1, forward strand.
GGAGTTTCACATTGTGACGACAACATGGAGTCTATGAGATATGACATTAATACAATTTGGCTTCGTCGTATGCAGTTCGTTACAAGTACACAGATACTTCTATCTAAAAGAACTTCAGGGCTGGTCCATAACCATTTACTAATGTATTGCTGTGCAAGTGGCGCCCAAATATGCATCGGCAGTTTCGCCTCTAGAGTTCGCTGGCTCGCTCTGTACTGTGTTTCTTTCGCGCAATCACTTGAAGATTTCATCCTCTGTTCAAGGTGTTGCCGGCTCCCCTGTGGTTGGCTTCCTTGAAATCATCCCACTCCCGCGCCTTCATGGTCTCGATATCGGCCTTCTCGATGTTGTCCTCGTCAGGCTCGGGCTGCCGCCCACTCGCCTCGCCACCGCCCTCTATAATCCCGCCACGCCGCCTCTCCTCGGCCAGGTACTCGTCTATACTCATCGTCGGCAGGTTATGGCCCGGCCGGAACACCCCCTTGGCTAGCTCCGCTCGGCTACCGAGTATCGTGAATGGCTGCATAGGTTTGCCCTCCTTGGTCAGCAGCGGCCCGCCTGTGCCAAACGCGCTCTGCAGGCGCCGCAGCGGCGGGTCCAGGCGCTCCGTGTCCGCGGCCCGCTTGTCCTCTGCCCGCCGGTGGCGCTCGTCCTCGTTGACGCCCGCGTCGTGCGGCATCAGGGGCACCGGCGCCTGCGCCAGCACCTCGGCCTCGCGGTTCAGGCCCTCGAGGCCCTGGAAGGCGTTGTGCGCGCAGAGCGCCAGCTCCGCGAGGCGCGCGTCGCGCACGGCCTCCTCGTCGGCCGGTATACTGACGCCACCGCCGCCTCCCTCTCTGTCCTCCTCGAGCTGCTCGTCCTCGTCTGCGTAGCCCGGCTGCCGGCGCAGGTAGTCCAGGCGCTGGCGCAGCTCGCGCTCGGCGCGGAAGTTGGCGATCTTGGAGTCGCGGCGGGCGGAGGGGTCCGGGGGCACGGTGGAGAAGGCCGTGGGGTCGTCGGTGTAGGCCTCGAAGAGGCGGGCCTGCTCCGGGGAGAAGAGGGCGTAGGCGTCGAGCAGGTGGAGGAAGCGCTCGTAGGCGTCGCGGGCGCGGGCGAGGACGCGGCCCCGGTCGTGGGGCGAGGCCGTGGGCAGGCGCTGGGCGAGCTCGGCGATGCGGTAGTCGGCGAGCAGGTAAGGGAGGTCCGGGGTGGCGACGTCCTCGAGGGTCTCGTTGGGGCTGAAGACGGAGAGCTGCGAGACGAGCTGCAGGGCCTCGTGGTAGAGGTCGATGGCGACGTTGAGCTCGTCGCGCGCCGTGGGCGAGCGGGCGTCGAAGGACGTCTCGATGGCGTGCCGCCTGTTCTCGGCCTCCCTGAAGACGGACCTCAGGGTCCTGGGGGAGGAGTCGTCCATCTTGGGGGATTTCGCGGGGAAAAGGAGGGGTGCTTTGCGAATGGACCAAATCGAAAGGGCGCGTTGAGAAGGGAGTTATCACGCCTTCTTTCTCCTATTGTATTTGACTTTAACGGTGCCCCCTGAATATGTCAAACTATCAGGCTAGACAGATTAAAAGTGTCTCGGTGCGAGGATGCAGAAAAAAGTTGGGACGGTTTAAGGGTCCGTTTTTAGTGAGGGGTTGGATAGTGACGGTGCTGAATTCTAAAATTCCCGTTTTCAAATTCCCATTTCCCACCCAAAACTTGGCTTTTGCCCCCGCTAGGATTCCAGGTACCGGGGTCACTTGGCGCGCCGTGCCTGACAAATTCCAGGGTCCGCCCGATGCTACCCAAGACCCACCGCCTTCCCAAACAGACACCAGCTTGTACAAAACGGGCGGTCTCTAGTGCTAGCTACCTACATCAACAACCTCATGCAAACATCTTGTTTCGTGTCGAAGCGAGAGCATCTTCCAAGTGCCAACAGATCGAGTACATGCTTTGTACTCTGACGTAGAATTAATTGGACCTTGAAATGATTTCCCGCATATCATGCAGGTAATGAGGTAGGCACACCGACCGGTATGAATTGCATTTATCTGCAAATAGCCAGGCCTGTTTGTCGATAGAAAAATTGCGTAACCAGGAGGCCAAACATTTGTTTTGGAGATCAATGGCGAGGTGCATTCTCTTCCATATCCTCTCTCCAGCGAGTTCTTGATGCTCAACTGCCATGCTATTGTTGACATCGGTACTTTGAACTTTCCCGACTCCCCTTGCCTCCTTCCCCTCCACATCTCTTTCTGTCTTCTTCCCCACGTCAGAACAATCTCAAAATAATCTCAACTTTCTTACGCCACTTGAGGCATGGGTTCGTGTCTTCGGCTTTTCTGTTACAACGCCTTGAGACTCCACTACCAGCTTTCTGGTGTCATGCACAACAATCCGAACACAATCTGTTCTCCTTAGGCACAACCCCGGGGCGACGGGGCTCGGGCGAAGATGGCCACCTCGAGTCAACGCCAGCTCCTGGAGAACGGTTCCGCTTTTGCAGAGATGCAACCTCCTATTCTCGACGATGGCAGACACTCGAGAAGTGATGAGGACTCCGACGCCGATGAGAACAGGCTGGTCCAAAACGCACCTCCCAAACCGCGTAAAATCTCAGAGAAGAAACGAGCAGACTACCAGAAGTTCATGGTGTTCTTGGAAGAGAACCAGGGCAACTTAACGACGACAAAGAAAGTTCTCTCTGAAGATCCCGAGGCCAGATCAGCCGAGTGGCTGATCCGGGACGATAAATCTCAAAGGATCATCGAGAGTCCTCGCGACTACCAAATTGAGCTCTTTGAGAGAGCCAAGAGCAGAAACATCATCGCAGTGCTCGATACTGGCTCTGGAAAGACTTTGATCGCAGTATTGCTGTTGCGAAATATCATCGAAGAAGAGCTCGAGGCCCGCGCTCGTGACGGGCCCAGGCGCATCTCATTTTTCCTGGTTGACAAAGTGGCTCTTGTCTTCCAACAGCATGCTGTCCTGGAATGCAACCTCGACCAGCCAGTCGCCAGATTCTGTGGTGATCTGGTAACAGGTCTCTCACACACAGACTGGCAGAACGTATTTACCGATAACATGGTTGTGGTGTGCACAGCAGAGATACTGCAAAGTTGCCTGACACACGGATATCTCAGAATGGATCAGATCAACTTGCTCATCTTTGATGAAGCTCACCATGCGAAGAAGAACCACGTCTATTCCCGAATCATCAAAGAATTCTATGCACCACAGAATCCAGAGAAGCGTCCCAAGATCTTTGGGATGACGGCATCGCCCGTGGACGCTCAAGGCGATGTCAAGAAGGCCACTCTGGAGCTCGAGGGCCTCCTGCATAGTGAAATTGCCACTGTTTCTGACCCGTCCCTGATACAAAAGTCTGTCTGCAAGCCTAAGACCGAGAAACTTCTATACTACGACCGACTTTGCCAACCTCAGTTCTCAGGTCTAGCACAGAGACTTTATTCATTCGTAGGGGAGCATTCAGTCTTCGAGAGGCACTTTGAGTTCGTCAAGACTGCATATTCTGATCTTGGACCATGGTGTGCAGATCGCTTTTGGCAACTTGTTCTGACCGAGGAAGAGACTATGAGGTTTCAAGCAAAGTCGGAGAGGGACCATGCCGGCTATCAAGGCCAAGATCTCGGTGTCGATGCCTACGTTTCTGCTGTTCGCGATGCCAGAGAGATCATCGAGGGACACCAATTCCTGCCTTTAAACAAATCCTACCTATCCAGCAAGGTTACACAGCTCTACTCTGCACTCTCGGATCATTTTGGTCGCCCTGGAGGAGAGCGAACAAGGTGCATCGTCTTTGTAGAGCGAAGGTTCACGGCTACCGTTCTCGCAGACCTCTTCGCTCCTTCCCGACTGGGCGTCCCGGGGCTCTTTGCTTCAGCACTGGTAGGTCAAGGTTGTTTATTGAAGCAAGCACAGTCGCTGACTTGGTCTAGATTGGTGCTGGCACCGATGGTGGCGGAGGAAAAACCTCTTATCGTGACCAGGTTGTGACGTTGATCAAGTTCAAGAAGGGCACCGTGAACTGTTTGTTCGCAACGTCCGTGGCCGAGGAAGGTCTCGACATTCCTGACTGCAACCTCATCATCAGATACGACCTCTACAACACTATGATTCAGTACATCCAGTCAAGAGGTCGAGCGCGCCAAGATGATTCCACTTACATCCATATGCTCGAGAGTGGCAATCCAGTCCATAACGCCAAGGTCGCCCGAAACAAGCGCAGCGAGATGGCTCTCCGACACTTCTGCGCCACTATTCCCGAGGAGCGGAAGCTTACAGGGAACAACTTCAACATGGACTACTTCCTGAGAAAAGATAGAAAGCAAAGGCAGCTTGTGATCGAGTCAACGGGCGCGAAGCTGGGCTACAAACAGAGCCTTGTGATTCTCGCCGAGTTTGTGGCGACTTTGCCCCATCCCCCTGAACTCAGTCTCGTTCCGGAGTACACAGTCATGAGTGTACCGGAGGGATTCGTGGGAGAGGTCCTCCTCCCTGAATTATCACCTCTACGGAGCGCTGTCGGCAAGATTCACTCGTCGAAACAGGTTGCCAAATGCTCAGCCGCCTTTGAGATGTGTTACCAGTTGCTTCAAGCCAAGTACCTCACCGAGCATCTGAAGTCCGTGTTCACCAAACAGCTACCGGCTATGAAGAATGCACGGCTCGCGATCAGTTCAAAGAAAAAAGGCGAGTACAAGATGCGCTCGAAGCCGGACCTGTGGTCTCGTAAGGGTGAATCGAGTGAGCTTTATGCCACTGTTCTGCATCTCCAGGAGCCTCAATCGATGGAGCATGCCTCGCGTCCCCTGATCATCCTCGCCAGGGAGCGACTTCCTCGGTTCGCCTCGTTCAAGCTACACTTCGCCAAAAACCGATCATCAGTCGTCTGTCCAACCGGGATGGTGCTATCTCTTTCGGTAGACAAAGATATGCTACACTCACTTTCGGTGTTTACTCTCCGGATATTTGACGACGTATTCAGTAAGGAGTATGAGGCTACAGCTGCCGAGCTACCATTCTTTGTAGCTCCATGCGCGCAGAGTCATCAGCACTCTTACTCGGAAGACACTGATCCGATGAGGCTGATTGACTGGACCTTGATCGACTACGTTTCAGCGCATTCTAAGATTCCATACGATGGCAACGAACCCGATGACTTCTTTCAACAGAAGTTCGTGGTAGACCCTTTTGCCGGATCGCGCAAGTTCCTCATCCGGCAACTGCGAAGAGATCTTCATCCCTTGGATCCTGTGCCAGATGGCGTACCTGCCCCGAAGAACAGGCAGTGGACTTCAGGTAGCGTCGAGCATAATATCTGGAATTACAGTGTCAGTCTCTGGGCCAAGTCTCGAGCCCGAGCCACCTTTCGAACTGAGCAGCCAGTCGTAGAGGCAGACCTACTTCCACTCTCTCGCAATCTGCTCGACGAACGATCCACTGGCGAAGGACCGCGAGCGGAGACTTGCTTCTTAATTCTAGAGCCGATGCGTATATCTGCCCTGCCAGCCGATGTTGTGGCGATGGCGTACAACTTGCCGTCGATTCTGCACAGAATCGAAGCGCAGATGATCGCCTCTGACGCTTGCAAAGCAATTGGGCTTGACATCCCGACCGGCCTCGCTTTGGAAGCATTGACAAAGGACAGTGACAACACGGATGAGCACGACGCCGAGCAAATCAATTTCCAAGAGGGAATGGGTGATAATTACGAGCGGCTAGAGTTTCTAGGCGACTCCTTTCTCAAGATGGCTACCACTATTGCACTCTACACTCTGATCCCAGACAAGGACGAATTTGAATACCATGTCGAGCGCATGTGCTTGGTCTGCAACAAGAACCTTTTCAACAACGCGCTCGACATGCATATCGAGGAGTACATCCGTTCTCAGGCTTTCGAACGCCGAGCCTGGTATCCAGAAGATCTGATTCTGAAAAAGGGGAAACACAAGAAGCCCCGTACCGCGCATGTGCTGGGAGATAAGTCTATAGCCGATGTCTGTGAGGCTTTCATTGGTGCAGCATACCTTACTTCCTGCCAGCAAGGCAACCTTGATCTGGCAGTCCAAGCTGTCACTATCATGGTGGCCAACAAGAAGCACGCCATGAAGTCATACAGCGATTACTTTGCGGCATACACCAAGCCTAAGTGGCAGACTGCCCCAGAGACCGCCACGCAGGCTAACCTTGCGCTCAAGGTTAAAGAGCAGATGGGCTACCAGTTCCAGTATTCACGTCTCCTCCGCTCAGCTTTCATGCATCCCTCGTACCCGCGCTCCTACGAGAACCTACCCAGCTACCAGCGCCTCGAATTCCTTGGTGACGCCCTCCTTGACATGGCCACCATAGACTACCTGTTCCGGACGAACCCGGACCGTGATCCCCAGTGGCTCACAGAACACAAGATGGCCATGGTCTCGAACCAGTTCCTTGGGATCCTCTGCGTCGAGCTCGGCTTCCATCGTCACCTCGTGTCCCTAAGCGGGCCCCTTCAGCGGCAGAACTACGAGTGGGTGACAGAAGCCACAGAGGCCAAGGCCGAAGCCCAGGATGCTGCCGAAAAGGAGGGCAAGAGCCGCGACGACTACGCCCGCGACTACTGGGTCCACGTCTCGCAGCCGCCAAAGTGGCTGCCCGACATGGTCGAGGCCTACGTCGGCGCCCTCTTCGTCGACTCGCAGTACGACTACGCCCAAGTCACGCGCTTCTTCGAGGACCACGTCCTGCCATTCTTCCGCGACATGCGCATGTACGACACCTTTGCCAACAAGCACCCCGTCACCTTTGCGTCGAACCTGCTGTCCACGCGCTTCCGCTGCCGCGACTGGCGCGTCGTCGTCGAGGAGGTCGATATCCCCGAGGACGACGTGCGCGGCGGGTCCGTCTCGCTCTTTGAGACGCGCGTGTCGACCGGCTTCATGGTGCACGGACAGGTGCTGGGCTGCGGCGTGGCGGCGAGCGGGCGGTACGCCAAGATTGCGGCTGCTAAGCAGGCGCTGGCGAAGCTGGAGGAGCTTGGAGACGATCAATTCCGGGAGTTGACCGGATGTGACTGTGGCAGTCACGCCGATGAAGGCGATGGTGTTGGTGACGCACAGAAAGGGGTGGATGGAGATGCATTGGAGGAGCATGCCACTGCGATTTGAAAAGCCTCGCTGATGAGATACCCGCGAGAAGAGGAAGAGGTCGCTTCTTGCTATGTCTCGGAGACTGTCTGATTCAGTCGGTTAATTGAGACGAAACTAATTTGATAGTTTGAGGCGGACACTGGAGTTCGAGTGGACATGGTGAGCAGGGGACAGTCTAGATAATTCCAATTCTTGAACTTTCATGCTGTGGTTCTCATCTATATTGGGTATATGCCGTTCCCTCACGTACCTATGAATGCCCAAACCCTGCCGTAAATTACAAGGCTTAATAGGCCCAAAACCCCCTTGACGAAAAGAACTGCGTCGCTCATCAAGATCCGTTACACGTGCATCCCATATGATCCCATAATATGATCCCATATATCCTGATCCGTTCCGTCCAACGCCCATCCCAGTAAATACCCGAATTGAACACCGTCCTTCCCTGTCGCCATCGACCTGTCATCAGGCCAGTCACTTGGCCCCTCTCACTCCACGTCAGCATGGTTTCCATCACTCTCGCCGAATGCGGTAGTAACGCCCTTTCTCGCCCGCTTCTTCGCCCCATCAACCTCCTTTGACGACGTCCCCAATGCTCCCAAGCTTCGCGTCTTGGCCGTGGCCATGGCACGTTGCATCGCCTTTGCCTGCTTGCGCGCGCGGACCGCCGTCGCCACATCGATTTTCTCCAGCTTCTCCTCTTCAATGACATCGTCGCCCACACTGTTGTAGCCGTTCGGACCGTACATCCCCTCGATGGCCGAAAGGCGTTTCAGAGCGCGGCGGTCCTGACCAGGAGCCAGCGGGATGGACGAGTACATATCTTCGTCCGAGTCCTCGCTGCTATCGTCCTGCTCGTCCGAATCGTAGGCCGTCTCGGAGTGGAAGCGTCTCCGCTGCCGCTGCGAATACTGTGATGACGAACGGATGGCACCACTGGGGCCGTATGCCTGACGAAAGGTGGGCATCGAATTCATGCCCCTGGGACTCCGAGGGTTGCGGGTCTGTAGTGTTGATCGCGGTGCGAAGGAGTCCGCCAGCCCAGGGAGGCCGAATCCATAACCAGCTTCGCTGAAGAGGAGGTCCTCCTCTGCCTCGCCGCGGGTTCTGCGCGGCGATTCGATATCATCATCCTCAGAGACGTAGTCGTCAATGTTGAAAGTCCCCGACTTCGGCATGTACGGACTGTGTAGCTTGCCGCCATAGGAACATGTGGCTGAGCTGCTGTGCAACGAACTCCTGCTGGACGAGAATATCGAGGTCAAAGTATTGCTTAGGTCCACCGAGGTGTTCGGAGTGTGGCGTGAGTGCGGGCGGGGGAAGGGATTCGAGCCCATGCTTGATGCTGTTGGGCTCGAAGTCAAAGACCAGTGCCGGAGGGAACTCGTCCGCATCGGAACGTGTCCGTCCATCTCGTCCAATTTCGCCCTTGAAGGAGGAGGGGCTAAGAAGCCCATGGACTTGGAGTAATCGTCACGACTATTGTTGCGCGAACGTGTCTTGACATCTATTTGGAGGGGCGTGTCAGTCGATATCGTGCTCTGGAGATCTAAGGTTAGGGACAAAGGGCACATACACGGATAAGGCGCAGCTTCCTCGTCAAGATTGGATGCTGTCCAGGGCTCTTGCCCCTGTGTGGGTGTCGGCCGGCCAAAAGTCGAGCTGTCGATGTCTGCCGTATCTGAGGGCATAGCCATAGCTTGGATGGAATGTACACTATGTCTTTTGTTCGTCCTGCTGTCCGGGGCAAGAGATGCCGATCTACCATTCTTTCCTCTACGGGGGCCCATGCTCGAGCCGTCCCGGTTGTCCTCCGATTCAGAAGTGTGCAGCCCATGCTGCTGCTGCAAGTAAGTCAACTTCGGGACAGGCGGGATATCATCGGCCCTCGAAGCTGTCGTGCGGTTACTATGACTGCGAACTCGAGTGGATGCTCGCAGGGCGGTAGCGTATCTGGCAGATGCATCATCAGAATAACCTTGAGATGCATCTCTGTCTGATTGTGATATCAAAAGACCCGAGACGCGCGTGTCCAAAGTTCGACGACGGTTCTGCTTCTCATTTTGGACAGGCGCGTCTGTAGTATTGTCCTCGTTCTTCCGATAGGGCATTCGAGAGGATATCCGCTTGGGGAAGACAAATGCATTTGATGAGTTCAAGCTCTTCGTCCGCAAGCCGGATTCTGTTTGCTTAGCGGCTGATGAAGAGAAGGCTTGACCGTCAAAAACCCGACGAACACGAGCTCGAGGAGGGTTGTCGTCATCATGCAAAGGCTGGCTGCAAACAGAAGATGCGTAGTAATCCCGAACGGGCAGCGAATCCAGATTCACTCCATTCTGACCAATGTTGCGGTCGGCCACATCCTCACCATAGTCTCTGGCTCCCGTGGCCTGTACACGACTCCGAAAGTTTGCGGGCTGAAACTCTGACTGAGCATCGAGCAAATCCACAAAGGCTTTGCTGCTTTCGCTTTGCAAAGAACTGTCCCGACGGTGCCCCTGAAAGGGTCTTGGTGCAGGTAAAGGCTTCGATACATTGGCCGTCGAAGGTTTGATCTGGATCCGGGTGCTGCTAGGAAGAGGTATCGGGATGTCGACCCTTTGCCGCCGTAGTGAGATTGAGGTGCTCTTCAGCGAGTCTCTTCTGCGCGATGACCGCTTGTTCGAGTCAGAGCTCGGCTGCGCAGCATGCGGCGCAGTCTTTGGCCGACCGACATCTTCATCTTTGACACGGCGAATCACCGGTGCGGGCGCTGCGTCCTCCTCGGCGGCCGGGCGAGCAAGACGAAACTTGGATGACTTGGACAAGGTCTCGTACACATCCGGCCCATTACCAGCCACTGGATACGTTCCTAGTATGCTTTAGCACGTAGTACTGCAATTCAGAATAGATCTGTCCACTTACCTCTCTGAGGGGGCGAGGAGGCAACGACACTATGATAGGGTTGGGATTTGACAAGGAGATGCGGTTGATTGTCCGTGCTAGGCTTCTTGTTGAACAAGCTCAGGAAGCCCATTGTAGGGACGATCGCCAGCCATAGACGGCGCGGGAGGGAGCAGCCGAACCAAGATCTGAATAAGGCGGGGGTCCCAGACAAAGAACCAAGATCTGAAGGCTGCTGGCTGGCGGCTTTATTAATTAAAAGGGAACGATTGCCACAACGGGCCGGCCACGAGGGCTGGGCGCTACTGTCAAGAGGGTCTAGAAGAAAAAAGAGGCCTCGAATTCCAGCGACAAAAGCAAAGAAAGAAGCCTGAGATATGACTTGTAGGAAAGCCAGCCCGCGGAGTAGAGCGACCAACGTACGAGACGAAAAGCAAGGGAGAAAGAAGAGGGTGGGAAGTGTAGGGGATGATGTCGTTCTAAAGCATCTAGACCGACAACCAAATGTATAGAAGGTGGCAGAGACGGGATGATAGCTTATAAGCTAATGACGCCAGTCGACGACCAAGCTCGCTCGAGCGCGAGACCAAAGCAGCAAGCCAACAAGCCAACAAGCCAAGGGAGGGGGTGGGAGGTGGCGCCTGCAGAAGATCATCGCCGGATCCAAGAAGGACCTGGCCGTGGCCGGGAGAATTGGCACTTCTTATGTGGCTGGCCCGCCAAGTCGTCATATTGTCCGGGCTACTTGAGCAGCTTTTGCTCTCCTTTCCCCCCCTACTCCGTACATGTTTCCATGCAGCGGGATGCGGGAGTCTGTACCGTGCAAACTGCATGCAGATGCAGTGGGCCGCCCACTTCGTCCACTGACCTTTTGGACAAGACGAGAAGATGGATGCGTCCAAGCTGCAGCTAGGGGATTTGTTCCTGGAAGCGATGGCCCCGGTGGAGGTGTCTCTAAGCGGACTAGGCCGTCTATTCGGTGGAAGACCGGGTCACGAAAAAGCATGGCAGGCGGCGCTACCATATGTATGTACATGCATCAAGACGAGCTGCTAGCTTTGGCAGGCAAGGTGCGCGCGTCTCTTCTTCTCTCTGAATCGTCACCGTCATCCTGTGGTCGGTGTGTGGCCGGGCCAGCCCACGCCCAATTTTGGGTATATCGGTACTCCGTACACAATAGGCACCGCCGTACAGGAAGTATTTGGTTAAATTGTCCTGGAAATTACAGACCACTTCAAAAAGGACAAAGGCAAAAAGAAAGCGTCCGCACAATACCTACGGAGGTCTTGCAATTGACAATCTAACCCGGAAAGGGTGTCGTCTCTCGGATATCATGACCGTGCGTGCAGCTGGAGGGGATCTGTTCGCAATAGACCAAGCAAATACGGGTTCGTTGAAAAGACAGTGGAGCCTTGTCCGCGATATTCTTTTGCTGCAAAGAGGAAAACTCTCCAAATGAGGTCAGTCACCGTTCTTGAGCCAGTAAAACCCGCTTACTCGGTCTGGCTTGACTTGACGTGTGACAACATCACCGGTGCCATCAGTATGAAGCCTCCGAGTGTCACCGAGGACGACACTTGTGTGAGTGAGGGTGATACGTGACTCGCAATCGTCGACAAGCTGAACTGGTATCGCCAGGGACCAGCTCCAGTTGGAAGGTGAATTGTTTGGGAATGCTTCCATTTGGGTCCAGGGATCAGAACCACCGTCACAGAGCAGGGGTTCTCCAGCACTCCAGTGTTGATGGGCTCGATGGGGTTCGACAGTTTTGGCCAAAACAGCGCATCGCACAAGCTGGAAGATCCCCACAGGAACCCACCATCCGCGCTAATTTTGATGATCCTCAGGGGTGATCAAATCCATGATCCATGGATGACTTGCAGATGGTCGACAGGGGATGATAAAGAGCTGGGAGGCGGGCATTCTAGAAGACGGGACGCAAGTAAGGTACAGAATATAGATCACTTCTTAACAATCTGCCTATACCGGTATGTCAACCAGGTAACGGCTGGAAAGCTGAGACTTTTGCAGGTTCTTACGACCTGACAGCGGCACCAGAAAGGTACCTACGCCAATCTCGTCCCAGTGTGACAGGAGTTTCAGCGCCATCCGTCCTGAGACAAAACCGCAAAACGGTCCCGATCCGTCGGGCTGGACATATGTGCCACAAAGCCGCTAGACATGTTCAGCAAGAGGCGAGAGACGATAAGTGGAAAGGGGTTTGTCGAATGAGCTGCTTGCTGAAGAAGAGCTTGGCCGCAAAGGAAGAAATTAGAGTGAGACAGGTTCCCACAAGGTCGACGAGAAGAGACGGGATGGCCCTTGCTCACCTAGTCCAACTGCCCCATCCTCTGCAATCCCAAGCCGTCATTGAACATCTCGACATGCACGCACTTGTACCAAGGACCCGTACTGTGCTGCCCGCACTGGTGTTTGGTCAAACAACGACGTACCTCTCGGTGTGCAATGGACGAGACGAGGCAAGTCTTGGTGTGTGTGCATGGCGATTGGTGCTTTGTGAAATTGCCCAGCGTTTCGCACGACCATGTGCTGATCGACATGACCGCAGCGAGAGGAAAGTTTGATAAGAAGATTGAATGTGCCCGCGCATGGTGGGCGGGGGATTCGTGGACCTGCAGATCCTTGGATGGGTCGAATCCTGGCGCCAATCTGTCGAGCAACGGTGCAATCCACATCTGACGATCGATCAAAGGTCAACAGCGGGCGGGCAACGCGAGCTGCAAGCCGGTGCAAGGTGAGAGACAGAGCTCTTGCCAAACCCCGAATTATCCCATTGCTGCCCACTGGAGAGTCTTCGTGCTTGCCCGCGTTGTGACGATTGATCTAGGGCTGAGGGAGGCACTTACACGTAAGCTGGCACTCACCTGGGCCAAAACTCCTCGTTCAGAACATCCCAGGGCAATTGCTCATGGCTTGTTATCCGCCTGACCGTGCCGAACTAAGAAGTAAGAAGCAAGAGCAAAAGGAAGGCAGACATGTTTGGAAGCTTCTGCGATTTGCGCTGCTGTATGCACGAGCTTGACTTGCCCGTCGAGGCTCTTCCGTCCCTCCCTCTTGCCCTTTCTTTATCCTTGAACGTCACTCATGTTCATGTCCTTGCCTCGAGTAGCATCCTCTTGCAGTCAAGAAGTGACGGGCTCTTACTCCTACAGAGCCTAGAGAAAGCGGAGGTGGAAGAGCGGACTCACTCCCACGGAACTACTCTCACGATCTGCCGTTTGAAGCAAGTGCTCGTTGAGTTGTTGCCCTCGGCTTGCAGCTAGCACATCATGCCTCCCGGCATCAGAGACGATGTGAAGCTGCTGCTTTCCCGCGATAGCATCCAACGGCCGAAACTCGCCCACGATGCCTTCCTCTCTGTCCTGCTCGTCAAATCTCCTGCAATGCCACACCGCCCTGCACCGTGAGAAGGATTGTCTACAAATACTCGCCCAGATTCCCGTCTATCCCTCTCCTCTTCTCGTTCTGACCCATCCACAGCAACATCTTCTGCTCATCTTTTCAATCCTAGCATTTTCTCATCCCAGCATCGCTACCTTTTGCTATCAACGCAAACCATCCTCATCTGTGCACTCCATCGACAACGACAGACAACCAGCTCCCCCTTTCACACTCTTTGCATCCCACACCATCATCATGGCCAGCCGCGACTCCAACCGTCAGGGTAACTCCACCACCCGTGACAGCAAGCAATCTTCCGGCGACAAGCAGCAATCCCGTCAACAGGAGTCTTCCCAGACAGACTCTCGCGACCAGCAGCAATCACGCGACCGCGACGACCAGAAGCAGAAGCAGAAGGACACCAAGGACACCAAGGACACCAAGGACACCAAGGACACCAAGGACACCAAGGACACCAAGGACACCAAGGACAGCAAGACCTCCAAAGACTCCAAGGACGCCAAGGATTCCAAGGACTCCAAGAACTCCAAGGACTCCAAGAACTCCAAGGACTCCAAGAACAGCACTGCATACAGTTCCATCTTCAAGGCCAGCATGCCCAAGGAGACCTCAGACCGCAAGAATTCCGACTCTCGCGATTCCAAGCAGCGCGAGGGTGCCGACTCTTCGGATCGCGCCAACCGCAAAGACTACGATGACCGGGACCAAGACAGCACTCAGCGCAGCACTTCTATCAAGAAGAAGGACCGCGAGGACCGATCCAGCCGCGACAAGTCCTCGGGCAGCACTTCAACTTCCAAGAAGGACAGCGTTCCCCAGACCGATGGTCCCTCGGATGAGCACAACAACCAGCCCCAACCCGCTCCCCAGCCCGACCAGCAGCAGCCCCCCAATGGCGAGCAGCCCCCCCAGCCCATTGGTACTCCCGACTCGGGCAAGAAGCCTGAGGGCACCCCTGACTATATCAACAAGGCCGATGTCAACAAGCCTGGCGTGCCTTTCATCGACACAGCAGTGCGTCACCCCGGCGGCTGGGGTGGCATTGGAGGCCAGGGCCGAGGCGGCCATTGTATCGGTGGCCGAAAGGACATCTATGGCAACTGCATCGACCCTCAGATCCAGAACCAGGACTGCGCCAACCCTCAAGACTGCGCCAACCCGGAGATCTGCACTGATCCTCAACAGCAGTGTGTCGACTCGTGCTCCGTGAGCGGTCCCTGCATCGAGGCCAACTGTGCCAAGCAGAACTGTGGCGACATCACCCATCGTCATAACCAGCCCGGCGCCTGCGACTCAAACATTCAGGGCCAGGGCAACGACTGTGGCCAGCAATGCGACGGCCCCGAGGACGGCGGCTTTGGTGGCTTTGGCAACCAGGGCCGACAGGGCGGTCAAGGCGGTCAGGCCGGCCGAGGGCAGTGCCCCTTCGAGGCTCGCAACCGCCGCCAAGACGAATGCGCCCACCGCCGCCGCGAACCTTGCCGCGAACGCTCGGAGGAGTGGTGCTACAACCCTTGCTGCGAGCGCAACCGCAGCCGCCGGGACCCTCGCGAGTGTGATTGCGTTCGCCGGGAGCGCGAGCGACGCCGCTACTGCTGCGACGGTGCTGGCGACGACGAGGACCACTCAGGCGCCACCTCGGACGATCATTTCAACTTCAGCCGTACGAGCAGCGGCTCCGAGCGCCGAGACAAGCTCACTCCGGAGCAGCAGCGCATTGTAGATCAGCAATACGAGGCCCAGCTCCGCTACGAGGAGCAGCGCCAAGCGCAGGAGCGCCGTGACTACGACCGTGAGCAGGAGCGAAGACTGCAGGAGCTCAAGGACGAGCAGCGGGAGAGGAATCTGGCATCTGGCGAGCGCGAGTATGGTCCTGTCCCCGAGGAGGAGCTTGAGTATCTGAAGGGCAACAGGTCTTAGACATGATGGAGGAGTAGCACGTGTAGATACCTAAAGAGACTTGACGCATCGTCTCATTCTTCTCAGTGTTTGTGCTTTGTAGCTATATGATGTATTGTGCCTATGACTCTTTAGTGGCCCATGACTTTGTATTTCCGACTTGCCTTGACCTAGAACGCCTAGCAATGCAATGGTGACTTCTACTCCTCACAACTTGCCTTCCACTTGAACGGATCCTCCTAGTCCAGGCTTCCAGCTAGGGCAACGCAGCTAAATCTCATGTCGCCGCCCTCGCGCTCGAGGAACTTCTTCGGGCCCCAGAGCAACGCCTTCTGGCTGAGCACGTCCTCGTCAGCCTCAAGCTTGCCGCGAGCCAGTGGACCCTTGCGACGTCCATCAAGCTCCCATAGCGTGCCGTCTTCTGTCTTGACAAAGCACACGTAGTGCAGGTCGACGTCGTCCTGGGCGTCAGGTGCCTTGGTGTCGCCTTGCGATGCGGCCGAGTGATGGGCTTTGGCCAAAGACTGGTTGGTTTCGAGCAGCTTGGATCGCTCTGCGGGGGCAAGCGGCGTGGCCTGCTTGGCGATATCGTCCAGAGCCGAACCTTGTTCTGTATATGGAGAAATCCTGTGTCAGTGAATCGTCTGCAAGGATGTTGGGGGACGGCGGCGGCCGTGTCTGGTCTCGACTCACCGATGAAGCCCTTGGCGGGGCCGTTCAGACTGGCGTGCAGCAGGCCCATGACGCCGCAGGCGTTGCGGATGGTCTGGCGGAACCACAGGACGGGCTCCTTGTCGCCCGAGGCGGCGTACTCGGGCAGCAGGCTGTCCTCGGCGAGGCGGTGCGACTCGTAGGCCGCCGAGACGGGGAAGACGAGGAGCAGGGCGAGGGCCGGGCGGGGCACGAAGGCGAGCAGCTCCGGGTCGTCGATGCTGTAGACGTCGTGGACCGAGAGGGCCTCGGACAGGCCCAGGTTGTGCAGCAGCGAGGTCATGAGGGGCGGGTTGGCCTCGAGGGGGATGAAGGCTGGGTTGTGGCCCTTGGCCGTGTCTGGGTTCGGGGCTTCGGACGACATTGTAGGTTGCGTGTGTCTGTCTGGTTGCCTATGCTGAGAGGTGAAGTTGCAGTTGGTGTTGATGTGAGTGAGGCAGCGAAGACGGTGTCGTCTCAAAAGAAGCCGAGTGTAATCTGGGGTTAAGTTTGATGAAAGTTTGAGACCGTAATGCGCAACAGAAGCCGAAGCTACCCTTTTGCGTGGAGGGAGGGAGCTGTCACATGGTGGGGTAGCTGTGGTGATGACATACCTTTCCACCTGCAGCTTGCTCTTAGCCTCAACTTGGTAAGTGTTACGACAGGTCTTCCCCGCTATATCCTTTGCGGGTTTGAGCTGTTTCTAGCGGGGAAATCAGGGCGGGTATTGCGGACATAGGCCCTTCTGCGCTCCATTTAGCGGCATGTCAATGAGAACCACCTGCTAGAGTGTGCCGAGGCGCCTGCCTGTGTGCCATCGGTGAATGACGCCGGTCTGGCCGACCCCGGAACGGCTCTCAACTCGTCCATCACTCACATGGTAAAATGACGACAAAACTCGAACTTCTCAATTCTCTCATTACAAGTTTTCAACAGACAACGGATTATCTTTGCAGATGAAACTTTGATAGTCTTCAAACCTGTTCACCTCATCGCCTGGGTAGTCCACTCCTGTGCAGTGCATTCATTGCCTTCGCCTCTCATCATCCTATCTCCCCGAAATGGACTAAAGCCACAGATATCACCAACATAACATCACTTTCACGCCCTCGCAAGGACGGGATGCAGGCACCATCTGAGCCCAGCGCTTTTGTACCGACACGGACTGGTGAGCCGATGGCTTTTTCTTCAACGCGACCTGCTACTTTACAGCCAGCCATGCCGTTGAGGATACCCGCACCGCACAACGCCTCTGTCCGGCACCCAGTATTCTTCACCGAGGGCTTAAGGAGGCCGATCCTAAGTACGGGAACTGTGACGGCATTCAATCCCGTTGCCCAGGGTTACATTTACCGCGATGGTCAAAGGCAGCTTGACGGAACTGGAACGGCGCCAAAGTTATAGAAAGGGCCGCAATTGATGACCGTGACGTCGTCAGGATAACTACCAAGGCTTCACCTACGTCGATTCTTAAATGCTCACCCTGAATTATTCCACTACCTAAGCGTATGTGGATCAGGCGCATCTCGGACTCTTGAACTGAGCCGATTTGGAGAAAGGAACTGGCTGAGACCACTGATCTCGGGAGAGTAATGGCACTTAAAATTTCATACATGTATATACAAACTCAAGGGACTAACGGTGGCTAAACGAAACCATGGCGTGTGTGGTATCAACATAGGAAATGCCCAGCAGGAATTCCAGAATCCTTTTACCTGGACTGTATCCTGCTCACTGTCTTGCAGTCTGTCGCCTGTCCTTCTTTTGACCGGACAGAGAATCATTCATACAATCGATTGAAACGAAGAGAGCACCTTGGCGAGAAATGCAAATGTAGGCCGGCTCTCAGGTCTTGACAGCAACAACGATCGTGACGATGATAAGCACTACCACCAGGATCAGCAAGCTCATGAGCTTGACGTTCTTCCACCACATTCTCCTCTTGAGGCCCCTGCTCCGGACGCGGAACTCGCGCGCACTACCCCCGAGTCGGTCCGTCTTGTCGACGAGCAGGTCGATGCGCTCCCCCCTCTCCAGCAGGCCCTCGATGTTGCGCGTCATGATGCCCCGCACGTCGTCGATCTCGCGCTGCACGTTGGCCACGGCGTCGTCGCGGCCGGCCGCCGTGCCGCCCTGCTCGACCATGAGGCGGCGCAGGTCGCCGTTGAAGCTGGCGGCGCCGTAGTTGGGCAGCTCGTCGAGCTCGGCCGTCTCGGGCGGGAAGCGCTCGAGGAAGAGCCGGCGCGCCTCGATCAGGAAGCCGAAGGGTACGCGGCGGCCCAGGCTCGCCTCGGCGATGACAAGGAAGGTGAGTCCGCCCGCCGAGGAGCCGGCCGGGTGCGCCGAGGGCGCCTCGGCGATGTAGTGGATGTGGTGGGAGCCGTGGGTGTACGTCAGCTTCTGGGGCGTCGTGTGCTCGATCTTGGGCAGGATGAGGGAGGCTAGCGACGAGGTCTGCGAGGAGGCCGAGGTGGTGCACTCTGTCAGGATGGTCGTGTTGTAGGCGATGCACGCGCTGCGCGGGGGCGGCCATGGTTAGCATTGTCATCTGGTTGCCTGTGCGGTGATGTATTCAGTGAAGCCTTACTAGAGCAGCGGCGTCGCCGGAGCCGATGACGAGGCCATCTTGGAAGTTGGCGAGGAGTATTTGCGAAACCACTCGCTACTTTGGGAATTGACAACACTTGCTGGACCGCTCAGAAAGAATACTCTGTCGAGGCGAGTTGTTGGGTCCAAGATAAGATCGCAGTGGGAGTCGTTGATATGCAGCTGGTAGAGAAGTGGATCGTACAGGCCGGGGTTGTTGGAAGCACGGCTAATAAAGTTGATTGGCGCATGTCTCTGCATGATGACGATACCCACTGTCAGTGCAGTGAGTGAGTGGTGCCCACAGGGGGGTGAAACCCACTTATCGATAAGGAGCTCACTGTGCTAGCGATAAGATAGCCCCCAAAAAAGTCAAGTCAATGACAGTTGGAGCGCGTATGATTGCTCAACTTTCTTGACCGTAGGGAAGCAACAAAGCAACAAGAAAGCGAGACTGGATCGCTTGAATAGAGGCACCATCCGGACCACAAGCGTCGAGGAACCTCAGCTATGACCTCGGCTCTTCCCTGGTGTGGTCATGTCTTTCTTGCTGGGAGGCACTTTTAGGGCGAGATCACGATGCGTCTTCTGCGAGAGCCGCCGGCTCTACGCCTTCATGCCCCGGGGAGACAGAGGCCCACGGGATAGAAATCCGCGGGCCAGGATGGGTCGATCAGTTGTAAGTGTGCCAAGTCTTCTTTTGAGAGGTAGCGTCCAGCTCCATAGGCTCACACTTGTGTACAGTACGATCCCCGGGTTACCATGTTACAAGAAGATCTGAAGGATGCCGTTAGATCAGGCAAACGAGCACGGGCTGGCGACGACACTCACAAGTACAGGCTCTTCCGCCAGCTTGTCGAGGCTCGATTACTCCTTGTGTTAGAGCAAATGGGTGCTTGGACACCAGAGCACCGGATATACCAGTCATTCGGCATGCACAGCCAAGGCGACGTCGACAATGAAGCCAGACTGTTTCGGAAGGCCATTGGGAATGCTTTCAGCCTGGCCAGCAACCAAGGCAAGGTTGGGAGGGCCGACAACCCCCTTTTCTGGAACCTGCGCAACGGCTTCGTCCGAGGAGACGCTACAGGCCTGGGCCAGGAGCTAAAGTTCGCCTTCCAAAGCTTTGCTCTACGGTCGCGATTCTCATCCGCCGTTACCGCCACGCACCAAAGACTCGCCGATTTCCGCTATCCCTATGAGTGGTTTCCGGCCACTCGGGCCATGCAGAGGACCATACACCTCCATGTCGGTCCGACCAATTCAGGCAAGACGTATCGAGCTCTGCTGGCGCTCGAAAACTCAAAAACGGGCATCTACGCCGGGCCATTGCGTCTTCTTGCGCATGAAATATACACTCGATTTCAAGCCAAAGGGAAGCCATGCGCCTTGATCACTGGAGAGGAGCAACGGATACCCGAGGGATTCGACAGCTACTTCTCTGCTTGCACCGTGGAAATGACGCCCCTGAATCGTCGGGTAGATGTCGCCGTCATTGACGAAATCCAAATGATTGCTGACGAGGATCGAGGTTGGGCCTGGACCCAGGCATTTCTCGGTGTCCAGGCAAAAGAAGTTCATCTCTGCGGAGAGGAACGTACGGTCGATCTGATACAGAGCCTCTGTGCTAGAATAGGAGACAAGTGCATCGTCCACAAGTACAACCGTCTGAGCTCCCTGAAAACCATGAAAAACAGTCTGCAAGGAAGTTTGAAGAACCTCCAGAAAGGTGATGCAGTCGTCGCCTTTTCTCGCATAAGTCTGCATATGCTCAAGGCAGGCATCGAGGAGGCTACGGGTCGAAGATGCGCTATCGTCTATGGCTCACTTCCACCCGAGACTCGCGCACAGCAGGCAGCACTCTTCAATGATCCAGACAACGACTACGACTTCCTGGTGGCCAGCGATGCTATTGGCATGGGTCTCAACCTCGAGATCAAGCGCGTCATCTTCGAGACGGCCCACAAGCATGACGGTATAGCTTACCGGGTCCTGACCATCCCTGAAGTCAAGCAGATCGGAGGCCGAGCTGGGCGTTTCCGTACCGCGGCTCAGGAAATCAAGAATGCGGGTGCCGCACCGCCAAAGCCCTCAGCACCCACCGCGCAGCCAGCCAAGAGATGGGGTACCCCAGGGTTCGTAACGACCTTGGAAGAAGAAGACCTTAGCGCTATCCAAAGTGCTTTCGACACCGATGCAGCACCTATCAAGACCGCCGGGATTTACCCTCCAACTTTTGTCATCGAGAAGTTCTCGTCATACTTTCCGCCGCATACGCCCCTCAGTTTCATCCTCCTCCGCCTCCGTGAGATGTCAAGACTCAGCTCGCGTTTCCACATGTGCCGTTTTGACGACATGATCGAGGTTGCCGACCTGATCCAGCCATTCCCCTTGAGCATCTACGACCGCTGTATTTTTCTATCGGCGCCGACTTCTCTCCGGGACTGGGGCCAGAAGGAAGTTCTCAAAGCCTTTGCAAACTGCGTCGCTTCGCTAGACGGCGGTCATCTCCTAGACATCAAGGAGATCGACCTCGAGATGCTCGACCGCACCCAGGATGACCCTGAGCTTGGGAATGGCAAGTATCTACGGCGTCTCGAGTCGCTGCACAAAGCCATAACCATGTATTTGTGGCTGAGCTACCGCTATACTGGCGTTTTCAGGAGCCAGGATCTTGCATTCCACGTCAAATCTCTCGTCGAGGCCAAGATCACAGACTATCTCGAGCACCTCACTTTTGTGCCCGAGCTTCGCCAACAGCGCCAGATCAAGATCAGGAGGCTGGCCGAAAAGAGGCAACATCTCGAGGAGCAGTTGTTGGGAGGTGGCGCAGCCAAGGCCAAGGACGACCTGCCGAAGCATGAAGGAGCTGGGCAGTGGAAGGAGGAGGGTCACGAGGAGCCCCTGGCTGAGGACGAGGAGGAGATTGCGCTCAGCAGTGATGCACAGAGGAAGACGAGCCACCAAATTCTTGATGAAGGCTCCAAGAAGGAAGAGTCGTCGGCCCAGACGGGCTAGACTCGTGTATGAACTTGTAACAACACCTCTTCTCCATGCATATTTTGGATTACGGAAGAAACATGTAGAATAATGAAGGAACCAGGAGCATGGACCATAAGCCCTCCTTGTGTATTATTCACATTCACACCCCCTCGGCTTATTACTATGTCTATATTATGAAATCGCCTTTTGACTGAACTTGGCCTTTTTCTTTTTGCTGTTCTTGTCCTTTTCCGTCTTTTTGGGCTCTTGCGCTTGCTTTGCCTTGCCCTTCTTGATCGCATCGACCAGCGACTCGATCTCCTCGGCCTTCTCAGCCTCCTTCTCTTCCTTCTCGCGCTTCTCGGTCTCTTTCTTTTCTTGCGCCCTCCTTTGCGCGCCCAGCTTTTCCGTCTTCTCGATGAGCTTGTCACTCACCTCCCACAGCTCTTTGGCCATCGCCTCGTCCTTGACGTCTTGCCTTGCAAAGTCGACCTCTCTGCACTCCTTGATGAGCTTGCCGCCCCTGTCCATCTGGATACTGCCCTCCATCGCCGCGTAAAGGATCGACTGCGCGCCCATAAACGGGCTCTTGAGGAACAGCCACGACCAAAAGTACAGCAGCACGTACATGAAGAGCCCAAACAGCGACCCGCGCGTCAGCCAGCGCGTCATGCCCGCCGTCCGCGCGAAGCCCGGGTCCACGAAGACGACGCGCGCGTTCATGGGGAACTTGTCCGGGCGCTCGTAGGCGTCGAGGTGCTTCTGGTAGGCCTGCCCAAAGACCATGAGCGCGAGCTTGCTGCGCGCGTAGGCGCGGCCGGGCACCCAGGACTTGTCGTCGAGGGTCTGGGCCAGGGGCGGGGAGCCGATGTACGACGAGCACGTCGGGATGATGACGCGGACGTCGCGGTCAAAGGGCTGGGCGCGCAGGGCCGGGCTCAGGATGCCGAGCAGGTGGAAGTTGGCGAGGAAGTTGACCATCCACGTGCGCTCGACGCCCTCGGGCGTCTGGACTCGCTTGCTCCCGGGGGGCGTCAGGGTCGCGCCGCAGAGGATGAGCATGTCGAGGCGGCGCGGCGGGGCGTTGTCGACCCAGCGCGTGGCGAAGAGGCGCACGCTGTGCAGCGACGACAGGTCGACCTGCTCGGCGTAGATGAGCTCGTTGCCCGTTCGCTCGCGCAGGTCGTGCACGAACTCGGCGAGGAAGGGGTCCGAGGGCGGCTGCCGGGTCAGCAGGACGATCTGGGCGCCGCGGCGGGCGAGTTCCGAGGCGGCGACGGCGCCTATCCCGGAGGTGCCGCCGGTGATCATGATGACGCGGCCGTGCATGTCGCGCTCGGCGGTGTTGAGGGTGCCGCTGCAGTAGCGCTTGGTCAGGGCGACGGCCGCGAGGGTGCCGCCGTACTTGAGCAGGGTCGACGTGGCCGGCATCCACGACGGCGCCCCGTCGATGTACAGGCTGGCGATGGCGTTGATGGGCATGGTTGCTGAGGGTGAGAGGCGCACCCGCCTCGGGACGCTTGTTTTCTTCTGATGGTGGCCGGGACAGGAACCAGAGAGAGCGGATTGAAAGGGACAGATAAAGGGGAGGGCGAATGGGATTCTTGGAATTCTGCTCTTTTCTTCGGATCTGGTGGAAACTCAAGGCTGTCACAAGCGTCGTTGTCAAAATGGCACTCTTCGAAGCGGCGACACTAAAAATTTGAGGCTCGACAGGGGTTTTCTTGAGCTGCGTCATGGGGTCCCGCGAATCATTTAGCGTCTCGGCGGGCCGCTATTCTTAGGAGCCGCAGGCAGACATCAAAGGTTTGACCTCAACATCTTCATCGGCACTGTCAGAGAATCGCAAAAGCTGGCCTGGGATCAAGACGCGCACCACGTCGAGGGTCACTGACCCGTGAAAGGCTCGGCAAAGATGGCGTCTCGAGATGGGGACGACAATGAGCCCGAGGATTTCATGGACGATACGCCGCTGCATCACCAGCGCGCATTCGCCGCAGGACTATCCAGGAAACCAATAGCGTTCGTGCCAGCTTCTTCGGGCAATTTGAAGACGACAGAGCAGCCTGAGAAGTCGGCCAACAAGTCCATCTCGGATCTTTACCTCAACATCGTGCTCTCAAAAGCAGCAGCCTCTGCGCCAGCCAGCCCAGGAGCCTCAGACCAGATCCCGGAAGAGCCTCAGATCTGTCCAGTATGCAACGTGCCGATCACTTCGAGCCAGCACAGAAGTCACAGCCAGGAGAGTGGTGCTTCGATACGGGCCAAGACGAGTCACCACGATGCTTCTTTTGTGCATCAAGTTTCACTGGAGCACTCTCATCCACCATCATCTATAGACCGATCCCGCATGGGCCTCTCGGTGTTGGAGTCGCAAGGATGGGATCCAGATGCTCGCCGCGGTCTGGGATCAGCTGGTCAAGGTATCCAGTTTCCTATCAAGCCGGTTCCCAAAGACGACACGCTTGGTCTGGGACTGGTTGTCCCCAAAGAGTTTACGGCCAAGAAGGAGAAGAAACCTCCCCTGCTTGATGCCGGAAAAGTCAAGAAGATGGCACAGGAGGACAAGAAGAAGGCGGAGAAGCTCCGCCAGCATTTCTACGGCAATCCGGACCTGGAACGGTATCTAGGCGGCTCATGACACCGATATCAACACAGGGAAAAGAAATTCACTGTTACAAGATCCGTGAAGAAAAGTTTTCTGATCTTGCCTGCGCCATACAAGCTCTGGCTCTATCGACCCCGCTGGATGACATATGACCTGGCTGGAACTTTATCAAGTGCAGATGTTCTTGTCGACCCTCCCTCGGCTCCCCAGAAAGGTCATCCTCCCCAGAGTTATGTATCTTCCATCGATTAGGCCCCTATCCCTGGAGAAAACACCCCCATCCGTGAGGAAAGTGTGACTCTCCGCCTCATCCCAAGCTCGATCCGACTTGATTGCCTCGTCGATGCCAGATCCTTCGTCAAAGTCCACACTGACACGGTCACTCCACCCCATGCTATTGTGCGCTGGACCGGTTGGCACTCTCAACCTTTCGAACGGCGACGGCCGAGGATCCGTCAGAAGAACCGTCCACGATGACCACAGACTCGCGACGGAGCGCAGAGGGCAAGTTTCGACCCGTCAAGTCGAAGTAAAATGCATTTGACGTCGGCATTCGAGCTGCCGCAGGAGTCGGGTTGGTAGGGCTGGCATCGCTGGCCTTCTTGATCTGGGCTTGTGCTCGCTGATTAGATGGGCCTGCTTGCGATGATGAAGCCTCGGAGGCAATCATCACCGGGACAATGTTGTGTGCATTTTGCGGCAGAGCCATCTCGATGTCTTCGTTGGCTCGATACTGCGTCTAGCGAAAGTATGCGCTGCGATGAGGATAATGTCTCAAATGTTGTGAGATATCCTTTGAAGCAAAAGTGAGTTACGTGCCGACTCTGTTACGGCATCGAAGTCCTTGGAAAGAGTGCACTCTTATAAGACTCCAATGTGTATGTAATTCATGGTCTTGACTGGGATTCACCACCTCGTGGAACAGAAATAAGCGGAATATAAAGAGCAACAAAGAGGAGTTGGTTATACCAGTGATAAGCGACGTGTGCTCGTTCACTGCCCGTGTTCCAATTGCGATATAATTGTCTACTCTAGCAAGCGACACGACCTCTACTTTGATCCAGACGGACCTCCCGCCGTCCCAGCTTCACCACCCTCCACGTTCTTCCCCTTGGCCTTGCTCACGTCATCGTCCACGACAGGCAACGCCGGGATATCCACCCCCTTGACGTGGTACTCCAGACCGACATACCCGTCGCTGACGACCAGCACGTCCAGCTTCCTCGCCCTGCCGCCCTCGGGCTCGGGCAGCCGCAGCACGGCGCGCGCCGACGGCCTGGACCCGACGGCCACGCTGTGGCCCGCGCCCTGGCTCCAGCCGACCCTCTTGACGGCGATGATCTCGTCGTTGGCCGCGTCGGCGACGATGACGAACCAGCCCTCGTTCTGCGCCTTGGGGAACTTGGGCGCGTAGATGCGCGCCTCGCGCTCGACGACGGCGTTGAGCCGCTTCAGGTGGACGGTGAGCGAGAGCGACGTCACGTCGGCCACGGAGACGGCCACGTTGGGGAGCACCGAGATGGCCTTGAGGAAGCGGGACTGTTGGCTGGTGGGGACGTGCAGCTCCCTGGCGAGCTTGGTCCACTGCCCCTGGTTCATAGCAGACAGCTTCTGCAGCGTGGTGGTGTTCTTGAGCTTCTCGGGCTCTAGGCAAGGCAGGATGGACAGCGGAGGCTCCGTCGGCCAGCGGGCCGACTTGATGCACTGCAGCAGCTTGATCATCTCGATGCAGCTCGAGAGGAAGCCCATCTCGGTGATCACATCGATTGAAGCCTGGATAATACGGATCGCCTGATCGAGGACGCTGGTCTGATCACCGACGTAATCAGTGATGGGAAGCGTGATCCTCGACATGTGGGCCTGGAGAAGGAGGAATGACTTGACATGAGGATCCCACATGGGTAGACCGAAAGAGGTCCCGGTGTAGGTCAAGTTGCGAGAGAGTTCGGCGTTGATAAGATCTTCATTGTGCCGCACGGGAAGCTCATCGTATTCTGTTGCTCTGCACATCCAGGAAAGGACATCTAGAAAAGAGGCCTTGGGTTTGGCATGTTTGGCAAGGTACCTGATGGTCTTGTGAGATAAGTAGTAGTAACTCATAATCTTTCCTAGTGGCGTTGGTTCGACGTCGCCATTGGGGTAGACTTCGACACACTTCGACTTCGCGAGCTCAGAGAGCGAGCTGTCAACCATCTCGATCATGAAGTCATTGGCGACTTGCTGAGCCGTGATACTGTTGTGCTCCTCGGCGGAGATCTCAAGGCCGTAGTAGGAGGGATTCTTGTGCAGTCTGCGGAAGAAGAAGGTCCATGTCAGATAGTCCAGCGCGTCCTGCTTGGTGACGATCGTCTCAGCTGAAACTTCAGCACACAAATGATTGTCAAGTACTGTGTGCAGAGACGACTCGACAGGGAAGCCCGTGTGCAAGAAGTGCTTATAGAAGTCCTTCTTGGCTTCCTGGGTGAAGATGCGTGCTACGCCGGAGTTGTCGAATTGGGGTCGCCCTGCTCTGCCCAACATCTGCAGAACATCGGTCAAGTCCATGTCCTTGTAGCCTTCGATCTTTGCGTCGTAGAATTGGGTACCCTTCACCACCACAAGATGGGCCGGCAGGTTGACACCCCACGCAAGAGTACTAGTAGCCACCAGAATCTGAATGCTACCGTTCAAGAAGAGCTCCTCAGCAAGCTGACGATCTGACTCCACAAGGCCGGCGTGATGCAGGCCGATACCAAAGCTGATAGCCTCTTTCAAGGCGTCATCCTTGACACGAGATAGATTGAGCTGAAGATCTTCCTCTTCCATATGCAAGAATCGACGCGGGTTGTCTTCCATTCCGCAAAGATTGATCAGGTCCTTGGCCGTCAGGCGAGTTTGACGACGTGAGGGTACGAAGACGATGACCGGCTTATCCGGGCTGTGGTTTTTGACAGCCAAGAACGTCGGCCGGTTCATGGACTGCATGAGCGGACAGAAGCCCCTGACCTCCGGGAAGCCGTCGATATATAACTCCAGAGGAACGGGTCGGACAGAATGCCTAAAGTTGAATAGGCCTTCTTTCACTCCTAACCAGTTTGCAAGGTCGGTTGCGTTCGCACATGCCGTTGACATACCCAGCAGACGAACAGCGTTCTTTGTGGATGTCGCGATATAGTTCATCCGAGAGACAATGATCTCTAGAATGGGACCACGGTCGCCTGCAAGCAAATGGATCTCGTCGATAATGACGAGACTAACTTGCCGAACGTACCCTCTCGTCTGCCAACTACGGGAGATACCATCCCACTTCTCTGGAGTGGTGATGATGATGTCTGCATCTTTGATCGTCCGTGTGTCCGGAGTGTTATCACCTGTCAACTCAACGAGCTTGAGACCCATTGGCTTGGCAAGTCGCGCACCCCAATCCTTGACACGTTCGCGAACGAGTGCCTTCATGGGAGCAATGTAGACAACCTTTGAGCCTGGTCGCTCTCTGAATGCCCACCACATGGCCAACTCGGCTGCCACCGTCTTGCCGCTCCCCGTGGGCGATCCCAAGAGGACGTTTGCGGGAGTGTGGTACAACGTGTGAAAGATTTGAGTCTGCATGGGGTTGAAATACTGGAATCTCTGGTTATACAGGTCCTCGAGAATCGGGTTCTTCAGCGCAGTGATCGGTAGCGGCTGCAAGTTGAGCAGCTCCGTATACACGCTCTCGGTGTCCGGACGAATCAGGTGCTGGAACGAAACTGGCAGAACGCTCTCTGCTCCAAGCCACCTATCAGAAACAGCTCGCACATAAATCTGATTCGGCAGTGGATCTGCCAGAGGAATGGTAAAGTTCATCTCATGATCGTCATGCAGCTTTCTCCGGTTTAGGATGAAGAACTCATGATGGTAGATCTCTGAAGTTTCCGAATTCTCCACCCAGATGTAATATGACTCCGAGGTACCGTGGATGTAGTCGTTCCAGCGGAAGTCAGGTGTGATATAGAGCTTGATCCTCAGGACATCTCGGTTCAGAGGGGCGATCTCAGACTCAACACTGATCGTCGGGAAGTTGTTCAGAATCTTGGCAATCTTCGCTCCGGCACCATTGTTATGCACAAGGCTGCCGATTTCGGCCGCTTCCATATCTCGCATGGCTTCGATGCCCACAGAGTTCTTCAGGTCCAAGTGTCTCAACACAGTCTTTGGCAGTTCGAACTGATGTAGAGGAGTTTGGAAAGGCCACACCCTCTTCTCTATAGACTTTGCCAGAGTAAGCAAGACGAGGCACTGGTGACCCCAATGTCTATTGAGTGCAATCATGAAGAGGGCACGGCAGATTCGGCCCGCTTGCTGGGCAACATAATTCAGATCATTGGTCAATGCGAAATCGTCGGGCTGTGCCTGGGAGATGTACGCCTGTAAGAGAATATTCGTCTTGGTCTGCGGGGTGTCGATGCCACCATCGATATCGCACGGGACAACTCTCTCATTGCGGCGCATGTTTGTGAGCTCGTCGGCTTCGCTGTCCCTGGACTGGATGTTGTCGAACTCTCCACTCATCGAAATCATCTTGAGGATGTCTGCCTCGGTCGCGTAGGGGCTCATCATGGTGTTGAAAATCTCGATACTCGTGTGAGAAATGTAGTACTGACTGGCGATGCGGCCAACATCTTTGCTCCGCAGCTCTTCGGTGGTCTCGTTGAAGATGATCATCTGGCACTTTTGAAGGGTCCTGGCAGCCTGGATAGCAAGCTGTCTTCGCCTCTGGACAAGCGTCGGATCCTCTGCGGATTCTGCCCAGTCTATACCGTAGGCCATGGGGTTCTTGCGCATTCGCACATAGAGATACGAGTAGCCGATCCATTGCACTGCCTCGGGGATCGAGGTTACAGTGCCGAGAGAGATCTCAGCATTCAGGTTGTCGACGAGTTTAGATGAGAACCTCGACTCGATCGGGACCTGGTTGGTGACTGCGGTCAAGTAATGATCGACCTTGTCGGCAGT
Organism: [Phialemoniopsis] sp. UDSM-2020; assembly: GCA_018873225.1. Classification (NCBI taxonomy): domain Eukaryota; kingdom Fungi; phylum Ascomycota; class Sordariomycetes; order Thyridiales; family Thyridiaceae; genus Thyridium; species [Phialemoniopsis] sp. UDSM-2020. The sequence goes on from JAEILZ010000005.1 coordinate 2,783,909, forward strand.
CGTACAGATCATACCAATACCAGTATCTTCGAATTGAGGACGACCGGCACGACCAAAGATTTGGAGAACATCAAGAATGCCGAGATCGACGAACTTGCCGTCTTGTGCACTGTAAACCTGGGTTCCCTTTATGACGACGGCCGCGGCGGGCAAGTTGACACCCCAGGCAAGGGTGGCCGTACAGCACAAGACCTTGATCACTCCCTCGCCGAACAGCCTCTCCATAAGATTTCGATCTGAGCGAGCCATACCGGCGTGGTGTATACCAAGACCCTTGGTAACAAGATCTCGGATTTCCTTCGCCTTTGAGGTCTTCATGGAGCTGACAGCAGCCTCAAATTTGGGATGCTCAGATGGATCAAAGAGGTCGGCACAGATGTCGTCGACAGCCTTTTCGTAGAGCATTTTCGCAGTGAGGAGTGTGTCTCTACGGGAATGCACAAATACCATGACTTGGTGGTCTTGCTGCAGCATGTCCCTCACTTTCTCAAAGGCGACTGTGTCTAGGTTCTCTCTTGACTGCTTTGACCCAGCCTTGCCCCTGACTCCGATGAAGTGCTGCTCTAGTGGAACTGGACGGAATGAACCATCAAAGTAGAATAGCCCGGCCATCCGATTGACTTTGAGGAAGTCGGCTACGTCAATATAGTTGGGTAGCGTAGCACTGAGACCGACAATGCGGATCAGCGATTGGGTGCTTTCCACCTGCCTCTCAGTCCTTGCGACAAGAGACTCGAGGACCGCACCTCGCTCATCGTGTAGCATGTGAACCTCGTCGATGATGAGCAACCTGACCTTCTGGACAAGCTCGGTGTCGCCGGTGCCCTTCCTGGTGACCACATCCCACTTCTCGGGGGTAGTCACAATAATCTGTGTTTGAATAATCTCCGATTTTGTCAGATGCATATCGCCAGTGTACTCGCGGCATTTGATGCCCAGCCACGCCAGACGCTTGCCCAACTTCTCGGTGACTTCTGCAGCCAGGGCCTTCATGGGGGCAACATAGACAATTTTGAAATCTTCGATGTGCACGGCAAACTCGGTGGCCTCTGGGGCCTCCATGGGATTTGGTGTGATATACTGGCCGATCGTATGCAGGATGGTCAACATTGCCGCATCAGTTTTACCCTGAAAATGGTCAGTATCATGTTCAAATAACAGATGCAGTCAGGAAAATCGGAGATGTATTGACTTACAGCACCAGTGGGGGCACAAATGAGCATGTTCTCGCTAGTCTTGTAGGCCACGGGATAGACGAGACTCTGCATCCTGTTGAGCGTCTTGTATCCGACAAAGGTCCTTCGACATAGCCCGTCTAGGTCGGAAATCTTCACCAAGCTGTGGCCAGGGAGAAGGGTGCCGGCCTTTCCGGCTGGGATGGTGTATTCTTCGTACTTCTCGAACGTCTTGCGTTCGCTACCAGCAGGGAGGCCAAACTTCCTCCCGGCGTGGCTCAGGGTGTTGCCCGCCGAGTAGGCCTTGTACACGTGCGGATACACGGGCTCGTTGGACCGTGTTGGCCCCAGGGCGGCGTTCTTGTGCCGGACATCCTGTTGACGGAGAGCCTCCTCCCGCTCTGACCTTGTCAACAGCCTAGCGCCGACCGGGCCGCCGTGGCCGGGCTGGGGTAAAACGCCGGCAACTACCTCCTTCCTGTGCGAGACGAGCTCAATGATGAAATCGAAGTCATCAAAACCGATCAGATCCGTCAGTTGTGATGACAACACATCCTCGGGACTCGACGATGACAAGATGTCTACGATCTGATCCTGGAAGGTGCCCGGGTTGAGCCCATCCTTGCGTGACGAGATCTCGGAACACTTGATGGCCAGCCACTCGGGGCTGTACGCGGCAAAGTCGTCCAGACCGTCAGTGCCATCCATCAGATCGCCGCTGTCGAGCCCGAGCTCCTCCAGCTCGCTGTCGGAGATGAAATCCCAAACATCGTGGCCATCGCCTGCGCCGGACGAGCTGTAGCCATAGCTGTCATCATCTTCTTCGTCGTAGTCAAGAGTAACAGTGGGTGTGGTAGCTGGGAGCTTCAGTTCGGCCAGTGCGGCCTTCATGGCGGCTACCTGAGCTCGCCATTGCTCCTCTGCTGCGCTTAGTGTTGCAGGAGCCATATTGTTGAGTGGTGGGGTAGATAAGTGAGAGTGACGAAGTGCGTCGTTTAGGTGGTGGAGGATGGAAGGTCCTCGATCAACGCTGGCTAAGGCTCAAATTCGATGTCAAACTGACTGGATGAATGAGCAAACAAGATGTCGGGCCCTTGATCGGGGCGCTGGATGTTTTTGAATAGTGAAGTGGGATTAATGATGACGGGAGTCACCGGCGTAGGTAGATTCCTATCAGGTGGGGCTCTTGATGAATTCCCACTCCACTGCAGGTGCGCAGTCTGAATCATTCTTGATCATTACTTTGTATTCAATTGCAGCTCAAATGAAATGACTGACATATTTTCAAGGGAAGGGGAGATGCATCCCTAGAGTTTTATAACTATTGCACCCTGTGTCATTTTAACAAGGTGGTATATTATGATTGTATATAAGGTACGTGACTTTCATAAATTAGTTAATACCCCAAACCATTATTGACCTTTGAAAGGAGCACCTTCGAAACCACATTAACATCATATGGCTTTCTAAGTAGGTAGGGTGGGTAGAAGAATAATATTGATCAAGGTATCGCTCCAAAATTTCGCGCTCAAATATTCCGTAATCTAATAGAAGAAGAGTCCAGTCCATAAACCAAAGGACATTTCCCAGAGGTATCACATCCATAAGCCTTCAAGGCCTGTGTAATCCGTCAAACAAAAGAAACACGCCAGTGCCAGCAGATGATGCCTGGGGGTCTCAAACCTCCCCCCAAAGTTCGCCATGAACCAACAATATGTCCATAGAAACACATGCCCAGAGTATTCAGGCTCCGCCCAAGGGCAATAAAACATTAGATCCAGTCCACAATAATAATTTGGTCTAGCCAGAATAGAAGGTAAAAGTCGGCTTAAGGATAGTAAAGAAGTTGGTAAGGTCCGTGTATCTCGACAAGAGGAGGATTTGCCTGGGTCGGCTAAGCAGCCTCTAGAACAACACGCTCGCTCTTGCGGTGTTGCATGAGCTGAGATCGCTCCATCGCTTCCTGAGGAACCACCAGAGTCGGGGTCGAAGACTTGGTCTCCTGAAGTTTCTCGTTACGACCAAGCTGGTTGCGAACGGGACCAGTGGTCGTAGTGTTGGCCCTCCGCCTCGTGTTTGGTGCGTTGCTAGATTGCAAAGGTCTCAACATCTGCCGTTGCTGGCGAGAGATGCTAATTTGCCTTGCGATTGAGACTTCGACAGCGTTCTTCAGCGCGGAGTCTGCCTCGTCGATCTCGACGGATGGCTTGGTGACGTGCGTCTTTACAGACGAGACGGACGACGGAGACCTCTTGCGTGTGCTACTTGCGCTTGAGGATGTTGTGGAAGGCGGGGCAGAGGTGAGCGGAGATGCCATCTGCCACTGTGGTTCCGGTATCTCTGGGTTGAACGGTCGCGTCAACCTGCTCTCATCGTCGCTGAGCTCATCCGGAGAATCCAATATCAGACTCGATTGGTCAGGATCGAAGTAAACAGGCTTGGCCTTTCGCTGCTGCTCACGAACTTCGTGCACAACCTCGTTTCTCATCGTCGGATTTCCTCTCAGAGGGTTGACTTGCAGGCGCCCTCCTCTCGTCGGACGTTCCGGACGCAGTGATGGCTCATTCTCGGCGTGGTCGAAAGTCGTTCGAACAGGAGATGGGAGCAGCGCAGGTGAGGTATTGGATCTCAACCTTGGCGAGAGTCTTGGTTGTGGCGGGACCGGAGGTGAGTCTACAGGCTTCGTAGTCGAGGGAGTTGGCGGGAAGAGCGTAAAACCTGGAGATTTTGTGGGTTGCGGTGATGACGCTCGCTTCTCTCGGGTTTTGTGTTTGGCCTCCTCTTCTTGGACGATCCTATCGTTGATGGTCTTGAGCTTGTCGAGCGTCGCTTGCCGCCTAGCCAGAAGAGATGAAGCAGGTTGTTGCTGGTTCTGCGGGTTGAGCAAATTTCCGAACATTACGCTGTATCGCTCCATCTTGACATCCGGGATCTCAATATCCAGATACGGGCTTTTCGCCGGCCGGCTCATGGACCTGGCGGCTGGGACTTGCAGGGAATCTTGTGTTGCAGCTCGTGACCGGTGAGAATGACCAAAGGCCGGCTCAGAGGCCTTAGTCCTCAGCATCGGTTGCGTACTTGCTTCTCGCAGAGGGCTCTTTGCAAAAGGCTCCGTGTTGGTTCGGACCACCAGAGGCTGATGTCGAGCTCGCTGGACTTGAGTGTTACTTCGCATCGGTATGCCTTCCACCGGGCTTGGAGCAGCTTGGCGAACGGGGGTAGTCACGGCACTTTCCGAGTCACTAGACTCTGGTTGCGCCTTGGCTGGCTCAGCATGCTTTCTGCTGCCGAAGATGCCGAAGAGTTTCCTTCGCGTTTTCGACCTTTGGAGTGGCTGCGCTGCTTTTGTGGTGGGAGCCGCGGCCGCTTCCCTCACAGAGGGCACCTGCGGTTGCCACCCTGAGGTTACGGTTGATGGTGGCGGGTGAGAGGGGCTGCCCAACGCCATGCCAATCTGTATTTCTCCCGACCTTAGCGACTCCGGAGTCGCCATCCTGGCTGGGATGGCCGCCATGGGGGGAGCGTCGTAGCGTGGGCTAGCCTCCGGTGTAGGTAGCTGACCCCGAAGAGGGATGTGAAATGCTGCTCTGGTTGACGATTTCCTCCCGACGTACATGTCGTCTCTCGAGATTCTCCTGCTGTCAAAGGCGGCCTTGGATGATGGCTTCAGAAACATGTCGTCCCTCGATATCCTCTTGTCAAAGTTGCGGCTTCCCATTGCCTTTCCCGAGTTTAAGCCACCGGATGTAGTTGGCCGACCCGGCATCGTGACAGACGTCTTTGGTGGTGGCGGCGGGGGAAGAGGGCGGTTGAGGTAAGGGCTTCTGCCATCAGAAAAGGAAACGGCGGGATCGTCCAAGTTATCAACAAGTCCCAGCACAGTCGAGTTTTGCAGGGTAGGACCTGATACATGGCCTGGTTCGCCGACGAGGGGTGTGTACGGGCCGTGCGCCTTGGATACTCCTGCATGCCCAGACACGCCGCCTCCACCACCGCCTCTAATAGATCTGGAACGACCAACAATCTTGAGCATGTTGCGCACTAGCAGGGCCTGACCGCTGCATATGCCAGGGGATGGATGCAACCGTAGGCAGGTACACTTGCCCACCGCCCACTAATCCCCAGGAATATGGCTGCAGAATCGCACACTAAAGGCAGGGGTTGAGGTTGTTTCAACCCTGCTGGAAGAGCGTAGCTAGCGTAGGATCGGAGGGCGCGAAACGAGTGGCACAGATGGACTACTGCTGCCAGGTGTTTGTATGATATTGATCAAGAAATGAGAGGAGTCGTCCAGAGAGATCAAGAGCCAAACAGAGCACGAGGGAGCTCAAGTCAAGAAAGCCGGGAAATTGATACCTTACATATCTTGATGCTCACCTTTGTCCCTCCATTCCTGAGGCCGTGTCCAAGACATCGTATTCTTCCAGAACGAACCACATCACCAGGCCTCGACAGGGGCGTTTGAGGTTAATGGGACGGTTATTTCGAGCTGGTTGATCAACAGCAAGGTTTGAAGCCACAAGAGGCTTCTGAAAGAGCCCTGATGGTGTCCATGGATCAAGGCGGATCGAAGTGGCTCGCTCGGGACCCTTGCTTAGCGGTGATGACGAGGAGGTCGATCCACTGCAGGGTTCGTGGACTGGGCGGGGAGAGGAGCATGTTTCAGATCTCAGAGGCAAGAGGCGTTGTGGTGAGCGAGAAGCATGATCTTAAACGCGGGTTAGTGTCAGGGGTAATCAAAGACGCCACCGGAGTAGCCGTTTTCTGCGGCTGCTCCATGTAACACGTCAAAGAAATGCTCACGTGGCTGACACACGAGCAATACCTACAACAAGCAAGCACATAGGTACGTTCTCTCAACTGGGATAGTCAAGTGACATTGAAGCTTCGAGAATGCTTTTGCACAGTGTTGACCAACGGACTGTCATCCAGATAGTTTGGACATAGATAGTCAGGTAGCGGTCACTGAGTACGTACTTGGCTCGCTTGTTCGTGATCCTGCGATCTTGACTTGGATATGCCCCTGCAAAGGTAGGGTCCACATTAGCCGCAGAGCGCGACCATAAGCCGTTGAATGGCGGATCGGGAAGCTCATGAAGAGATCCTTCTGAGGATGTGACAAGAGCTGGTTAGGCAATTCGGAGAATCTGACTGTGAGTAGGTAGCTGGACAAATTCGGGTTGGGCGCTTGCACGCCAGCCGGTGGAGCCAGGATTTCTTTTTAAAATTGAAGGAGCTGGGGGATCATCCAAATACCCGCCAACCACACTTATCAAACTTGACGAGAGAAAGGCCAGACAGCCCTACGATGTGAACGAGACATTGGTCAAGTACAAGATGATGTGAAATGAGCTGCCTTGCTCCTTGCGATGGGCGCAATCTTGGAAATTTCCGGCTGAAGTCCACACATGTAGTCCACGCAAGTTCTACAGCAAAAGTAGATAGTCGGCCCAGTACAAGGGTACTCTGTACTTGGACAGTTGACAAGGAAATGATGCACACCACAGAAAGGTTGATCTGAAGCCATAGCTGAGCGGGCGAAGGGTGCAGGTCTGTTGTGAGCTGATCTCGAGCCACCGACTTGTCAGGTCGTATCAATGGCGCTGACCATGTGAGCAATAACATTTAGGCGAACAATGGCCAGCTCTTGGCTGCTGAATCGGACGATGATGAAGTATATCAGCGAGCAAATATCGATGAAAATGGCCAGTATGGTTGTACTATGGTGGTATTACTGGACCAAAGCGGCAAGGCGATGGTGCAGGCAATCTTGTTGCCAAGAGCCCTGTTTCAAGTCCTTCGAAAGGGTCTAGTCCAGAGCCAAACGTCTCATAATTGCAAATCCTCCCTGGTCTTATACGTGACACACCTACACAATTACATGTAGTTGGCAGTCACGCAGTGTGCTGCAACCTACTCCGGACATACGAAGGTTGCAGGCTGAAGTTTCGATCCCCCTGTCAGGTATCGAAAGCTGAGTGGAGGGCTATCCTACTGCCCAATTCCATACAGGTTAGTACCTGGCAGGGACGTGTTATTTACCCTTAACACCTCTGTACCTGTTCCAAAAGAGAGTCGCAAAGCAACAATACAGAGGTGAATAAATATGCGCTGGGTTGGAAAAGAACCCTTGCTAGTTGCTGGTCTCTTTCTCAGCTACTCAGTAGATAATGAGATATTCCTCCTTGAATGAGTCGACGCCTCACCGGAGAGTCGCATTTGCGGCCCATGCCTTTGGAGGGTTGTTTCTAGGAGCTGTTTCTGTGGCTTTCGGGGGCAGACGGCCTCTCAGCGATACTAAGTCTGGAGTGAATGAGTAGATGCGGTTTCAGTAACTGTGCTCTGAACGTTTAGATGGGTGGTAGTCAACAGTGGGTTGGTCCCTGGTCGGACAGAATGGCACGGCAATGTGAGCCGGGCTGAAGAGGCTTGTTCGGAGCTGCAGAACGGGTATGCAATGGGCCGAATGGCTTATTTAACCGCATGGTCTCGTCGATCTCGAATGCGCGGCTGATAAACCCTTCTTCAACAACCTTCGACCCCTGTGAGAGTCTTGGCCGTCATGGGACGAACATCAGGGGACGTTGGAGATCGACTCGCTGGCATCATCCGAACTCAATCGTCTCAAAGCCCCTTGTGAGCCGCTCCTGCATGACAGGTGCATCGTTCGGGGTCCTGCGGGCTTCTCATGTCCTCATGGAACCAGGCCGGACCTCAAGAGACTAAGGCACGGAGGTGCCGAAATCGCTGGGATGTTCCAAGATGGACAACGATAGCGTGTAAGAGCTATGAGTAACCGGATCACTACCGACGAAAGCTGTTGCGAAGTAAACGTACGTTGTTGGCCAATCTCGCCATCAGTAAGATAAGTACATGGAAGTTCAATATCATTTTAAAGGTGTTCATCACAGCTTATTTCGGTAGCTGTCTTAGCTTCCTTGGAGGCATCCATGTTAGACAATCTCTCTACCCCACTGAACAAGCCGCTTGTCCTGTTGCCTATAGAATATTACAGAAGCTTGTGACATCAGACCTGATTTTGTGCCTCTGAGCATGAAATTATTCGCGCTGCAGATTATTGTATCAGCACTCGCCATCATCGCAAACTGTATTGTTTGGCCTCGCGCCCAAGTCTCACACTGTGGTCTTGTTGACGTAGAAGTGTGAACTTAAGCTTCCCAAGCTCCTGTCAAAAACACCACTGACCTCACTGACCGTAATTGCTTGGCGTGACCGTTTGGCGCTCTTGATTTTGGCGGTTGAAGCCGGCCGGCTAGTGGGACACATGTACCTAGCTATCAAAAATCCAGGCCAAAGTGCACTGAGTTTGCGTGACCTTGTCGCGCTGACCAGATGAATGGGTACCTCTGATTTGCAGCGCATGAGTAAAACTTGAGCCCACTTTCTCTTTAGCGGGCCTGTGCTGTGTTTGTGCCCCTCACTACCAAGTCCCGCTCCTGAGCAACTGACGGCACTACCTGCAACCTGACTTTGGGAAACCGAGATACCTCTCCCTCCATCTCTTCTCCTACATTTACCATATTGACTCAACGAATCGAATCTCCTATTTCGAGACTCCCGCTTTGCTCCCCTCTTCGGCACAGTCAACCTCTTGAATCCTCCCTTCAACAGAACCTCTCAAACAGTCACCATGTCTTGGCAAGGTACGTCGACCGTCTTTTTGTGTCCCGAAACCTTCCCCCTTCCCCACTATGTCATGGCCTTGAGAGAAGAAGATGGGAAAAGCTGACCTGCCCCCCAGCCTATGTTGACTCTAGGTACCGTCACCTCGCCCCGATCGTCGGACGCAAAAGCAATGTGATAAGTACTGACCCGAGATTCTGTATAGCCTTGTTGGCAGCGGCCACATCGACAAGGCCGCCATCATCAGCGCCGCTGGCGACAGCACCTGGGCTTCGTCTGCTGGTTTCACCGTATGTGCAACCTTCTCAACCCCAACCTAGTCTCGCGATGTCGGACAAGCTTTCGGCTTGCAGTGCTCGGTGGGATCTCGTCGGCCTATACTGATTATGTCCTTGCGCAGGTTTCTCCCGAGGAGATGAAGAGCATCGTCAACATTCTGGGCGCCACTGGTGACGCCGTCGATAAGGCACACGCCGAGGGCGTTCACGTCGCAGGCGAGCGGTTTGTTGTCACCAAGATCGAGGACCGGAGTATCTACGCAAGACAGGTACGAGAACAACACAGAGCAGCAGTGGATCGCACAGTTGTTGGGCACACAAGAGCTAACATGGTCAACAGGGCCGGACTGGCATCGCCGTCGTCAAGACCAAGCAGGCCATTCTGGTTGGTCACTACGGAGACGGCGTACAGGCTGGAAACGCAGTACAGACGGTTGAGGCTCTGGCGGATTACCTGATCAAGGTCGGATACTGATCGCGAAGGAATGCGGGAAGACTGCCCGCAGTTCGCCGACTTGGACTGCGGGCGAGGATGGAGCATGACCAGGAGAGTCTGGCCAACTCGTGACGATCTTCGAGGTGGTAATGGATTTCCAACTTTAGACCAACAACTGCTGCTATGAGCCCCGGGCGTCGGGAATCCTTTTCTTCGACTGTCTGAAATTATACAAAAGACAGGATCTGCATCTGCAAAGAACCTCTGCCCCTACCTAAGCTTGATGATGTGTCAGACCGTTCCTCCTGATTCGACTGTCTCTCTATCTCGTTGGCATAGGTGTGTATTGTAGCATCTTTGTCACATTATTCTATCAGACCCAGGCTCGATTGCCCAAGGGCCACACTATCCTGATCTTACAACAAAACGTAGATCCTCCTTAGACATCATATTCGTGAAGGGCAGAGGGCCGACGTAAAAATACAAGTGGGTATAATGTTACCAACAACGCCGAATCGCCTTTTCCCAGACCGTCTATAGCTTCTCTCGGCCATCGTATCCCTGTTCGCCACTACTGGCATGTCACTCCCGTGGCGGAGTTGCGCCCAACAGTCTCGATCTAGGTCGCACCTCGAAGGAATCTGTCCACATAGTTCTGACGCAGGTTTCCCGCTCAGACGGGCAACTCGGCGTTCCGCCTGCCCAGACCGATCCGGTCGACCAGCAGACCAATATAAGGGCCGATGATGGGGATGTTGCGCGCGAAGCCGGCGATGGTGCCGAGGAAGTCGCCAAAGAGGATCACGATGCCGTACAGCTCGACGATGAAGCCGATCAGCGGCCAGCGCAGGAGGATCAGCGCGAGGCCGCCGAAGAAGGCGGCCGTGCCCTTGGCCTTTTGCTTGCGCGCGAAGAAGAGCAGCGTCTTTTGCGGGCCGATGATGATGGTGAGGCCGATCAGGAAGAGGATCTGCGGGACGCCGTCGCGGCCGTGTCAGTATGCTGGGTTTCTCGTGTGGGGAGGAAGGCTGCTCTCGAGGGTTTTCGGTTGGAGGGATAGTGTTGCTTACGTTTCCCATGGCGAGCCTGGATCGGAACAAGTTATGGTCAGTATGCGCGCCGCTTCAAAAGGCAGAGGTTGGAGCTGGGGTTGCGACTTACATGGCGCGGTCAAAGAACATGATCATCCCACCGATCAGGAAGAAGCCTCCTGCGACAAGGGGCAGCCATTGTTAGATTGGCCGAGTCCAACGCCAGTACAAAACTCTATGAAGGTCCATACGTACCGCCAGAGCAAAAGGCGACTCCAATCTCTGTAAAAACATATCAATCAGCCTCGATCCTTCCATGGGGACCCTCGCATGGGAAATGCGCCACGCCATCTCCAAGGGGTCTTTGTCCCACGAGACAACTTACTCTGCGAGTCTGATAACCACATAGACGGCATCTTGTATGAGGCGTAGCAGTTGCTATACAATAGAAAGAAGAAAAAAAGCGTTTCAATTCGGCGAGGCCCAGAATAACGAATTGGTATTTCTCAGCTGTTGAGAGGTGGTTATACTTAATCTTCCAAGAAAGTTGAAAAAAATGTAGGGCCCCAGCTCTTTCAACTTAGACACGAATCCAGGGGTGTTGGTGGTGCGTCGTGGCCGCGTCTGTGTCCCTAATCTCGTAATAAACTCTCTTGTGCTAGCTTGGCCACTACAGGCAGGGGGTGCGCCGCTCAGATAAGGTGACCTGAGGTACAGGCCAGTTGGAGCTGATTTTCAGGTACACTTTCATTGGCACGAGATCAGGCACGCTAATTTGACGGTCTAACGGCGGGGGACCACCATAAACTCACAGCTCCATTTTGCACTCTGGTCTTTTCATATTTTCCTCTCTTCACAGTCTTCAACTTCCAACCTGTCTACCAGATGACCCTCCACAACCTAAGATGCACAACTCAGTATGAGGCAGACTCAGAATTATGGGTCGCAGTAGGCCGTTTACCTGAGATTTTGACTACCCAAAGCCATGAAAATTTTCCCTCAGGAATGCTGTCCTCAGCCTTGGCAGCTATGAAATTGAAGGTAGGATTGATGCTATCAGAGCAGACACGAACCTCGTTCATGTCTTGCCTCACGGGTTAGGTAAGTCATCCAAAGTAAATAGCATATACGCATGCCGCGACGACCTAGCTTCATGCTACGGTAACTGAGTTTCGTCCTCCCATACATTCTCAGTGATCTGTCGACCTAGGCAGAGAACAAACCTTTCTTGTAAAAAGAAAAATGATCACGATTAAGCCGGAGTGTCAGCTTATCTCCTGTTGCTGAGAGGTAGCAGGTGCATAGCAGGGACTTGACTTTGTTGGTCGAACATTTCTCTGTATTCCTCTATGCACTTTTATGAATGCTTCTTAATGCCCTTTCGCCCTTTTCACCTAAACGCCAGCGCCGAAGGTATCCCATGATGAAGCAAAGCAGAAGAAACGTAGCAGACTCCCAGCCCCATCCTCTCCGTAGACCAGAACGTACAAAACACCCAGAGCACCCTCCATCACTTGAGCACCGTGTGCGCCCCCCTCGCCTCGAGGAACTGCTCCGCGACGCCCTGCTGCAGGCCGCGGATGGTGGTGAACACCTCGCTGTTGTAGTACCGCAGGCGCGTCTTGGGGTCCGTGTACGGCGCCGGCATCCCTGTGATGTCGCAGTACCGCTTCTGCGGCGCCAGGCTCGGCGCGCTCTCGATGTTGGTGTACGTCGCCACGGGCGCCCCCGTCGTCGTCGTCGCCGCCACTGCCAACCCACCACCGTTGGTCGCCGCCGCACCGCTGCGTAGGCTCTTCTCGAGCACGAGCTTGGACAGGCTGCGCGACGCCTGCGCGAGGTTGGGCTGCACGCTGGCCGACCCGGCCGCCGACGACGGGCCCGCGGGCGTCGAGGTGCCGCTCGTCGACAGGCCGTCGTCGTCCTTGTCCACGGGCGTGGCGGCGCCGCTGGCGCCGTTCTCGTCGAGAGCGGGGGTCGGCGCCACCGAGGTCGAGCTCGCCTCGCGCTTCGAGGCGTCGCCGATGATGGTCTTTACGTTCTTGTTGCGGCGCTGGTTGGGCCGCCAGTGCGGGTTGCGGAAGGTCTTGTGCGTCGAGTGGATGTCGAGCTGCTCGATGAGGGCCTGGTGCGCGGCCTGGGCGGCCTGGGCCTCTGGGTTGGACATGGTGCGGGGAAGATTACCTCCAGAGCTGTTTGATAGGAGAATTGGTGTGATTGATAGGTTTGTGTCGGGTGGTGAGCTGTTGTCGAAGCTTCAATGGTGGTGTGAAAATCTGCCGAGGCTGACCGCTTTGATGGGAAGCTGGAGAGGTGAGGCTTTGGGGCTGGTGGTGATAGAGTGGCCCCACTAGACGCGATCGCTACAGTGGTGGACGCGACCTCTGACATCCCCCATCTGACCCCACCATCACTGCTTGATTCAAGTTGAACAGAAACATCACAATTCAGCATATCTCCAAACAAATGGTAAGCCTAGGTACTTCATTCGAAGATGACATATGTGTCATACTAATGAGTTTCATAGGAGAGTCCTCATGAGCACCAGCAGAATCTGCTGCTTTCCCGTATCATCACCAATGTGGTATGTTTACTTATGAGGCGTCACCTGCAGCAATGTGCATACAGCCCCAAGAACGCATGGCTGAGATATCTTCATAGGAGAAATTGAACGAGTCTGTCGTCGTGATGAACAAGGCTTTACAGGTATGCTAGTGATCATGCGGCCCCATGTTGAGAGCTACGTCTAACGTCGTACAGGAGATCAACATTCAGAACATGAACATCGAGCTCGTGGCGCAGATGTTCAAAAACTATCAGTCCAACGTTCTTTTCCATCTGGAAGGTCTGTTGGTTTTCTCAATCCTACCGATACAGTATCTCGCTAACACTACGAGCAGCAACGGACAACCTCAAAGAGCCCTCCTAAGCCTGAGGCAAGGGTTGAAGGTCTGAAGGCATAGTACGAGATATAGCTGTCAGAGGCAGATCACCGCTCTTGGTGAAGAGCGCATATGAACAGCATCATGAGCCGGTATCGCCGTACCAATGTCAGGTTTGAGGATGAGAAGCCGACTCGCAACAGAAGCGAGCATGAAGGGAACAAATAATGCATTCCTATGATATACCCATCCCTTTTCTGGAACTTGGCGAAACCGCTAGGGCATGAAAATGTTAAAGTAGCTTTGATGTCAGAGCACAGCACCAAGTCACGAATGAAATTACGAACACAAGCACACCTGATGATAGACAGTTGTTTTATGATGAAGACCATACTGTCGAAGCTCCAAACACCATCTAGTCCTTTTGCTGTTATGAATTCGCCTGTCTCAAGCCTTGGGTCCCTGCGAACGAAGGCTTCATTTTTCAACCAGACTCCTACGTCCGAACCTTTATAATACAAATTCCTAGATAATCAAACCCCCTTAACCTGCTAAGCAATAGTCTCCCGACCCCGACGTCTCGATGCTCACGCGAAAGCATTGCCCATGTCGTGCTCCTGTACACAAGTCGTTAGCAAGATTGGTCATTAAAGCGTAAATTAGTATCTTAGCTCACCTTGATATACTCGGGCCCCTTCTCCTGGTACTCCTCCTTACTGATCGTCGTCGCCTTCCAGTCATCCGAGCACGCCCAGCCAGCCGCGCCCCTCCACGGGTCGAGCAGCGCGTCCTTGGCCCTGCGGATCTTGAGCGGCGAGCCCGCAGGCAGCAGCGCCATAAGCCCAGTCTGCAAACGCTCGTCAAAGTTGCGGAACAGTGTGTTGCCGCCCGTCAGGAAGACGTCGCGCAGGAAGTCGTCGCGGTTGACGCCAGGGAGCCCGGTCAGCCGCTGGTTCAGGATGTCGCCGGCGATTTCGACGATGCCTGCCTGGTCGATGCCCGCGATGGCGCTGGGCTGGAAGACAACCTCGGGCACGCGGATGCGCTCGACGTTGAGATGGATCTGGTGGCGCTGGGCGGCGCTCTCGGCGTCGAAGGGCCGGGGACCGCGCTCAAAGGCATGCATCATCTTCTTGGTCCAGTCGTTCTGCGCCTCGCGCGTGTGCTCGTAGGTGAAGTGTGGGTCGTATTGCAACAGCTCCTGCTCGAGGCCCTGCAGCGCCACGTCCGGGTTCTCCTCGGCGTCCTCATTGTCACTGTCGTCCTTGTTGACGGCGATGTCTCTGTAGACACCCCAGTCGGCATCGTCGGCACCGAAATCGTCATCATCACCGCCACGGCGCCGCTTGCGCGAGCCTGTGCCCGTCGGGTTGTCGCTCGCCAAGTTGGCAATATTCTTCATGCGGATGTACGAAGCGAGGTTCTTGCGGTTGCCCATGTCCTTGGAGAGCCGCTCGCGTTCCTTAATCTTGGCCAGCGCCTCGAGTCGGGCCTGCCGCTTCTCCTCGAGCCAGCCCTCGAGGTCGTTGGTCCTTCGCTCCTCATCCAGACGGGCCTCCTCTGCAACACGGGCTTTCTCCGCCTCCTTCTCCGCCTTTGCTCGGGCACGGGCTTCATGGTTCGACTTGAGTAAACGCTGCTGCCGCTTTTGCTTGATACCGGCTTCGTCGAGCTGGTCATCTGGCACCTCGAGGAGGGAGAAGTCGGGCTCCTCGGCGGTCTCCTCCTCTACCTCGCCACCAAGGTCCTTGGTTCGCGCCCGCTTGATCGACTTTTCTAGGTCCTTGACAATGCGATCAAGATGAGCCTCATCTTTGACCTCCGCCTCGTCCAGCAGCCGCTTCGTCTCCTTCTTGGTCTGGTCAACAAGCTGTGTTTGGACGGCTTTGTAGTACTCCAGCTCCTTCTCTTTCTTCATTAACCTCTCAAGGCGCATCTTGGCAGCTTGCTCTTGCAACCTGCGGCCGCTCTCCTTCTTCCTCTCGGCAATCTTGGCCAGCTCTTCCTCCGTCTTTTGAATGATGATCTCCTCGGTGTAGGGGTACTGTAGGATAGCCTCCCTGTCCTCGAGGCCGGTCCAGTCGAGATAATGCTTCAACTCGTTATCGTAGTCCTTCGATACGTAGCAGAACTCCTTGAGCATATTCTCCGCCTGTGACGCATGGAATCTCAGGTTGCTACCCAGGTGGTCCCGATACTTCAAGCGGATGAGCTTGAGAAGGTACTCTGCGGCATGCCAGCCTCCCCAGTTCAGACGAATAGCCTGCGCCAGCATCGCTTTCTGATTGTAGACTGGGATGACGTGCGTCGAGTTGTAGGAGGAGGATACCACCAGACCCGTCTTTCCCTGGTTGTGGCGGTAGGAGAACAGAGAGTCGATACCGTACGCTAATGAGGGTGCACCGTAACACTCGAATATGAGTTCAGTCATAGCTATCGCGCAACGAGCATCAGTATGTGTAGGTATGGCCTCCGAGTCCAGGATCTGTACTCACACTTTCTTGAATAGGGCAAGTTGGCCACCGCCTCTGTCATCACGATCGGCATATCGATGTTGCCGTCCACGCCATTCATGCCGAGCTTGAGGAAGACGTAGTCGAGAACGTGCTCCGTGACGTCCCAATTGCTCACGATTCCCGTGCCCGCCTCGAACGCATTTCGTATGTGGCCGCGCGCCGTCGTGTCAGAGTAGCAGTCCCAGCCGGCAAACGAAAATGTCTTGCCTAGTTTCCGGTCGCGATACTTGGCCATAATGGGAGGGACGCTGAGGCGCGGGTTGGACTCAAAGGACCAGCCTGCCCGGACGGCGGACGAGCCTGCATTCGGTCAAAAGTCCCAGTCAGTTCAAGATCTCCCATAGCTAAGTAGACAGTGCTGTGGCACGGGGTTAAACCATACCATAGTCAATCACAATGGCCGCATCGCCGGCCGGTCGCGACTTGGCCGTCTCGTAGCCATCCTTCTGTGGTGTGATATACTTTTCGAATCGAACCTCCTTGACAGGGTGAATCGTGGGCTCGGGAAGCAGCTTCCAGGCCTCGCGCCTCGAGAGCGGCTGCCCGTCTCCCGTCGCGCTGGGAGCCATTGCTGGGGGATGGAGCTTTGGCGAGAGGAAAGGTGTCGATGCTTCAGATTGCGTCGCCAGAAAGCATGATGTGCGGAGCTCTCTGACGATGGTGTTGCTTTGAGTCGCGCTCGATTGAAATGGGATTGGCAAGCCCGAGATGCGTTTGGCTGCCAAATACCACTTTTTGTTGGTTGCTCGGTTGCCTGTCACTCGGTGCAATCGCAAAAAGATCTACTAGGATAAGCAGTCTATGTGGTGAGGTGTGGTGAGGCTACACGTTAGTGTCGCATCCCTGCCCGTGAAAGTGCGCCCCAAGCTTCGTGCCTTTACTTTGGCTCTAGCCTTGATGTGGGGTCGACAGAGATGCCTACTTCCAACATCTCTAAACACACCCCATGTTGAATGAACCTCTCAAGAACACAGTGACGATGAAACATAGCACTATATTAATGATTTGGCCTCGGATGGCCCCCACTGAATCTCTTTCTTGCTTGTGCGTACATTCGTCTAGATGTCAAATCTCGTTACTCGCTGTATTGATGAGAAACGTATCCCAGTAGCACTGTGCGCTCCATATCACTTGTCATGTCACTGTCCTTGATTGCTCGAGACCTTTTGAAGAAATGCTCTGCATAGTAGCGCCAGCAGCTACATGGTATATTCCATTGCACGAAACGCAAACGAACCCCAACCATGTTGAGACCTTCCCTCGGTCTCGGTATGCAACACAGCTTTGCTTGGCTCGCCCCAAAGCCCCAAAAGCCAACGGACTCCTGCTTAACGCCGCCAGTCATGTTCAAATACTATAAAGTCCAAGTCCTCGCGAACGCCTCCATGGTAAAAAGCAAATGGTCTAAAGGCTCAATTTACATAGATGCCGCAGGCAGCCCGTCTGGCATCTGTCTCGTCAAATCTTCTGCACTCCTCTCCTCGACAGCACCGTCGGGCTTGAATTCCCTACTGGTGAATGCATTCGCCGCCGCATGGTCGCCACGGCCAAGATTGGCGACCGCCTGCGCTACTTGTGCCAGGGGGTCTGACATGGCCGAGCTGGATGGGCCTGCTTCGGGCGGCACAACGCTTGTTGGTTGTATTGGGACAGGTGGGGGCGCGGCATGCGGGTGGGCGAGATTGAGGCCTGGGGGCGGTGGTGGGATATCGAGCTTTGCGTCCATCATCTTGGACTGTAGTTGAATGACATATTCTCTCAAATGGTAGGTTTCCGACTGATATTGCTTGAGTTGGTTCTCCAACTCGCCATAGTCGCGAACTTGCTGCTCCAGCTTCTTGATATAGCCCTCTTTTCTCTGGCGAAAGGCTCGCTTGAATGAAAACACAAGTTAGTATACCTGAACATGGTAAAAAAAAAAAAAAAAAAAAAAAGAGTAAAGCGCATGCTGCGAAGACCCCCAGGGCGCATATACGACTATACAGTGACTGCGACTCAAAACTGCGAAGACAGACAGGCCAGGCGCATCCAAACCCGTAACCTGTAGCTTGTTTCCGAGTCTGCGCACAGCACACTGATGCTGTCTGCATCTACATCCGAGCAAAGCCCATAAGGGAGTGTGTTGCGAAAGTGACGGCGCTTACCTGTGCGGCTCTGTTTTGCGCGGCTCTTTTGGACTGGGACAGCTCGCGCTTAGCTTTGCGGCCATCTGGAGAACCGTCGCCCGCGGCATCGGCTGGATCTGCGCCCGGCACACTGGCGGATGCAGGAGGAGGACCCATTGAGCCAGCAGCTTCGGGAGGAGGCGGGGGGACGCTTGTTTGCATCATATCTGCTGCAGGCGCGTCGCCGAGGGCCCTCAGATCGGGGTGGATATGCGACTCTGAGGCGGTTCCGGGCATAAAAGCAGAATGTCCTAGGAAAGAAGGCGGCGCCGCGTTAAATGTATAGGGCAGCAAGGCTGGCGTATCCTGGTTGGTAGGGAATGGTGCTCCCGGTGATGTGTAATCCTCCAGACGGGTCACAGGCGTGCCGCTATCTCCGTCAAGTGGTGGAGTCCCTTCGGAGCTCTGGTCTCGAGGGTGCGGTTCTGTAAGTCGGGATGGTTATGTCAGCACGGCCGGTGGGGAGGATGACCACGGTTTGCGATGTGATCAGAGAAAGGACCGAATGCCAAAAAGAAGAGAGGATGGAGGCGAGTTGCCTATAGTTCGCAATGTAGAATACGAAACCACAGCAGCAACAGAGATGCGCACAAAGCTACAGCTCGAGGCGGGCGGGCTATGAATAAGACGGGCAAGGAGCTTGGGAATAATGTTAATGGGGAATGGCTCGTACTTCGTGCTTGGGTGGGAGGATGAGGTAAGTAAATGGATTTGGTAAGACTGGGGAGCGGCGGACGGGGGCAGGTCCCTTTTTTAGTGGCAGCTCGCGCGCGCGCGCACACACAAGTAGCAATGCTTCTCCGCTAGCAAGCAACGCACGACAAGCCAAGTCGTCCCAAAAAATTCCAAGAGCGTGGATTTGGCCCGAGTCAAGACAGGCTGGCTGGGGGAGGGCAAGGCGGGTGGATTACATATTATGGATATGGAGGGGTGACTGAGGGATGTAGTAGGTCGGCAACGGTAATAAAGGTACCTTGTACCATCTGGTACGACGCGTTCTTAGATTGACCAGCAGTCCTTCCGAGACCTTGATTACCACAGCGCCGCCTCGGCTGGTTTATTATGTAAGAAGGCCAACAGGGGGGATGGTGGGTGGTGAAGTGGGCTAAATTGGGGAGGGTTATGGATCCGGCTGAGCCGGTAGGAGGACATAGAGATCGGAGGGTTCAATCTTCTTAGTTTGGCGACTCTCTATCTCGCCCTCGCTCTCTCTCTGTCTCGACGTGGATGATAAGTGCAAGGGAGGAGGCTGGGGGATTTGGTGTATTGGAGGGGCCGCGTACAAGCAGAACCACCACCACCACTAACGGTATGGACGAACCAAACTGTGAGAGATATGCCCAACTTGGGGAAACTCAATGGACGAGGTGTGTGGATGGAGTGAGATGAGATTGAGATTTCCCAGGTGCAAGATGTAGGGATCCTTGACGCCCGGGTCTTCTCGAGAGATACCTCCGAGCGTGTGGGCAGAACAGCGCTCGACCATGTACCAGTCGGCATCGCATTCAGGTGGTGACTTACCGGACTTGATCTGCATCTTTGTTGTTTCCGTTCTGACTCAGCATGAGACGCGAGGCAGGGTGACACGTGTGGGAGATCTGAAATTCGCATCCAAAGCCCAAGAGCAAGCTTGGACAGGCTGCAGGTCTTGGCGCCTGGGAAGGGAAAAGTCCACAACCCGACGAGCAACCGGAGGTCGAGAGAAAGCTGCGGGTTGGACCAGTTCCGAGGACATCAACAGACGGTGAAATTTGGTGGCTGGTTGAAGTTGCGAAAATGACCAGCTGCCAACGCGTGAACCAGTCAGCCCGCCGCCTATTTTCTCCAGATTCGCGACCCTGGGTCGGGGCTAGGCTCTTTTGGGCAATTGCCAATGAGCTGCTTGCCCGACTTGCTCAGTCAATCCATGGTGAAGTAGGGGACATTTTTGGATCAAGTGCCATCACTAGATGATAACTCTTGCTCTACGGAGTGTCTATTCAAACCCCGTGTGCAGCTCTGCCGCGGATTATGCTACCTGCTTGGCCTGGGAGGAGCAATCCTCAAGTCGGGATGGAAAGCACAGGGCTGGCAGCTCTCGCACTCTTTGTCAGCTGCTTTGTCAGCACTCTTGGAAGCCAGTGGGGGCTCTCAAAATGCATGTACTTTCGGCCGATTCAGCATTGCGACAGGAGCAATGCATAGCAATCCTCTCGAGGACGAAGCAAGCTTATTTATGAAACACTGCCATATTGTAGTCAGAATGTTTGACCCCAGACGAGCAGCACTGTTTGCAAGTCCTCATGTCAGGCGAAGGTCCGTCGACACCAAGCAATGTATCGACAAGTACCTCTACCTGTCATTCTCATGTACTTGAGTCATTACGTAAGACATCGGATGGATGAATCATCAAATTAACATTGAAGCAATTGAAGGAAAGCCATGCGAGTGTCAGTGTGGTGTACTCCCTACGCCCATCTACTTGATACGGTAAGGTGCTGGCTTGCATTTCGCGAGCAACGCGCAATTAAGTGCTTACATCCTACTTGATCTGGAGATACTCCCGAACCTCTTTTCTTCACCAGTTATTACCTAGGTTGTTGAAAGTAGCCTACCCGCATCAACTCAAGGTAATTTGCCCCCTTCCCTGGTCTCGGCATTTGATGACAAAGGCATGTCGTGTCATGCCCGACCACCCGCGCAACATATCGCTCGACTCTGCAACCTGATACATAAAAGAATCCTCGGATCACGACCATTCCGCCGGCCATCCGTTGCATAAAAGACAAAATACCCAATTGGTCATCACATCAACACCCATGATCACGCCCCCATTCCAGAAAGGCTATTGTGCGCCTCTCATCCCGGACAGCGTCGCAAAGTCATCTTGCCGGCTTTCGAGAATGGCTGCTATCTCCGAAAGGGACAAAATCCCCCCCCTCCTACTCAGCCCTGCGGCAGCAGATGCATATGTTGTGCAACGTTGTGTTTTACCGTATTATTGACGAGAGTGGTTTATATGACCTGGGCGGCCGCCCGTCTGCATCACGCATCACGGTGACTTGTACAGCTTACCCCCTTTCCACACGTGCGTGATGTTGCGCGGCTTAGTGAGGACGTCAATGTCCTCGAGCGGGCTCGATGCGACAGCGATGATATCCGCGTCGTAGCCCTGCCGGAGAAGGCCCGTCTTCGCGGCCTGTGCGCCCACCGTCTCCGGCCCGTTCGCCGTCGCCATTTCGATGGCCTGCAGGGGCGTCATGCCCGCCTCGACCGCCCAGTGAAGCTCCATAGCATTGGTGCCGTGCGAGCAGCTGTGGTCCCTGTCGCTGCTATACGTGTCCGTGCCGAGTGCAATTTTGACGCCTTCCCGCACCGCCAGCTTGATCGAGGATCGGCTCAGTGCCGTCATGCGGATGATCTTCTCCTTGGCCTCGGGCGGCAGCTCGCTCATGTCGAGATTCAACGTCTCGACGATGTGCCTCGTTGGGACGAGGATCGCCTCCTTCTCCTTCATGAGCGCTATCACCTCGTCGTCCAGGTACATGCCGTGCTCGATTGTCTTGACCCCGGCCCGAAGTGCGTTCATGATGCCGTTCTTGCCAATGGCGTGCGAGGCCACAACGCGGCTGCTACGAGCAGCCTCCTCGACCATGGCCTGCAGCTCCTTGGGCGAGAACTGCGAGTCCTCCGGCTGGTCTCCGAGAGAGAGCACGCCACCGCTGGAGCAGATCTTGATCACCTTGGCGCCCTGCCGCAACAGCTGGCGCAGGCGCTTGATGCACTCTTCCTCACCGTCGCAGAGCATCCACCTGCTGCCGTGGTCGCAACAGTCCATCATGGTGGTTAATGGCTCGTCGCGAAGGTCGCCGTGTCCACCCGTGATGGACAGAATGCCCATGGAACTGTAGACTGTAGGGCCCACGATCCGCCCCTTCTCAATGGCCGGCGCGAGGTTGCCAGCAAAGCCACACAATTCGCGGATGGACGTGAAGCCCGCCATAAGCGTAGCCTCCAGGTCTTCCACGAGGATACTTCCGATGAGGGCCTCCCTGCCAGGTAGGAAGTGTTTGAAGGACTCCCTCAGATCTCCGAGCACGTGTGTACCCATGAAATGCGTGTGACAGTCCCACATGCCGGGCATGAGCACTGGAACATGTTGCCTGGCGACATTGGAATACTCTTCTGGCAGGTCTGTCTGGCGCCCGGCCCATGCAATTTTCTTGCCTTGAATAATCACAACGCCATTTGTGATCGGCTCGCCACGGCCGGGGATGAGCAGATCGGCCTGGATGCCAAAACTCGTACCGGCCATCTTGTCCTGCGTTGAGATGAGCATCGTAATTCTCAGGACCAGAACAGTGTTGAATAGTAATCTCGAAAATCCCAGGAGTCAGCTGAACATTAGAGAAGGCTCAGGCGCCCAAAGATATAGCCGGAATTGCAAAGTTCCATTTCACTTGCAGGGTGAGATGCGGAGATGCTGGCCACCACATCATCTGCCCTTACTGACCATGCTATTCGAACTTCCAATTGCAGTTAGATAGGCGTTGAGCTGTCGGCCACCGGAACTGATATCCTCTCTGGGCCAATGAGCAGCCATCTGAGCGTAGGCAGATCATTATGCAGGCTGATATCAAAGATTCCTGGGGTTGGACTCACAGAGACCAGTCCCTAAGAAGTGCTTACCACCACCTACTGTCCCTCGTCCCAAAGGGCTTAAACAATACATAAGGTACTACATCGGCTACCGTATCGATGTCTCCGTCGTAGCTCGCTAAGTTTGGTTGCAGATGCTGACGCGGGGATGGTGGGAGTAACAACGCTCTCTCCCCAGTCTTGGTGGTGGGTACTGAGAGGTGGTCCGGGCTCAAGCTATTGTTAGTGGCCGTTAACAAAGCTATTCTTACCACCAATATGCTGCCAGTCTTAATACACCTCTATGAAACTCTGCACAACAAGTCATATTACCACCACATCGAGATCGAATTGACAAATGGCATTCCTTTGCCGTCCTTTGAAAAGGCTACCCTTCCCCATCGCCCCGCAGTGTACTCGTCAAGGCGCTGGTCCCGTGAGACTAACCTGTGCATCAACTCAGCTCACACCCAAGAGCTTCTCGCATCACGCCAGGGCGGTATATCAGGTGTCACGGGTACCTGTAAAACAGCAGGCACGCGCCATGAGCACTGCAAAGGAGCGGTTTGACACGAGTCAGATTGCCTTCTCCGAGGGTACCAACCCGGTCACCGCGGAGGCGGATCTGTCACAGCTTAGCCGGCGTTGGGGCCTGACTTCGACAAAGGATGGGCTGGAGGCCACATTCAAATTCAAGACATTCGCCAAGAGCTGGGTAAGTTTCACTCATTGCTACTGGGGTGTGAAATATGGCTGACTGTTGGATGCTAGGACTTCATGACGGCTGTGGCCTTGCAGTGCAAGATAGCCAATCACCACCCGGAGTGGTCGAATGTAAGTTGATATGACCCGACTTTATGATATGTCGTTCTTGCTCATTGACAACACATCAAGACATACAACACGACGTATATCCGGTGGACAACACACAACCCTAAAGGCCTTTCCCATCTGGATTTGCGCCTGGCTAAGAAGTGCGACGAAATCGCCGCAGACATGGGGCTCAAGGACGAATCCGATCACAACGCCACATCTACAGTGTCAGATAATGGCGCCGAAAACAAGCTGCAAGGCCTCGCCTGTGCAGCGACTTCGTCAGCAGGCGACTGCTGTACTCCGAAGAAACAGGCATAGAATACTCTGTCAGAAATGTAATGGTAGTTCTCGTGTAGTTCGTCATGTCTTGAAAAAGCTGCGAGTAAAGATATAGGGCTCGTATGAGTCATAATGTATTATTAGTCTATGCGTATTAAATCATCTAATGCCATCATCGTCCAAATGATAAAGTTGGTATGTACAGCCGAATCGCAATGTCGACGCCAGCCACGTCATTGAGAGTGGTCTTTTCTTCTTCATGCAACAGAGCCCAAAGGGCTTCTACGAGAGCGAGTGTGATAAGTGACAGCACCAGGTTGGCACTCATCACCGCCCTCATTATATCATCCACTGACAAAACGCGCTCTCGGTCCGTTCGTTTCCAAGAGACGCCCCCCATTCAGTACTTTCATACTAACCTGAGAGCTGCTGCAACGCTGCTCCGCTTAGGTTTTTCTGCGTTGCCACCGTATTTACTGGGCCTTCTTGGCCTTGATGGCGGCGAGTTTCCTCTCGCGACGCTTCTTGCTGGCCGCGTAGCCGGCCTCAGTGTCGAAGATCCAGTCCCACCACCTGAAGCTCGAAGCATAGTTGCCGATGAATTTCTCGTGGTGAAGATCGTGGAACTCGGCACCGCCCCAGACGGGAAGGAACTGGCGCAAGCTCCAGGGGAAGTCGTAGCCGCTGTGAGCGTCGATAGCCTGGAAGAGACGCAGCACGATCCACATGAACATGGTGAACAGGTGCAAGTCACCGGTGATGGCAACCCAGACAACAGGCGTTCCAACGACTCCGAATCCGAGAAGCATGACCTCGATGGGGGACGCGTACTCGGCGGCGAGACCGAAGGGGGCCGAGTACGTGTGATGCAGCTTGTGGATATTCTTGTAGAAGGGGCCGTAGTGCAGACCGCGGTGGAAGAAGTAGTGCCACGCGTCTTCCATGACGAAGAAGAGGAAGATCTGCAAAGCCATCTTGGTGTAGGAGGGGAATGGCACGCCGATGTCGAGGCCGAAGTAGTGAGCCATGGGGTGGAAGATCCAGATCTGGGGGAGCTCGACGGTGAAGTGCATCAAGAGGACGAGCATGGCGCAGTCGATCTGTTCCTTAACGGTAGGCACTTTGGACTGTTAGGCAAAGTTAGCACAAGGCCCTTCGTGGCAGATATCAATGAGCCTCACATTCTGAATCTTCCATTTGTTGAAGAAGGGTATCGCGTCGATGATAACCCAGGGGAGAGATCGACCAAAGTAGACGAGCTCATGCATAACAAAACTGATGATGCCAGTCGCCAGCGTGTCGTTCTGCATCCATAGGTACCAAGTCTAGCGGAGAGTCAGCATGTTGACCGGAACCGAGCAAAGGCAGACATTGCGAAAACTTACCGCCCACACACGCTCCAGGAGGCTCAAGTGAACGTTGTACTTGGAAACATCTTCGAATACGTGCATGTAGTCGTTCGTAACATTGATAGGGACGGCGTTGAGGCCATTGAGGCTGGTCAACGAAGCGAAAGTCGAGTTCCTGTAAGTTGTGTGAGCATGGCATGGCATCGAGAGCAGCGCGGTGCGCCCACTGCGAGTAGGTCAGGGGGAGGGGATCGCGTACATGATGTGCGACAGACGGCGCAGAGGCCCGAAATATTAGGATGGCGAATCGACAAGGACAATGCGAAGGTGAGATTGTCAAGGAAAGAATGCCCAATTGTAAATCCAACGACGACAACTCCTTGACCAGCTCTAGGGAAGCTTCAGGTAGTGTGGTGGAGGGAATGGCGGCGGGAGAAGCAGATGTATTTGAATGAATGAGATCTCATACGTACAAGCAGATAAGGGAGATTTCTTTCTGACAGAGACAAATCGGGCATGGGCTCATCAGGTCCCCAACAAACACGACCAATGGGGGCCGTCATCCCGGAATGAGCCCACGTTCTAGTGCTGGAATTCCGCCATCCGAGCCACTCACAGCCTGTCGACGGCCACCCAGAACCCACCCAGACTGTCGATGCATGGCGCAAGCGGCAATTCCCATTCCCCTAGAATGTCGAAAGATTTTCCATTACTTTTGGGTCATCCCCCCCTGTCCGCACCCCTTCCAACGTTCTGTACCTTTTTGCCTCCCCCCTAAATTCAGGATTGTGTCACTGTATTGGGCGTGCGTGTGCTCAGCAGACTGGAGTCAGCACTCAAAACTTGAGCCCCTCGTTGCCGTATTCGTGTTCTTGATGTGGGGCCCGGATTCGGGAACAGACCAGGGTCCAACATTCGATCTTGCACATGTTCACATGTCCCCAGAGAAGCGATACTTTTGTCACTGGCCTGTTTCTAGCCTGATTCGATGGGGCGGTGAATATCCTGGCAACATACTAATGTCCATCCACACCTGTGACTTTGCAATCTTGAAGCATCAATATCCGGGTTGACGCCAGAAGCAAAGCCCGCACCAGTACGATGGACGAGATTACATAGCAGCGACCATGGGGTCACCCGGAAGGTGCACAGCCGGCCGGAGGGGACCACTAAACATCTACTTCTTCATACATAGTTACTAGAATTGGGAGTTGCGCTTCAGAAGGCCCATCGGCGGCCATTTGTGGTCGGCGTTTACTGTAGGTGCAAATCAAATGCCGACCTTGGTTATCTCTCGCCTCTTGAGTCCTGCCAAGCCAAGGGAAGGTCCATTCTTCCTCTGGCTGTTTTGACCGTGTAACTGCCGACTACCATCGGCGGTGTCTCTTACCAGGCAAGTAGGTGACAGGTTTTCCTTCTCGATGTACTTCAATTCATAATTGATCATCAGAGGCTATCCCACTGCCTATTTGAGATCTCTTATCGATTGCGTCAAGTGATGGGGCTAGGGAAGAGCCTCCGATCTGCCACGGCCCCATAAAAACCCCATAGGTAAATGCGGTGCTCGCCAATGAAACTACGAGGCCGCGTGCGAAATGGTGGCTCTGCACTGACGTCTGTGACCCAAGCTTCCAAGCTTGCCCAAGCTTGTGTGTGCACTTTTCGCTCTCCCGCTTATTCTTCGGCAGCCTCATCATCCGAAATACAAGCTTGGGTGGTGTGATCTCATCTTATTGCCACTGCGTACACCCCACGCCGGGATTTGCACACGGGAGCTAAGCTTTTCTCAACCACACAACCGTGACAACCACTCAAGCTTGCCGCATTGTGCACCGAGCAGACCCGGTCAACTCGCTCCGGTAACCGACGGGACGGGCCTGACAACCCCGATCGAGACCACAGCCCCCTTTCAAGTCATACAATATGTCGATTGTAGCCGAGTAAGTGCATCTGGTTCATGGTTTTCAAAACTCGTATCCACAAAAACCATACAACTGACCTCATTGCCAGCCTCGTCCGCCGTTGGGAGGCCGACGTGGAACGCGTATCTCTGCTTCCGCTCTCCGACTCGGACGATGAAGAGGTTGCTGTCGAGACAAGCTCGGCAGAGTCGGGCAGTGTCAATGTCGCTGCTCTCTCGTCGCCACGCATCAATGAGCTGCTTCACATCGTGCGTTCGCTGTCATCGACGTCATCGTCCAGTACCCTGTTGTCGTCCTATCAGATCCAGAGCCTGCTGAAACAGTCCGGCCTGGCTGAGTCTGAGAATAACATCGAGCTCCTCCAGCAAAAGAACGCGTATGAGAGCGAGATCGAATGGCTGCTCGTCAGCAAGGCCACCGTGCAAACGTACGGTATTATTATGAACACCCTGCTTGACCAGATCATCCCCCTCAGCGACGACATCTGGTACTGGGATGAGGTCTTGAGCTCTTACTCGTACAGCGGTGTCTACGCCATCCAGACAGCGCCGCTGCGCATATGGGACTGGACAAAGGACGTCCTGGGCGAGAGCCGTACGCGCTTCCGGCAGCTTCGCGAATCTCCGGCACAAACGCTGGACTCTGGAAGGACCACTCTGTCCAAGCAATGGAGCGAGTTCTACGGCATCGTGAGGAAGACCGTCGCAGAGCGTTCGATCAAGGACATCCAACGCAGGATGCTCTCCCCCGTAGCGATCTGCCGGTCCCAGGCTAGACATAAGCAAAAGCAACTGAAACAGCTGCGTGTGCTGATCGCCAGTGGTCTGGGCACGCTGATTGACGAAGGCCTGGGTTTCGACGACGGCCACGTCAGTGGGAAGGGAGCCAAAGCTAACGACAATGGCGAGAAATGGAAAGGCATCGTCGAGCGCAGCGTCTCCCTAATGGACATGGTTCTTTATGAAGTTCTCCAGGTCAACTACGAAGTTCGGGAATTCGAAGACAAAATCTTTAATGGGGTCGAGGAAGATCCCGAACTCTCAATACACCATGAGGACGAGAATGGATTGCGTAAGCCCGCCATTCTTGCCAGACGTCTGCTCAATCTCCTGGAGAATCGTATCCCCAACCATGTTCGCGATACCAAGGTTGTTGTCAAGCAATACGGTCGCCCGTCGGTCCTGGTCAGATACTGGCTACCAATCACTGTACTCGTCTTTTCATCATCTACCTTGCTCCGGATATTTGCCAATCGTAAGGACGACATACTTAATTGGGTTCGCAACTTTGGGGCAACGGTCCAAGACTTCTGGTTCAACTGGGTCGTGGAGCCTGTCCGCAAGGTGATTGGGACTATTCGACACGATGAGAACAGCGAAATCGCCATCATGAGCAAGGACAGCTTGCGGGCCGACCGCGAGAGCCTGGAGCGTATGGTTGTGGAGTTTGCCCGTGACAAGCCTCTGCACGCCGTTGGGGAAGCCAACATCACGGATGCCCAGCTCGGCGAGATCCAGGCCAAGGTCAGAGAGGGCGATGTTACGCCAGTGCTCCGGGCCTACGAGAATGATCTAAGGAAGCCATTTGTCGGTGCAGTGAGGGGCGACCTCGTACGATCTCTTCTGATCCAGGTCCAGAAGACAAAGGTCGACCTGGAGGTGGCCATGAGCGGCATCGACTCGCTGCTCAAGAGCCAAGAACTAGTGTTTGGTTTTGTCGGCCTGACCCCGGGCGTGCTGGTCTCCATCGCTGTCTTCCGGTACCTCCGTGGCGTGTTCGGCGGCCGGAAGGGTATCCGCCGCAGCGAAAAGGCGACGCGCGGCATGCGTGTGATGCGCAACATCGACCGGATCTTTTACGAGGTCAACGCCACAGCAGACCCTCAAAAGCCACCACTACTCTCCTACAAGGACCACGGCCTACTTGTCTGCGAGGTGCACACTCTGCGCAAGCTGGCGCACGGACTGCTACCCCGAGAGATCGAAAAGGAGTTCCTCGAGGACCTGGACGACCTGGTGGCCAACACGAAGGGAATCCAGCTCCAGATGATGGCCTTTGAGAGGATCCGCTGGGCCTACTCGAAATGGCTGAGATAGTGTTGCAAGGGCTACATAGCTGTACATCATTCAATCATGGACAAGCGGCAAGGTATAAGGCATTATCATTGATAAAGTGCAGCGTTTACAGATCCAGACCAGGGTGTACAGTACCAGTTGTAAAAGCATATATGCTACAGAAATAAGAAAAGCGTCTTCTTCAGATCAAATCGAACCATTTTCGTCGCTGACAGAGGCATGCATCACGTTTGTCGTCTTTGTTTGAGGGTCAAGTAGGTGTCAGAATGGTTGACGGTTTTGGATCGATCTCTACCCAAATTACTAACAGACTGGATGACCCAAATACGCATACTTTAGGTAGTGGGATAATCCTGTGTGATCAGTTAAGAATTGAGGTACATCGAGAAGGCAAACCGTCAACTAATCGGTGCCCACTGAATAAGGGTGCGTCTTAGAGACAAGTTGGGAGGCTATGACGAAAGGGCCTCATGACCCTCCTCTTCTTGGATTTAGTGTGATAGGTAGCCGCATACTTTTGTACCTGCATCTGTATGACATGGCACGTTTGGGTCTTTTACAGTAGACTCGACCATTCTAACGCAGTCCTGGTAGAGCTCCGCCTTTGAAGGTCTACAGATTTGCGGTTGGAAAAGAGTGTAAATGCAAGGGCAGAGAGTTACTCCGAGGCTGAACCCCTTGTCCAAGTGTTCCGCTGTCAATTAGAAAGCTCCTTCAATTTGGGCCAGTGTTTCGTTGACCACTAGTCTAAGGTGACCTACGACTTGGCTGCAATTACTCGCTTTGTTAGCACGCGCTTTTCAGCAACACTGAACTGAATTGACAGTCCGACTCCGCAAACCCCGCCCGCTCGCCTTTGGCTTATTAGGGGATCGCACGCACCAAGCCTCCACTGGCTAGCCGCCTACCGCCTACCTGATTCAGTAACACGTCGTCACAAAACCAACCACCTGTCACAAGCACCACCACCACTGCCACCACCACGCTGGATCCAGTGTACTGCCCGCCGCCGCCGCCTACCTAGAGTAGCCTCGCCCTTCCAGAAACCCTTGCCGGCCGACAGAAACGTAACCCCAACTTCAAACCCATCTTATCCCGACCAAGACAAAACCTCCAAACCGCACGCGCGTCGCATACACTCCGGGCAGATCGTGCACTCCCGGCGCGCATCAACAGAGCAGGGACACGACAGCGTCGATTTTCAATTTTCTAACCTCAATAACGAGCACGCACCTCACCGCATCTGCATCCCCCGTGGTGCTCCCCTATTCCCACCATGTCGAACAACCGCAACTATGACTTCCTGGTAAGTGGCAACCCCTGCACCATGAGAATCTTCTGCGTTGCACCGATTTTGCGGTCTGATCTGGCAGGGACCATGCTCTTGGCGGCGCTATGGACAGTCTCACTAATCTTGCTCTTTCTCCCGCCTCATAGATCAAGCTCCTCCTCATCGGCGACTCGGGTGTAGGCAAGTCGTGCTGCCTGCTGCGTTTCAGCGAGGACTCCTTCACGCCTTCCTTCATCACGACGATCGGTATCGACTTCAAGATCAGGACGATCGAGCTCGATGGCAAGCGTGTCAAGTTGCAGATCTGGGATACCGCCGGCCAAGAGAGGTTCCGCACCATCACGACCGCCTACTACCGGGGTGCCATGGGCATTCTGCTGGTATACGACGTCACCGACGAGAGGTCATTCAACAGTACGTAACTGCACGCCTTGTGACCCTGCGAATAACATTGTCTCCCTGTCCTTTTCTTGAGAGTGAAACCGATTTGCCACCAGTCATAAACCCCCACACACAGATAAGCACGCGCAATATCCAGATGCTGACTGGAGCCTTTCCACCTGAAACAGACATCCGCACCTGGTTTGCAAACGTAGAACAACACGCCACCGAGGGCGTCAACAAGATCCTCATCGGCAACAAGTGCGATTGGGAGGAGAAGCGGGTAGTCTCAACGGAGCGGGGTCAGGAGCTGGCGGACGAGCTCGGCATTCCCTTCCTCGAGGTCTCGGCCAAGAGCAACATCAACATCGACAAGGCCTTTTACAGCCTCGCCGCCGACATCAAGAAGCGCATCATCGACACCTCAAAGACGGAGCAGACGACCACCTCGGGCGTCAACGTCGGCGGCCAGGGCGAGGGCTCAGGAATCATGGGCGGCAAGTGCTGTTAGGGGGGCTCAACCGCTCTTGGTTTGAGGTGGAGGAATGCGAACTAGAGAAGAGAGAGTCGGGCGGATGATCCTGAAGTATGGCATCCGAGTTGAGAGGAAGAATGCATTGGCACCGAGCGCTCGCCGAAATGTCGTCCGTGGTTCCACCACGCGGGAGCGGCCTGCTGCGTGTGCGTGTCTTGAACACAAAAGAGGCATCATGCTGCTCGCATCCGCATATATACTTGCAGGAGAGGTCGCATTTGTCCCCCTTCGGATATGGCATGGCTCTTCTCTTTGGCAGTTACTTGTATCGCTTTTTATTACCTGTTGCTGCTTTCTTCTTTCTTTCTTCTCGTAGAAAGGTCCAGTATGTATGTTGCTGGCTGAACAAGAGAGAGCAGACAAATCTCGGTTAACGGAGTTTACGGGTTCTCGATCTCTGGGGGTTTAATACATTTGCGCATTATTTCATTGCTCTGCTATACTCTATGTGTGAAGTCATCGCTGTCTAAATGGGTTTGATGGTTGGTCTACCTCTGTAGCCTCTTGTGCCCCTATAGGATCTTTGCAACATCATGCTCCTGGATATAATACATAGAGAAAGACAATTCTCATCGGCGTAGGGTATGAATGGGATACACATATGTTACAGGCCGTCGTCCCCTGGACCCCTCCATCTCACCACAACAAGGTCGCATTGATCGTCACATCCCGACCATCCGTGGAGTCCACAACCCGCCTCCGATGCCAGTCTCGGACGAACCGCCGCCCCTCCGGAATATCTTCGAACGAGATGAGGAACCGCGAGAACCGCTGCGTCTCCGCGCCCGGCCCCTGAGGCGTCGCTGCCCGCCCGCCCAGCCTAGATAAGGCGTCCACCACGTCGGCCAATTCGGTGCCCAGGGCTGGATCGGTCGCCCCAACCTTGCCGGCCAGCCACTTGACGGGGACAACACCCGCGCGCCCGTCCACGATCCGCCACGGCAGGTTGCGCTGCTGCCCGTCCTCGTCGAGCACGCGCCGCAGTAGACTCAGGGTCGTGCCGCCCCCGCCCTCGAGCACGACGAGCACGCGGCCCGCCTCGTCCTCCACCGCTGCCGCCTGTCGTCGTGTAGCCGCCGCTGGCCCGGGCAGCACCCTCGCATCAAGCCTGGCCGTCGGCGGCACGAGCGCGAAGCCGCGCAGCGCGTCCTCGACGCCCGGCGCCGCCACCACCGCGGCGGACCTGCTGCGCTGCCCGAGGTCGTGCAGCGAGCGCGCGCGGTCGAGGTAGGCTCGCGCGGCGTGCCGGCTCTCAAAGGTCAGGGCGTACCGGCCCCGGGGCGCGAGGGTGGCCGCATCGAGCGCACGCGACGCGCGGAGCAGGCCGCCGGCCCAGCCGTCTAGGTGCGCGGCCGGCGAGGCGGCGAGGCGGACGAGGTCCGAGGCCTCGAGGGTCGGCGGGGCGCCGGAGAGGATGAGCGTCGTGGGGACGTCCTGGGTCTGATGGGCGGCGCGGGGGCCGGCGAGGGGTGGGGGGCGCGGCTTGCGTGGGTCGTGTAGCCATTTCGCGAGTGATGCGTCGGGGGGTACGGGGGAGGGCTCCTGCTGCGACGCCTGGGGTTGGGAGTTGGGTGTTGGTGGGTGTTGTTCTTGTTCTGGTGGTTGAGGGGTGGTCTTCTTCTCGCCGGGGAAGAGCTCTTCGAAGAGAGAGTGTTTAGGAGGCTGGCCTGCAGCGTTGTCGATGGAGAGGGGGGTATCATCTTTGGGAGAGCGGTCGTGGGCGCGGGAGAGGTGTTGCGCAGTCGAGAGGCGCCGCGGCGCAAACGCTGATGCGCATCTACATGTCGCCCATGGCGGCGTCGGCGGAGAGAAGAGCGCCGCCGGGAGTCGCCGTGGGAGCATACAGGCGGGCGGGCGCGTCGTGTTGCACTATATGCGGACGGAGAAAAGCATTTGTTCTGACCCGGATGACAATTTTTGGGTGGGCTGGTGTTGTGCCGGCCGAAGGTCGCGAGAATAGTATTGCTGTCGGCGGGCCTGATAAAGTGGTGGTCGTCGTGATTTGTAGTGTTTAAGGTTCAGCCGCAACCGGGGTCCGGCCAGAAAAAAAGTTCGGTGCATGTTCCCCCACGACGGGTCCGGACCCATCAATCCACCACATTCTCAACTTCCGTGAGATGAAAAAGAATGAGAGTGATCAGAACATGAGAATAGAGTACGAGAAACTATGATTTGATATAGGGAGAATAAATGAAAGGCCTCCCAATAAATTGAGTCATGAAATGATCTGCGCAAGATATGTGTCGGTGTAGTTGGGGCTCTTTTGTAAGTTACTTTAGTTGATAAGTTTTTTTATACAGAAAAAACAAACCCATCAAAATACTATTCTCCATCCAAAGGACAAAATCACCAAGCTCAACATCCACCTTGTAAATTTCACTTGCACGGCGATCCTATTAGAACTTGATTATTGGAGGACCATTGGGAAAACGCTTTAGACCGTGGGATAGCCCTGCAACCATGGCTCCCCGATCACTGGAGGTCAAGCTTCGGCCTCACAAAACCGAGATGCTGAAAGGCGCATCCAGGCTCCACGTCAGCCACGATGCTTTGCTCGAGCTCGGTGCCGAGAGCGGCAAGCCGTGCGTCATAGAAAAGATCGGAGATGAGTCTACACGGAGGGAGGCTATCCTTTTCAAGTCTCTGGAGCAAGGTCTCGGGAAGAAAGCCGCTTTGATACCCAAGCCGTTCCAAGACGTATGCAACTTCACCTACACCGATGCCTACCGCATCAGCTACACCCCGGGCAGCACCGTCCCCGAGGCGAAAGAGGTCGTCTTGGAGGAGACCAACGGCGATAGCAACGGCATCAACGCGTTGACGCAACAGGCATGGCTAAATGCCGTTGAGAATGAGTTCTGTCGGGTCGAGACCATCTTCTCCGGCATGACGCTGAAAAGTATCCAATGCCGAGGACTCAAAAAGACGTTTGTCATCAAGTTTGTCAACGGCAAGACGAACGGAAATGCGCAGTTCGTGCTAGACACTACTAGGATCGAGTTTGTGAGACAAGGGGCTGCCGGCGCGCAGGGCGAGGCCACTCAACCACCTGGTGAGCTCCAGATCACCGATGTCCATGGCATCGATGGGCCGGTCAAAGAGCTCAATCGTTTTCTTATGCGCTTCAAATATCCGCATTACCCACAAGCAGTCGTCTCCTGTGGTGTGGTCATCCATGGTGGTAACGGCACTGGCAAGACCATGCTCGTCGATCGTCTTGTTGAGACGGGTTGGGGATCTGTGCATCGGATCGCGTACAGCGACAAGCTCGCCGCCATACAAGAGACGTTTCAAAGGGCACGCGAACAGCAGCCCAGTATCGTCACTATCGACGGCTTCGAAAGACTGATAGATAAGGAGCGGTCAAACCGTCTGGCCGTCATCCAAGCCGTGTGCGACTTTCTGGACAAGCTCGTCGCCGGACCCGGGCGGAACGAGAAGCTGCCCAAGGTGGCAGTCATCGTCACCTGCCTAGACTACACAACCGACATCCCCCTCGACCTACGCAAGCCAGGGCGCTTGACCAGGGACATCTTTCTTCCGCTCCCAGACGTCGACTGCAGGAGAGAGATCATCAAGTCTTTCGACCCACCGTTTGAGCCCACGGCAAAGGCAGAAGGTGTGAACTACATCGCAGAGCGCACCCATGCCTATAATGGTACAGACCTCGCCCATCTCCTCGCCCGAGCTATGGACATCAGCAAAGAAGGGCACTGGTCTGCCGCTGCCGCCGACAACTCACCTGCCCCTGAACACACTCCCGATACACCGGAAGAAGAGGATGTCAACCACCACCACATCACCTATGCCGACATCAACGAGGCCCTGATCCACATCCGCCCCAGCGCCATGCACGACGTCAACCTCAAGCCTCCGCCCATGAAGTGGTCCGATATCGGCGGACAGGAGGGCGTCAAGAAGTCCCTGCGCCTCGCCGTCATGATGCTCAACGAGCGGCCCGAGGTCCTCGAGCGCTTCGTCGCCCGCCCGCCCAAGGGCTTCCTCCTCTACGGGCCCCCCGGATGCTCCAAGACCATGGCCGCCCAGGCCATGGCCACCGAGTCCGGGCTCAACTTCTTCGCCGTCAAGGGCGCCGAGCTGCTCAACCAGTACGTAGGCGAGTCGGAGCGCGCCATCCGCCGCCTGTTCGCGCGCGCGCGCGGCGCCGCGCCCTCGATGATCTTCTTTGACGAGATCGACTCCATCGGCGGGCAGCGCCACGGCATGGGCGGCTCCGGCTCCTCCTCGACCTCGACGCACGGCAGCCTCAACGTGCTGACCACGATGCTCAACGAGATGGACGGCTTCGAGGCCATGAAGGACGTGCTCGTGCTGGCCGCGACCAACCGCCCGCAGATGCTCGACCCGGCGCTCCTGCGGCCCGGCCGATTCGACAAGCTCATCTACGTCAGCCCGCCGGACCGCGAGGCCCGCGAGACCATCTTCCGGGGCGTCATCTCGCGGCAGACCGTCGTCGGCGTGGACCCGGCCGACCTGGCGGACCGCACCGAGGGCTTCTCGGGCGCCGAGATCAGCGGCATCTGCAAGGCGGCCGGCGAGGCGGCGTACCAGCGGTGGAAGCTCGAGGGCGGGGAGAAGGGCATCACGATGGGCGACCTGGAGCCCGCGATCGCGGGGATGCCCAAGATGATCACACAGGCCATGCTCAACGGCTTCAAGGACTGGGAGAACAAATTCAGACACTGAAGGAACGACGGCGACGATGGCTGGTAGGGTTTGCTTCATTCATGACATCCCATCGTGGGGAGCTCTATTCTTTTATCTATCCGGCCTTGTCCCTTCTCGTGGGACAAGCCTGTTATCAAATACAGCGAAAGGCAACAAGGGTTGCCGCAGACTCCTCAGGAACGGCCCAGTCTAGTGCTCTTCTGGGCACAGCCTCAAATCATACGGCGTCTATACACACCAAACATCCAGCTCGCCCTCAGGATCGTCAGACCCAGCGCCATCTTGATGCTGTCCTGCAGGACGTTGAGCTTGCTCCCCTCGACCTCGTGCCAGTCAATAGGCACCTCCGCAACCCGGATACCAGGGCTCCTGCCGATAGCAGCACCCTCATCGTCGAGGACTAGAGAGGCAGGGGCCGACTCCGCCAGCATCAACATCTCAATATCGAAGATCCAGCCCTCGGAGTGCATGTAGGGAATGATGTGGGGTAGGGCAGCGCGGCTGAACAGCTTGAAGCCGCATTGCGTGTCGGAGAGGCGAGAGGTTGCGGGCGGGGTCAGGATCATGAGTACGAAATGGAAGGCCTTCATTAGAAAGTTGCGAAGAGCGGAGCGCTATTTTGAGGAAAGACAACATGTCAGCGATCACATAACGAGAGCAACAGAGTAGATCAATAGAATAGAAGCCCTCATACCTTGACAACGGCGTCGCTGCCCACCAAATGTCCTCGGCTGCCGATCGCAACACCACGGTTCGCTCCGTCCAGGACCTCGTTACAGCCCGAGACCAGATTGCCCAGGTAGCTGAACTTGGACGCGCCATCGGCGTCCGCAAAGGCCGCATAACGGCCGCGCACGTGGCGGAAGCCGTGCGTGACGGCACCACCCTTGCCCCGGTTCTTCTCCAGCGTGACAATGCGAATAATATCATGTAGGTTATTCTTGCGCGTAAAATCGAGCGCCACGTCGACCGTCTTGTCCTTGCTGCCGTCGTTGACGATAATGATCTCGTAGCCGGTGACGTTCTCCTCGTCGGGCATGCGGTGCTTATTCGCGTGCCGGTTTGGGGTGCCGGGGCGGCTTGACGGCTTCGCTGCGCCGCTGGCTTTGCTGCTGGGCTGCTGGCCAGGGCGACCGAAGCGGGTATCGAGGTAGTCGACCATTTCCTGCAGGGCGGGCAGCATGCGCAGCTCCTCGTTGTAGGCCGGGACGACGACGCTCATCGCCAGCTCGGCGGGCTCAATGGAGCCCGTGTCCGGGATGCGGGCGCCATCGAGGCCGGCGGGGCCCGAGACATCGCCGATATGTGCCTTCTCGCTGAGCTGGCGTTGGGACAGCCAGCGGTCGTACCAGCAGGGCAGCTGGCGGGTGACGACGGCGCCGGTGGAGTCGGTGGTGCGGTAGGTTCTCTCTGAGGGTATGACTGGCCGGGGCTTGGGCGCAACGGCATGCAGGCCCAGGTAGAAGGTTAGGAATGCGAGTGCGGGGAGGGTCAGGAGGGCGAGGAGAAGGAGGTGCGGCGGCGTGGAGAGAATGGTCATGAACAAGCTGTCGAACAGCTCGGCCGGCAGGCTGAGGAGCGACATGATTGCGGGGATGCGATGCGCGCGCTCACAGCCTAGCCGTCCATCCACGTTGTCTAGAGGTGTGGATGTCTGTCTGGTCTGTGTGTGAGCCTGGCGAGCAAGGCTTTGTTCGTGTAGGGGTGTAGCTGAGACAGGTCTAACCACCAAGTACCGGCAGAGCTGTGATGGTGGTGATGGCACATGCAAATTGAGGCTACGCTGGTCACAAAAACGCGTAGGTGGCAGCTACAAGCTTTCCACAGCCCACCAATGAAGACAGCCGAGCCCCACGCGGCCCCTGTCGATCTGGGAATGGAAGCACGGACCCCGCCCTGGTCCACTGAACCACGGGTAGTGTCTCTGCAAGGGGGGCCGTTAATACATACATAGAACGGTTCACCACCTGGGAATTTAGTGCACCTAGCGTGGGGTTCCAAAGGGCGGGAGGCTTGCAAAACCAGCGGGTGGTCCACACATGGTTGGGAGGAAAATGTCCGAATGGATCAATGGCATTCACAAAATTTGATGTTGTGAGAACGCACTTATCGTCATCATTTTTATGCGGTGGAGCATAGTTCTATTGTCCAACTTCGTGCTTCAGTCCATCACAACTAGGGAGACACCATGCAATTACCCTAACGTGCTATGCCTGTAGTGAGCGAGGGTCCGTTTCTTTTTTCGGCCCTGTCAGTCAGTGGCTTCGGGTTAATATCGCAGTGCTGATGCTGATCATGGGATTGAGGCTGCGGGTAGATCTGCCAAGGGTCGTGGCGCCTCAGCGGTGGGCTTGATCAAGCAGCCTCAGCTGAGCCGCCCTTGATGCTTTATTCTTTCAAGGAATGATCGTCTCTAATATATTCAGCACACACTCTCGATTCGAATTGTTTGGCCAGACACCCGGCTCTTCTCAACCAAATCTAATCTCGGCCAACCTTAGCCGAATTGAAGCTACTTATCTCATATGCTTGGGGGCCAGTGCCATCCTAGCCAGCTGAGGACGGAAAGCCAGGGAAATGTCAAGCTACTGGCCCATCATCCGGCCAGCGCCAAGCCTACATCAAGAAATCATCAATGTATCTGTACATGAGTACCATACATACACAGAAATATTCTGATAAGAGGCTCTGCGCTTCCAAAAAGCTTGGAAACGGGCCGAGCTCCAATATTTGCAGGGCTGTCTTTGTGGGTGCGCGTCGCCTGTCGTTTCTTGTCATCAAGGCTTGCCCAATGCGGTAACAAAGAAGGTTTAATAGTCAATCTATTTGCTCGTCCGCCACGCCTCTGCCAAGGAGCTTGTCTGGGTAGGAGATTGCCCAAATCACCGCTTTCTTGCCCAAACAAGTCGCATCTTTTTTTGACTGATTGAATGACAAGTCTTGGCAATTGGCAGAGCAAATCGCAACATTGGGATGCAAACGCCTCAAAAACAAGGATGCATTCGGAGCGCACCCACCCTTCCGTACCGCAGCCGCGAAACGAGGGGCCCGGTCCTCGTTCGATACTGGCAGCTCGTCTCTTCGTCGCAAACCGTTGATGACCGCTCAGAGCTCCCACATGCTATCGACTCCGTGCAGGACTAGGGCCAAACCTTGGGTCCCAAGCCTCGCTTTGACGTGGTCAGCAAGGGAGGGGAAGAACCAGACTCGGTGTGCACACACACGCACGCGCGCACACCATATCTGCATCGATGCGGCGAAAAGGCCGCCAAGGTTGTTTCTGTTTGACCATACGAGCGAGCCAACCGCAAAAGCACCCAATCCACCGTTACTGGCACCCACTTTGCGGACCCGAACACTCGAGCGGATCCGGGTCAAGGATCATGTCGTTATCACGAAAACCTGGACGGCGTTGCTTTAGTTCCCTTGGTTCCCAGCGACCCATTTGCAAAGCCTGTGATGCCGTTGGCTGGGCTAGGGCCAACCGCTTGCCTTTAGCACTCGCCTCTGGGTTCCGCTTACAACCCCGTTTCTGCAAGCAAGGTTGACCCTGGCAACTTAACACGAGCGACAGCAGGGAAGAAGGGAGAAGGAATACACATCTATGACGGCAGGCGGCTGAAGAAAATACTTAGGCTTGCCAATTATCGATGGCACCATCACCAGCAGGCAGGGCGTCGTGCGACCTGCCTCTCTAGTCTGTTCCTACAGGCACGCCCCGGCGACAGGGTCGAAGGACCCGGAAACCTAAGGTCTGATGCGACCTCGATGAAGATAAGGTAACCTCCGTACGGAGCACCTAATCATGTAACTATGGAGCAGTGTAGCCCGGCGGCTGCATTCAGCAAAACCCATGCTTGCCTGTCCATGCGCAGATATGTACGGAAGTAGGCAGCGAACTATCAAGATCCCTGCCCGCCGGCAGCAGGCATGTTGGCAGGCTGGAAAGGCCCATGCAACCGCCCGTCTACGATCGCATCCATGCAGTAATTTTGAGACGATGATCCTCTTTCTAGCTCCTCAGCTCGTCGCACAACCTCATTTCCTCAACAAAAGCGGTAGTCGCAGGTTACACCGGAGTTTGGACACATACGAAAAGAGGTCCTGGCGGTGCAGGGGGGCTAGGACACCCTTGTCCAATATTGATTTCGTGATAATGTTGGAGAGTGGATGCAATGACTGTCGTTACTTGAGCCGCGATAACTCACAAATTCTACTCTGAAGGAAGTTGCCGGGCGCTTTGATAAGAGAGGCTCAACACAACATCTAGAAATGGAATATCAGAGACACCCCATAGGCTCTCTCGAAGCGAGCGTTTTCGGGAGTGGCTTTCCTACCCATCTCACAACGGCAGAAATTGCCATTGGCAAAAAAAGCCACTGGCGCATCCGCTGGGCGTCGTATCTCTGCGCTGTCCGGACCTATCACTGCAGGAACGGCTGCTCCATCACAATGCTATCTTGCTCACGCCACCTCGGCGAGCAGTGAGGCCATCGACGTGATTTGATATGTGAAGCCACATGGCAGACAGTACAGGCAGAGACGCACGCCGAAAAAACCCTGTTGGGCCTGCATAGTCAAGAAGTTCTTTACCTATCTCGAGGGAAAAACGCCACCTGAGAAGTGACAAGAAAAGGCCGTACCTGGGCGGAGCATCGGGAAGCAGCAGGCTGACCTGCATGGTGGCTGGGCTCGGCGGGCGTCAGGGGTGTGCTCACCTCTCTAGCCCTCCAGCAGATGATATGCAGTTGCGGCTCGCACGTTGCCAGCTGATTTGCAGGGAGACCGGATGAGCATGCATGGGAGGAGCCGATCGACGACGCCCGCGCGGCTGGGGCAGCGTGTTTGTGTTATCCGTGCCGACTTCTCCCCCCATTTGACAGCTGAGACCTGTTCCCGACGTAGCACGGGAAGAACAACGACAAGCGCCTGACCGGACCTGAGCAAGGGGGACCAAGATCAAGGAAATCGTGCAGCTGGGACGGGACAAGAAGCTGCAAGCTTAGTTACAGGTAAAGAAACCGAGGGGAAAAAGAAAAGAAAAGTGCGGTCCTTCTGTTGATGCGCTGGCAAGAACTTCCCCCGAAGTGTTTGATAGGGAGAATCCCGCCGCCACGTACAATACGGTAGTTAAGAGTTGGTGGTCTTGGATGGAGGTGCTTAATCTCCGGGTACTACGGAATCACCTTGGAAATGTCTCATCGCTCGGGAGCCTAACCTCAGCGCCGGGAACCTGCCCTACCAGCTCTGCACCCACATTTCAGTGCTAGTATCCTGGTGCTTGTAGACGGCCTCAAGTAACACCCGAGACAATGGCTCCCATTCCAGCGGACGAGGGGCCGTAGTAGGTAGCAGCTAGTGAAAGTGTCTCACGGAGAGCGCGAGGAGGGGAAAAGCGTGGTGGGAACCTCCACAGGCCACATGGACAAGATCACTGTGGAGAAGAGTGTCTCGCTCTCGGTGATGCCCGTAGACCAGCATGTCCTTGTGAGCTCAACGCAGTGTTTTTGGTCGATGAGCTGCCGGGACTTGCCGTTTCGCATGCTGTGTACGATGGTCACCAGGGCACTGCATCTGCTTTGTACTTTCTCAACGATTTGAGTATTAGAATGGCTATAGTATTGATCATGAGAGTGAACTCCGCCATATCACCGCCCCAAGAGGACGCGTGTGCCTCGTAAAGAAAATATCAGAACAAAAGAGTTTGTCCAGATTCATAGTCCCGAATCTTTATACTTTCCCAGATATCCCAGTCTATATATAGGGTTTTCCCATTTGCCGTCAGTATGCGCCGTGTTCTCCCTTGCCACAAATGTCTTGTGGTCAGTCGTAAGAAAAAAAACAAGTAGTAGTCCCAAATAGGATAGAAAATGATCCGACGCCGTAGAATGTATATCGTGATATGTTGTGACAAAGTAGATTGTAAACGAGAGGGTCATGCTGCCGCCATGAACATGCTGGCGACTGGCAAACAAAGCAACATGATCGGTCCCCCTTTTGGGGCCTTTTGCGCATATGACGTGAGCGCGAGTAAGGTTGACAGCTGTGACAGGTCGAGCGAGAGTCGAGGCCCAAGCCACAAGCCACAACACTAAGTCGAATGAATGACGTCGAGTCAAGTGAGTGAAGCCCAGCGCCGGTGCAATGGTGTCGGAGAATAAGTATGTACAACGTGTGGTAGTTTAACCTGCTTGACCTCTTTGGATCAAGTTGGCCTTGGTGTGTAAAGTTGGTAGGGTGGTGGGCATTTGTTAGCGCTGGCCTAGGTGTGTGTGTGTGGTCGAAGGGTGACAAGAAAGTTGGTAGTCTAGCGGGCTAGTCTCTCAATGGCGCTCCTCGCTTGCCCCTTAGACCGCCACCGCTGGGGGTTTGCTGCTGCGAAGGGACCAGCGGTTCTTCTTGGTGAGTCTCGCGCCATGCGATTTCGATAGCTTGTTGCCCTTGGGCGGGGCTGCGGGGGTCACGGGTGCCTGGGCCGGCGCAAAACTGGCCTCTTGAAACTCTGTTGGTAGGGCGGTAGTGGTGACGGTCGCCTGCGTAGTTTCTTTAGCGCCTTGGGCCCCAACCAGAGCTCTGGGAGTCGAAAAGTCGATCGTGTCGATCCTAGTCGAGCCCGCGGATTTCGATGTGCGCTGCTGAGATTTCGGTCCCAGTGTTGGGGTTGAGATCGCCATGCCCATCGCCAGGGGGCCGTCGTCTGAGACAGCCTGAGGCACCACCTCGTAGTCGGGGAAGGGCTCGGCAATGTAGGAAGGGTCGATGTCGGCGCTGGACGAGGTCGATGAGTTTGGTAGTCCAAAGCCACCTAGAATGTGGCCCGAGCTAGCCGAGCTGGGCCTGCTCGTCCTGGAGGGAGAGCTGAAGTTCATGGGAGGTAATGCTGGCACCGGCGGGATTCCTGCACTCGATGATGGCGCCGTCACGGTCCGGGATGCAGACGGTCTCGAGGACGAGGGAGGGTAGTACATGCTCCGCGGTTGGGCCTGTGGGCTGTGAACCGTCATCGCAGGAGGATCCGAGACTCTCCTGCTGGGGTGCAGGCGGTGCGGTTGGTCGTTGCTGACAACGCGCACAGCACGGCTGTCTGGCGCTCGGTGGCTCGAAGACTGCTTTGTAGGCATCTCCAGGTCGTCTTGTGAGCTCGTCGAGTCACCAGAGCTACCAACCGGCGATCCTGCTGCTCCGATGTCAGCCAATGCGCCTGGTAAGATAACCAACTTCTCGCAAGGATATACCTTTACTGGACGTTCGACTGGCGCGACCAGAGTCGACCATCATGGGCCGGTCGACGTTCTTGCCCTTGCCTGCAGCACCATGCGGCAGCTCCACGGGGGTGTAAACAACTTCACCGCCCCGATCGCTCCATCCCGGCATGCTGCTGTAGCTATATGTCCTAGGCACCTTGACCATGGGGTTGGCGTAGACTGAGGGGTACGAGACGTGGGAGAGAGAGCTGTTGACCCGAGGCATCCCGCTGTGGACTGGCGTCATGACTCCTCCTACATGCATTCCCATACCGCTTGCCGTCATGGCACTCCTTCTCTTGTGTTGTTCTATGATCCTCGGCCGATCATCTGCTCTCCAGGTCTGTGGCGCGCCGGCCAGTGCGTCGACAGCTGCATGGGTGGGAACATGCTTGTATGGCGGCTTTTGTGCTGCTTTCTTGTCGATCTCGGCCTGCTTGTCCTTGTGCTCCTTGGCGGCCTGACGGCCCCGTCTGATGAGGGAAAAAACCGACATGAGGGCTGGTGTGAGTTGTTGTTGCAGTCCCTCTGCTGGTCCAGGTAGAGGGGGAGAGTGGAAGAGAGTAGACTAGGTGGGAAGCGAAGGCAGGTCCACGGCTTATACCCGAGCGTGGCAGCCTCTGCGGGAAAGAGCTGGAGTAGTCTTTACTCCGTAGTACGTCGTAATGGAGACCGAGAGCCTACTAGGCCGAAGAGGGGCCAAGTTGGGGACGGAGTGGTAGTATAGGTGGGATTTATTGAACCCTGTTCGATGGGCCAGACCAGTTGAGCTAGTAGGCCGAATGGCCGAATTCAGGAACGACAAAGGGTGGAGCCTGTGTGCGTGCGGTTCAAGGAATGGGACGAGGGTGCGGCCCGTGGGCGCAATGTCTTGTCTCTTTGAGGATGGACAAAGTGTCAGCTGTTGCGATTGACGGGAAGAGAGGCGTTCAATCCCTCTTTTTGGGCGTTGATGTCTTTTTAGAAAAGAAACAACGGCAACCCTGCAATGGATCTGGGGAGTGCCGCGTTTTTGAGAAAAGCTCGTATCGGTCGGTAGGGACGGATGGCCTGAGATGAATCCAAGCAGAAAAGACCCCGTTCAGAGGGAGATGAAACACATCCGCCAATTCGACAACAGTCAAACCCAAGCTGCCGGGTTCAAGAATCAGTCGGAGAGAGCAAGAGATCTTTTGACTGCAGGGTAGGTATGTGGACCATCTGCAAAGAAATGCGTGTGTAGTTTAGGCTAGCGTTGGGGGGGATCTGGCCACGACTGAGTGTTGAGAGGTAATACGTCTGTAAGCTGCAAAAACACCCCAGAGGTAGAGTAGCGAACGTTACCAAAGAGTGAAGGAAGACGAAGAGACGATTGATGAATAGAGATCAGAAGGGAACGAGATCTTGCAGGAGAATGGATTATATGAAGGCAATGGGGACCAGTACCTGGAAGAGGAGAGGAGGAGGAGATGGACTGGAGAGTACAGACTAGTTATCTATCTCTGTATGTATGTGTGTGTGCATCCCATGCATGCAGCTTCTTGCTCGGGCTGCACACTATTCTCGA
This sequence comes from [Phialemoniopsis] sp. UDSM-2020, assembly GCA_018873225.1. Classification (NCBI taxonomy): domain Eukaryota; kingdom Fungi; phylum Ascomycota; class Sordariomycetes; order Thyridiales; family Thyridiaceae; genus Thyridium; species [Phialemoniopsis] sp. UDSM-2020. The sequence continues at coordinate 2,828,780 of JAEILZ010000005.1, forward strand.
ATCCCCGTCGTCCCATCTGAACAGGGCCAGCAGCGAGCGCAAAAGCAACCACGCAGAAGCAAGCACGCGGGGGCGTGAGACAATCCTGGTTCGTGGCCCCGAAACTTCCTCCTTGGTCGATCACTAGATTTCCTGGTGCAGATGAATGGTGACGGGGTCCCCCTGGCAGGCCTGGGTCTCGGTTGGCTTGGCCGTTAGCCGTCCTGCAGGGTTTGACCAGGGGGTGAATGGGATGGGACGAGGAGCGGCCAGCACTCCGTACGCGGTATAACTACTTCTAGTTTGTGCGAGGCAAAGTGGAGAGAAGTAGCAAAAATAAAAAAAGGCAGACAAGTAGACAGCAGATATGGTATGGTACTTTCGAGTGTCACCATTGCTTGCATAAGTGCCGCCAATATCACAGCCCAGGGGCTTCCCTATCTCGATAACTACATGTACATCCACATGCCCAACCTGGGTATATCATCATGATCATGGACCCGTCGGAAGGTCGGTCGGTGGTACCTTTGCAAAAACGTCGATAGACTTATCGCCCGGAAAATAAGGTCCAGTCTTGCTTGGACCGTCAGCAGCCACCGGGGGAAAAGTGTGGGCGGTTCTGCTGTTAGCTCAACGGCGTCCCCAAGTAGTGACGCAGCAACCGCGCACACATTGCACACACCCGACCGATAACTTGACCGCCAGGCCGCTCAGGGGAACGAAACAGCGTTGGGCTTGGAGAGGTTGAAACGGTGCGGGCAGGCGTGCCTTTCCGGGGGGCGAGGGGGCCAACGCATCTGGCAACTAATGGCAGAAAGCAAAAAGATTGAAAAAAGCCTCTCAGCCAGTGCTTGACTTTTTGATAGAGGGTGGGCCTCTACTTTTTCTCGTATTCGACTGCGTACAGGTACGGGTACAGCAATCATGCATGGGCTTTCACCCTCCGTCCGTTGGGTTGGGCCTTGTGCATGGTGCATAGCGCTGAGAATCCTGAGAGCATCCACTTAATTCTCTGGAAAGGCGTGTGGAGGTAGCGGTACATTAGTGGCCCCTTGGCAATAAATCATTCAGCTGCCCAGGCCTAGCCATCAAGTCGGTTCCGTCCATGACGTGGTTAGCGAGAGTTACTGGTGAACCACAGCTGCTTTCCACTCTTCAGCTTTGTCCTTCGTGTTAGCGACATACGCTCCGGGTGATCCTCCACGCCATGCGACGATCTCCAGCCGCATGTTGCAAGGGCCGGCGGCGGCAGCATGCCGGGCGGGTACCATGGAGGCTCACCGACCTCACTCTCCGCGGGGATTGAAGCAGGCGTATGGGAGAACCAGACCTCATTAAACGCTCGCAAACTATTGCACAACGTGGCTGATGGCTGAGTGAGAAGGAGAAGGTCGAGGAAGATCCTCGTCCGAGCAACAGCCCGACGAAGAGGAGCAGGCAACGATGGCAGACGCCTCTCGGCTACGTCCCCAAGAACGTGGTTCACCCGATAGATGGTCTCGAGGAACTTGATTCGGTAATGCAAGATACGAAGCACGAAAAGTGTTGGGATGGACGTCTGCCAAACGCCGGCATCCGCACCTGCCAGATGAGAGTGGCAGCCATGGTCCGATAATCTCGCCATCTGCCGACAGGTTTGATGCTGTGCGAGCCACATGCCACTCACGAATAGCTCTTCCTCTCTGCGAGCCATCTGGACTGTGCAACATTGTTGACGCCCACGCTGCCTAATGGCACTCCTCTCCTTATCAACCTCGGATCCGGCACGACACCATCACAACTGTCCCCGTCGAAAGGACACTGCAGACACGGAGCGGACTACTTGGATGGCGTAAAGTCAAGGAGAGAGAAAGGTGGGTTTTGTGCCGGCCGAAACAAAACACCGCAGAATTGTCTGCTGCCAGGGCAAACCATGCAGTCTCTGTTTCCAACAAAGTTTAGCTGTATCCACAGACTAAGAAAGGGTCTCATGTCTCACCAAGTGGGAGCATCCGCACCCACGGCGCTTTGCCCTGGTGGTTTAGCCGAGGGGCTGGCTGTTGGGCGGATGCTCCGCCATGTGTCATGGTAGTTGGCATGCATTTTGGCTCCGTGACTGACAAGATTGATACTACTTCTGCTATGGTACTAACTGTAAGGTGAGAAGCTGGGCAGAACACTGGCCGGCCTCTGACCTTGGCTAACATGCCAAGAACGTGAAAGATTAGTTCGTTCATGTTTTCGATCAATCTTTACCAGACTACCAACAGACTAAATAATCTGTTCATGTCCAGATAGTGGGATAATCCTGAGTGATCAGTTAGGATTTAAGGTACATCCATGAAGGAAACCGTCAACTAATGTGTGAGCCATTTGCCTACTAACGAGCTGCTCACCTTAGGTCAAGGCTGCGATAGAAAATCATTCTACGTTTCTACCAGAGTAGATCAATATACACGAAATATATCGGATAGCCTTGAAGAGTACTGTAGCTGGAAGGTTCGGGTACAGCCATCATGTCAAGATGGGGATATACTTGAACATGCTTGAACATACTTAAGTATGTAGCCTTCATGCACTGAGCTACCGCTGCTGAACATGAATGATCATTGTAGCGATCACCGCCTAAGCAGAAAGACCTCGGGGATCGAGCGTGTCTGCCGACTTGGGAATACTCCTTTGCTTGACGCATCACACGGGAAAATCCACATCTGCTCCCTCTCAACTAGCTACCTGACGATGGTGTTGAGTGATACGGCTATAAAGTGACCAAGGACTTGCTTGGCATGGTAATGATTGCATTGTTCGGCAGGCCAGGCGAGGCCGGCGGTAATGGGACGAATGGATTGTGGAAAAGAAGCGCTGAGAAGCAGGAGAAGCGGCTAATCAAATCGACCGCCTCAACACCCTTTCGAAGAAAAAGAGTTGTCCGTCTGTGACCGCATGGCTTGGTCGACGACAAAGCGTGGGGGGCGGGCAACAAGATGTCTGTTAAGTGCAAGGTTACAGGCAAGCTGACGGCCTGTGTCAAAGCGTCTTGGGGGTGGGTTGGGGAGAGTTACAGCGCTAATGGCCCGCTAAAACGGGAGTTGGGCAAGGGGGGGCAAAAGCCGGGCGAGCAGCGAACATCAATCCAATGGCATTGAAAGGGACAAATGGCAGATGGCAGCAAGAGAGACAAGGCATGGTCCATCACGCGTAATTCGGCCCCACTTTTTGGCAATCCTGCGCTACGGCCTTGACAGCCAGCCAGATTTGCCAGAGCACAGGCCAGCGGCCTGAAGTTTCTTATCACCATCTCTCTCCAAATACCCAAATCCAGACCCAAGACATTTGCGACTGCTGCCCACGCGACACCCGGCGCATCACCCCAAACATCGTCCGGTCTCTGGCTCAACCGCATAATCGCAATCGCCAGACGCCCATCGCCCTCGCTCTCTGGCTTTCCTCGTCCCTCGGCAACCGGATCGCGCGCGCGCGCAATCTCCCTCTCGCCCACCCAGACCCCAGAAATTTGTGGCGCTTCAGGCTGGGTCATCCCGATCGCCAATCCTCCGACGTCACCCTGTGCCGGATTTTCGCCGCCTCAACATCTCGACTTCACCCGAACACCGCCTGAGCAATCGCGCGCCCCATTTGCACGGGCGCCCGCACACCAGAGAAGGTGGCGGCACTTACCCTCATCAGCCAGGCCGAAACAGAACTTTCCCTACAGCAGCACCTGGATCTCGCGCCTGATCTCCTCAGCTACGGCCGGGTTGTCTCCGAGGGGGACTCCGAACCCGTGATGATGGCACACTCGGTGCCTCATCAGTCGACCGATAAGAAGCGTGTCAAGGTCTACGAACTCCGTAATAATGACTGGTTTGACCGCGGCACCGGCTTCTGTACGGCTACGTTCATACCGGTGCGTAAACCCCGCTCGCCCTTCGCGGCTTTCCTGTCATTCTTCATCGGATGCGCCAGGATGCACCAGGGCGCCTGTCCCAGGCTTCCATCCGGTCATCGCTATGCCGTCCTCCAAGACATTGGCTAACGATTGAATGATGCAATCTAGGTCGACGACGGGCAGACTAAGGAACCCCGCGTGATAGTTGAATCGGAAGATCACCCCGACAGACTCCTGCTTGAGACACGTATCTGCAGAGAAGATGGATTTCAAAAGCAGCAAGGTTTGTTGTCTATGACTCTGCTTTCATGCTTCGCGTCAGTTGACTAAATACAACAGACACCTTGATCGTATGGACCGAGCCAAGCAATGGCGTCGACATGGCATTGAGTTTTCAGGAAGCCGAGGGATGCAGCTTGATATGGTATACCAACGCGCCCAGCCACCATGCAATGTCAAAGAGGTTGCGATAACTAACACCTCCCTCTCAGGAAATTCATAAGTAGTATCCAGCAGTCTTTCCAGACAAATATGGCCGGTCCAGGTAGGGCGTTTCTTCTCTCGGGTTCCTTTGGATCTTGCTAACCATGTTGCCACTGTGTAGACGACAGCCTTTCCGACGATTTGGCCATGGACATGCCCACGTCCGTAGCTCTTCCTCCAGCCGATCTGAACAACCTGCAGGAACTGGACAGTAATATGCGGATCCTGAGTTCATCTGCTAACGGCCGCGACGCCCTCGCCAAGTACATCATGAACGAGGACTACATTAGGAAACTCATTCCCCTCGTCGAGATGGCTGAGGATCTGGAAAGCCTGGGCGATTTGCATCACCTTTGCAACATCATGAAGACCATCCTTTTGCTGAACGACACCGGCATCATTGAGCACGCTGTGTCGGATGACTGCGTGCTCGGCGTGGTGGGTGCTTTGGAATACGATCCCGATTTCCCGAGCCACAAGGCGAACCATCGACAGTGGCTTAACAACCAAGGGAGATACAAGGAAGTTGTCCGCATCCAGGACGACATCATTCGCAGGAAAATCCACCAGACGTATCGGCTACAGTATCTCAAGGATGTCGTTTTGGCACGTATCCTAGACGATCCCACCTTCTCCGTCCTCAACTCCCTCATCTTCTTCAACCAGGTGGACATTGTACAACATCTTCAAGCCAACGTGGGCTTTCTCAACGACCTCTTCGGGATATTCATCGACCCCACAGAGGAGCTGCTCCGGAAAAAGGAGGCCGTACTGTTCATCCAACAATGCTGTGCAATCGCAAAGAACCTCCAGCCCCCAGCTCGTCTTACACTGTATAACAACTTCCTTTCTCATGGCCTATTGCAGGTCATCAATTTCGGGCTGCGGAATCTGGACGTCTCCGCGAGAGTGGGCGCAACAGACATTTTGGTGTCCATGATAGATCACGACCCTCAGATGATTCGCCAAACGATGTACCGGCAGATACAAGAGAAGCAACCGCCCCTCACAGATACCCTTATCGACCTCTTGCTTGTTGAGGTAGACCTTGGCATCAAGTCACAGGTCTCCGATGCCCTGAAAGTGTTGCTCGACCCAACCCCGCCAGGCCAGCCCCAGGAGAACTTTGCCGCCAAGGCCAACGGCGGCGAGTTTGCCAACCGACCCCGGCCTCAGCAACAGCCGATTGACGCGCAGCAAGAAGTATTCCTCAATTACTTTTACGAGCATTCTGCTCCGCGTCTCTTCAAGCCTCTTCTCGACCTTGAGGGCCGAACTGACCACAACTTCTCCCTGGTTGAGGATGGAATCTTCAGCTATCTTAACGACATATTGTGCTTCTACGTCCGGCAACACCATCACCGCAGCAAATATTTTGTGCTGACACAGAACCTGGTCCTGCGATTCGCGCAGTTGCTGGACTGCCAGCAAAAGCATCTTCAACTTGGTATGTATCACGCGTTTTGTTCTCGTACTCCAACCAGAGGCTAATAACTCTCAGTGGCGATACGCTTCTTCCGCCAACTAGTCTTCCTCCAGGATGATTTCTACGCCCGGCACATTGCCGAAAAGCGAGTGCTCGGTCCGATTCTAGAAGTCTTGATCAAGACGTTACCGCGAGACAATTTGCTCTGTTCCGCCTGTCTTGACCTGTTCGAGCTTATTAAGAAAGAGAACGTTAAGGACCTCACGAAACATCTAGTCGACAACTACCGCGAGAAGCTGGAATCTCTGAGCTACCTGGAGACTTTTCAAAACCTGCTTGTTCGCGGTGAGCAGCCGCAGGGGTACGGGAATTCGATGGACTCATACTTTAACGAAGGTGAAGAGGACTCGGCGAATGGCAGGCCACCCAACGTTGGGGTCAGAGGCCACATGGAGCATCTCGCGATGGACCCGGAGGAGGAGGCTTACTGGAATACTTCAGATGATGAAGAGGAGGCCGATGTTAAGAAAGCAGGCCACGTCACAGTGTCAAATGGAGCTGAGCTGGCATCAAAACCGCTCGTGGACTATGCATCGGACGAGGACGGCGACGAGAATGGGGACCTGGAGATGCCTCCCGCCGACACGGAGCCCGAGGCGACCGGGGCCGAACATGCGGAAGATGATGCTCTGAGCGAGACAAGCACGACATCCATCTCACCACCTGAGCGTCTCTCGGAGAAACGGCGGCGCGAGGAGGATGAAGACGACGAGCTGGGGAAGCTGATGCAAAACAAGCGCCGGCACAGCGGCTCCGGCGGCATCAACGCCAACATGTCTGCATTTCGAAAGAAGAAGGGCGCCGCGGCAGGGGGCCGGAACGACTCACCAGGCACTGGTGGTGTAGGGCCAAAGAAGATCTCCATCAGCATTTCTTCATCGATAAAATCCTCAACAACAGGACAGCAGGAGGAAGAGGCTTCCTGATCCCATCCGAGCACCGTGTTTTGATATGGACCCCTGAAGTTCGACACATGGGGAGGCGATTGAATGGATACTGGCGCTCCTAATCGGATCATGACCACCAACCCAACCCCCCTTTATGACGAAATATGAGACTGGTACTTGCTTTAATATGACGAACCGGCGTTTTGATTTATATCTCCTTTGGGAGAGTCTCGACTTCTTTACTTCTGCCGACGGCTGTTCGGTACGGTACCCGGATAGGAATTTCGGGGATAACCAGGGACTGGCGTCACGCTGTTCAGATAACTAACTACTGGAAAATTCACTTCCAGAAACAAGGAGGGGTGCAAGAGGAAGAGAAAGTCGGAGAGATGGACAGGAACCAGGGAGACCGCCACCAACCCTGGTCCAGCATGGCATGGATGTACCATTATATGAGATCGTGTATGCCTTTTCTTTCCTCCTTTTCAAGCATTGGCGAGAGCTCTCGAGACTGGTGGTGGAGGTGGGAATGAGAGGAGGAGATTAGCATATGCATGGCAGAATAGCATGCGAGGCGGGAGAGGCTTTTCAGTCTTTCCCCGTCATCCCGTCATCTTGCGGAGTATTTCAAACATGACAAGTGTGGACGTTTCAATGAAGACAAAAGTAACACATGATCCTCGGTTGACATCATGCCAGTCAGTGATGCAGCTTCTGTTTCTCCCACGCCAGACAGAACCTAGATTGGTGTGTGAACCGAGGGACAAAAATGTATTTGACACTGCAAGAGAGAATCGGTCGAGGTTGCTTGAGGAGATTATTAAGTATTATTTGACTTGCTCTGCTTCGTTTTAAAAACAACCCAGAACCCCATTCTTCGCCCCATTTGTTCCCATATATACATGTATATCGTTCGTCCCATGTTTGCTAATACAATATGCCCCGTTGCCGCTCTTCGAAGCAGCCGGATGCATAGAAGAAATCGTTGTCTACACCAGTCCCGTCTATCGATTTCATGGTCTCGCCACAATGCCATTATCTAACCTCGCCCTGCCTCGCTCGCTCATAGCAACTCGCGGTACAGCACCGGCAGGAACACGACGCACGCCTTCCACAGGATCAGCACGGCGTCGACGAGCACGAGCGGCGACTTGAGCAGGCCGAGGACCGGGTTGCCGCCGCACACGATGTCGACGGCGTTGACCCAGACGGCGAGGAAGGCGACGGTGAAGAAGTGCCGCGCGAGCATGAGCGGCTGGTGGATCAGCCCGCCGAGCATGGCGACGGGCTCGTCGGTGACGCCCATCTGGAAGTAGCGGAAGCAGCCCCGGCGCAGGGCCATGAGCTGCCGGTCCTGGGCCTCGAAGAGGCTGTAGAGCGCCTGGGCGAGCACGTTGATGATGGACGTCAGGCTCTTGCGGCGCCAGTGGAAGGGCCGCAGGGCCTCGCGCACGGCGTCGGCGTCGCCGAGGTTGGGCACCTTGGCCGGGTCGAGCAGCTCGGCGACGAGCAGCACGTCGTTGAAGGCGACGGTCATGCCGCCGCCCGTCAGGGGGTGGCGCATGTTGTAGGCGTCGCCGAGGACGACGACGCCCGGGTGGCTGCCGATGGCGTCGCGGGCGGGGGGGAGCCACGAGTTGGGCATCGAGCGCGGGATCTTGCCGTCGGCGAGGGCAGCCTCGAAGGAAGGACGGACGGCTTCGGGCAAGCTGGGCAGGACGTTGTTGCGAATGTAGCCCCTGACACCGCCGTTCGCTACTGAGGCCTCGGGCAGGTCGTTAGGAACGGCGATAAGGGCACGGGTCTCGTGCTTGCCGATCTGGTAGACGAGCACCGGGGCATTCTTGCCCATGACGACGTGGCCGAAGCCGAAGGGTGCAAAGGGGCAGTCGATGAGCTCGAGGGCGTAGAACTTTGAGCGCACAATGGGGGCGCGTCCGACATACTGCTTGCGGAACTTGGAGGCGTAGCCGTCGGCGATGATGGTCAGCTGGCCAAAGAAGTAGTCGGGCTTCTTCTTGCCGGTGGTCTGGTCGACAGTGAGGGCCTCGACGCCCAGCACGGCCGGGCTGTTGTCGCCGGTGATGGTGGCTGTGACCTCGGTCTCGACGACGGTGATATTGGGGTGTTCGAGGCAGGCCTCGCGCAGCTTCATGATGAATCGGCCGTGGTGGAAGCTGCGGCCCTCTGGCCTCTTGAGGTCGACCTTCTTGGCGGAGCCATTGACGGCGTGGCCGTTGGTGGCAGATCCGTTCGCGGAGCCATCGGTCATCTTGTGCGACTCGACGTGGACCTTTCCGGTCTCGTCGACATAAGAGTATGGTATTACGACTTCCTGCTGGAAGTTGAGGATGTGATAGCCATAGCAGGGGATGGCGTCGATGCCCTCTGTGCACCTCTCTAGGCCCAGCTTGCGCAGTGACCTGACACCTCCCGGTTGCAGCAGCTCGCCGACGATGCGATCGGGCTCGCGCATCCAGCGCTCGAGGAGCAGGACGCTGCGGCCCTGGTTGGCGAGCGCAAAGGCGGCGGCGCATCCAAAGACGCCCGCGCCTACCACCACCACATCCGCCTCATGGGACGTCTCCCGCCGCTCCCTCTGGCTGTCTGTGAACTCGTTTGTCGTCATGTGTAGATGTGTGCAGGAGTGCCCTCTAGAGATCGAGAATGGGGGCGCAATTGCAGCGCTCTTCGTCTCTTGTGACGAGTATGCGGCCGCCTAAGAGGAAAGGGAGTAGTGATAGGTGGTGCCGTCAACGATTGGGGGGCTAGTGGCGAATAGGTAGTACGGGAGGTTGAGAAGGAAGTCCGGCGGCGCAACAAGGAAACAGTCGTCGTCGTGATGGGGAGGAATATGGCAAGCCAAAAATGAAGCAAGAATTATCAATTCCTGCAAGGCTACTCGAGGTTCCGGGCCTGGTAGTTATTATGAAGCGACGATAGGTAATATGGGCGTTCGTTGGTATGATTTGCTGCTGGCATGTGCTTTTAGAGTGTCCCCCCCTCTCTCACTCTCTCACTCTCAAAAAAGATGGGATTGGGAATTTTTTCTCCACTGGGATGGTCTGAATTGGCTGGTAAAATCGTGCCATTGCGGTTCTCGCCGTACTAGAAATGGCCCAACCAGTGGGGAAAGAGGCAGCGATCCCGCCCGTAGACCGCCAAATTCACATGTCATGCGATTTTTTTTTCTTATTGCGCCTGGCACGGACGCGTCAGGGGTTTCTGCTTTTGATGGGCTCATGTCACCCGCGCTAACTAATCGAAACTCAGGGTCCAATTCATCCATTTTGAGTTCCAATTTCCCAGCAGCGCTTTTGGAACAGGCAGCCTTGCACTTAGATGGTCCAAGAGAAAAACTTGCGCAGCGTTGGATCTGACATGAGCATGTATGCATGTTTCCCGTGTCACCCAAGACGATGCTCATCTGGCAAGGGCCTCCTCAATGCTGACGAATGTGGCTGGCTGCTTATTGTGTCACAGGGCGGAAATGCGGTCGGTGTTCTTCCATGTGAAATTCGGAGAATATGTTGTCCCTTTGTTACCTAGTAACAGCTTTGTGTCCAATATATCTTTCCTTAAGGGCAATTAATGCTATACTCAGTCAAGGAAGTCACCCTATACCGATGTCTATTCTAGTATTTATACAAATACATCTCTTCACCCACTCGCAGCCAGTGGCTCGGCCCTGACAGATGCAGATTCGACGTCAGAGGCGTCCGAGGGCGCATCTCTAAATCCTAGGTCCTCGTCCAAGTCGGAGCCCAGACTAGCCCTCTCCGCGTCATGGGCTTTGCTGTTCCACGGAGCGGGGACGGAGCGGGCCTTCTTGCCACCGGTAGCCTCCTGCGCGGCCTGCGCCATGATCTCGAGCGCAACGGCATTGAGCTGCTGCCTGTCCGAGCCGAGTGTCTGCCTACCTTGGCGAGACCTCTCAAGACCGCCCTCGATGGCCTCCAACCCCTTGCGCGTGGCCCCTTCGTCGGAGCAAGCCCTTAGCAGACGTCGTGCCCTCTTCATGGCCGTGTAGCACATCTGGTCTCGAATGCAACCCTCACTAGCTCCTGCGATGACAACCGCAAGACCTTCTGCGTCGCACACCCCGCCATACGCCCACATCAGCACCGAGAAGTTGTAGTTGTTGTACCCAGGGCGCTCGCCAGACCTCTCCGCCGCCGAAAGAGCAAAAGCGATCGCGCCGGTAAAGTGCTTGGCTTTGCACAGGTGGAGCGCTGCTCTGTTCAACGCAAAGTCCGATAGCTTGAGCTGCAGATCCTCGAATTCCTTAATCTTGGCCTTGAGCGCCCGAAAGGTATCGCGCTTGCCCGCCCGATGGTTTACTGCGTCCAGCTGAGCCACAAGAAGAGGGATGGCGGCGGGGCTGATGTCATGCCCAGCATCCTGTGCTTCTCTCATCAGGTCCACCGCGCCGAATCTGTCCTCCTTAGTGCCTGTGAGAGACGCTACCACAGCCGCTCTCAGGCACTCTTCGCTATGCGGTAGTCCCGTTTGGAGTGCCTGCTTGTAAGCAGCGATGGCGCGGCTCGGCTTTCCCCGCACCATCGCTTGTTTCATTGTCAAGAGCACCTCTTGTTCGTCACAGAGCTTTCTCGACGCCCCAAGACTGCTCAGCTTGCCTCCCAGAGATGCTACCTTGCCTGTGAGGCACCTGTTGCCATTTGCCGACTTCTTTGTGTCCCGAACGGCAGCGTTCATCATGATTCTCCGGGTCACTTGATCCTCCGACTCCGGATTAAGCTGGCGTATGCTGAATAGAAGTTTGCGTAGCTCGGGGTAGCTGAAGTTCCAGTGCTTCTGACAGTTGTAAAGAATGGAATTGCTGAAAGTAGCATCAACGCTGAAACCTGCTTGCGCGCAGTACCGCAGCCAATTGATGAAGGCCGTCTTGTCGTGGATCGCACCGTACTCATTTGCCACCATTGCTACCATCTGGCGTGAGACAGGTATCTGCATCTCGTCGATGTAAGCCTTGAGGAAGTCCTCCGTTTCGCCAATTGTGTGATTCTGCTTGTACGCCTTCAAGATCGGAACAAACACTCTGTCGCTGTCATCCGGTGAAAATGCGCCACGCTGCTTCATGGTCATGAAACTATCCCAGACCCCGTCCCAGTTCTCAGCCCTCGCCTTGGACAGAGCAAAAAGGCCCAAGAGTCGACGATCTGTTTCACAGCTGGCATCTAGTCTGATGAGTTCGTGGAACAGCTCGTCAGCTTGCGCCTGTGCACCAGCTTCTAGGCATATTTGAACCATAACACGATATACACCATCCGGGTGGATCACCTTTGCAGAAATGCCTTCCGCGAATAGTTCACGGAATAGAACGGTAATGTTCTCAATGTCGTGATCCTTTCCCCATTGGCAGTAGAGAAGCTGGGCGACCCAACTAGTCCGCAGCGGCTGTGTTTCTCTTCTGAGAGTGAAAAGCCTCCTGAGGACCGCCTCAGCTCGGTAGCCATGACTTGTAGAGACAGAGTTGACGATGGCATCGCCGATCTGTTGGAGTGCTACATCACTGAAATTGTCCGTGGGCGTGAGAAGGCTAAAGAGCTTGATGGCGAGTTTGTGCTCCTTTTCCTCGTGCAATGACGTTAAGATCGACTGGAGGACATCGGATGGAATGCGCTGGTACGCAATCATCCTGAGGCAAATTTGCTGTATGCCAAGGCGATATTTGGCTGAAATCGCAGTGTCGAATAACGCCTTCGCGCTTTCAAACAGCTCGCGACTGGGTTGTTGGCAAGGCTGTGTGAACCTCGGGAGAAACAGAGCAAGGGCCAGCTTGAGATCTGGAAGGGATGTCGTCGCGTCTTGACAGCTGAGAAGAGCGTTGATTATAGGAAAGGGCTCATGAGAGTTATAACACTGCTCGTCAAGAGGTCCTCGTTCAACGACCATCCGAAGTATTTCCTGTGCTTGCTTGGTGAGGCCCAGTTTCTGAGATGTTACGCACAAGCGCGCTGATATGTCGAACAATCGCGGCAGATGTGTCTGCGGAAATTGATCCATGGAGAAAGCCGCTGCCAAAGATCTCACAGCAGCGCTGATCCCTTTTGAATCCGTGGCATCAGCCAATCTAGAGAGCCGTGTAATCAGCTCCTCAGGGTCCAACAGCTGCATGCTGTCTTTCACATTTGGATGCGGCACCAACTTCTGGCTGTTCAGTGCGGTGTTCAATAGGGGCTGCGTTGTTTCGGTAAAGGTAGGAGCAAAGACGTTCGGTATGGCGAGTTTGAGGGGATCGATGGCCGGTAGTTGAGTGTGCTGTGTCTGACGACGGGGGCGTTGTGGACTCTTGCTCCCTTTCCGGGTAGAAGAAGGCTCTGCCAGCTGGGTTTTAGGGACTGATTTCGCCGACGGAGAAGTCTGAAATCTCTGAGGCAGCTCATAGCTCTTCCAATAAATCGGGTTGGACTCGACGAGGAACTCTTCTTCGAGGGCTACAGCAAACGCCGTGCCCCCTGTGTTGTACTGCTTTGCTGATTTCAGCTTCTCGCCGTTCATAATGGCGCTTCGTGCATTGTTGATGCGTCGACGGCGGTCCTCGGTGACCAGGGCGAGGGTGCATGTTGTTCCAAAGGCGAGACCACGGAGAGCCCTTACTGCTGCCTTTGAAGGCACGGGAAGGGGAGTGTTGGACATGGCTCGGACGAGCGCGCTGCCATTGCGGGAGTGTACAGCGTGGCAGTGCTAGCAAGATGAGCTCGACGATCCGTTCAGCTCTATCTGAGGTTGAGAAATGCTTTGAGCGCTGCCAATGGCATGATGGCAGGCGGACACTGGGCAGACAAGCTTCGAAATGAGAATCGCATGATTGATGGCGGCCCAGAAATAATAGGCCGTTTTGCTGGACCCACTTGGACGGATACCTCGCAATTGCTTTACCGAGGTGGATCAAGCACCAAATATTCATTTAACGGGGCGTGAGTGCATCTCTCCAACATCATGATGAATCGACAATGCCACAAAGTATGTATAATCGTGAAAGGCCGACTCTCTGAGAGGTGGATCATCATTCAAATTTCTTCCAGGTCTTGTCCGGAACAAAAGTCCCTCCGTAGTCTATCATGCTCTATCAACATATCCATCCGTGACGCCCGCAACCATTTGGTACACGTAAAGTACACAGTATTGTACATAATCTATGTCTGGCGTTTTATGCTCGCCATCTCCATCTCTAAGACTGCATCTCTGGCAGTTCTATCGGCATAGCCTCTTCCATCTTGCGCAAGATGATCTGGTATAAAAAGAGCATGCATCCGCTCTGTATGCTTGTCCAAACAAATCGAGGCCCGACTCCACGGAACCATCCGCTCACGCCCTCGGTTCGGTAAATGAGCTTTAGTCCCGTGTAGACGGATGACGTCTCGAGCGTGATCGCTCCTGGCCGAGGCGTGTGTGTTGACGGGGATGAGGTCGATATCAAACGTTTTTGAGATTGACCCGTCGATGTGCTTGACCCGGCCTCTGTTGTGTGCTTCACAGGTGCATCCGGAGGTGACGACGCCTTCAATTTGGCTGATCCTGAATCGGCAGTAGCCGCAAGCGGTACACTCGGGTGCACTTGTGTCTGTAATCGAGTCTTGACGACGTCTAAGGGGCAAGTCATTGCTCCTGCCAGGCCACCTGCAGCAGCCCCAGTGAGGAACTCTAGGGGCACACCTATCTCGCGGCTCTGCTTCCATTGGCGCGCCCAGCTCTGGCCCTGTTCCCAGAACATGAATTGTAGAGCAGAAAATGGCAGGTCTCTGTACAAGGTGGCCTTGTAGCCGTGAAACAACGCGCCTAGGCCTTCTTGCCGCGCAATTGTCCTGGCTGCATCCACAGTCCCTCGGTAGTTGTAACCGGAATTGAAGTATGGGTTGTTATATCGGCCTTGCAATTGCAGTCGTGTCTTCAGAACTTCAGAAGGCACATAAACGATAGAAGCAGCAAGGTCACCGAGAAAACCTATTGACCGTTAGTGATAGGCTCTTTGCCCAGATATCCCCTCCAGAAACGTACCACTGGACAAGTATGCCACATGCGACTGGACGCCATAATCCAGCAGGTGGCGTTTGCTGAGCTCGTATGTGCCAAAGAAGATGACGGTACCCGGGAATGATCCAAGGAGAGCGGGAAGCCATCCACCATACAATCCTCGACTAACGCCTTCCTGTCGCAATATCTTGTAATATGAGGAGCCGAGGGACGTATATTTCGGGGGAATGTGAGGGTCGCCCTGCTGGCGGGTCTTGACAGTATCCAAGCTATGCATCAACATGTCGCCGCTCGTTCCGCCCAGGCCTCCAGCAAGCATACACTAACAATCTAACATTAGTTATCGAAGATGGGAAAGAGGTTCGGGTTCTGTACATGGAGGTAGGGCGGCCGCGGCTCGACTTCCGCTTCGTCGGACATTATGTTCTGGGTGAGCCGGTGCTTTCCTGGAGTACCGTCCGACAGCCTGGTGACCTCTGAAGTCTCATTGTCGAGGATGCCGACTGCAGGGCTCAGCGGCGGAGCATTGGGGGAAACTTGGAAGTGCGAGCCAAAATCAGATGTCGAAGAACCTAGGACCATTCCTGGCGGCGTTTGTCTAGAAAGAATATGGGAACGCGAGATACGTCGCACAAGAAAAGGAAGAACCGCGGCGTGGGATTAGAAGGAGAAAAAGAGCGTAGTGGTTGTGGATTTGCGATAGAAGAGTCCAAGGTGTTGGTCAGAAACGGGCGAAATTTGTCGATGCATTCGGACCCTGCGGTGATGAGTTTGAGGTGGTCTGTGCGCCCTGTGACGTTCGGGGCCGAGTTGGTCTCGCGCTGATCTGATGGGTCGGGTCCTAGACTCGTCCGACTTGATGCAGGAGGATTAATGATGCCAACTTTTCATCAATGACCAGGCCAGAAGCCTTCTGTCGATTGTAGCTTTCTCTATTAGTAGGTACCTTACCCTTGGACAGGCACTTTAGTTGAGCTGCACCCTGAATTCTCAGCCCTCAATGGGTGGTCAACCCCTCTAGCTACTTAGTAGGCAATTGAAGGTTGGCTTCTATTGACGTCTCCTTCGATGGATCGCTGGGCTTTCTGTCGATGCACTTATAAGAAAGCAATCGTCTTGTATTGCAAGATCCCGATCCAGATTGGTATCATACGTGCTCTGTTCCGTTATGCTACGCTCAATGGGCGGTCCCGACTCTCCCAGAATACTCCCACCACCGCACCCTGCCCGCCTTCCTGAAGGGATACAGAATGTGTGAAATTTGTCCAGTGACAAGACCAGCAGATACAGGCCCGTAGATATTACTGTCCAAGCTTTTGCCTTGTCCACCGTCGCCTTCTACCCAGATGTGCCCCGGCGGCACCTTGACGTACGAGTTGGGAAAGGGTTTGCGCGTATGAACGATGTCGCCTTCGAGGCCGATGACTCTCTTGACCGAGACGACATTCGGATGTACCGGACTCCTAGGATACAGTCCCGTTAGTGCTATGTCCAGGCAATTGACAGTCCGCAGTCCGGCCCGAGGCTGCGTAACGCACCGAAGAGACACAATCATGCCGCGCGCCAGGTTGCTCTGCGCGTATAGCTTGTAATTCAGTACCAGGTCCCGGCGCAGCGACTCGTTGTAGGTCTCGTTAAAGAAGGGATGCATGGAGGCTCCATCGATCATGGTGACCTCTGCGACGCTCGTGTTGAACCATATCGCCAGCGGGAGCCAAGTCGCGATGGCCCAAAGGTTGTGTGAGAACTTTCGGAAGAAGGGCGAGTAACTCTTCGCTCTGGCCCACGATGGACCAGAGGCCATGGGGTTATGTCTCTAGGGAGGACGGGTCCCGAGGTCGTAGGACATCGGAGGCTCCCAAGCTGGTGGTTGTTTTTGGAGATTTTCCCAGGGCAGGACTGGAGTGACAAGGTTGTAGCGGGACCTTTCGCCCGCCGGATTATGCAAGCCGTTGAAGCTCAAGCTCCCCAGCCTAAAGTAGAATTATGTACATGGCCACGCCGAGCCGGCCGCCATCCCACCATTCAGACCCCGTCTACGAAAAGCCAGATCAATAGCTATAGACCGCAGCCGGTTGATAGCATCTCCAGAAGGTTTAAATAGTAATATATATATGCTTATACATATTCAATTGCAGATTGGAGAGTTCACACTCATTTTGTGCACATGTATATAAGAAGCGTGTATAAGACTAGCCTTCAGTTAATAGATTGGACCCATCTTGCCCAATACTGCTCTTCATGCTTAGCCCTTTCATCTACAAACACAGACAAGCAAGACAAAGGCAGACGAAGTGAAACGAGAGCGATAGGAGCAAAAATAATATCGTGACATTTTTTCGAGATCAAGCAGGGTACCAAACTTCAAAAATCTGTAATTAATTCAAAAAAAAAATCGTACAAATTTTTTAAAAATACTGGCGTGTTCTGCACGCATTGTTTACACACCCCAGACGGGGGTCGAACCCGTAACCTTCTGATGTCGCCTGTATGAGCCTAAACCCATAAAAGTCAGACGCTCTAGCCAATTGAGCTACCAGGGTAACAGGAGAATTTTGCAAGAATTTAGTACCATACAGGCTGCTCACTACAACCAGACAGAATTGTCATTGCGTCTTTGGAACGTTGGTATAATGCTCAATGTGGTGTATACACTATTGTGTACTATGTCGGACCTGATTCTCATACCTAGAGGTATGCCGCTTGAACTTGATAACTTCACGACGAGACAGATTGGCGTGTTACCCATCTGAAAGCGCTGGGCAAGTTACCTAGAGACCACATGCTCTGCAAGGCGTGACGGCCCATGAGTATTACATATATATATATATATATGTATGTATAGATATATTTACTTGCAGTTTTCCAAGTGACAAGTTCTGTAGCAAAGGATGTATTGTGATTCATCACTGACCAGAAGAAAGAAGACCAGGGCCTTTATACTCCGTAGAAATGTATATAGCTGTTATGTTACTCTTGTATAAGACTATGTTTACAGGACCGCAAACCACCTCAAGTAACTTGCTTTCCACGAGGGGCAAGTAGCACCCTATGCTCATTCGTGTTAAATAGGGGGGATTTGGCCTTCCCCTTACATCCGAGGCAAATATCATCTTGGCTGGGGTTCTGTAAAGAACATGGTTCTTGTTCTTGACGAAGTTTACAGGGCAAATTCCTTGCGGTGTAGTCACCCTAAACCTGGGTAAACACTGTCTCAAAGTTGCTGCGCCTGATAAAGATTCCGAAGTATACTGCTGGATCTCTGGACTGGGAGATCATTGCAGCGATATGCTCATAACGATTTTTCTTAGGAGTTTATAGCATACACAGAGTGAGGATATTCTCATAATATGAACCAGTATGTGCACTCCTGTGATACAGACTGGACTAACTTGCGTCAGATCTCCTTGCATGTCCAAGATAATAGACCTACTCTCAGAACCTCCTCCACAAGTTTATACGGCTGTTTTGGAGAGGACACGGATGATTCTGATGAAGTGTGGTCTGAGATAGGCTCGGATTGCGCAGGCTCTGGAGCGTCAGAAAGTTTCTCCGTCTCTAGCCGCATCTTGTTCTGCGAGCCTTCCGGAGGGCTAGGAAGTTTCTTCGGTCCAATGTCGACACTCAAACCCCATCCACTGGTGCTTCTCTTCCCACGACTCTTCTTACTTCGTGAGGCTGACTACGGTATCCTCTGAGCTTTTGTCTCTCAGCCTGACTGTGCAACTTCTCTCTTTGATACCTCAAGTATTAGATAAAACTTGCTTTGTTCCGCTTCCAGAATGAACTCGACGAATGAAACTCCGCACTTGAGCACTTCGAAGGGTTCTTCCTTCAAACAACGCCTTGCCCAAGAGAGTTATGTGACTGAAGATTCATCAGCCTCGAGTCTGGTTCCTTGGCTCTCCACGGCCTTAACATAATGCCAGAGACTTGCAATAGGTACGCCTCAATTGGTTGATGGTCCCGTTCGGTTAGTGTTTCTTGAGAACCTGGCCTGATATCTGTGACCAAAAGCCACAGTGGACAGTTGAGAGCAGTAGATATTTCTACTTTGTGGGGGAGGTGCTGCTATTCGTAGAACATGGAGCTGGGGTGAGCTAGTAGTAAGGGCATGCCTCTTTCCCCCTCCCCTCCCCCCCCCCCGACAGACTACCGGAGTTGAGGTAAAGTTCTAGAGGAAAGAAGTGGGACGTCTAGTAAGAATACGTTAAAATGTTGACTGGCACTACAAAGCAGGACAATCCATGAGAATTACCACGAAAGGGGGTGGCAGAGTGTTGAGGGAGTCTTTGAGACTAATACGTGCAGGGTGTGTTGTTGGCCTTCCAGCTTGTCGTTAGGTAGTTTCTGTAGTTAAGATTCTTGCTGTCGGTCCCCTAGTGCTAATAGTATGTAGATGTAAAAATCTTCTTTAAGCCCTTATCACCTCAGGAAGTAATTGTCGAAGAACTTAACGTTGTATATTGATAACCCCTTTATCTATCATCTGGAGGTGTAGCACAATACTGAGCTTAGCAAGTATTGGATTAGAGGGAGCAGCAAAGCGGTCCCTAAGTTGCTCTGAAATTCTGAGCTCCTGCTCATGAAAGTTGTGCAATTCCTCTCAAGCTTTTGGTTATGGTCAGTCTTGTTGCTCGATCGAGTCTTATTTCGAGCTGATAGCAAGGCTACTGATGCTGAGCATTGCTTTTTGAGGAGAATTGCGCAACCTTTCCTATAGACCTCGTTGTGATGAAGAAGGCTCGTAAGTATGCTTTGGTATGGTCGCCGACGTCGAATTGGTTCGCTGAAGGTTGCAAAGCTTCTTACATCTTGATATAATCTAAATACTCAATGAACTTTCTCAACCTAGTACTTTACTTATACCGACTGCATCTCATTTCGCTCTAAGACCTACACTTATATGTGCCCTATAGTGGCAATGCAACCTATACTCGTGGTCAAGTGCCTCGACTTGAGATATAATTGTTGGTCAGAGCGTACGTTCTCGTCATTAGGCTCGCCTCTGCGAGCGTTGTGTTTTGGAACAAGCGTCCACCCTGATCAGCTCTGGTCAGCAGCACATGATTGCCGGGCAATCTCATCGGTTGAGATCTTCGAGCTGCCCAGCTATTCTCCGTCTCAGCAAGTCGGATCAAGGTATGACTCTTCTCATCCCAGTTGGCTTCCAGAATTGAAAGGCTTTGAGAACAGACTGCTTTTGATCGTAAGATCTGGACATGGTCACATTTGGATTTCTTCACGAATCACTTGCGTTTTCAATAGTTGCGATTGCCAGTGGATCATAAAAATCGCATTGCCCGAATCGCAGCCGCGAGGTTCACCAACCCCAGCTGGCCTGGGAACCGTCAAACGTGTTACATCTATTTCCATTGAGGTGCTCTTGCATTTTGAACTCCGGAAACATGCCTGCCAGAAAGATCCCGCTCGCATATGAGCGGTAGATGCCGAACATCAGCCCCGCGCCATGCATGCCATTGCCCTCCTCCATTGTGCATCCCTAGACATCCCTCAAATAGCCTCGGGCATGTTGTCGTCACTCTCGCTAACACTCTCGTCACCGCTAACCTCGGCATTCTCCCTCTCCCTCTTCTCCATGAGCGCCTGCAGCTCGGCGTCATCCGACTCGGTAACGGCCTTGGGCTCCATCTTGACGACCAGCTTACCACCAGCAGCCTCGATGCTCTTGGTGATGTCGGTGATGGCTTCCTGCAGCTTTGAGATACCGAGTTGCTTGTCTAGGCAGGTGCTGGTCAGGACATAGAGTGGCGGAGACACGAGCTTGACCTTGACTTGGGTCTCGGACGTGTTGGCAGCCTCAGCGGTGCGCAGGGCCGTCTTGATAGCATCGATACCGTCGTAACCGAAGCAAGTGACCTCCACATCGGCACGGACTTTCGTCGGCTGCGGGGTGAGACGTTTGCTGATATATGACTTCAGCTCCTCGGCGACTTGCTCACTGGGGAAGTTGATGTCCTTCCAGACATCGGGGTTGCTAGAGGAGAACAGTCAGTCAAGGCATCATCAAAAGGAGGCCACCATTGGAGGTACGTACGTGATCGACAGCTTGAAAGCATCGATGGCATGGCCGTATGACTTGTTCAGTGGCCAGGCGATAGACTCGTATAAGCTCTCAATGGGAACCAGGGTCTTCTCGGCAACGTGGCGCATAATCGAATGGACCATCTTGCCCTTGTTGTAGCGCTCCTCGCACTTGGCGATATCCTCGGGAGAGACACGTCGCTTCGAGAGATCGATATAACCCTTCTCCTTGTCTACCCTGAGCACGAGAACAACTTCATTACGACCGACTCGGATCAACTTCTGAATACTTCGGATACGTCGTCGAGAAAGTTCGGAAAGCAGAATCATGCCGTCGATGTCATCGTACTCGAGCAGCTTGACATAGGCACCCATGTCGGCAATCTTTCCGCGCGCGCGTCAGTTCCACATCAGAAGAAAACCAGAACACCAGCCCAAGGACGCTGGATTACTCACCTGCCGGACATTGACCATGACAAGGCTGTCAATCTCTGGGTATTTGTTCTCGTAGAACCGACAGTTCGACAACGACATATTGTCGGTTTGGCGGTTCGCGCTGTGGCTTCTATGTGTGCTCTCCGAGCTCGATCAGATGGTAGTCAGGCGGCGGAAAATCCTGGATGCTCCTGAGGTGTCTTTCGGTCAGCCGAGACGGGTTCTCTGGTGTGCGATAGGAGATGGAGTGCCGTCAGTTGTCGTCGAGGAAGATGTTGTGTCTCGTGCTGCAAATTCGTCGATTTCCGTCAAGAGAGTCATCCACCCAAAAAGTTCGATTCTCAGGAAAGATAGTGGGGGTGGCTCCAGGAGGGGCAAACCTAACTGGCCCGCGCGACCCTGGTTCAGCTTTAGGTCACAGTCGCGCACCTAACCAAGCCCTGAAAGCTCAGGCCGCCTAAATTTGTGTGGATAATGAGCACTAATGGAATATCGTAGTTCCGTTGACACCTGATTCGGTTTGGCAGCGTGGGAAATTAGATTAGCGACGACCAGTGACAAGCTCTGCCGGAGCACAGGCTCCCATGCGCTGGGTCCACTGGAGCTTCAGGCCTTTCACATGTGCGTTGTTTAGCCTTAGGTAATACATATTTTGCTGACCAGGGTGCTCCCGCTCGTAGCTTCAAAAGCTTCGACTGGAAAAACACTGCTTTCTACTTCCCTTTCATCTCAACTCTTGGAACCATTCTCTTGGAAGAACCAAAGAAGCTTTCTACCAAACCACGGTTGGAAAGAAACCCCGCGGCATATGCCTGTGGTCTCACATGGGCAGTAATTGACGTTGCCATTGCCCGCGGCTTCCATCACAAAAGCATTTCTTGATTGACCTGGCAAACCTTTGTCAGTCAATATTCAACGACGCCGTCTATGATGCTATCGTAAGAACACCGGCTCCTGCTCTTGAAGCAGTCTGTGATGAGCCCAGTCCTTCGTCATGGCATCCTCCGGCGTAACATCTGTGGGCTCTAGCCTTTCAGAGAGTATTTCCACAGCTATGCAGTCGCCCTCAGCCAGCGTGGCATCTGCCATGACCGCCGCGAACGATGTGGTAGAGGCTCAGGGCTCCTCCTGGCTCGGTCTCTTTGGAAGACTAGTTCTCCTCATACTACAAGTCGTGTCGAGCATCTTGTATTTTGTACTGAAGCTGGCGACATTCTCACTTCCTAGCCTACTCTATACTTTCTTCTCGACCACCCTTACCTTTACTTTGAACGCGACCACCCTGTAAGTTTGGCATTCAGCTTACTGTCGAGGCTTGCTGTCCCTAACCTAATCATCTAGCATGATCATTGCTGCGGCGATCGTTTCTGCCATTACTTGGTTTGTCAGGTACCGTTACCTTACCATGTACGCTCGGCTTCCGCCTGAGCCACAGAGGAAGGAGCCCGAAGTCGACTTGTTCCCAGACACACACCAAGAAGGCACCAAACCCGGCCTGTCTAACTATCTTGACGAGTTTCTCAGCGCGATCAAGATCTTCGGCTACCTGGAGCGTCCTGTGTTCCACGAGTTAACCCGCAGCATGCAGACACGGAAGCTGATCGCTGGAGAAACCTTTAATCTTGAAGAAGAGAAGGGCTTCTGTCTTGTCGTGGACGGTCTCGTAGAGATCTTCGTAAAATCCCCGCGGAATTCGCGCCAACCGCCTGATCCCCGTCTCGGTACTTCAGTAGCGGACTTGTCGAGTGGTGACGAGGAGGGCGAGCTCCCGCCCCGCCAGCGATATCAACTGCTCACAGAAGTGCAGAACGGCGCACCTATGTCTTCGCTTTTCTCTATCCTGTCACTTTTCACCGAGGATGTAAAGCTACGGGCTGAGGAAGACAACTCGGAGCCAGGGACTGCAATGAACTCTCGCTCTCATACCAGATATCCTATGAGTGCAGATTTTCGAAACCTGCAAGCCACGCCAATTTCAATGCCGGCCACTCCGCAGCTCAATCTATCTGATGACGCTCAAGACCGAGATGCCCGGGGAGAAGCAGTTCCTAAGCCGGAGCCAAATGGCGATGCCCTTCCAAGCGTGCCTCCCCTGACCCTTGAGCCTTCTCCTATTCCGGAGCGTGCTACCCGGCCCGTGCCAAAACGGCTCAGCACGAACTCTGTCCATCCGGATATCATTGCCAGGGCGACTGTTGACACTACCATCGCCATCATACCTGCAAGCGCCTTCCGCCGTCTCATCAGGATCTATCCCAAGGCAACGGCGCACATTGTTCACGTCATTCTGTCGAGGTTTCAACGGGTGACTTTGTCAACCGCCTATAATTATTTGGGTCTCACGGGAGAGGTGCTCCAGACAGAACGGAACATGCTTAAGTACACGACGTGCCAGCTACCCAATTTTCTTCGCGGCGATGCTCTGGAGCGGCTCAAGGAGAAATTCAGCAAAGAGAAAGAGCGCATCGGCGACGATGAGGTTGTCAAGGGCATTGCATTACACAATTCTGCACAAGGCCGACGACGGAGATCGACCACCACCCTTCGGAAGGAGGCCGCGTTGCAGGTCTTAACTAAACAACGTCCTGCCTCGATAGTTGCGTCAACTATCGCGCCACCCCACGAGCGGTCGTCGTTGTCTAACCCCAGTCCAGGGGACCTGCTTGCAAATTTACCCACTTCGTCCTCGCGGAGGGCAGTGGACCGCTCGGCCACCACTTTGATCTCGACCGGTAGTCCATCGCCTGTTGATGAGTCCTTGAGGCGGGACGTTACATCTCCGTTATCCCAGAGGAAGTTCAACCCGTTTGCCACTCAAAAGCAAGGGCGCATATCTCTTGACAAGCGAGAGGCACTTGAGGAAGACAGTCTCTTCCGCGAGTCTATCCTGGAGTGCATGTTCAAGGCCATCGGTCTCAGCGCTGAGGGCGCAACCCCTTCGCGGGAGCCAGATTCTGTCGAAGCCTCGCCTCGTCTACTGTCCTTTGACAATTCACGACAAAGACCGGCCCTTGGCAGTAATGCCTTTGGGTTCATGGACCCTTATGGAGGCTCCTGGGACGGTGATGCCGAATCTATAACATCTGGCGGCATAACTATCAATGCTCCAGTGAATGCACACCTCCTAGCCCACGACATGAAAGACGATCTTGAGATTGTTTTCTTTCCGAAAGGATCTGTACTGGTTGAACAGGGTGAGCGGAATCCGGGCCTCTATTATGTCGTTGACGGCTTCCTGGACATTGGTATCCCAGTGGACGAATCATCGCCAGATCTGCTACATCAGTCGCACCAATCCTCGATCTGCGCAATGGATGAGCAAGATCCCTTCACCGTCCCGCCTCGATCTCGCAAGGACCAGGTGCCAAGCTTTGTGGACGCCAACATGAGGCGAACAGAATCAGAAGGGAGGAAGGCCAGCAATAAAGCCAGACAGAGCGTAGCCCTCATTAAGCCTGGTGGCCTCGCCGGTTATGTTGGAACCATCTCATCCTACCGATCCTTCATCGACGTCGTAGCCAAGACCGATGTGTATGTCGGCTTCTTTCCACGAGCATCGCTGGAACGGATCGTGGATAGATATCCAACTATTCTGATGACAATGGCCAAGCGCCTGACCAGCATCCTCCCCCGGCTGATTCTCCATATCGACTTTGCACTGGAGTGGGTTCAAGTCAATGCAGGCGAAGTCATTTTCCACGAAGGGGATGAGAGCGAGGCTATTTATATTGTCCTCAATGGTCGACTTCGCCTAGTCGAGGGCAGGAAGAATGGAGGCATCGACGTTCGTGCAGAGTACGGTCAGGGAGACAGTGTGGGAGAACTCGAAGTCCTCACAGAGTCAGTTCGGCCTGGCACCTTGCATGCGATTAGAGACACCGAGCTGGTGAAATTCCCTCGCACTCTATTCAATAGTCTTGCCCAGGAGCACCCCAACATCACCATCAAGATCTCGAAGATCATTGCCTCTCGGATGAGGAACCTTGTCGACAGTCCATCGACCGCAGTGGCCAAGGATGGTGTCACCCGCAACTCCATCAACAAAGTATCATCCACCTTGAACCTGCGGACAGTCGCCGTCCTGCCGGTCACGGCCGGGGTTCCTGTTGTCGAGTTTGGCAACAAGCTTATCAATGCCTTGTCCCAGGTTGGCACCCCGAATGGGACGGTGTTATTGAACCAGGCCGGGATTCTCAATCATCTCGGCAAACACGCATTTAACAAGATGGGGAAGCTCAAGTTGGCACAATACTTGGCCGATCTGGAGGAAAAGTACGGACTCGTGGTCTACGTGGCAGGTAAGCAGAAGCCCTTTCTAATATGCACTACTCCTAAGCACCCAACCCAAGAACGCTTGATGAGACAATTCATATCCCAAGACTGCCTGTCGGTGACGGCCAATATAAACTCTAATTTTTTCCTGAACGCGTGATAATCCAAGCACTTTTACTGAACCAGCCAACGCTATACATGTTTATGATCAACGCTGACTCGTTTCAACCTGGACAATAGATACGAACGTCAACTCGCCGTGGACGCAGACATGTATCACGCAGGCCGACTGCATCTTGTTGGTTGGTCTGGCGGAAGGGTCGCCCGAAATCGGCGAATACGAGCGGTTCATGCTCGGCATGAAATCGACGGCACGAAAGACACTAGTCCTCCTACACGCCGAGAGATACTCGATCTCGGGCCTCACAAGATCGTGGCTCAAGAACCGTGTTTGGGTTAATGGCGGCCACTTTCATGTGCAGATGGCTTTCCGCACACAGGCAGTGGCAGATCACCCGCCAACCAAACGCACGGGGCCCAGTCTGAAAGAGCGAGTGCAAATCTTGCAGGCAGAGATTCAAAAGTACACGTCGCGAAAGGTCAGGCACAGCCCCTTCTACTCGCCGGACGCTCCCTTCAAGGGGGATTTCCATCGCTTGGCCAGAAGGCTTTGTGGTAAATCGGTAGGTCTTGTGCTTGGCGGAGGCGGTGCGAGAGGTCTGGCGCAGATCGGCATTATCCGAGCCATGGAGGAGGCAGGCATTCCCATCGACATTGTGGGTGGTACCTCTATTGGATCCTTCATTGGCGGCCTCTATGCACGCCATGCCGATGTTGTTCCGATATTTGGTCTGGCAAAGAAGTTTGCAGGCCGGATGTCGAGCATGTGGCGCTTCGCGCTCGACTTGACGTACCCGTCAGCCTCGTATACCACTGGTCACGAGTTCAACCGGGGCATTTTCAAGACGTTTGGCAAAACGCAGATTGAGGACTTTTGGCTCGAGTACTACTGCAACACGACCAACATCAGCAAGAGCCGGCCCGAGTTCCACACTAGTGGTTACGCGTGGAGGTATGTCCGGGCATCCATGTCGTTGGCCGGTCTCCTACCACCGTTGTGCGACGAAGGCAGCATGCTCCTGGATGGCGGTTACATTGACAACCTGACGGTGTCACAAATGAAGTCTCTTGGGGCCGACGTTATTTTTGCCGTTGACGTGGGCTCCTTGGACGACGATACTCCTCAGGACTTTGGTGACACCCTGTCGGGCGGGTGGGCATTCTTGAACAGGTGGAACCCGTTCTCTTCCACTCCAAACCCGCCGACCCTTGCTGAGATCCAGGCTCGATTGGCCTATGTGTCGAGTGTCGATGCGCTGGAACGCGCAAAGACGATGCCGGGATGCATCTACATGAGGCCCCCGATTGATGATTATGGGACACTCGACTTTGGCAAGTTTGACGAGATTGTCCAGGTCGGGTACAGCTACGGACAAGACTTCCTGCAGCAGCTTCGTGACAAGGGGATTCTACCGCTGATTGAAGAAAATGAGGCCAAGAAGGCGCTGAGACGCACAATGGCGCCACGCCGAGCCAGCATCTAGATGAAGACGAGTCAGGTCGAATTCATAGACAGTGAAGGTTCTGTGCGGCATGTGGTGAGTTGTTCATTCTACTATTCGCAACCAGGCAACAAACCCAGACTAGAGGTAGATGTGTAATTGTGATTGTGATTGATAGATATCAACCTGTAGACTGCTAAGGCCTTGCCAATTACTACCAATCCTAATCATTTCAAGGACTTCTATGAGACGACTGATCACAAGTCACAAAAGCAGATGCCCGGGCCAGTTCGCGAGATCTCCTGGACAGGGCGACGTGCTCCCTGGGATGTGTGTGAAGTGGCATTACAGAGTTTGACAAC
The DNA here is from genome assembly GCA_018873225.1 of [Phialemoniopsis] sp. UDSM-2020. NCBI lineage: Eukaryota > Fungi > Ascomycota > Sordariomycetes > Thyridiales > Thyridiaceae > Thyridium > [Phialemoniopsis] sp. UDSM-2020. The sequence goes on from JAEILZ010000005.1 coordinate 2,856,157, forward strand.
GGCTGGCACAGCATGCTGACCGAAGTTTCCCGGGCTTTTAAAACCAACGATTGTCGAGCTTGTGGGCAAGAGAATGTGAACACGATGCATGCAGTAAGTAACACATGGGGCGCATGTGTCTAACGCTTCCTCTGTATGGGGGATCAGGTCTGCTGACCCATGACACAGAGCCTCTGAGAGGAGAACAGAAAAGATGTCATCTTGGCGGTCAAAGCCCAAGCTTAGCTTCTTTCAGGCCACGGGATGTGAGTACCGAGTGGCTTTTGATCCGTCCTGGACCCAGGAGAATCGATCAGAATGCCGCGGTGGGTTCGGCAAGGGCCGCGGCGGCGGGCGAGCTCCATCCCTTTGGAATGCTAAGGGGCAAGAAAGAGTGAGCGCAAGCCGCACGGCGTCATCAGTGTTCTAGGCTGGTCCCTTGGTCCTTGGATACCCCCCTAACGCACCAATCGATGGGCGGGACTTCAGGACCCCGGCAGCTTCTAGTTTGTGACATCATCGTGCATTACAGCCGAAACGTCGGTTAGAATGGGGTTTTGCTCAGATCGAGCGAATCTTCGTAGGGAGGATTTACATGCCCGCCCCAGGAGAGCTCCAATGGCGTTTGGTGCTATGATGGCATTTCCCCTCGCTTGCACTCTTCGCTGAGGGCTTTTTACTGTTTCTCATTTAGCGGTTGCTTCGGGGGGTTGGGTGGGTTGAAGCTGCCTCGTGTTTTGGTCTTATTAGTCACGATGCTTAACATGCATGCTTTGGAATCGGTCAAAAGCAAAATAAAGTAGATAAAATACACATCACACACATGGTCTGGGTGACACACATCCTTTTCTTCACGTCTTGTTTGCTATCACAATTTCTGTACTACTTGCTGAAGCCTCTTGACCGACTTTTCTCTACGACTCGTCGGAACACTCCGGGGCACTGCTCGATTCAAAAGCCAAAGATCATTTCAATTATTCTGGCTTATATCCACCCATCAAACTCGCAATCGACACCATCTCAGAGGCGTGTGGCGAGCACCACAAATCAAAGAGTCTTAAAGCCATCTCTCTGCAGGGACCTCGACATCTGGATCTCTTGGCAGGCTGCTCCTTGCAAGCCTGTTCGACTACTCAGGCCGAGACCCAACCATCGACACACCTTCCCGGCCCCTCAAGCAGGGCAAAGCTGCATCTTCTCTCACCCAATTCACGGCGCCTGCATAGCCGACGACCCTAGGCTGGAGGGGCAGATCACATACCATCTGCCCGCACCCTACTACCCATTACTGCAAGGAACGATCGAAATTGCTGCTATCACACGTACGAATTGGGCAATTTCCCAAGGAAACCGACTTACACCGAGGTGACACAAGCCCGCCCCGAACTCGACTCGACTTTTATCTCTGCACACCATCACGCGCGTCACTCCCCGACGCAACCAATAAAGCCCTTGTTCAGAAACGTCGCTGAATGGGCTTCAACCCGCTGCGGAGGAAAAAAGGAAAGAAAGGCACAAGCAAAAGGAAAATGGCCCCCGCCATCCCGGACCCCCGGCCCTCCAAGGCCCACCCGGACCACCGCGACCACCGCAAGAAGCTCGAGAAGGAGCACCCCTTCACGTGGATGCCGGGCCTCGTGCTCGGCCTCATGGGCGTCACTTTGCTCATGAACGTCGAGAAGGACGTCGAGAAGCGCGAGCAGCGGCACCGCCGCGAGGAGGAGGAGGATGGCTATAGGGCACGTGGCAGGCGCCGCAGCGCGGGCGATGACAACCGTGGCAGGCGCGGTGGTGGAAGGAGGGGGGACGATCAGCAGCATTACTATGATGATGAGCGCCGGCGGAGAGAGAGCTGGGCTCCTGACGGAAGGGGGGGAGGAGGCCCGCCGCCACCGCGGGACGGGTACGGTAGGCGGGACGAGAGGGACCGGAGCCGGCCTGTGCGACCGCGGAGCATGGAGAGGCGCAGGAGCTTCGAAGCTGACCCCCGGCAGTCGGGCGCCTCGCCGTACCCACGGGCTGATCGGAGAGACGACGGGTGGTATCGGGATAACGAGCGGAGGGGCCGTGACCACGACGACAGGCGGAGGTATCACTACGACTAGTCGGCACAGGTTCAGTAATCTCCTTCGTTTGCATGACTGTATGATGTTTATGAGGACCTGGAAGAAAGGATGGGAAAACAATTGGCATATACGCATATGAATGGACAAGACAGGACATTGGGAATTGTGGTTGGCATTTTCATGATGTTTACGAGACCGACTTGCATTATGGGCGGCGATATTGATATCTTATGAACATTGATGATTTGTATTCATGTACCTTTACAATATTAACACGGCTGGGACTTCACGGCTGGGACTTCTGAGCATGCATCGTGTTTGATAGGCCGGTGCTGGCACGGCATATTGCGACAACGTCCTTTCCAAGTCTATCCAGCGCCTAGATAATATCCTTTGGCCACAAATCGCTGCAATAACAATGATGATTACACCCCTGGAGACATCGTGAACCAACATATATCCCTTCATCCATGCAGTTCTATCTCCTGCTCTCAAGCTCCACCCCGCCATGCTCCTCACCCACATCCTCCGTGCCGTCAAGTATCTGCCCACCACCACCACCACCTCCGGCCCCAGGCCGACTCCCGCCGTCAAACGACCCGCTCAGACGTATCCGCCCGCCGGACACGGTCGACACCTTGCCCGAGACCCAGCCGCCGACGCGCTGCATGAACCGCCACACGCGCTCCTGCGCCGCCTCGGCCATCATGCCGTCGTCCCGCGAGGAGGAGCCGTGCTGGTCCGCCGCCGACTCGGCCTTGAACTGGTACCGCAGGCAGTCCTTGACCGTGACCATGCCCGACAGGCGCCCGTGGTACTCGATGAGGATGACGCGGGGCCCCATCTTGCGGAACAGCTCCATGACCGTCTCGAGCGGCAGGCGCGGGTGCACCGTGACGGGCGTCGTGTCGACGTAGGGGCTCATGTCGGCGGTGCCGTGGGCGGCGCCTGCGGCGGCGGAGGTAGAGGGCATGTCGGCGGCGTCCGCGGCCGAGGCGATGGAGGAGGAGCGCGGGCCGGATGTAAAGGTACATTTCGTGTGAGGGCCGGCAGCGCCCTGCTTCTTGATCTTGTCGACAGCGTAGCGTAACTCAGTACTTCCGATGTAGCCGACGAGCAGCTTGGACTGCATGTCCTCGACAATGGGAAATCCTTGAAATCGATCTTGCTCCAGTAACGCCTCGACGGCGCGGAGACTTATGCCAGTAGCGGGAATAGCGACTACTTTGGCAATCATTGCCTGAGAGACGGGGACACCAAAGTTGTGCTCCTCCTTGTTGTCGAGGAAGGGGAAGCCGTTGAACCAGATCATGCGGTCGGCGATACCGCCCTTGCCAAAGAGCTCGCTGACGATCTTGGTGGTACCAACGACGATCATGGTAGGCAGGATGTAGGTCAAGGCACCCGTCAGTTCAAACATGATGACGACGACCGAGACGGTGATGTGCATGATGCCACTGAGAGCAGCCGCAGCACCGAGGAAGGCATATGTGCCTGGTGTAATACAGGGCACATCAGGCTGACAAGCAGCAAAGAAGGCGCTCTGGGGGTTCGCGTCGTAGAGAGCCTGGACGATGATGCCGACAGAGCGTCCAAAGTAAGCACCGATGGCCATGGACGGAACGAAAATACCCGCCGGCACTTTGCAACCGTACGAAATAATGACCAGGAAGGTTCTGATGACGGTGGCCATGACCAGAGACAGCCAGTTGCTGAAGCGGCGATCCGCTTCACATAAGCCGTGGTAGTTCTCCGCTCCCTCGCATTCCAAGAACAGGATGCTCATGCTCTCGGTCATGTCTATCCGTAGGAATGCATTAGGATAGCAGATGACTGCTGTGCCGACAGCAAGCAAAGTGGCCTCCAGGATACCATATTGCGCCAGATATTTCTTCCGGAAAGCAACGGCTCGCATGTTCCACTTCATGACAAATGCGCCGTACAAGCCACCGAAGATGCCGACGATGACGAAGAAGAAGAGCTCGAAGAAGTGCCAAGACCGATCATAGTGGACTTGGAACATGACGAGCTGGCCCGTACGGAAGGGGTTCATGGCTGATAGGACAGCCGTGGCGACGAGGGCACAGAAGTAGCTGCGCCACAGGGTCTTGAGAGGGAAGTGGCTGGACATCTCTTCAAGTGAAAAGATGACTCCACCGATGGGACTGCCGAAGGCGACACCAACACCTGCAGCAGCGGAGGCGCAGAGGATCTCGCGTGTCTTCGAGGCGCTCTGCCGGTACTTTTGGAACATCCTCGAGATGACGTTGCCGGCAGCCACAGCGTAATGCACACTGGGCCCTTCTTTGCCAACAGACAGACCAGAGGCAATGACAAAGGGTAGTGCGAGGGACTTGATGAGGAAGACCCAAAAGCCAAGGAAGCCTTTCATCACAAATCCACCAATGATGACCTTGATCTCAGAGATGCCCGAGCCCGCCGCGTACGGGGCGTAGCATCTCACAAGTGTTGCAGCTACCCATGCAAGAAAGCCCTGACAGTACGTGAGTTAGTAATGTGGGACGACAGATGTTATGGCCGGATGATGAGTACATACAGCAAATATAATGTAAATGATGTAGTTGAATGGCTCGAAACCAGTCCAGCGATGCCACTCATCGCAACCTAGGCACGTTAGTCTCATCAAGTGTATATGCGCCAGCCGGGAAGATAGTCATACCAGTGTCCTCTCCCCAGCAACAAAAGTTCTCGTTCAGATAGAACGCCGTCGTGCAGTACCCCATTTTGATGTCGGACAACCATTCGGCAGCTATGCTCAGAAAGGCTGCATTAAGCCCGATGGCGATGCCGACGAGTGTGATGACGAGCCAGCCCTGTGCAGCCTCATACGAGTCCCATAAACGGTCCCTCCAACTCGCCTGTCCAGCATTGTACAGTCCCGCCATTCGTTTCCGCCTCGCCTTTCGGCGCAGCTGGTCCCTCGCCGCATCTTGGACCCAGTCTATATCACATTGTTAGAATTCGGTCTTTCTGGCGCACTGCGTAAGGAGTACCTATGGTAGTAAAGTCCTGGATTGATAGATGTTAGCATAGTGCTCTTGCAATATAGCTAAGGGACTGGGGCTAGGTATAATCCTACCTCATATCTCTTGAGCTTGGCGATCTCCTCGGTGATTTGATGCGCGGCGGCCGCACCGCCTGGTCCATTGCCATTCTCACCCTCCTCGGCGGCGGACACCGCAGAGGACAACCTCGAGCTGACTGAAGCCTGACGCTCTGGCTGAGGGCGGCTGGTAGTGTAGGAGGACGATCTTGAATTCATTGTCCTAAGCTCCTCGGCGCAACCATGATGCGAGCCCTCCCCAGACCTGCGTATTCGTCGCTGCGCAGCCTGCAATTGATTCGGCGACTAGGGTACTCGATCTGCTAAAGTTGAGTCTGGTTGAGTCTCGGGTTCGCACTGCGTTCTGGGGGGGCCAAGTCGAATCGTCGTCGTCGTCAAGGTGTGTATGGGGGAGCTGTGTCTCGAGTCGAGTACACCATGTCAAGTCGAAGCTCCAATCAATATGTACAGGCCTCAGCCGCTAAAGGGACCGCCTATCTTCGCCCAGCATGTGGGATTAGAGTAGCGCAAACGCGGCTCTGGCAACCTTGTCAATTGAGACTTCCCCACTCTGGCTGAGACCTGGTTACAGGGCTCTTGTTCCAATCGACCTCGCGCGTCTGGCCTGGGACTAAGCGCGTCAAAACCACTTAAAATCGCAACCCTCACGAATCTCAAGATATTGCTGTCATCATAAATTAGTGTCTCGTCTCACGTCTCAACGTCTTTCATATTGCTTGTCACAGACAGAAATCAGCCCTTCATTCAGGGTCAAGACGTCGGAAAGGCTCTGTATTAGCCAAGTGAACAATACACCCACGTCCATTCACGATAGAAGACCTGCCTTCTCCCAAAACTCTGAGCAGTACCAGAACTGCAGTTCAAGTAGCAAGGCGACATCTTCACATCTCATCATGCCTTACAACACCACTGCGATCCCTCCGAGAAAGGATGTCACGGGGACAACCCAGCTACCCCGTAAGTTGCGAGAAGCCCCGAGCATTGCTGCGCTTCCCATGCTCACCAATATATTCAGTGTCAAGGGTGAAGAAGATTGTCGCAGTAGACCCAGATGTTCAAGTCTGCTCAAATAACGCCGCATTCGTGATCACTCTGGCGGCTGTAAGTCCCCCCTGCTACCCCCTCTCAGCAGCAAGACCTCGGTCTAACAGACACATCCGCAGGAGATGTTTATCCAACACATTGCTACTGAGGCTCAGAATATGGCCAAGCTGGAGCGCAAGCCACGCCGAAACATCCAGTATAAGGATATGGGTGAGTTCTTCCCAAGCAGTTTGTTTGCTGTGGTCTCCATACCCGTGAGTGATAGCAGCTGACCTCTATCCCTTGACAGCCAATGCGGTCCAGCACGCCGACAACCTCGAATTTCTCGAGGATGTCATTCCCAAGACTGCTCCTTACCGGCAGGTCAAGGAACAGGTGGCGGCCACGCAAGCCAAGCTACGGGGTGAAAAGCCTTCCGAGGGCTCACAGCTCGCGAACGGCGCCAGCAAGAAGCAGGCGGCGGCCAAGGCAGCAGAACCGCTCGTCAACGGCGGCGGCAACCTCAACGGCTTCGCGCAGCCGGCTTCCAGGTCTGTCCTGGTGGATGAAGACCCCAGCGCGCAGCTGGAGCTCGAGATGAGGCAGGCGCAGGGTCACGATGGAGATGTTGAGATGATGGACTAGGGCAGATCTGTTATCATAGCGGTGTACGGCAGCTTAGCCAAGCGATTGGACAGTTTCATGAAAGCGCATTATTTGTCCAGTATCAACGATACTTTTTGGATGACATTGTTTATGTGTGAAATCTTCGCAGCTGTAACCCAGCCTGATGTCTTTTCCGGATGCAAGTACCTATAAACGCCGAGAAGCCCAACAAGACACACCTTCCAGGTAGACAAGAAATCCCCAAGCCCAGTAAGGCAAACCATGATCAAAACCCAAGACGCACGGCTCCATCCCTACTCCTCCATGGCATCCCCCGCGTGGATACCCGTCGGCAGCCTGCCCTCGTTGAGCTCCTTCTCCAGGCGGATGATCTCCTCGAGGCTGTCGGCCTTCTTGATGCGCTCCTGCAGGCGTAGGCGCTCGGCCTCGGTGAGCTTGATGCGCGACAGCTTCGACGAGGACGAGGACGCGGGCGCTCCGTTAGACATGGCCACGTCAAATGTCCTCGACTTGGTGCCCGCGATCTGCGACGCCAGCTCCGTCGGCTCCTCCGCCGTGCCGAACAGCTCGGCCGCCTTCTCCCGCTCCGCCTGCTTGACCTTTTGGTAGTCGAGGAAGCGCACCGTCGGGCACCGCCAGACGACCCAGTACCGGTAGTGCTGTTTGCCCGCGCAAGCGCCTTGTTAGCATGCTGATCTACCGTCCCGAGTCAGACCCCTTGGGTTGGGGAAGAGCTCACCTCTTTCTTCGTTACGGGGTTCTCCAACAGCACGAGTTGCGTGAGGCGCTTGAAGTTGCCCAGGACATCGAGGTCCGCCAGCTCGGTGAGACTGTTTGACGTGAGGACCAGGTTGGTCAGGTTCGGTATCGAGTTGGCGAGCGTGGGCTGTATGCTATTGATGCGGTTGCGCGCCAGCAGCAAGGTCTGTATGCGCGGTGACAGCGGGAAGTTCCCCAGCGTCGAGATGTCATTGTCGGTGAAGTCTATCGCATCTTGAGGCTGTCGAGGAAAAAGTCAGCGGTCTGGCGTGGCACGCGACAGCGGGGATTCGGGGCACTTACGCCGGCGACACCCAGGTTCTCAATGGCTGGTATTCTGTGACCTATTGCGATTGCAAAAAACACAAGGTTCGATATCAACTCTGCACTTTCAGGGGACCACGGTGTAGTATCTGTTCTTTCCAAACGCACCTCGGAGATCCAGCTCTCGCTCCTTGAGCGGGTTGAGGTAGGAGAGGGAGTTGTTGATGAGATCGGCCGTCAACCTCATCTTGGCTGGGATGTTACCTCTCAATCGGGCAGTAGGCGTTCGTCTTCTACTTCTTCGGTGCCTATTGCGGTTATAGGGAGGTAAGGCTCGTCTGGGCGCGTCAAAAATGTCGTCTTGATCGTGGTATGCTAGGTACTTCGATATCACGAGGCTGAAAGCTTGGAGCACTGAAATTTTGGCGCCCCGCCATTCTCTCCAGATGGCGCACGGACCACCAAACCTCGACGGTACGAATCATGGTTGCTTGGATGTACCTACCTATTGGTAAATGAGGTCTTGAGATCCTGCTCTTTCGTATTCATTGTAATTTTCTACCTAGGAAATATAACAAGGAAACCCCAAGAAAGAGGAAATAACAAAGCCAAGGCTCAAAATTTGACCTAAAAACGCAGCACACAGCACACCACAATACATGTACATAATGGTAGATTTAAGATATGAATACAGATGAAACTTGTGTATGAGTCTATACTAATATCTTAAATACAGCAAATCAATGACGAACTGAAACTCCGAATCTGATGTCCGTTTTACCTCGGCGTGTCATCCATGTTTCCAAGATCCGGCACATCATCGTCGTCCTTCGCCTCATCCGGCGTCGCCGGGTCGCTGTCGTGGTACTCAGTCTCAAGATTGACATCGTCGCCCTCGGCTCCGGAGAAGGGGACCTCCTCGACTCCGTCCGTCTTGCTCTCGTCCTTGCGCCCAATGATGACGTTGCCGGCCACCAGCAGAGAAGCACCCACCCACCACATGGGCGGCAGCGACTCGGAGAAGATGGCGAGGCCCAGCAGCGCGGTGATCATAAAGTTGGTGGACGTGTTCATGATGGACACCTGCGTCGTCGAGTGACCTCGGGCAAGTGCTTGCGTGAAGAGAGTCCACATCTGCAGATGGTGTCAATACAGGATTCCCAGCATCAGGTACGCTGCGCAGAGTGCGCAAGCTAGCGGAAGTTAAGGGGTCTTACCACTCCGTTGAAAAGCAAGTTGAGGCCGAAGAATGACTGTAATAGATGTGTCAATCGCCATTGGTGATCAAGTCCATTGTCGGTCCAAGAGCATGTGGTACGGAAAATTGAGAGTACTTACACCACGCACAACAAGCTCAACGACATGAGATGCCGCCGACAGACCAAAGAAGCTGGCGATGCCATTTGCAAGGGTGCTCGTAAGCTCGGTGGTCGTCCTGAAGTGAGAGGTTAGACAATCCAGTCATGATATGCAGAAGGGGATTGCGACGCCGGTTGTAAAGCAACCCATCCTCAATAAGACATACAATTTGGCAAACACGCCGTTGAAGGCTGCGCAGGCACCGCTGGCAATGGCATAGATAATCCATTGGTTCCGGCGGCTCCAGGCCGCCCCGGGTTGCTGGCCGGATGCCATGGTCTCTTCGGTCAGTCTAGCCTTGTCCGCTTGCGTACCAGACGGGGCGTGGACAGAGTTCGTGGTGGAAGGAATATGTGAAGAAGACGATGATGTATGAGGGAGGTCAGAGGAGGACGACGACTGAGTCTGGGCAGGCTTGGCCCCATAATGGGGCTCCCCAGGCGGCTGTTTCTGTCGTTGGCGCAGCATATTATGGAGCTTGGCGCGTGGATGTGTTCAATGGGTTGGAGGAACAGGGTATCAAGATTGGCCAGATCTCGGGCTCTAGTGCGCATGTGTCTGCCTGTCAAACCAAGTACTGGGTGCTGCCACGCTCGCACAAGCAGGTACACGACGTGCGGACGGGATCGATAATCGATGGCACGGCACAGAGACCAGACGCAATGAACTCCGGGTGACATGCAGGATGTCTCGGGGCGTCCATGGAACTTTAGCGTGGCACGTTTTATTAGGCGAAAGTATGAACACTGGTGCACTCCAGTCCCCTGTTTAGGGCCCTCATGTTGCAGATGGCTGGCTTGAGGGGTACCACTGCGCTAACCTCGAGGCCTATGACACGAGGCTTGCAGTCAGATGTCATTTGATGCTTGACATATTCCACGATGCCTTCCTAATATATGTGTGCTGAAAGAAATTGAATTGGCGGTAGGCAATCTGTTCACTGCTCTTCAGAAGCTATCGAGCAGCGCGAATTGCAACCGCACATACTGATAATGGACGTAGAGTTGCATCAAGAAGTCAAGTTGAGAGAGTAGTCTTTCTTCGAGGTCACACATAGAAGTCAGTCACGGTATGCATCCAAAGCGAACAGCGGTTGCATGCACTTTGTATTCGATTTGTATGTATCATGCAGCACGGGGGTGTCCGTTCCCCAATCCAATAACCCGACGACCTGAACTCCGGTCCTCGGCCTGGTAACCCAACCTCAAAAGAAAAACCAACGCCTTGTAATGCAAATCTGGCGGAGTCCGCCGGCATGTACCCTTCTAACGGTCCATCGTACCGCTGGGTCCCAGACTCAATATCATATCTCACCCTCTTCTTCGCGGCTTAAGACAGCTGAGTTTCAAATGTGGTAGGCCATTGTATATGTGTAAATGGCTACTCGCAAAACGACGTGAAATGGCTCGTTCTCGACTCTTATGTGGCCGGACGAGCATTGCAAGAAACGATCTTGATCTTGTCTGCGGTGACTGTCTGCCCGCCGTTTTCCATCTTGAACGAGACGTTCTTGATCAGGAAAGTCCAGACTTCGTCGCAGAAGCGGTAGGTATCCAGAGAACCCTGCACAAGTTAGCTGGGCTATCCTAAACAATGCCTTGCCTCGCCTCGCATCCAGGTTTGACGAGTCTCTGCGAGACCGAGGTCCGGATGCGTAGCAAAGAGTGGCCAAGTAAGATAGGCATAAGGCATATTCACCTTGAACGTCAGCCGCGACTTGACCTTGTCCTGCAGGGTCTCAGCGATGGCGCGATCAAAGTTGGCGAGGATCTTCATCGCCAGCTGAGGGTCGATGCGGTTGTCGCCGATGAGGTCGTCAAGAGTATCAGTCAGCGCATAGCCGATGCTGTGGAAAACGCGGGGGCCGCGCGGGCCCCCATCAGGTTAGCTGGATGCTCTCAAGGACATGTGTATAGCAAAGTCAACCAGGTGGCATGTACCTGCTACGGCGGTAGAGCTCGTAGAACGAGGGTGTTGCCATCTTGACTGGTCGCTGTCACAGAGTGGCTCCAAAAGGGTGGTGGTTTGATGAAGGAAGGGAGGCAGGCGCTTAAATACTGCGGAGATAATGAGGTATGCCTGATAATGGATGAGTCAGCTGGGGTGACTTTTTGGAGAGATGTTGTGCTAACAATTAACTAGAGCCAAGTTGGAGGTGAGAGCAAGTTAGTGGGCTAATTGAGCGCTGCCTGGTCCTGGCAATCCCACGTGATTGCCCGAAATTAGGTGAGAGGTACCGCTACCTCCCTGTGGTGGTACCCGCAGCACAGCTCTACCTGGCCTGTGCTCACAACGTCAGATCCACGAAGCTCTGGCTGCTCCTCTTGAGCCGCGAATATTCACGCCCTCTTCCCTCAAGGTGGTCCAGCAGAGAGCATCCGCCCACGACCACGATCAACACAAACAAATACTTTCAAAATGAGCTACTACTATGGATTAGGGGGCACGACTGGCGCCCTTGCCATCGTGGGAGCCTGTCAGTCAAAACCGAGACGACAGCTATGCTTGCACCGGAGCTAACATCCTCATCTTTCGCAGATATGCTCTTCACCGGCAGCGGCGAGTCCTTCAATGTCGGCGCGTTCCTCGAGTCAGTATCACCGTACGCATGGGCGGACATGGGTATTTCTCTGTGCATAGGTCTGTCCGTCGTGGGCGCAGCTTGGTGAGCATCCGTTCTGGCCCTCGGGCCCAAGACAACACGTCAATTCCAGGCCAGCCTTTCTAACAATACTCCTCGAACCACAGGGGCATCTTCATCACCGGATCCTCGATTCTCGGCGGCGGTGTCCGGACCCCGCGCATCCGCACCAAGAACCTCATCTCCATCATCTTTTGCGAGGTCGTCGCCATCTACGGCGTCATCATGTCCATCGTCTTCACCTCCAAGGTCAATGACGTCTCGGGCGCCCAACAATTCGCCGCCAACACCTACTACACCGGCTACGCCATCTTCTGGGCCGGTATCACCGTCGGCATGTGCAACCTTGTCTGCGGTGTCGCTGTCGGTATCAACGGAAGTGGTGCCGCCCTTGCCGATGCGGCCGACCCCTCTCTGTATGCCCCCTCGGTCCCAAACCTGCCCATCCATTTCTCATAGCGCCTTTACTAATGCAATCGTGATTCGTAGGTTCGTCAAGATGCTTGTCATCGAGATTTTCAGCTCCGTCCTCGGCCTATTCGGTCTCATCGTCGGCCTCATTGTTTCCAACAAGGCAGTCGATTTCGGTGCTTCAACATAGTAGACCGATCATAGTAAGCGGCTCGTGAGTGAATCTGTGAGTGGAGATACCTATCATCAGGTATCCAGGGGAGGCAAAGAAGTGACGTCTCAACGTTTCAAAAAAGCATTCAACCGGCGTTTCTGGCAAGCTTGTAAGGTAGAAATTATGGGCAGGGCCTGGATTTTGTAGAATTTGTAACTAATGTACAACCACCACCAATATTTTCCCCCTTGTAAAGGCAACATGATAGAACTCCAGCGCAACAAGGCTTGCGATTGACCTCACGTTTCTCCTCCCTAGACAATATTGGCCTTTGCCATTAGTGTCGTGATCGTCTGCCAAAACATCGCATAAGGCATGCCGCGGTCAACAAAGTCGTTCGCCCACATGTCACTTGTTTGCGGTATGTAATGTTAGCATTTCTGTGCAAGCTCTGTGACTTTTTCAAAGGATTGACTTACGCCCACTTTCCCTGCAGCGATGACAGGTCTCGTTCCAGCACCATCTCAGCCTCGATGTCCGTGATGTCCTGTCGTGTCATGCCCGTCGCGCTGATACCCAGCAAGGCGTGAACATCGTCCAAGGTGGGTAGCTCGACTTCTTCACCGTCCTTCTTCCACCTTCCTTTGACCTCGAGAGGTCTGTCCGGCAGTTGGCCCTTCAGCTCCCCCCAGCTAGGACGGAGCACAGTCTCCGGGAAGAGAACACTTGGACCCGGTGCCCACTGGTGCTCGATTGCGGAGCGGCCAGCACCGAGAAGGCGAAAGACGGAGCCGACGAGACGCGGCACGAAGACGGATGGGCCGCGTGCTAGAGGATCAAGAATCGGCGACAGACCCTCGGAATGGTGCGCATCGGGGTGGATGTCGACACGCAGATCATCTGTTTGGTAGATTGTCTCGTCAAGCTGGAAGATCATCCAAATGTTGCTGGTTAGTGAAATTGCTGCAGTTCTCTTTGAAACAAAGTCATGAAGGTGACTTTCAAACCATGGCGAAATGACGACTTACATGATCATGTGTCTCTACACATTCTCGACAGTTGCCTTCGATGTTGAACCAGAACACGGCCCTGCTGAGGCGAAGCGCATCGGGCACAAAGATCATCTTGGGACTTCATCAATGTTAGTTTCTGGGAGTTTTTTGTGTGTGACCAGTGCTCATCGATAGTGGTGAGACTTACGTGCAAACCGGCAAGACACCCTTCAGGCCACCCTGAAAGAGAGCGCTGCTGCAAGGCTCTTGGACTTCGATGCCATGATGGCCGCATTCCTGGAAGTAGTACAACTGAATCTTGCACATGGTGGTATATTGGCTGTGCAGCGTCTTGGTCGGATCAGGTACAAATCTGCGGTATCATGGTCGGAAGAAGGGAGTGTTGTGAGGAGGCGGATTCCAGGGGAGATGGCGCAAGTGATCAGGTCAAGATTTTGAGAGGTAGGAACATCTGAACGCGAAGTGACAAAAGACTGAAAGTACAGAGCCTTGTCACCAGGGTTGTCAAGAAAGAGAAGTGCCTCGAGTGAAAGCAAACTAACAGTAAAGCTGAGTTGTGTCAGAAGTCACCAACTGAAATTAGCTGCTTGTTCCCTTGACAATCCCCTTAGAGACTGTTTCGCACATTGCTCATCAACAGAGCATCAACCTTGGTGCCCTTTGCCAAAGGTTCTGACCCTTTCGGCATACAAAGTAGTGCGTTTGCCCCCCTGAGACTGCCCACCTTGGAACTTCGTTGACCGCCTGTACTAGAGGCAACCAGCGTTCCGTCTGAGGCAATGCTCACAATGGCCCTATGATACTCTGGCCGGGCTTTGTCCAATACAAAGTCATGTGTAAGAGTGACAGGAACCTTTGTCAAGCCCTCAGGGGTGACCCCTGACATGGCATGGAGCGACGGTAGGGCGAAGAGATGGAAGGTCACCAGGGCCGATGCTGGATTGCCAGGAAGAGAAAATATCACCTTCGATACCCTTTCACCATCGTTGCTCTTGGCCGGCACGGTCGCAAAGGTCGTTGGCTTGCCCGGCTTCATAGACACTCGTCCAAAGTGGATCGTACCCCCGAGTGAACGCTCAATCGTAGGTTTGAGCAGGTCCAATTCGCCCATGGAGACTCCGCCCGTAGTGATGATGAGGTCTGACCGTCTCATAGCATCCCTAAGATTCTCTTCGAGGGTTCCCGGCTTGTCCGTTGCAATGCCGAGGTCAATGACCTCAAAGCCCCAATCTTTTGCTGCAGAGATCAGTGTAGGGCGGTTCGTGTCTCGAACCTCGCCCAGTACTAGATCTCCTGGCCGACTGTGTTCTACAATCTCATCACCTGTAGACATTACTCCGATGACAGGGCGACGATATGCTTTGACCTCGGCGACACCAACTGCGGCGAGCAGTCCGATCTCACCTCCTACGGCCGAGATTTGCTCTCCCTTTTGGAGGATGACTGCACCCTGCTTGATATCGCTACCGACCTCGCGAATATTCTCGCCCCCTTTGACACCTTCGGCGAGGATCTCAACCTCTTTCTCTTCCTGGCCATCGTCGGTTTTGGACTTGAGTATGGTATCTTCTACCATGATCACCGATGTCGCTTCCGGGGGAAGTGGCGCTCCTGTCGTAATTCTAGCGATCTCGCCCTCCTTGAGGGGTTTGACCTCGCCGGGTGTTGCATGGGATACACCCACTACGGGGAATACTCCTTTCATATTGCCGTCTTTTGGCACCACAACAGCGTAGCCGTCAACAATACTTGCCCTAAACGCTGGCACGTTCTCCCTCGCAGCAACATCCTCGGCGAGGACTGCACCGACAAGGTGCTCATTGACCTTCTGGGTTTCGACCACTGGCTTTGGCGTGTGCTGCTTGATCAGAGCTAGAGCATCCTCCACGGACAGCATCGGATAGGGTGACTCCCGATGCCTCCGTGTTGGACCTAGACTAGGATCATTCGACATGGGATTCGCTCCTGGTTTCGTATGCCTAACGAGACTTCCATGTCCGTGGCCCGCGCCGTGCCCATGTCCGTGCCCGTGGGAATGACCGCCGTGAGAGTGGCTGTGCGTATGCGCATGCGAATGACCTGCCCCCGGCCCGATTCCCGCATCCTGCTCAAGCTTCTTCACGCCACCGGAGTGCAACTTGCGTGAATCGGCACCAGCGGCCTGGAAACAGGCGTGCGGGAGGGCCTTGATAATCGCCTGCAGGTTCTCTTTTGCGCCCTTGGGCGAACCGGGGAGCGTTACCACCAAGGTCTTGTTCCGGACGCCGGCCACGGGCCTTGACATCATCGCGACTGATCAGACGTGTTAGAGACGGCTGATTCATAGATGGTCGGGCTAGCAACTTACAGGGAGTAACTTGCAGTGAGGCAGCGAGCATGCCATGCACCAGACCCGACGCCGGCCGGTGTAACAGCGCACTGACGGCTTCGGGCGTATTGTCTCCGACAGCAAATCCGGTGCCACCGGTGGTAACAATGAGGTTGACCGGGTCAGGTATATCGGCCCACAGCATGATGTGTCGCTGAATCTGCTGGACCGAGTCTGGCACGATCTTGGTCTCGACTACATCCCACTGCCCAGCCCCATCGTGTTCGAAGACGCTCCTCAGCGTGGTGTCCGAGGCATCTGTTGAGGGGTCCTTGGCTGCAGTGGTCGAGACAACCAGGATGGCTGCTCTTAGCTGCGACTCGGACATTTAGGTAGGTGTCGATGAGCTTGTGGACACAGGCAACCAGTCTTTGGCGGGTATGTATTGTCTAGATTTTCTAGTAGACAAGCACGAGATTGATTGGATGTGAGAGAAATGTATTCCCTATACGACCGGTGGTTGAAGAAAGCATCTATATCTAGGTGTTGGAGCATATGGTGAGGTGAGGTATGAAGCTCGGGCCGCCCAGGCGATCCCCGCAAAACATGAACCTACCAAATTGTAGTGTAACTCCTCGGAGCTTCCCTTTTGGCGCGCTTCCTTATCAGTCTTGAAAGTTTTCAACTACGAAACTCAAGATCGATGGCTCATTCATCTCAGTGAGGTCTGCACCAACAATCAGACTTTCATCGGCATCAATTTCATTTATTGTGATACAGCCGGCAATAAAGGGGCCGTTCGGTCATGACTCTGGAATGCGAGTAATCAAGCAGTGACCTTTTTGCAGCAGTCATCATGGTCCGCGTCAAGGAACGATATCTGCTAGTCAACATCCTATATCCTGGGGCCTTGCAAACAAGCTCCAAGGTCCCTGACTTTGTCGTACTCAGTCAGCCTACGACCGATCTTTTGACACCAGCGCTTCTTGTCCGGGGCATTAAAGCTGAGATCCGTGAATTATTCGGTGACTATGGCGCTGGCGCCGTCGAGCGCAGTGTAGCTGGTAGGGCTTGCTGTCTGACTATCTCATCATCTACGACACGATGCTAAATTGCTCTATTCTAGTCAAATATCTGTCGCATGCCACATCCACCTTCATTCTACGCGTATCGCGTGATCACTACCGCCTGCTGTGGGCAGCCCTGACCTTTATGAATGCGGTCCCCGTCAAGAACGGCAAGGAGTGCACATTCAGGGTTGTGCGCGTCAGTGGCACCATTCGCAAGGTCGAGGAGGAGGCAATACGCCGTGCCAAGACGATGATCTTGGCGGCACAGGAAGAAACGGCCGGAAACGCACCGGGGTCCCTCAGTGCTTTGTTTGGCGGCCCCAAAGACCCGATCAGGGGTGTAGCGACGGACATGGACGTCGACGAATCCTCCAATATGGGTGGGGACGAGACCGAAGACGACGGCTGAGTTCTCATGTCTTCCTCCTCGCGACTTTGATACCGGTATCGGCTTCAGAGGTTGGCAGGTCCTCCATTTCCTCTCCGCCAGCCGCTCTGCGTGCTTCGGCCTCTGCTGCCTCTTGCGCCTTGGCTTGCGCTTCCCACTCCTTCCGCTCCGCCTCGTCATACTCTTCCTTATTATCGATCCACCTCTCCTGGATATCTTCGGCATCCAGCATGGAAGACTCATTTCGCATGGCGACCTGCCACACCGTGTCGTTTGCGCCTTCAGCTGTTCCAAAGACGTACCCACCAGCGCGATCGATCACTCGAAGTAGATGCATCATGCTCTTCCTGTTCTCGACGGCCAAAACTTCGAAACGAACCAGGGAGAAGCCCTCGATCAGGTTGGCGACAGCTTCGTTTAAGCGCTTGAATTTATCACTTCGAAGCGCAGGACTCTCCTGGTCAAGGCTTGGCAGAAGATACGCCAGATCTTGTACTTCGGTGTAGTAGCCCAGATCGAAAGGAAGGGGATCATAGGAGGAAACCTTGTCGATCTTGGTGAGGATGTTGACGTGTGGAAGGTCCATCTGCAGCATGGCTCGGAGCGCAAGGAGAATATTCGAGATATAGAGGGAGGGTTGTGTCAAGCAGAATGAGTCGGACAGGTGGACGACCACCAGCTGTGAGAATGCGTGTCAGATATGGCCTCTCTCTGAGCTCCCAAATGGTGGGCACCAACCCTATACCCAAGCTTTTGGAGCTTGAAGAAGATATTACGGAGAGAGTTGTGATGAGTGTAGAGCTCCACCTGGCCAGGGCAGTCGAAGAGCACATAGTCCTCACTGAACTCTTTCAATCCATTCTCTAGCCATTCCATATTGTGTTCCAGCTCTTCGAGCGCGTAGAGTATGCCACCGTTGGGGCCCAGGTTGTCGTCGGACATGATCTCCTCTAACGTGACCAGATCTCGGATGTCCAGGGCACACGGATAATTCGTATGGTCGTTCGCGGGATCGAGGTTCACAACTGAGCACTGACGCCCGATGGCGCCCATGAATTGGTGCACTGCAGAGAGTCAGCGCGATGTTGCGCATGGTTGTGACTGGAGAGGAGGAAAGCTTACTGCCGTCGCAATAGGTGCTCTTCCCCGAGCCGGGGCTCCCGAGTACGAGCTGCGCGAAAGGCATCTGGCGGAAATCTTTCTCTTAAGAGACCAGAACAGAGATGCAAAACCAGAATATCAAAATGCTGCTTCTTGCGACTAGAGTACCATGGTTGCGATCCGGAAGAAACAAGGCGTGTTGACGGCAAGCATGTGCAAGGCCCCCACCACTCGAGGAAGCTGGAAGATTATGGTGGATGCCCCTCCAAAAATAATGACCCTGGTCGCTCTATTCAACTTATCTGCCTCTTATCTGCACGTGTGGACCGTGCATCTTTGCTGTAGTTACCTCCCCTGCAACCGTAATATTTACTTGCCAAAGCTGGAGCTGCATTTTGAGCTTGGTGATCCGGATTCGACAGTGCTCAATATCGGCCCTTGTATAAGAGAACCTTCTGAAATCACAACATCATGGCTCCAGGTAAGACCCTTCTGTCTTCATGCGATTCTGTTTCGAGCTAATGTCTAGTCGCAGTCACGCAATTCGAGGCCAAGCCCGCGCCCGGCGACATGGTGGGATCCGTCAAGTTTGCGCCAGCCTCATCGTCACGTATAATAGCTTCATGTTGGGACGCGCGCGTCTATCTGTACGAAATCCAGGGCCAAGGGGAGGAAGCGCAGGCAAGTCTTGTGCGGGAATTCCCACACAAGGCTGCTGTCCTTGATGTGTGCTTCGGCAAGGACGACAACGAAGCCTTTTCTACAGACCTGAACAGGCAGATCAACAAGTAGGGATACATCGAGAAGCATCGCGACAAGGAAACTTCGCTGACGTTGTCACTCACAGGATCGATCTTGAGACTGGAGAACTGACTGTCGTTGGGGAGCACGAGAAGCCTGCTCCGCGCATTGCTTACAGCACCGAGCATTGTTAGTCTATCCTCCCGTCTTGCGGATCACCACATGTCTAACCCATTCTCACTACTAGCCATCCTTATTTCCGCCTCATGGGACGGTTCAATCCACTTTTACAATGCGAAGGACTTCAGCCAGGCGCCCATCAAAGCACAACTCCCGGGCAAGGCACAAGCGCTAGCGGCCAGTCCCTCAAAGGTCGTGGTCGCTATGAACGCACGCCTAGTCCACATCTACGACCTCCCCACAGTCGCGTCCCTTCTAGCTTCCGGTGATGCGGCATCGGAGCTCACGCCGTGGCAGCAGCGGGAGTCGTCTTTGAAGTTCTTGACGCGTGCCGTGTCGTGCATGCCCAACGACGCCGGCTATGCCACCAGCAGTATCGAGGGCCGTGTCGCGGTGGAGTGGTTCGAAGACTCGGCAGAATCACAGGCGAGGAAGTACGCATTCAAGTGCCATCGACAGACGGCTCCTGAGGAGGAAGGCGGAGGCGACATTGTGTATCCCGTCAACGCACTCGCATTCCACCCGAGATACGGCACCTTTGCGTCTGGCGGCGGAGATGGGACCGTGGCGCTTTGGGATGCTGAGGCGAAGAGGAGGATGAAGGTGTACCAGAAGATCCCCAACTCCGTATGGGCCCTGGCATTCTCCAACGATGGCAAGTACCTGGCAATGAGCGTGGCACCCGGCTTTGAGACGGGACAGGAGGATTATAGCGGCACGGGCCAGAGCCAAATTCTCATCAGAGAGCTTGGCGAGACCGAGGCGAGGGGAAAGGGTGCGAAGTAAGCCTGTGTTCTCTGGAGGAGGAAGGGACGGGTGCTTCGATAGGGATCACGGCGTTTGGTGTAAAAAGTTGATCTACTGGTTACGGGTAAGAATGATACCTAGATGCTTAGTTGCAATGTATGACTGGCATCTTTCACGGTTATTTTCTGGGCTTCTCTGCAATCTCCGGAGCCTCTTCGAGGTGTGAGCTATTAATAATTGGGCGTCTGCCACAAATAGAAGGATCAGCTCTCGAGTGACTGCCTCCTTTCCAGACAGTCCGGTTTCAGTCGTTCTTGCCCTTGGCAGCAATGGCAAGATCGAACGCTTGTTCAGATCGCACCCGCATGAGAAACCTTTCTTCATCTCGAGACGTTTTGAGCAAGGCTTACGCCATGCAAGCGAACCAAGTCACTGATGGCCCAGAATCAACGGACGTATGCCCGGCGCTCGAAGCTGCGTCGGCCAAAAACTTTGAGAGCATCTGCACACGTCCCGGAATTCGATGAGGGTCGCAGCCCTCCTCGGCCAACCAAGCGTCTCAAACGCCAACGGGAGAGCGTGATTGGCGAGGTGCCACTGCGAAGTAGCTCTCAGGCTGCAAGTGACGGTGACGGCGAAGATGAATGCGAGGATGATGACTCTCTTCCTGGGTCCGACGCCAATGGTAAGACTCTCACAACATTTTTTGACACATCTCGAGAGATCATGAATATTGATTATACATAAGATGACCCAAGCTCGTCACTTAAATCAGAAGGATTCACGACACCACCCACATCATCTTACAAGCCACCAGCGGAGGTTGACCACTCTCAGGTTTACGACAAGACACCGCCACGAGGCTACAAGACACTGAAGATGCCCCGAAGCAGCAATGGGTCCAGTCTCGAGTTCAATCCTGGCGACGGCTTCTCTGGAGACGAGGCACGGCCAACGTATAGCATCCCGGCCAAGAGGAAACGATTCGAGCCCGTATTCACAATGGGAAGTCTGGAACTGCTGCCCTCAGATCCACTGAATAAGGCCAATGGTGATGCCGCACATGATGATGAGGAAAATCCTCCGCCGCCTTCGACCAACCCCGGCATCACCCTCGAGGACATGGAGATTGCTGAGACTTTGGCTCGTCTTCCGGTCGAGAGTGAACGACGAAGTCCTGTACTAGGCGAACTCAGTACGCTTGAGAGGGCTCGGCGTGAGGGTTCCGATGATCAAGGTCATGGCACTGGTAGTCAGGTGCTCGGGTTTGGCTTCAGCAGTCCTATCTCACTCGGTTTGAGGAGCTCACCACCCGGGGAGGACGTCGATGAGCAAGAGGAAGAACACAACGCTCAGAAAGAGATCCCAATGTCCCCTGAATTACGCCCAAGGTCCACATTCGACAGGTCGGACATGCCAGTGATTCCGGACAGTCTTGAGATTCCGAGATGCAACTCAGAGCAAGACTTGTTTTCAAACGCATTGATAGATGACGAGGTGGTCCCGGCAGAACCAGGTGATGGAGTAGGAGAAATCTAAAAGGGGAATCTTTCCCAAGTGGCTTATACCGAAATGTTGATTAGCTTCAAAGATAGGGGTAACAGCACGTGGTTCACAGTACCGAAATCTAGCCAAGGTGCATAGCTTGCGTGTATCAACGTTTGTGTGCATTGCTTGTACGTCATCAAAATGAGCACCACTATTTTCTGTCGTACGTTCAGCTAAGGAGTCGGACACAGATATGAAGTGAGTGAACCCAGTTCCCTACGCCAATTCCAAAAATACGGAAATCTACCTCAACCTTGAAAAGGGCGCGGGTGCCTATGCTGAAGGGATCCCTGACCAGTACTCCTGACTACCGGACCGACCATTAGAATCCTCCTCAGTAATGCCATCTCCAGCCAGAGGCATAGAGTCCATCCTAGTAGTCCGTCCTGCCGCCCCAGTTCCAGGCCCAACCCGTCGCTTTGGCGGCGCCTCCCGCCGCCCCGTGTCCATGGCTCCGGTGCTGCTGCTGTGGATGGTAATGCTGACGGCGATAGTCCTACTGGCCGTTCGCTCCCCCCTTGGCAGGCGAGATGGGCTTGGGCTCGGGGACGTAGTCGTACGTGGCGCCCATGCGCAGCAGCCACACGTCGGCCGGGTGCGACGGCTTCTGGCCGCCGTAGTAGAACGACTGCGGGAAGCCGATATCGAAAGGCGCGGCGTTGTCGATCTCGTCGACGTCCTGCGCCGAGAGCTCGAGCGTCAGGGCCTCGATGTTGCCGCGCAGGTGGTCCGGGTTGCGCCCGCCGACGATGGGGAAGACGTAGGGCGCCTTGTGCATGACGTAGGCGAGGGCGACGCTCGTGATCAGGGTGCCCCTGCGCCGGGCGACGGCCTCGAGGGCGCGGCTGACCTGGACCTGCGCGTCCGAGGCCTGCACCTGCCGCCCCTCCTTGGCGGCGGCGGCGCGCTGCTCGTCGCTCTTGAAGGTGCCGCCGCCGAGGGCGCCCCAGGGCGCGAGGGCCATGCCTTCGTCGCGGGCCATGGGGATGATGTCGCGCTCGAAGTCGCGCGAGGCGGCGGACCAGCGGCCCTGGTAGACGCTGAAGGGGCGCAGGCCGTGGTTCCGGGCGTACTCGTTGGCCTTGGAGACGACCCAGGCGGGCGTGTCCGAGATGCCGAGGTAGAGGACCTTGCCGGCGAGGACGAGCTGGTTCAGGGACTGCATGATCTCCGGGATGGAGGTGGAGTGGTCCCACCAGTGGACGTAGAGCTGTAAGTTTCAGAGGTTAGACTTGAGTAATGCTCGTATAAGTGGTCTCGTGATGACGAGAGGGGAAAGGACTGTACCAGGTCAATGTAGTCAGTCTGCAGCTTCTTCAGACTGGCCTCGACGGACATGTGCAGGCTCTTTGTGCCGTTGCCGGTAAAGTTAGCCATGATCTGCTTGTTCTCCTTGCCGCTGCGGTAGTTGGTGGTGTACTTGGTGGCGATCACTTGAGTTGTCGGTCTCATCAGTACGTGATGCCCTCACGGGTTGTCAGGGGTACGACTCACCCATCTCATCCCGGTTGCCACGCTTCTTCATCCATGCTCCAATGCGTTGCTCAGACTCCTCTAAATAATCGTTAGTATATATGGAATCGTGCCATCTCATACAAGAAGAGGGATGCTCTTCTTACCAAACTGGTAGTTGTTCGATGTGTCGATAAAGTTGCCTGATACCGCCAGTCAGTACGTTTGCTTCCTCAATGACAAACAAGAACCACGCTCTGGAATCACACAGTCCCAATGAGCGCCACTCCAGATATTGAAGAACATACCGCCCTGGTTACACGGTTAGTCTAGCTCCAAAGTCTCTCCTGCCGCGGCTAACACCGGATGAGGGGGTTCACAAACCTGCTCATAAAAGAAGTCCAGGATCTTTTCTGTTGTCTCCTCGTCACAATCTCCCATGTAGCTCTTCCTATCAAATTGTTAATATTTTTGGAATTCATACGATCTCTTGGGACGGTGCTTACCAGGCATCGCCAAAGTTCATGGCGCCGAGGCATAGTGGGCTAACTCTAACCGAAGCTGTGGGGGAGAGCAACCGGTAGCGTGCCAACGGGCCCTGGGGTGGCGGCGCAAGAGGGAGAACAGACGACATTGGGGTTTTTTTTTTTTTTTTTACACGAGAAGGAGTTTTTGGTTAGAGAGATTCGGAGGGTTGGGAAAAAGGTCACTTGTGTACTTTCAGATAAGCTGAAGGCGATTTTGCTGGACGCAATGGCTTTATGGTGGAAAGTGAACCGAGTGGGAAAGGCAGGAGCGAATTTGACAAGAACTGAGAAACGCCACGGACTCGATGGTAGGAGGCCAAGTCTAATTTATATCTGAAGAAGATACGGGGAAGCCAAAGAGTATGAGGTATGGTCTGGTAGGGAATCTGCCCGGCCCCGAGTCGATGGCAGAGCTATTCCGCCCGTGTACGTAGTCGGGAATCTACATGACAGCATCGATAGACCCCTTCTATCTCCACAGAAGCTTGCCGCATAAAGCTTAAGCTGCCAGCTCCAAGCTTCCCGGCAGGGACGGATCCAACGAGACACACTGACCTTGACGGTAGTTGCACCAGAGACCTGACATGTAGAGCACCCGGCCTTAAGAAACCACAATGCTTCTCTCCATTGGGGGCCAAGATGCTGCCGATTCAGCATCACCGTGACATGCTGCAAGCAGCCCTGCGTCACCCTCTTTACCTTTTTCAGCTTGGGTTTGGCTGGGACCCTGTATGATTTCACCATGCAAGCCGTCCCGATAAATCCGGCTTAGAGACAGGAAAGAGGGGGAAGTGGAATCGCTACCGCTAAGGCTAGAGAGTCAGTAGCTTGCCGAGCACAAGCGGTGCGGAGCTACTGCTGGAGCAATAAGGTTGAGCCGTGGGATGGGATCCCCTGGGCCTGTGGGGAAACATTTCAAAGCAGGCCAGTTCTTGGGTAAACGCCTAAGGACGATCCTCGACTCGAGACGGCCGACGTATCTCTGATGTGATTTCTGTCGGCGATTGGTCTTACACCTTGTGCTTGGCACACTGGTTTCCCTAGTAAAGTCCGACACTCTACTGCAAGCCCTCTAATCTCCATCAACAAACGCCGATGGAGCCTGTACCCTGCTTGCATTGCGGATGCAGGAATAATGACCTACAGATTTCCCCTTTTGGCTGCCCGGAAGTACCTGATTGGCATGATCGTAACAAGTACAGTCCTGGTCAGCACCCAAATTCAACCTGGCCTACCTACTTGTAGGTATGCGACCCCTGATCGCAAAGACGGGACTTGTGTTCCAATGTGCTTATTTCCAGTCCTGCTTTTGAATTCCTTCTTTTCCTTCTTGTATATAATGAGTAGACCTTTAGTAGTACACACATAACCGTACACCCCTTGAGCATATACATGTACATCTAGCAAGTCCACACGCCCACAACGCCATCCTGCCGGCCCTCGACCATGTATCCGTCGCGTATGCGCACATGCTGTATCGTGGACGCCTTGGTCCCGGCCTCGGCCGCCAGCACGCCGGCCCCGCAGTCCCACTGCCGGCCCTCGACCTTGTCGTACACCTTGACCACGTCTTCGCCCGCCGCCGCCACAATTCGCCGGCTATCAAACATCATGCTTGTCACTGGGTGATCGTAGGCGTAAGCATCGTAGATGGAGCCCGTCCGCAAGTCCCATATCTAAGGCCATGTTTAGCAGGTTGCTCTATGTCGTTGAATGTGCCGGATCCCAAGTTGAAATCACTTACCCGTATGCTCCGGTCCATGCTACCTGTCACAAGATGGACGTCGTCAAACTGCAGGCATGTCACAGCCCCTGTGTGGCCCACCAGGCTGCGGTGTACCTGCCCGCTGCGCAGGTCCCACAGACGCACCATGCCGTCAGCTGTGCCGCACGCCAGGGCCGCATCGAACACCTGCAGTGCGCCTACAAAATCCGCGTCGTCGGCGTGCGCCCTGTTGCCGCCTGTATGCCGCCAGGAACCCTCACCCGTAGCTAGCGTCGCTGATGCTTGCGCTGCGGCCCACATGACATCGAGCGTCTGCACGCAGCGACCCTTCTCCAGGTCCCAGTGCCGGATCGTCTTGTCGGCCGATCCCGAGACCAGCACGTCACCCCTGAAGTGCAGCGCCGTGACCTCGTCCACGTGCGCCTGCAACGTGAAGAGAGCGCAATCAGCCATGCTGTCAGCCGGGGGCTCTACAGGCTCGTCATCGGGGTTTTCAAATGCCATGCCATCCTCGTCTTCCTCGTTGGTGCCAAATTGGCTGCCGTGCGGGTCGTAATGTGCCTTGCTAAGGTCCCATAACTTAATCGTTGCGTCGACAGAACCGGTGGCCAGAATGTTGTCCTCCACCTGCAGGGTCCCCACTGAAGCAGTATGTCCGTCTAGAACTCCGATGCAACGGCCGGCGTTAAGGTCCCAAACACGCACTGAGTCGTCCATTGCAGCCGTAACCATCGTTCCGAATGGTGCATCGAAATCGAGGGCTGTGATCCGGTCCGGATGGGCACGGATATCCCGTATGTTTGTGCCTGGCTCGAAGTGCTCGTGCAAGATGGGCACGGATTTCCGCCGGACATTCTTTGGCTTCTTACTCTTGGAAGGTGTGGTCGTTGTCGATGGTATCTTCTCGTAGATAGATTGCGACATGAAGCCAGCAGCCTCCTTGTCGTTGTCCAACGCCAGATCCTCCTCTGATTTTGTGGGTGTTTGCTGAGCTATTGATTCCGCCTCGTCGACCAATTCCTGTGCCACGTCTATTCTCGCCTCCACATCCATAACTTCGCGAGGTCAGCAAACGGGTTGGCTGCAGACGTTGACCCACGACCGCGCATTGGTGTCCACTTACTGTCGTGCTCTAACAGAGTCTCTTCCTGCTCCAGCCCAGCTAACCTATCCAGAATGATCCTCCGCATACCCGCCAGGTTGGCGATCTTGTTGTCGATCTCGCGGATCTCGCTGCTGGCCATGTTCTTCCGGACGCCTAGCATCTCGAGCTCGTGCATCATGGCGGACTTGTCCTTGCGGAGCCGGTGCAGCGCGTGCGGGCTGTCGGGCGTCGTGGGCTTGCCCTCGTCGATCATCCTGCGGCCCCTCGACACCCGCCGGCGGTGGCCGCCGTGGTGCTTCTTGCCCTCCTCGGTCAGCTCGGGGAAGCTGGCCTGGAAGCCCTGGAAGAGCGAGTAGGCGTTGTCGTCCTCGTCGGGGATGCTGGCGAGCAGCTCGTCGGGCACGTAGGCGAGGGCGCGGTGCTGGATCTCGCGCGTCGACAGCTTGGACCGGACGACCTCGGTGGGCGAGGCGCGCGTCATGGAGAACACGCTGCGCTGGACGCCGGGCCGGCGTAGCTGCTTGTGCATCTCGGACATGGCGTGCTGGTAGTGCGCCGCCGACTGGGGGTCGGCGAGAGGCCCGATGAGGTGGCTGGCCGTGGTGGTCACCTTGCGCCCGAACGCCTCGATGTTTCGTGTCTATCAGGATGGTCGTGAATGTTTAGTGGCAAGATACACAAGCGGGAGGTAAGATTCGCGTAAAGAGTCAATGGGGTAATGCAATGTCATCGGGTCATCTGCAGGCTTGAGGCTCGAACGTGTCACAGGGTAGTCGTTGACTCACCGAGATGATGGACGAGTCTTCCTCCGGGCCGAGGTCATCGTGGAAGGCATGTTCGTCCTCTGTCGCCATCCGTCAGAGCGATGGGGGCCGTCGACCCCAGGGAACAGGAAGCAGCAGACGGTAGGTGCAAACCCTTCTGGAGAGGAAAGCAGGGCGCACGGTGAATTGAGAGCAGTCCGTAAAAAGTAAGTTGGGGACGCCAAGTCTGTGAGGTTTAAAGGCTGAGATGCAAGGCTCATCAACTAGGAGATGGATCCTGGAAATGGACTGGCGTGTGGCACACTTTCTCAGAAGCAGCCACGCGAGCTCTCAATCACAAGGGCCGAGATTGACCACGACACCAGGACCTACAGGGCCCTACAGCAAGGACCCGATTGGTTTCAGGGCACCGTTATGGGGCGCTTCAGCTTATCCACAGGTTCAAGAACTGCCCTGAGCTCAAAGGCAAGCGCCGCTATTGGAGGAAGCTGCTTACGCCCAAATGCTGGTGTGGGGCTGGCGCAGGTACGTCACTCGAGGCCAGCCAGCCAGGCAGCCCAGTCCGAATTGGTATCCAAAGGATTTTGGACTACGGTGCTCATACCCGACACCGGTAGCGGACACGACCCGGAGTGCGTATATGGTGGACAGGGCGGCAATTTTCCTGTCAGACGGATCCAGACTAGAGTTGCGGCGTATTTTGCATATTGATCTTCTGTTATCAAGGTGTCTTGAAGGGAATTGGCTCTCCGAAACTCCTTTCTTGCTCTGCTGCTTGTGACCGCTCAACACGGCACATCCAGCCCACTCCCGAAATCCCAGATTAACCCCGTCCGTGTCCATGCCGGCTCAGCCAACCCAACCCTCCGGCGTACCACCACCCCACACCGAATCGCCCGATATGGACTCCGCGATTGATCTGTCGGACCCCTCCAAGGCCCTCGACCTGGCCAGCATCCGTTTCCAGCTCATGTAAGTCTTGCTCCTCGATCTCATCGCGGTACACCGCTGCTGACACGGCCGGAACATAGCCGACTGGAGGATACCATCACCTTCCACCTCATCGAGCGCGTCCAGTTCCCGCTCAACAAGGGCATCTACGTACCCGGCGCCGTCCCCATCCCGGACAGCGACCTGAGCTTCATGGACTGGTACCTGCTGCAGCAGGAGAAGCTGCAGTCCCTCATCCGCCGCTTCGAGTCGCCGGACGAGTACCCCTTCTTCCCGGACGCCCTGCAGAGGCCCATCCTCAACCCGCTCAACTACCCCAGGATCCTGCACCCCAACGACGTCAACGTCAACGACACCATCAAGAAGTTCTACGTCGAGAAGTTCCTGCCCGCCGTCTGCCCGGACTTTGGCCGCGCCGACCGCGGCGCCTCCCAGGAGAACTACGGCTCGGCGGCCACGTGCGACATCGCGTGCCTGCAGGCCATCTCGCGGCGCATCCACTTTGGCAAGTTCGTCGCCGAGTCCAAGTTCCGGTCCGAGCGCGAGCTGTACACGCGCATGATCCGCGCCGGCGACCGCGACGGCATCGGCAACGCCATTGTGAACAAGGCCGTCGAGAAGAAGGTGCTCGAGCGCCTCAAGCTCAAGGCCCAGACCTACGGCACCGATCCCTCCTCGTCCGAGGAGCAGGCGCAGACGAAGATCAACGTCGACGCCGTTGTTTCCATGTACGAGGACTTTGTCATCCCGCTGACCAAGGACGTTGAGGTCGAATACTTGATGCAAAGATTAGAAGGCGAAGACTCATAGAAATCAAAATAAAGTATAGAATTTCTAATTGTTCAGATTAGGGGTATCAGGCAAAGCTCTCATGTCTATTTTTAGGGTGTGTTCTAGTAAATCATGACGGCGGGCTTAGGTAGTCATTGATGGCCTTGACCGCGCCCGCAAACTTGCCCGCCTCAATCAGGATCATGGATCCTTGTGTGCGCACCCCCATCTCCTGGAACGCCCGCTTGCTATCCGCCACTGCTTCGTCCTCCTTGCTGAACGGGTAGCTCCCATATGCTGCTGCGTGCTCGTATAGCTTCTCGTCCTCTGGGTGGAAGAAGAATAGTGGCGCTTCCTCCTTGGCCTTTTTCCGTTTGCGCTCCGTCTCCTGATCCAGATTGGACTGCACCTCATGGTAAGTCTTGGACATGATGAGGTAGTGTGAGAACTCGTAGGGCTCCTTGTCCTCCACGGCGGCCTCGATCTCGTCGATGAGCATGGTGTACATGGGTGGGGCGATTTCTGAGGGCATGTTGATGAGACGTTCGGCCAGAATGAGTCCAACGTGTTTGCCGGACTCGAGCAGCGCCGGGATAGCGGCCAGCGACTCGGTGCTCTTGGCTTTGGAGCTTATGTACTGGATCAGGTCGGCGACGGGCTTCTTGCCCTTGTGCTCTTGTAGGTTCAGTGCCGTCAGGAATGCGTAGGCGTCGGTGGCCTTGCCGTCGACCTTGATTGTAGAACCAATGGTATTCTGGGAGAGAATGAGGTCGGCTAGGCCAGAGATGTCGAAGAGGGTGGCATCAACGTCGAAGAGCTGGCGCAAGAGGCTCTTGACGCCGTGAAAATCGACTTCGGGGTCGAAGTTGAACCACTCGAACTCAACATTGACCATGTCAAAGTCCTGTCATGGGAGTCAGTGACGTGGAAAACTCATGATGGTCCTGTCGAGAGAAGCCTACCTCATCATCAGAGCTATCGTCCTCGTCCATCTTATCGACAGAATTGTCGGGCGGGGCCTGACCGTCCGCCTCTCTCGCCCTCTTCTTAGCCATTTTGGGAGTTGCTGGGGTTGAATCGAGTGTACGCAGTATGTGACAGAAAGTTGTGCCCTTGCGAGAATGAGATAGAGACCTTTTAACAGTGAATTGTCCTGCTTTCAACAAATCTGTGAGCTTGAATGTATGTTCATCCAGAAAATTTTGCCCCTCATTGGGGAAAGCGGGCGCGATAAGGACTCGATAAGATAAGATCGGGCCTCAGTGCTGGCTGCACTACATGGTGGACTTTATGTCCAGTCTGGTCTCCTCCCAGACCATGCATGATCATGAAAGGAAGATTTGAACAAAAACCGAGATGTTCTCGAGTCCGAGACAAGTTTCAGACTAGATTGTTGCTACCTTGCCAAGCTGTCTTGCTCCCTCCATCGGTCCAATGCTGCCATGTTGAGAGCCAAAGCTGGATGGTCTGGACCGAGTGTTCGCCATCGACCTTGAATGCAGGCTTCCAGGATCGCCGTCGCTTCCACATTCCGGCCCAGTTCTCGTGTGGTGATAGCAAGATTGTGCATAGTGGTAAGTGTATGGCGATGATGCTCTCCTAATACCCTTTTCTGGGCCTCCAGCACTTGAGAACTCAACAACGTGCTCTCCTCCAATCGGCCCCGTTCCGCCAAAAGCTTTGCCAGGTTGGTGGTACTGACCAAAGTTGAGGGATGGTCCTCCCCAAGCACCCTCTTCTTGGTCTGCACTGCCCGTGTAAGTAGTGATTCAGCCTCGTTCCATCGACCTAGAAATGCAAGCACTTGTGCCAAACAATGCATGCTGCTGAGTGTAGCAGGATCCTCATCGCCTAGTACTCTCATTTGAGTGGCCAGGACTTGCTCGTGAAGCAGCACCGCTTCCTCCTGTCGGCCCATCCCATCGAGTGCTGTTGCCAGGTTGTGCATACTAGCCAGCGTCGCGTAGGCTTCCTCTCCAAAGAGTGTTCTCTCCATGTGTAGTATTCTGCTATGCAACGAGACGGCTTCATCCAGTCTGCCGAGGTATTGCAGCGAGACTGCAAGGTCAGCCATGCAGGTCAGCGTGTGGCCATGCTGCTCCCCGTGCACTCTAGTACATATTTTGACCAGCTGTTCACTCCTACCCAACAGTTCCTGATATCGCCCTTCATACCGGAGACATGTTACATACTTCTCCAGTAGCGGGAGTCGGACCTTGTCATACTCGACATCGGATGTCGAGTCAAGTAGATAGCAGGCATGCGGCATGTACGATCTCCATACAGCGCGGTCGATTAGGTCGGGGTCGGTCAATACTTGGGTCAGCCTTCTGATGGCCCGTTGGAACCAAATATCAAGAAGACCCTCTTTCCGCAACCAGTTGCGTGTTGCTATATGTACAAGTCGATGAATGGTGATGGCCGATGTTGCATCTTGCTTGTGGATGAATGAGAAGCCCTGTAATGTCCCAAAAGCATCCGTCACCCTCTTCCGCGAAGGGCGTGACGGTAGTAGGGCCCGCGGAATGTCTTTCGGATCCAGACAAGCCATAAAGGACAAGAAGTCTGCTGCAAGTGGATCGCGCTTCCGGATTTGCTCGAAAGAGACAAGCCAGGTCGTGGCTACTGGATTCTTGACCTCGGCATACCGTCCTTCGTCTTGGAAGTCTTCACTAAGTAGATCGATGACATCCTCCTCTTGTTCAGCCAAAAGCGAGATATACTCTTGCAAGTCTATCGCATTCTGGTTCATGTATACTGCAGCCTGGACGATGGCCAAGGGGAGGTAAGTTAGCTGGATTAAGAGAGCTGTCACATCGTCAGGGTTGTTCAAAATATTCTGGTCAATGATGAGATTGTGCAGTAGTTGCTCAGCACCAGTCCCATCCAACTGTGATATCTCGAAAATTGCCCGCCCAGCCAGTTTGACGGCTGCCTTTCTGTCGCGGGTGGTGAAGATGATGGATCCGCGGCTGCTCTTTGGGAGGTAATCGAGTAGACAGCCAGAATCCGACACGGAAGTGTCAGTCCACATACTGATATCGTCGGCGTTGTCGAACACCAGAAGCCACTGGCCAGAGCCTTCGTCAGATAGGTGATCTCGTACAAGTCTCATGACATTCGCCTTTTCGGCCTCACAGCCAGATATGCCTAGCTGTTTTGCGGCATTAAGATACGCCTGCACGAGGCTCTCCTTACTCGTCGCAGGCATCCACAGGATCAAACAGTCATTGCGCTCAGCTTTGACTCGGTAGAGCAATTCAAGCGCCAGCTGTGTCTTACCAAGCCCGCCAAGCCCAGTAATTGCAAGTCTTGTTGTCTGATGCGGCGTAAATAGCGCCTCACTCAGAGTTCTCAACTCGGACTCGCGACTGGTGAAGGCGGGATTGCGTTCGAAAGGTACCATCCATACAGAATTCGTGGCTCCAAACCAGTTAGGCAAGTCAAAGGAAGGGCTTGGGTGTGGGCACTGTACCTTGTTGTTGTTGAGACCCAGTATTACTCTTCATAGACTCTACGATCTCCCTGTTGAGGCGATAGAGTGCATGAGCCTTACCTTCGCCGTAGATGAGCGGCAGATAGACATCGAAGATACCCAGGAGGCAATACGCGGAGTCTTCCTCACGGGTAGTTTGACGTGTCTCTGCCCACCTGAACCGCTCTTCGGTGTCAAATATAGAGGGAGGATCACCGCGCAGGGCCGAGGTGGCGATGCCTGTTATCGTGTGAATGTGCTGTTCAAGAGAACGTTTATCGCCAAGTCGTTGGCCGTCTTTGTTGAAGAACTCGACGGAGACTGGAGCGATCAGCTCCTGGAGCGTCCAGCCGCGTGTAAACCATCTACTAGCCCGCAGAACTGACTCCAAGTCAACATCGATCTGCTTGGAACCCTCATGCGCTGCATTTGACACATCCGTGAGATAGACATAGCAACGAGCAGCGTTTTGATACCAGCAATACATGGAGTTAATGGCCTCTTGCAGCTCTGCGCTACTCGACTTGTCAATGCAACATGTGTCTATCCAGAAAAAGCGTAGGCCATCTCGCGCCGCCTGCTTTGCGCAGAACCTGATCTTGTCGTAGCCGGGACTGTCAGTCTTGGCTCCGCCGATGAAGTCTTGGTAGGAGACCTCATCGGTATCAGGGCCCCAGGTGTGGGACAGGATGGCATACTGAGGTATCTCGTGAGGCGGCAGATACCTTGTAAGCCTGAACCCGTCATCGCGATGCTCAATGAGTCGCATGCTTCCCAATCGTGCGGGTTCTCATGGGCAAGGGTTAAAAAGATATATTTGGTGAGGCTATTACTATGAGAAAGGAGGGAACTGGATGAAGGCAGAGCGCCTTGAGAAGCGCAACATGATTTCAGCTGGAAACCCCCCGGCAATAAGCAGCATGGGGCGCCTAGGTGTTGTATTGGTCGTTGTATAGACTCGACGAAGATGGTGTGCATTTGCTTGCATGCAAGTTTGCCAGCCCATGCCGGATTGCGATTAATCGCTGAGCATAAGTTTTGACCACTTTTTTGCTGGTTAATAGTGCCTTCAACCAGGGAAAGTACGTCCTGTTATGCTAATAATTCCCACCCTTGCCATCTCAATAGCTCCAGCCCTCCCTCGCAGTTGCCCTCCCAGCTCGAGGACAGCCAAGCCCAGCTCGGGTCCACAACAGTGCGTCACTCCTGCCCAAAAGAGGATCCACCAGTGGAGCTTACCTGCCTTTGACCTGTCCTTTCCCACATGCGACGCTCCCAACCAAGCCTCCTTCTCGGACGCCAGTTAAACTTCATCTCTCTCGACTCAACCATACACAAGAAAAAAGCATCTGCCTAATCGCATCCACGCAAGCTCCTTCGCATCCTCAAATACCGCCCTTCTCCCCGGTAAACCCTCGACTTAGATCAATTGCACAATTGTCTTTTGCCTATCTAAACAGCATTCAAGATGGATCTCTCCGACTCTTTGTGAGTGTGCTCCCTGCCACCCCTGGAGTCGAGGCTGCAAAGCGCAAAGCACCAGCCTCGAGCTCTTCATACCCTCCGTAACCCCGCTAACCTACGTCGCGCAATGACAGCCGCATCGTCAACCTCGTCGTGGCCGTGATCATGGTCCTCGGAGGTATCTCGCAATTCTTCCCGTTCGGCTTGTACGTATTACCGTCACTCCCTGTTCCAGACCTTCTCGCCGTGCCCACAGGAGCTGCGCATAGCTCATTCACAATACCTCCTGCGCTCCAACACACTGCAATATGGTCTATAATTATTCCGTCGCCAATGGCTGTCTGCTGTTGATGTTTTTATGCCTGTGACTAACTCGAGATCCCCTCAACAGCCAAGAACTCATCATCGGCATCTACGTCATTATCTTCGGTCTCGGTAAGCCTTCCCTCGAGTCCCAAGACAGAAGTTGTCGTGTTGCAACAAGCTAACATGCCTTCTTCTTCGCAGCGACCGCCCTTCTTGAGTTCCAGATCCCTCCCCAGGTGTCCCGCTACGCGTCGTTCCTGTTCTCCTTCATCGGTCGTGGCATCTGTAAGTTGGCTCCCCACCCAATCCCGTAACTTCCGAATTGGCTGTACTGACTCAACTCACAGTCTACATCTTCGTCGGCTCCATCCTCCTGAACCACGGCGTCCTCCGCGTCATTGCCGGTTCCATCGTTGGCATTATCGGTGTCATCTACGTCGCCCTCGAGTTCATTCCCTCCATCGAGCCCCCTGCGAACATGCGCGAGGCCGACGCCGGATGGGGTGCCGAGCAGGTCTAAATGGCGCGTCAAGTGCGTGTCGCATACCTGCACGCCGTTTGCCACAGCCTGGGAATCTCGGGCCTCCAACCAGTCAGGGAAGAGAAGGATCTCCAATCTTCTGTGGACTATCAATGACAGCGGTCGTGCGCATTCGAGTGCCTCTGCGATCTCGATTCTCACAACTTCAATTTTCTGGATGAATTAGACAGCAATTCGGAATAAGGGTGGACCATTTGCGAATGGCAAATCATTGTACATTTAAGATCGGACGAGGCTAGCGTTCAGGGACCTTGGGGAATTAGCGTGGATTGGGACGTATTTCACTTTTCGATACATGAGTAGCAACGGGTCGTTAGGAGAGGGGAGGCGACGGAGAAGAACGCCGAGTTGAGCCAAAGAACGGAACTGTTGGAATAATACTCGTAGTGTACGATGTGGAGTTTTAACAAGTTGAGCTGTTGGATTCGGTTCGATTCCTCCTATGATGAATATTGTGCTTTTTCACGTCTCGGGTCTCTCCTTGAGGCACTCATAGGCAAGTAGCAGTTGGCTCTGGTAAGTACTTTGATTGTGGAAGTCTATCTTTGTCTGTCGCCATACTCCGTGACATTCCATTCCATCTCATCTACCAACGTCAGGTACAAATGGGGAACCCTGGTATTTTCGCCACACGCGTGATGGCAACCACAGGTAGAAAAAGCAACGCAACTGTGAAAACGCCTAGTCATTTTTGTCCCAACTCCTGGCTTGTAGCGGAGAAACCCTTTCATGGAGCCCTCAAAAAGAGAGATAAAAAGCTCCCGTCGACATGCAGCCTCGTCGACAAAATTGATAAATAAACCTGTACGCCACGTCTTTCAAGAAACTCCATTCCGCTCATGATGGTACCACGGAAATGCATCCTTTAGACGCCCGGGGAATGACCCGTTTCCCAAGTTCGTGTTTGGTGAAAACGCAAAACGCCTATTTCGTCGCGCAAAATTCGAACGCCTACTCCCTCCCGAGCTCGGCCAACTCCCTCTCCTTGGCGGCCAGCATCTCCCGCATGCGCTCCGCCTCGCGCTGCAGCGCATTGCGCTTCTCAGTCTTGTCGTGACCGCCGTCCCTGCTGCCGGGGCTCGGCCCGCCGACGAGCGGAGGCAAGGGACTGTTGCCCCGACCGGCGAAGAAGTCGTGCCGCGTAGCCGGCGAGCCCGTCATCTGGCGACCGGGAGCCTCGGTGCTAGGCGGCACGCTGTTGAGGATCGACTTGATGGACGACAGGCGCTGCGAGTTGTCGTCGCCTCCGGGCACCGGCAGCTCGTGGTCGGCAGAGGAGAATGAGCGCTTTCGGGACGGGGAGAGGAAAGACGCCGGTGAGAGAGACGACTGCCTGTCGGCACCGAAACCGAGGGATGTCAGTGGCGGAAGGCGGTTGTCGTTGGTGAGGGAGTCGGAGATGTCATGTGGGTGTGGGTAGGGATTGCTGTGGTAATGTTCCAAGCTGCCGGACGGTCGGGGAGAGGACTGTTTGCTCTGTCGTAGTAAAGGCTCTGGAACCAGAGTCAGGCCTTGTTCCTGCCGACGCCTAAAGCCGAGATTCACTGAGCCATCTTCGTTCAGGGTACCTCGTTCTGGCATGGGCTCCGGGCTGGCTTCTGGAGTCGGGCTGTTTCCCCCTCCCACGGAACTGGCGTAGTCTTCGCCTGGCGACGCGCCCTGCGTAGCTGGAATGACTCGTTTCCTCCGCTTGATGATTGACTTCTTCATCGTCACTGGTCGGTGGACTCCATGCAACTTGTAATAGAGACCTGACGAGAATAGTTAGTATCGTAACTCTAGTAAGTAACGTCAACCCTAGGCGCAGAAGTACTAACCGCAAGCGTTACAGATGGTGTGGCCGCTCTCATCCCTCCTCCAGAGAGGGGTGATGGTCGTGCCACAATTTTGGCATGCGACAACCACTGTTGTGTTCTGATCTTCCCTCTGGAGAGCGGCCACATCGATGGGGACTGGTTCGTCCGCAGCGGGCTCTTTGGCACACTTGGATGACGAGGCCATCTTTTGGTTCTGTAGAACGTTCAGACTGGCAGCTTTGGAGACCCGATTGTTGAAAGCCGGACATCCACTGCAACCCTCGGCTCCGCCAGTTCCATTACAACGGCCACCACCGGGGCATGTCCCCGTGGGCATCTGGTCTGCAGAGACATAGGTGGCGGCGGAACTCGAGCCTGCTTGCGTGGCTAGTTTGGATGATGCCTTCTCGGGCGACTTCTTGCTGCTGCTGGCCACGACATTGGGCGGACGTTTGAGGTTCGTCGGGCGGGCTGAATTCCTAGCCTTGAGATATAGACCACACGCATTGCAGATGGTTGATCCCTGGGGTGATCTCCTCCAGAGGGGTGTCCTCGTGGTTCCACAGTTGCTGTAAATGGGTTAGGAAGATGTACGGTGATGGTTGGGGCCAGAGAGTTAACAAACCTGCACACTTGACCGGACTGGCCCTGAGCAGGAGGGGGAGCAGGAGCAGGGGTCCCTTCCATGACTACGTCCTGTCGTGGGCTTCCCATGGCTATCGAAGCCGGGCTCAGGGGCTGTGGGAGAGCGGAAGAGAGGTTGGGACTACGATAGTACTTGGCGTCCCGCGTCGAGTTTGGTGAGTCTGAGGCATCTTGCATTTCTTCGTCCTCGGAGGGTGGCGAGTTGACTCGCAGACGCTGAGGGGCGTCAGATCCGTACCTGGCTGACATTGGTTTCGAAGGCAAGGCAGTACGGCTCGATCCTGAGAGGTTTCGTCGAAAATGTGTACTGCTCGGATGGGCGACCGAGCTCAAAGCCATGACAATCCTCGAGCAGAACCTTGGTGAGGGGCCGAAAAAGTCGGAAGACCCAGCGAGCGAGAGGGCCGAGGCCGAATTTGTAGATCAAGCGACGACAACGCCACCGAGGCCAATAAGCCTTCTGTCGCACCTCACACCACACAGGCGGGAAACAAAGGCGTCGGAGGTCGCAAGTTGGTTAATAGAGTAGACCAGGACTGGAATGACCGGGATATCGTCTCGATATTAGCGGTGGGAGGAAGTCCGGGGTCAATCGGCGATACGTATAAGGTGAGCAGGCGGAGCTGAAAAGCGATACATGCGTGCCAGATCAGCGTTGCACAGTGAGTAGGGCTTGGGCTTGATGCTGGCGTATCAGGAGGGCCCTGGAAGCCGATATGCAGGTGATGTGGTGGCCGGATATCGAAGAGAAGATTTAGATGGAGGGGTGATGGAAGCAGGGGAGATAGAGAATGTGTCCGACGACGGTGTGTGTGTGTGCGTGGTGGTCAGCGTAAAGGGGGGGTTGATTGCGCGGTGTGGAATGGAGAGGAAAGCGGGAGACAAGAGGGCCTGTTCAAGCGGATGCAATACAAAAGGATTGCGGTGAAAGGAGCCAAAGGAGCCAGTCTTACTCGTGCATTCGCCTCGGTCAGGACGAGGCAGTCGGAGACGGAGGTCTGGCCTGTTTTCGCTCAGCAAAGCGCCGCCGGTGTGGTCTTGGTGTGTGCCTGCATCGCGCCAAAGTGTCAGAATGAGGGAGGCAGAACGGGGCCATCGTTATCGGGCTGCCTTGGTCGGCGTGCTCCGTGTTCGGGAGGGCAGTGCTGGGCCAATCAGCGTCGAGACAAAACTAATCACGCCGCCGCAACTGCACTTCGGACCACGCCAGGACCACTCCAGACGTGGAGCGTTCAGAGGGTCTAGTGTTCTCACTGTGACGAAATTCAGGCCAAGCACGCCCTAGACATACGCTAGGAAATAGCGGGATGGCGCCAATAGCACCGGCCGACGATGAGTCCGGAGCCCTTTCTGCTGAAGAAATGAATAATGCACTCAGTAAAAAGGTGGTGCTCGGGCGAGACAAGCAAACCATCTCGGAGTTTAGATCCAGATGATCTATCGGACTGTCTATCAATCTACCCACACCGGACCACAAAGTGTGAGATCTTACTGTACTGCCACTCTCAATTGCGCATCTGAAGATCAGCGACTGCATTCATGCTCAGCCAATGTGGTGATGACGTGGCATGGATAGGCTCCTGTTTACTCTAGTGGTTCGCAAGTCCAAGCACTCGAGTTATTCCTTTGATCAGGGCACTACTACGTATGCAACACAGTGGCTCAAGCCCGTATCTAATCAATCAATCCATCATGTGCTTGCTGATGATGGGTGTTTGAGATGCTCAACTTCTCCATTTCTGGGTTAGAGGCTGAGATAATCCAAGCGCGCCTCTGATGTCGACACATTACACATGGAGGCCAGGGAATGAATATAACCACATACAGGCGGAAGTGCCTCTACTGCTTCTTCTTTGTATATAAGAGAGAACCATAAGCGACCTAGAATTCTTCGTTCCTTCTTTTGCATCATGCAACGTCTGGTATCTGATGGTGGTGATGTTGGGGTCTTTCCAGGCGCGTGGGCTAAAAATGAAGAGGAATGGTCATGTTAGTCAGCATGACCATCGCAATTTGGATTGGGTGGAGGGAAAAGATAAGATCTGATAAAAAGGAGGGTGGGAAAAGATGGAAATTGTTACACTTTAGTCAGGGGCACGACATTAGATAGGTAGCCTTAGTTTATTTCCCGACGTGGTCATGGATTCATGCGCGCTACTTTAGCCATTTCCATTTGCTCCCTCTTACCCCATTTCTCTCTCTTGATCAAGAAGCGCTACGTAAGCTGTCCCCGAGTATGCCTTGTCTGCTCGGAGTCTTTACCGCAGTGGGTTTGCGCCTGCTACTAATTTAGGGAACATCTTGGATCTCGAGTGGAGGCGTCAGCAAGGACAAGACTGCAGATGCCGCCATCACCACCCACGGGGCTGGGAGCTGCGAGCCGGGGCCGTTCCGGTACCTGCTCCGCAACATCCCACGTATACGGAGTAGACCCTGAAGTCTGGTTCGTGGAAGACGTCGAGAAGGGTCTCCCCTGGTCCGTCGTCAGCAAAAGGACAAGCTGCGGGCGGCGTACTTGCCTGATTAGCGGTTTACTCCTGCGCGAAGCGGCCGCATGCATGCACATCAAGATCTAATAAGTGACTGGTGGTGGTAACTGGTAACTACTCCGTACGACTAGTGGGTGGCCGTGATAATGGGCCACACCAGCTGATCGTAGCTGAATTCGACTTTCCAGCCTCAATCTCCGCTGCCAATGCGCGTGCACCTAGTCTGTACTTCACTTCGTCTGGCCCCTTTCCAGTCGCTTTGCCCTCAATTGCCTCCTCTCACTCCTTTCATCATCACTATCGGGCCTCGCAGTGTTTCGTCTGCCTGTCCCTCCTTTTCCCCTACTTTATGTTGTTGCCTCGTCAGCCACGGCCAACAAGCATCATGCCCAAACCCCGGCTCGTGAATTGAACCCCCATTCCTTCTGGAAAGGTTCGCATGATCTTGCCGTGGAGACCGATCCCAGGATGCCCAGGGCAATATCCACCACCTTGCTCGTTCTCCAGGCTCTCTGACGTCGAAGTTCGTCGCAATCCCGGCCGACGACATGGACTCCCTGTCCCAGCTCTCCCTGCCGCCAAACCAAAAACGAAACGATCGCATCCTCGTTCCTGGCGCTAGAAGCAATTATCGCCTTTCTAGAAAGACCGAAATACGTTAATTTTGGCTTTGCCCGATGCATAATGACGCTTTTAATTACTGGGTTCCGTGAAACGCGTTTACTTTATGCGACTCCCTGGTCCGCCCCGCGAAAGATCATGCTGTCCAATTTGCCAAGCTGACATCTGTTCAATCTTTTCCTCTTCGATCCCCAGCTCGGACCAAGCTAACCTGCTTGTTGGCAAGAATTGGGGACTTGGGCAAGAAAAGGTGTCGTCGTCGTGATCCAATTTTCTTCCCTTCCCTTTCCTTTCCTCTTTTGCGGCACCCACCTGCTCACCTGCACATCCAGCATGAATTTGCGAAGCGCGCGCAATCTTGGAATCGCCGAGACTGGGGATCCAGCTCCACCCAAAGCCTACCATGATGGCATTCCGAGCTCCAGCATCCCAGGACATGTTCTTCTGTGGCTTTCCTAGAACGGCTCCCGCCCGGGATATCGACCAGGTTGCGCCGTTCACTGGGTGCACCTACCGAATGTCACGAGAACCTCCGTTGTACTTTCATGCTGCTACTCCTACTACTCACTCAAAGCTCAAGCTCAGAGCAACCCAGGACAGCCGCGACTGGGGTGGATGCCGTCAACGGAGAGCCCGAACTTCTGTTCTCCCCTCTTCCTTGCCCTTGCCCTGACCCTGTTCTACGTAGTACGATCTGCCGCGATCTCGCAATCCCATCGTGGACCCGTCGTTGCGGAGCAGTTCTGTTTGCTCGGGTCTGCTCTATGTACCCCCAATCCTGAGGGGTGCCCAACCCCAAACCTCCCCTCCCAGTCTTCCGAGATTTGGGGGTGCCTTCCACTGCAGGTGGTTCGTTGCTCCCGATCTGCTCGGGTTGAGCTGTTACATGGTCAGTCGCGTGAGCTCCAGCCGGGTCCATTCTGGCGCCGGGACAAAGTTGCGACGCGAGGCGATCAGAGCCTCGTCAGCAAAGTCGCTCGACGGCTGACAACCACCATGATGGTCTTTTCAAGCCGTCGATGACTCGTTATTGGCATTTCCTTTCTGTCGGTTCCCCGTCTCTTTCGGCAATCTATCCCACCCCCCAATTTAGCTGTACGATCTAAGTTGCCCTATGGCGTGTCAGACCCGTCGATTCCGGCGGTCGTGTATTATAGCCACCCTTGTCGCATTATAACCCTCCATCAGAACGGAAAGGAGCTCTTTCTTGTCATCTCATTCCCTGCCTTTCAAGCACAACCGTCCCCACTTCGGGGTCGGCAA
Organism: [Phialemoniopsis] sp. UDSM-2020; assembly: GCA_018873225.1. Taxonomy (NCBI): domain Eukaryota; kingdom Fungi; phylum Ascomycota; class Sordariomycetes; order Thyridiales; family Thyridiaceae; genus Thyridium; species [Phialemoniopsis] sp. UDSM-2020. The sequence goes on from JAEILZ010000005.1 coordinate 2,897,517, forward strand.
GTCCCTGCGTGCCTTTCCCTTCAGACTTTGCAAAGTACCGCATACATGTCCCAGCACTCGTCGCTACGTAGTCGCGTAGTACATCACCAAACCCCCAGTCTCGTCTACCATGAGCTTCCCACCCCGAATCCCTGCAACCTTTTGCCAACTTCTTCCCACCTGGTACTTCTGGAGAGTTCCTGCCTAGCATACCTTGGCTCTCCCAACCCTACCAGCCCCTCCTCCATCCACCGTCTCTCGGCTGGCTGGCTGACCCATGACCGTCTTCCCATGCCCAGGCACGCAGGGAAGTGCTGGCGTGCTTGTCTTAGGGGACGCCGCCCTCCCTTATCCACCTGTCATGCCCCTCCCTACGCTGCATGGACAGGGCTTGTTTCAGCTTGTAATTCTCCATTTGGCTCTGCCGTTTTGCAACCTTCTATGCGTTTTCCAGATTTCCCTCTCTTTGGACCAGCTAGTCGCTGCCAACCTCCCATTTTGGACAGACTGTCCAGGGTTTCTCCAGATCGTTTAATTGTTCTAGCCCATCCCCTGCAAGTCAAATCTGCCCTTGTAGCCTTCGAGTCGCCTCGTTGCATCATTGCCCTGGACCAGGGTTCTGTTTCTATATCCGGCACGCAGACCATGGCATAAGATCCTCAAATTATGCTACCCGTCATCACTTGGACAAGGTAATCCAAGATCTCCACACCAGCTCAGGAACAGTACTTGTCTCGTACATGGTGAATCGCTTATGTGCTTTAACTCGTCGACCAAAAGAGGAGCAAGTCAGGTACATATCACTGCCAGATCCGAAGCCCACTTCTGGCTTCCCTTCTCATGCCTTTCACACGATAACGAAGATCAGACGATATAATGCAGCCCTGACCCACGCTACCTTACTTGCCCTTCTTACATCTTTGTTTTGTCTTATTCTTACCGAACCCAAAAGCGAGTTTGGGTCAAGAAACCGGAGGAAGATCTCCCCAGCATCAGCAACACCCACGAGCTAAGGTGGTAATGAACTCTTAAAAAGGCTCTACTAGGTGACCATCGTTCGTCCTATCCACGCTCGCTCCCGCGCACAACACCCCTCTCTACACATACCAGCACCACCCAGCCATTTACCGTTTCTTCCAAGCGTCACCGCCAACGGCAAATTCGCCCACACTCGCACACACCTGGCCGTTCCTTGCCACGACTACGATCACGACGTCAAGCACATGTCCCTGGTCTCTCACACCGTCCAACGACCCTGGCATCACAGAGGAGCTACGCGGCACTACCGGAGGACGTTGTGAGGCCCAGTCGCTAGTTGCAAAGGCTCTCTCTCTCTCTCTCTCTCCGCAGCTCTCTCCGAAGTAGCCCCGTGGGGCTCACGTCTATCAAATTCTTTCCATTCAGAACCCGGCGACCAGCCAGAGCGGTTCGCTCTGGCGGAACCCATGCGTCGCAGGCACGCTGGCGGGCAACTACAGAGTAGGACCGGACTACAATGTCGACTATACACAGGACTCGCATCCGGGCGAGCAGAGTCAGACGACCCATGGATACGAAACGCATCACCATCGCGGCTCCCTCCAGCATGGAGCCGCCGGCGGCCTTCACGACCCATCAGAACATCACCACCCTCACCAGACCCATCACGGCCTGTCGCACCACCACCCAGCAGCCCATCATGCCCATCAGGTCATGATGGACCCGTCGCAGATGGGTGGCCATCCGGCCGCTCGTCACATGGGCCATGCCGGACCCGCGCACTTCGGAGGCCCCGGTCCTTCGCCTCACGCAGTAGTGGCACCGCTCTACCCATCCATGACGCCGACGCAGGGGCCGAGCGGGGGTGTCAAGCGAACCCGACCAGACGAGCTTGACTTGACCGTGACGGGACTGCCCGACCTTGAGCAGAGCGACATCGATTCAATGCAGCAGACGCCTCTTGGCGCGGCCTATGCACAAGCTGCGGCTCCTACGCACCATCACCACCGCCTGCCGGACACCGGTCCGCCGTCTAAAATGATGCGACGAGATGGCGACGGCGGAGGCGGTGGCGCGCCGAGCGTGGTTGGACAAGTCGGGATGCCACCCCCTGCTCCGCGTCCGCGAGGGCCCAAGCTCAAGTTCACACCCGAGGACGACCAGCTCCTCATTGACCTGAAGGAGAACAAAAGCCTCACGTGGAAGCAGATAGCAGACTTCTTCCCAGGCCGATCCAGCGGGACTTTGCAGGTGCGCTACTGTACCAAGTTGAAGGCAAAGACCACCCAATGGACAGATGAAACGGTACGTGAACCTGGCTTCCCTGCCTGCCGGCATCCCAAAGCGGCCCTTTGCCAAGGAAAGGAACCAAAGAAAAGGGTACAAAGTGCTAATTCTTGAACTTCATGCAGGACCAAAAGCTTCGCACGGCATTACAGGATTACGAGAACGAAAAGTGGCGCATCGTCGCGAACAAAGTGGGAACTGGCTTCACACCAGCCGCGTGTCGAGAACGAGCGTCGCAGCTGCTCGGTGGGAGCTTATAGCAATCAATGTCTCCACCAGGAGCTTCGGCTCCTGAGTCTGGGGACACCACCATCTACTCACAGCCTCCCGACGCAGGCAACACCATCTACACCCAGCAGCTCCAGTGAGACATCCTGAGCTGTGACAAAATGCATCGAGTCCGGACGCCTTCCGAGGACATTGTCCTCCAAAGCGCCACAAACGGACTCGATTGCATCGCCACGACACTAGATCCATTCCAACACGAGCGGGTATACCCAAGATCCCTCCAAATTTCATCATGCATCACAGCTATGCTAGCAGTGTCTTGCATCTCTTGTTGGAGCCTCTGGATCCTTAATTCGGACCATGGTCAAAATGCCTGGCGGCTCGTGGATTGCAAGACAAGCACTCGAACCGATACGACAATTCACGAGCCAAGAACCAGGCAACTTCGGGGACGAAGATAATGTGTAATTTTATACATGATTCTACTCGACATCATTCTTTTACGACTTACACCGCGACGACGTAATACCCCAAGATACCCACCAGTCGTCGACGGTGTTCTTTCCTTAGGTCTTATTTGTACTATTTCTCCTATTTTTGCCTTGTTGCGTGCGGGATCTTTCTTCTTACGAACATAGAGATGGACGATGTCGCCGAAGAATGAGGGATGGAAAGGGAAGGGAACGATACATACACGCATGGAATAGGCAACGATTCCCCTTTCATGTTTTTCACGACAGCGCGACACGGTGAACAGGCCTGGAGCCGGCGCAAATTTCGCATACACCCGTAGTCTGACGGGCACCATAGAACTATCTGCACAAGCCGGAGTGGGAGGAATATAGGGCGATTCTTGAAGGGGTTTGAGCGTCGCTGCTCAGGGATTGACGGCCGGACTTGGGAGGGATGTACTTAATGCTGGGCATCTATCAATGACTGATGCTTCGGCCTTTTCTACAAGGCCTGGCAGATCGCATAAGGCGTCTGGAGGAGACAAAAGCTTGGGTGGAGAGTGCGCTGGCATGGCTTGCCTGTCGGGCAGGCAATATCCGACTGACCAGCTGCCATTTTGCATTTTTCTCCCATCTTACATAGTTACTTACTTAATCTCACCTATCTACATACATACCTCCCTTTCTGATGAGTCTATTACCGGATACAGCAGCTGCGCTGTGGTCTTGTGAGTGACACGACTCTGCCTGTACTAATCAACCCCGGCCGGCCAGCAATCAAACTGAGCCGGCTGGATATTGAGGGACGCACCCGGTGTGGTTTTGTCTGGGCTGACACTGTCTCTGTGCGGCCTTCTCTATTGGTGCTGACAAATTCTCACGAGAGCCTCCCTGCGTTGGGGTAGGCTGTTTCGCAATATGATGCTTTATGCGAAACCTGTGGGCGAGGAGGTGGCTTGGGTTGATGGGAGCAACCTCATTCGCAGGCAGAAAATATCATGCAATGTCTGGTCTACGCCCCGTCGACAGTATCTCGGCCAAATCTCCCCTCGACAAAGAAGGGAACTCTTGCGTGAACTGTGCCAAGGACAGGACATTTCTCAGTGCTGTATCCAGATGAGTCAAGGGTGACTGTGAATAATGCGCTGCAGGCCTGGAAGGGGAAGGAAAAGAGGTAGGCTGGCAGGCACGCGAAACATGCTCCCTGCAGTTCCTGTAGCCTGGTAAATCCACAATTTGTACAGCACACCACCACGACAACCACAACCAACAAGAACTTGTATCCGTCCCAGACGCCACAATCTCTTCCGTTTTTTCTCCATGCACCGAAGACCAAAAACATCAGCGTACGCGCTCCGGCCTCCATCCCATGCCCCAAGCTCTGCTTCACGGTACTTTGGTCGAAAGGCTCCCAAGCTCTTCAGTTGGCCAACACCAAGTTTCTCGGGCATCAACAGGGATGACCATACGAGGTCTGTGTATGCCCGTTGACAAGACTGCGAAAGAGAGAAAAAAAGGTTTGCAAATCAGTACAGATGCATGCAGAATTACGCCACAGACCGGGAAGCGCATGCTCCAACATCCCTGATCTGCCGGGCTCGGCAGGTTCTTGTTGGAGGGACGATCAGGGCCACCTGCATCAGTCGCCACGACACAGCCCTTTCCTCCCCGTCGACCGTTGTTGAAACCCTCCACGAAGCTTCTTTTACTCATCGCTGACGTGGCTGGTGTCCGTGGGAGAGCACCCTTCACTACCCTGCTTGCCTGCTCTTCACACTCCCTCTCTGTTCGAAGGGGCCAAAGTGGCGCTCGGACATGAAACGCTTCTACCCCTTCTACGTGGAGTAGTCGCTCCTTCGTCCTTCCATTATCGTTCCATCATATTTCAAAATCTACAAATGCCGGGGCACTACCAACGGTCAAGGCTGATTCGATTGGCTGTGCCTATGAGGGGATGGTTGTGCACCCTTGTTTGATGCAGCATGACGAGGTTTCTAGACCATTTCTTCCTAGCCTTCGAGGGCCCTTGTCCCTCGCAGCCTTGCTCGCCTTCACGGAGGTCTTCCGCAGACGCACTCCTCACGTCTGATCACCTCGAGAAGGTGCGTAGCCACTGTTGGGCATGATATTGACAGGGAATCGCGCCGATGCAAAACAGACGGTATTTGATATTCTCCGCATCCTTGTCTTGCCCATTTTTGGAATTGCCCCGCCGGCAGCATCAGAGCTGGCAGCCTGACCCGGCTCCCTTTCCGGAATTCGAACCTGGTCCTTGAGAGAACCAGGTCATGGATCCCTTACGGCCAGTTTGGATGCTCCGGCTGCCGACGTTGATGTCAAATGGCTAGCCCTATCTCTCCAGACAAGCCAGACTCCACGATCTTGACACAACCTGGCCTGATAGGTGCCTGCCGTTTGGTGACAATGGCCGGCCCATCCTGGTAGTTGGGCATGAGCCGGTCTGGCGATGACATGTCTCTGGGGACTGTCCTGGTCTCGGTTCATGAAGTACCTCTGAGGTACCGGCAGGATCCCGCCCCTCGTGGATATCACGCGTCGTTCAAATTCTTGTATTACTGACATCTAGGTTCCGCCACCTGAAGAGATTTTCAGACACAGAGGACTGTGCGAGCTTGACAACTCCACACCTCCTGCAGCCGTTGAAGATCAACCCGCCTTCACAAATCACTTGACTGAGTGTCGATGAAAACGGTTTTCTAGAAGTGGAGAACCCCAGTCAAGGCCCTGGTCGTTGTCTTCTGAAGACTGAAGTAAATTTCCGACTGATCCAACCAGGGCTTCGGCATGCTAAACGAACCGCCCAAGACGTGCTCAAGCGAAATGCAGCCCCCGTCTGGATTGCGACCCTGGCAGATACACCAGCACGACCAATCGGGAAATTAAGCGCAATCTATTCTGCTTTTCGTCTTCCCTACGAGTTGCTCCCTCGCCCAATTCAGAAGTCGCGACCTACCTCAACCATGCCGTAGAGGCTCAAGCTGACGTGCTCTGTCGTCAGTTCTAGCTCTGTTCCCTGGATATGATGTCGATCCAGGGTGTGCGGGAGTGAGTTGATCTTAACAGGTAAATCTTCAGGGTGACATGACAGTGCGTCTAGGAAGGAGAGCCAGTGCGCAACTCCCCGGCAAGCGGAATCATATTGGCCTGTTCGCTTCGCGCCTGATTTACGTAGATCTTCTTGCGCACACCGACCATGTGCCTGAATCAGATCTAGTCTTCTCGGCCGAGCAACTTCAGAGTTCGTGAGTTATCCGTCCGGTCGACCGGGTCGACGCTCTTTTTGGTCTGGGGAACGTCGCACAAAGGAGCTGGTTCGCTCCCATGCTGGACAATGGTACTCTAGGCCATGTCCGAGTTCATGGAGGAGGCTGGCAGTTTTTAATGAATTGTCTAGGCGAGGCCTCCGAATACTGCTCCAGAGCCAACCATTTACAAGACGACAACATTTGGTCAAACAGACATTGCAAGGGAGACCCAACCGGGCCGGCATAGTCTCGGAGATGGACAGCAGTCTCAGATGTATGCAGAACAGCTGTCTCTGCTTGTGTGGCGCGATGTGCTTGCCGCATGTGGGCTAAGAGCCTGGCGCTCGATACCCAGGTGGTGGAGTGGCCTCCCACTTGCCTACTCACAAAGTTCTGAGCAGAACCTTGTTTTGGCATCATGTGGCTCACAGCGAGGACCAAGAGAGTTGGTTCCGAGGTGGAACCCCCCCTTCTCCGCTTGCCCTGATTTATGATGTGGCTGGAAGATGCAAGGCGACCTTCTTGAAGTTTGAGATTGGACCTTGATTGCTGCAATAATGCGACAAATATACCGGCGGAGCCCTATATCAGAAGTCCGATATATGGCGGGTACCATAACAAAGTCACGCTGAGTAGATCCCCCCCGCCGACGCGGAGACGAAGGACCCTCAATCAAAGGAAATCAGGTACCACGGCAAAATGAAAGGAGGCTCGTTTTGATTCAGAAGGGCGTTGAGGAGCTCTATACTCTCTAAGCTGCAGAGAGCTTTTCGAGCTCATCAGCTGCCTGCCGGGTAAGCTTGGGGACGCGTCCCAAAGGGTATGATGACAGCCTGAAGAAGGAATATGTCGGCACTAGTATCGAGCAATGGTGTGGATAGTGCTCGATTACTCACTTGGGAAAGCCTACTGGATGCCCTTCTGGTGGCGCGCCTGCATGTGATAGGACGGTGACAGCGAGTAAGGAGCGGTGTGACGGCCGCTCCTCATCGAGCAGATCTAGGTAGGCCAAGAGAAGCCGTTGAGAATGAAGCTGCAAGTGTTTCCCAGGTTCCATAACTTCCTATTGGCGAGAACATGGATGTGGCTTGTTGCTCGATCCTTAATGTGCTGTATAAGGCCGTTTCGATCGAAGCTTACGCGGGGGACGAGAGACTAGGGGCCTTTTTCTTTTTGGCACACTGCTCGTTGTTCACCCTTCCTGTATTGAAGGCAATGCTGCGAGATGGATAGCTTGCCTGACCTACCCCTAGCTATGCCACAAGCTTGAGCTTCCGCGGGTGGGGTCTCGGTCAGAGGCATGATGCGTTGCTGGTCGTGCACACGATCCCCCCGGCAGATGGATGTATATCATCGGATGTGTTATGCCGTAGGTAGGTACATATGTGGGTAAAGTAGATCTTGTACTGGTGACATTCACAAGGTTTGCCTTTGGTGACCGACTTTGGCTTTGGTGTACCTTTTCTTCAGAGCACAGACCGCGGGAGTAAACGCGCGAGGATGCAATAACCCGTCGTCTTATGGGCTACTTGTGAGTTGTGCCTAGTCTCGGTACGGAATTTTGCTCTACTTGTACAGATCGGGAAAGCAAGTCACGAAACGGCGTCGCTCGTTACGGTAGACCAGATGTGGTGGGGATTGCTTTGAAGGCTTGTTGAGAGATATCGTTGGGCAATTCATCTTCCAAGAATTGAAGCAGGAACGGGGAGGCGCGGACACGCGAGTGCAGTGTTGCTCCTCATGGTTGAAAATGCTACCATGATGGAGCACGGTGAGACTGGGTATGGAGTTCAGTTTATGTGAGCGTTGTATCGGTTGCGGGCACTTGTGGGCTTTGTGGGTGGTGCTAGATTGAGCCATGTAACTCTGCACATATGTAAGTGTCTTGATTCACCTAGTTGGTGTCTACTAGATCGCGATAGTGTGTCCGTTGACGAAAACAAGAATGTACAGCTCAAGGTCTTACTCCCCATGATTCCATGACTGTCACGATGCGTCTCCATTCTTGGCGAGCAGCACTCCCGCAAGTTCCGATACGTCCATCACGGCGCCAGCCTCGACGAGCTCCATGACCTTCTCGTGGGCTCGCACGTCCAGCTTACTTGCCTCCTCAGGCACCGATGACGACGGCGCCGCGCGCTGAGAGTCTAGATATGCCGCCGTCTCGACGACCCAGCCGTTGAACTCGCGCACCTCGGTGGCCTTGCCCGCCCGCGCGTCCTGCAGCATGCTGCTCGTGTTGTGCCGAACCGCGGCGCCGACGCGGTGCAGCATGGCGCGCAGGGACGGGTAGGCGAAGCGCCGCTGCATGCTCGCTTGCGAGTACGGGTTTTTTTCCGTACCTGCGGCCGCTGGAGGAGCGGACGAGAGGATCGCCTCGGCGCTGGGGTCGGCGATCAGGGCCTGCAGGACGGCCGCGGCTTGCCGGAGGAGGAGGTCTGATATCTGGATGATGGGCGCGTCGGCGGGGAGGGCGGAGCTGAATTCTCCTGCTGGTGATGATGGTGATGGTGAGTCGTTGCTGGGAGGCGGAGAGAAGAAGAGGTGCCCGTTTTGGCAGCGCAGGATGGCGGTCAGCGGGTTGATGACGGCGTTGACGACGAGCTTCTCGAGCTGCAGGGTCCATATCTCTGCGCGGGGCACGGCGCGGCCCTTGAGGTGCGGGGCCGTGGTCAGGAGCTCGGTCAGGTACGAGTCCGCGCCGGTGCTGTTCCTACTGGGCCTAGGCAGGACGGGCCCGATGGAGAGGTCGGCGGGCGAGGCGTGCAAGCTGGAGAATGTGCCTAGTGAAGTCACGCCGTGAGAGGTCACACCGACGAGGAAGTCTGGCTGCGTGTCCGGGGTGAAGCGTGCCTCGGCGTAGACGGTGCCGTAGGGGGGCCACAGCTTGTTCATGCCGTTCTGGACGAAGAGTACTGTCGCACCGGGGCCGAGGTAGCGGCGCAGTCGGTCTACCTGCGGCAGAGCGGCGGGTGCTTTGGTCGTCACTACTAGATTGGCGATGCTGTCGTGGCTGGGGTCTACTTCGACCACGGGGCCGGCGGTCGGGGGTTCTTCGGACCACAGCTCGATGTCGATGTTGGTCTTGGCTGTAGTGATGGTGCCGTCCCGGCGGGTGATGCTGATGCCGGGATTGGATGACCATTCCTCGAGCAAGGTGGACCGGTGGACGAGGAGGGTTATGGGTGGTGGTGAGGGGAGCTGGGACAGAGAGGTTGCGAGGAGGCGGCCTAGGTTTCCTATGCCGAGGATGTGGATGCGTCTGGGATCATTCGGGTTGCTGGTATTGGTAGTGGAAGTTTGGGATTTCGCGGCGGAGACGTTCGCCGTGGTCCATTTGTAGAGCTTTGGACCGCCAGACCGGTCTTCCAGTAGGGCGGTTAGCCATGGCGGTTGAGGCATTGTGGATTGATGCCGCCGAAGACGGCACCCGATGGAGGTGGGTAGACGGAGTCGGGTCGGAGAATGGGTCGGCCGGCCGGCGCCGAAGGAGACCGGTAGTAGTCGGACGGTGTGGGCCATTCAGAGGGGCCTGCTGCCGGTGTGGTGGTGGGTGGCCCGTTGAGAGACCTAGACCTGTAGGTGTGGGAGAGGCTGAGAATCAATCGGACGCAGTCGGGGGTTTGGCGGTACAGTGGGCTGCTTTGAGGTGCTTAATGCCCAGCTAACGTTACCATTAACACAAGTATATGGGTGGTAGCACTCGGCTTTTATTATTAAGGAATTATTGCATGGAACGCAACAAAGTAACGAAAAGGAAGAGAGTTTGGTTTGTGGTTCGGGCGGTGCCGAGTCAACATTCCTAGCGGCCACTTCCGCGATCGGAACCGTGCTTTGGGAACCACTGTTCATGCATATGCAGGTCTGGTAGTTAATAGGCATATCAATCTGTGCAATAGCAGGATCCTGCTAAGATGTACCTCAAAAGGGACAGTCACAATCCAGGAATTAATTATCGTCGCATGCGCAATTCAGAGCCGACTCCAGAGTCAGAGAGATGATGCAGCTTCAAAAGATAATAATATTCCACCGAGTGGAGAGACACAAACATCTAGCATGACCACACCTTTGAACCTTTATCGCATCCAATCTTCCTCTTCCACCTCTGCGTTGCGTGCCTCCTTGCGCGCCCGCTTTGCAGCATTCTGCTCCTTCTTCCACGCCTTGTACGCATCGCCGCCCTTCTTCGATTCAGACGGCGATGACGCCGACGACCCAGCCACACTGACCACGTCACTGTTGGAGGCACCTCTATGGCTCTTGCTGCTGCTACTGGCTCCCGTCTTGGACTTTTTGGGCGGCGGTAGCCACGCATTGCGTCTGCAGTCCTCAATAACCTGCTCGTACGAGGCGTCGTCGCTCCACTCGGTGTAAGTCGGTCCGTACGGCTGCGTCGTGTAGTCGTCGAACCCGCGCTTCCACACGACGACCGCCTTGCTCAGGTCGAGCCACGTCTGCGGCAGGGACAGGCGGGAGACGGTGCGGTAGGGGTACGACATGAGCAGGTTGGAGCCGACCTGCGTGAGGAGGAGCTTGCGGTTCGTAGGGTCGATGAAGGTCTCGAACACGGGGTCGTTCTGCTCATGGATCAGAGACTTAGCATGCCAGATCACCGGTGGACCGGAGGTAGTGCGGAAGGTCGTTGATCGTTTGTGGAGGACTTACGGGATCACTATCAGGCCGCTCGCGCTCCTTGATGGCCATCTTGCACCACTGGTGGAGTTCAAACTCTCGGAACAAGATATCGACGGGGGCTTGGTTCATCGCCTTGATATCATCGTACATGGGGAACGCGCCGTAGATCTTGCCATCTCCTGCCTCTTGTGACGCCTCAACCTTGGCGAGGAATGTCTCGAAGCTCACTCGCTGCCAGCCTGCAAGATGTGTGAACATGTTAACGAGCATTGAGTGAATTGGGGTGAGAGGAGGGGGGCTAAAAGGGCTTACTGACCATAGTCATTCCAGATCGACTCGGAGTCCTTGCAATGCTGGACATAATTCTCACGAAACTGGACGTAGCCGTCGACCGGCGCACCAGCTGCGTTTGGGCTCTGCCGCGAACTCATAGGGGCAAATATGCTCAAGAAGCCTGCTTTTCTTTCCTGGTGATTTTCTCGGTACGGTTTCAAGCTTCCTCATTATCACGAAGCGACGAGGAGGTCGAGCTCGTTACGTCTCGGGGTCACACTCGATGCAATATTCGCCGCCGGAGCACCCCCTTTTATGTACACGATGCTGGCGACTCACAGGGCTGGCAACGTTAGGCTACCATGAAGTGTGGACGTCATGTGAATAGGCGTTATCACGCCGATTCCCCTGACTTGGTCTTTGGAGTACACGTCGAAGTTTGAGGACGGCGAATAAATCAGTCTAAGGCTGGACCTTCGATGGAGATACGCGGCATGTAACACGAGGATGTGACCACCCGTGTACAGGCTTTTATCGTCTTCATCATCGGCAATGACCAGATTTGTTCCTGGAAGCTCCCTGAATTCGTGTCTTCTTGCGTGGCGTGGAAGATGAGACTCTCAAAAGAAATGTGTATGCTGATCATTACTTCCCCAGGTCGCCTCACACACAACTTTTGAGGCTGTTCAACTATCAGGGAGCTCAAATTACAAATACTTTCTACGAAAAGCTCCTCAAGAGACGCAGCGGTCCATAGATTTCAACATTCGGAGATGATAAGCTAGGTACTTACCTACGTACAGCAGCTCTGGAGCCCGAGAAACAACTGAAACCAAGCACACAGGTATCGTCTGATGTGCAGGGTTTCAAGCTGCCTCCTTGGGCAAATAAAATCGGGCCAAAAACTCCAGAGAGATATTTTGAGTTACTTATTTGGAGTGTTCAGGTTGTCTACGACTCTGGAGGCGCATGCATTGCTGACCGACCTTGGTCATGATTGCGTATTGTCAGGCAACTGAACTGTATCGATGCCCATATGCACCTCAGTCGTCGTGATCATATTGGAAAGACATGGAAGCTTTTTGTATGCAGCGAGTACATTGTGACTCATTATTTGGGAGATATCCTCTGTGTAAGTGACATTATGCTAGGCTTCTACATTTGATGCCCAGAGGGGTCCCCTTGCTCGAGTTTGGCCAATCTTGTTACACATCCTCCTCGAGTGATGATTGCCACCTCAGCGCAAATCCTACTCTCTCTTACTTCTGCGCCTCATTGTCGGGAGAATCAGACTGCCGACCAGTGAACCTATTGTTTCTCATCAGATTTGCTATCGCTGCTCATCGTTGAATCTCTTTGAGCTTCAGTCCTCAATTCTTGCCCTCTTAACGCCGACCGGTGCAAAAGATAAAGTGGTCACGTGATAGCGTGTTGCCTGCGTGCGGATTGATGATCCCGTCATTTTCGCCTGCGTCATCGGTGCTGTCGGCGTTAGTCAGTTCTAAGGCAACCTTCGGTCGCAAAGTTTCTGGCGGCGATTGACCTCGTTGCTTCAAAGGTGGTGATCCTTTTCCTCCCCGAACACAAGCTACCTTTTCACTCGCTTGTGAACGCCGTTTGAAAGGCTTCGAGCTTTACCTTTCTCTAGACCCTTGAATTTCTTCGTTTGCTCTTTTTGTGGTTTCTGATATGTTTCGCATTTGCAAACATCACCACCAGCCTTGGTTCTAATTCCATCTCATCTTGCGCCTGTCGCAAACCTGCACTCGCCCATAGATTGCTATGGAGAATGCACAAAGTGCAGGCCAAGGAGGACCCTCCGAAGAGCCTGTCACGCAGGTGTCCCAAGATCTTCAGCCTGACAACCCCACCTCCGGTGCCTCATCAATATCCGCAAGGTCACCCGATGCCCAGACCTTCGACTTCGACGAAGAATCTGCCCTTCGAAACTTGACTGAGAACGTACGCGATCAAGATGACCTCGAGCGCGACATCTCCCACCAGGCAAATCTCGCGCTCATTGACGCCGAAGACAAAAAGGATCAGAAGCGTATCGAGAAGTCTGAGAGTACCAAGGCCAGACTAGAAACCCAGAAGAAGGCCCAGCAGCAGAAACTTCGCGCCGCGTATAACAACCCGACCTTGAAGCTGCGCATCGAAAAGGAGATAGCGAGGATCAATGCAGAGATTGAGCTCATTGACAAGGATATTTCCGACTTCAATGTGCGCATTGAGCAAAGACACAGGGAGGGAGCTGACGATGCGCTTGCCTCTAGTGCAGGAAATAGGAGGCAGCCTAATGAATCGCAGCGCGAGTTCCTCGTCCGCACTGGCAAGATCACTCCGTTCGCTAAGATCGGCGGACCGCGTCCAGACGGTGTAGAGGGTGATCTGGCTAATGCCATCATCGAGGCCGAGGATGAGGCCGTCGCCGAGGAGCTGGAAAAGGACGCGACAGAAGGGCCCCGATCGCATCAAAACTTGCGTCTGCCTGGCTTTGCCGAAGAGTCTGAATATGCGACGTCGGCCGCAACTTCGGCAGCCGAGAGCGAGTTCTCCTTGCGACCTAGAAAGAAGCGAAGGATACAGGCGGATGCCGCATCTGATGACGAATATAAGCCGGAGAAGGAGCCGGCCTTCACACCCGAGTCTGTCGGCTTTGAGGACGAAGACTCGGACGATGTGGACCTGACGGAGCTCAACAAGAACACATCTCGGAAACGGTCCGCCAAGAGTGCTGCTGTGAGCGAAGACAAGCTCGATCTTAGTGGGATCGACGACGGAAACGAAGACGTCTACCAGCATCGACTAGCAGACTGGGTTGATCGAAGAAGTCGTGCTAGGCGGCGTCGCCAGGAATCTCTGGGTCAATCCGTTCATGACGACGGCCAAGAGGAGTGGTTTCAACCTTCCCCTGACCAGCCCGATCACTACCTTGATCATGGACTCAAGTTGCCCGGCGACATTTACCCCTCTTTATTCGACTACCAAAAGACAGGTGTGCAATGGCTTGCAGAGCTCTACGATCAGAAAGTGGGTGGTATTGTCGGTGATGAGATGGGGCTGGGCAAGACTGGTAAGTCTCTTAGAGACGCAATTGTTTGGTAACATGATGTATCGTTAACGCTGGACAAGTCCAACTCATCTCGTTCGTCGCGGCGCTCCACTACAGCAAGATGCTTGACAAACCTGTCATTGTCGTGGCACCGGCCACAGTTCTACGACAGTGGGTCAATGAGTTCCATCGCTGGTGGCCTCCACTGCGTGTGTCAATTCTTCACTCAAGCGGCAGTGGCATGCTGAACGTCCGAAACGAGGACCGTCTTGAAGAGGATGAGTACGACTGGGAGCGAAAGACAACTTCGGCTGGCTCGAGCAAAGCGGCGAAGAAGATCGTGGACCGTGTCGTGAAGCAAGGTCATGTCTTGGTCACAACCTATGCTGGCCTCCAGACCTATGGCGACGTGCTCATCCCTGTAGATTGGGGCTACGCAGTGCTCGATGAAGGGCACAAGATCCGCAACCCAAATACGGCGATTACAGTATATTGCAAAGAACTCCGAACGGCCAACAGAATTATTCTGTCTGGAACTCCCATGCAGAACAACCTCACTGAGCTCTGGTCGTTATTCGACTTCATCTATCCCATGCGACTGGGCACGCTTGTCACCTTCCGCAACCAATTTGAGGTCCCGATCAAGCAGGGCGGTTATGCCAATGCTTCAAACCAGCAGATTCTGAACGCACAGAAGTGTGCCGAGACACTGAAAGATGCGATCAGTCCGTACCTATTACAGCGTCTCAAGGTGGATGTTGCTGCAGACCTACCAAAGAAGAGCGAGCAAGTGCTGTTCTGCAAACTTACCCAACCCCAACGCGCCGCCTATGAGCTGTTCCTAAAGTCCGAAGAGATGAATGCGATTCTTAAGAGAACACGCCAATCTCTCTATGGGATCGACATCCTGAGAAAGGTCTGCAATCATCCCGACTTGCTGGAGCCACAGCTGAGGAACAAGATTGGCTACAACTGGGGCAGCCCGAGCAAGTCAGGAAAGATGCAGGTCGTAAAGGCGCTGCTGCATATGTGGAAACACTTTGGCCACAAAACCCTGTTGTTCTCCCAGGGGACGCAGATGCTGGACATTCTCGAGTCGTTCGTTCGTCGCCAAGGTGACATCAACTACCTGCGGATGGACGGCAAGACCGCCATCAAGGACAGGCAGACTCTGGTGGACAAATTCAACAACGACCCGGACCTGCATCTCTTCCTGCTGACTACGAAAGTAGGTGGGCTGGGAGTGAACTTGACGGGCGCCAACCGGGTGATCATTTTCGATCCGGACTGGAATCCCTCGACAGATGTTCAAGCTCGTGAGAGAGCTTGGAGACTGGGTCAGAAGAAGGAGGTCACCATATACCGCCTCATGACGGCCGGCACGATCGAGGAGAAGATTTATCATCGTCAAATCTTCAAGCAATTCCTCACTAACAAGGTCCTCAAGGACCCCAAGCAGCGTGCCTCTTTTGGGCTCCACGACCTGCACGACTTGTTTACCCTGGGCTCTTACGAGGACGGCGCTACGGAAACAAGTGAGCTGTTCAAGGGTAGTGAAGTGCCAATCCAGGCGAAGAAGTCGCTCATCACGCCGGGCCGCGACTCTGTACCCATTGTCATTGATGGCAAGAGCAAAGATGAGACCAATGGCGCGGCCAAAGCCGACGGCGACGGGGACAATCTGCGCGGCATCGCTGGTGTAGCGGGTACGGAGGACTTTCAGGAAGATCCGGAGACCGCGGCTCCAGCAGGCGAGGAGGCGCGTATAATGGAGGGTATTCTTGGCGGATCTGCCATGCATAGTGTCCTCGAACACGACCAGATTGTCGGCAGCGGCAAGCCCAAGGCTGACATGGCTGTGCTGCGCCACGAGGCCAATCGTGTGGCGAGCGAGGCTGCCGCGCATCTCCGACGGGCTGGGGAGCAGGCACGTAACGTGCCCATTGGGACGGTGACCTGGACGGGCGAGGTCGGAACCGCTGGGCGGCCCGCACAGCGGCGTCGGGGTCCTGGCGGACCCAGCTCAGCGAGCATCCGTGCCGGCCTTGCGGACCGGCAGGGACTATCGGGCAGCTCGTCGCGGTCTGGAACGCCGACGACGGACGCCGGCAGCAACAGGGACATGAGGGCGCGAGACTTTGAAAAGGCGATACCCGAGTTCATACGCCGCCATGGTGGACAGGTGCCGTCGAAGCTGCTGGTGGACCACTTCAACCAGTTCTGCCACGGGCCACGGCAGGCGGGCGAGTTCAAGGCGGCGCTGGACAAGGTGGCTAGGATGGACAAGAGGGGATCGAGCATGAGGGCTATTTGGGCGCTGAAGCCTGCTTACCAGTAGATGGAAGGTTTGCGACGGCTGACAGCGATCTTGAGACATTGCATTGCGAGGAGTTTGGACCGGAAGATACCACGGCCATGGTTATAATTTGCTAGAGAGCCGTGTCTTATCGGGAAAGGTTTAGGAGATAGACAGTCATGCCTTCCGGAAAGATATCCCCCCTGAACAGACACAATACTTCAGTCAACAATTTCACGAGTGAGAGCATGGCGCGTCCAAGCGTTTAAGGGGATGATTCTTTGCCATATCTGGCAAGATCTTTTGTCGATTTTCATTCTAATTCTCTACTGCAGCTATGCCATAGGCATCAATGTGACAAGGCAAAGCAAATGGAGACCAGGCCAGAAGCGGCCGTTCCCCTCGTAACTGTCAACGCCACAGAGAAAGCCAGATGCAAAACCAGAATCCATCCACCAGTGCTCCCCAGCCGCTGAGCGCACGCGCTCAGAGACGGCGACCACGGCGACCACCCTTGCGGCGGGTAGAGTCGGAGGGAGTGGGAGTCACGTCCTCGATACGGCCGATCTTCATGCCGGCACGGGCCAGGGCACGGAGAGCAGACTGGGCACCGGGGCCGGGGGTCTTGGTGCCGTTACCGCCAGTAGCACGGATCTTGATGTGCAGAGCAGTGATGCCCAGCTCCTTGCAGCGGGCAGCGACATCCTGGGCAGCCAACATGGCGGCGTAGGGGGAGGACTCGTCACGGTCGGCCTTGACCTTCATGCCACCGGTGACACGGCAGATAGTCTCGCGGCCACTGGAATCACCCATGTTAGCCACACAGTACCATCAGAAAAAAAAGTTGCAAGTTCCATGTCGAAAGAAGGCGAGGTTGTGCGTTCTCCTTCACCACCAAGTGGCGTGGATTCCTCTGGTCCTCCTCTTCTTTCGACATGTCGCTTTGGCTTTCCGGGGTTCGTTTATTTACCTCAGATCGGTGACGTGGACAAAGGTGTCGTTGAAGGAGGCGAAGATACGGGCAACACCGAAAACGAGCTCACCTGCGACGCGAGGATGGATTAGCAGCTGCCTCTCGATGACCTTGAGAAGTTCTAGGTATTCATTGACAACTTACCCTCACGGACCTGAGGTCCGAGGGAGATGTTCTCCTGGGCGGGGCGGGTGGTCTTCTTGGGAGGCATCTTGAAGTTTTTTTTTTTGCTTTGCTTGCCTGGGCGTTGCAGTTGATTGTCGGTGAGGTCAAGTCGACAGCCAAATTTCCGTGGTGATCAATTTTGCCTGGTGGGGTGAGAATTTGGCAGTGTGTCTCCACTTTTTGCCAGCAGAGCCAGCCCCTGATGGGCTCATGAGTGGTCTATTTCGGGGCGGTGAGCCAGGGCATGTTCTCCCACAATGGCAACACTTTTGCACAAAATTGTGTGGTTGCTGAAACCCTAAGTACCCCTGTACCTTTTGCCAGCAAAAAAGACCCAGAGCTAAGCGAAAAAAAGCACCCCCAAAATTTGCTGCCCTTATCTCGCACCCGCGAAAAAATTCCACTACTCGTCCTTCTTCCTCTCACGATTTCTCAACCACCGGCCGACCGACCTTTTTGACGAAACATCGACAACTTCGCGAACAAATCGTCAACAATGGCTCCTACGTACGTTGCACCCTGAATGCATCACAGCATTCTTTCTTTCCCATATGCGCAACGGGTTTTCCGAGGTTATGCAGATTGTCGTGGTCCTCTCGCTGGAAGGCTCTGCTCAGGCCGTAACTGGCTGAGCTTTGCTGCCAGCTCGATCTCTCCCGTGCTTCTCCCTCCTTCTGTCAGGCCTCAGTGCGATGAGGATTGGCAATTGAGAGATGTTGCATGGGGTGTTGGGGTTTGAAGGCCTCGTCCTTCTCCCTTAAATCCATTGCCGCCATTCATCTACTCGAGAGATGTGATCTCTCGAAATTGATGTTTCTATGGCGAGCAGAATATTCTTGGACATTCTGTCCGAGGTGTTGTCGGATGAGTGTCGATTGCCGGGAAGCCAAGGTCTTTCCTTCGGGAATGACTTTCTGCTGAATGGCTCTCAATCTCACTGATGAAAATCATATTCGAGTTAGCCAACGTAGAGAATGTCGCACTTGAGCAGCAATTCTCCACCGGCGCTCTCCTTCATACCACGGTATGCCTGACTACGTACTAATCTGATTGTGCCTACAGTACCGTCCCCACCAACGACCAGGTCCTGGTCCCTGAGACTCTCCTCAAGAAGAGGAAGAGCCAGGAGAAGGCTCGCGCTGAGCGCACCGCCGAGGCCGACAAGAAGAAGAAGGTTAGTGTCTTGTCCTTTTCTCCTTTTTCCGCGGAAGACGATGTGATGTATACCATATTGGCGACTAGACCTGGTCAATGCTGTTGCTCAACCATTTTAACCATCTTTCGGGTCTGATCCTATTCCGCGGATCGTATCTATGTCTGGAGACATGAATTGTTTCTTTGTGGCTGAACCCCAAGGCTAACTCGACCGCTTAACAGGCCAACAAGGAGAAGCGCCAGGTCATCTTCAAGCGCGCCGAGACCTACGTCAAGGAGTACCGTGACGCAGAGCGCGAGAAGGTCCGCCTTGCTCGCGCCGCCAAGCAGGATGGCACCTTCTTCGTCCCCGCTGAGGCCAAGCTGATCTTCCTGATCCGCATCAAGGGTATCAACAAGATGCCCCCCAAGCCCCGCAAGATCCTCCAATTGCTCCGCCTCCTCCAGATCAACAACGGTGTCTTCGTCAAGATCACCAAGGCCACCGTCGAGATGATCAAGGTCATCGAGCCGTGGGTCGCCTACGGTTACCCCAACCTGAAGAGCGTCAAGGAGCTCATCTACAAGCGCGGATACGGCAAGATCAACAAGCAGCGCGTTGCCCTGACCGACAACTCCATCATTGAGGAGAACCTCGGCAAGTACGGCATCATCTGCATGGAGGATCTCGTCCACGAGATCTACACCGTCGGCCCCAACTTCAAGCAGGCCTCCAACTTCCTGTGGCCCTTCAAGCTGAGCAACCCCAACGGTGGCTTCCACACCCGCAAGTTCAAGCACTTCATTGAGGGTGGTGACCTTGGTAACCGTGAGGAGAACATCAACGCCCTCATCCGCCAGATGAACTAGATACCTAAAAAGGGGGTTCGGAATGGGAATATTTGGCCGGTTGTAGTTATGATTCTCACAAGGGCATGGTCGCACGGCGTTCAATAAAAGCAAATGGTTGCTTGAGAGGAAATTAATGATTTTTGATGATCCATCTACCTCTAAAATGCTCCTGTCCTGTGACATAACCTTTCGGTAGCATATGCATGTCTCGTTGCCATCCATCCATGATGGTCGTACCTATTCTATCTTACATGTTTGATACTCTGTCTCTAGCAGTGACATGTGCTATGTACTCTCGTTGACTCCCTCGAGCAACTTGTACTACTCACTTAGTTTTCATTCAACATCCACTTCTATATCTTGATATCAAAGCTGGTGCCGCAACCGCAACTGCTTGTAGCTAGAGGATTGTCGACAATCTTGAATTGAGAGCCAATGAGCTCCATGGTGTAGTCGACCTTGCTCCCCTTGAGCAGCTCAAGCGAGGGGTTGTCGAGAATGATCTTGGGGGCTGTCAAAGCCGCTGCGCTCTCCCCGTCCTCCTTGGCAAACGTGAATATCGTGTCGTCCTCGCGGATCGCGGAATCGTCGTCATCATTGGCAGACGACGACTCGGACGCCGTGGCGTCTGCCGCGCCGGCGCCGGTGGAGGGTAGTTGGTCGGGCAGGGTGATGAGCTTCATGACGTACTGGAAGCCGTGGCAGCCGCCGCTCTCGACCTGGATGCGTAGGGCGAGGTACGGGTTCGAGTCCTTTTTCATGATGTCGGCTAGGCGCTATGGTGAGGGGTTAGGGATGGTTAGCTGTTTGTTTGGCCTGGGCAGGGGGATGCTTGGTGGCGGAGGTGTGTCCTTACCTTGCCTGCCCGGGGCGTGATCTCCAGCTTCATGTCGTTGCCGTCCTCGTCCTTGGCCGGGTTGAACAGTGTGTGCGTCGCTAGGCGCGGGGCTGTGGTGGAGAGGGACCGGATATGCATCGGGTGGTGGTTGTGGAGGTGTATCCTCGCATCGGATGTTGTTCTTCTGCTTTGACGGAGTGACACGACGGAGCGTCGGGAGGCGCTATTCCCGGAACGAGGGGCGGCGACAGCGGCCACGGCAGCAGCAGCAGATGCATACTGGCGTACCTGGCTCGGGAGGAGGAAGTCGACCACAGCGCCGGCTGGCCGAGACTGTGCGGAGAGCTGGACGAAGAGCTTGGCGGCCGAGGCCGAGGACGTCGAGGAGCTGCCGCCGGCTATGCAGCGCAGGGACGCCGCCATGCTGGGCTATTGTTCAAGTCGTGTGCTGGGAAAGTTATTGCACACAATACATCTGAGACTGCGCTGTGCGTGTATATACAGGACTGCAAAAACGCAAGAAGCAAAAAAAAAGAGGTACGTTGTTGTATGCGGATGTTGACGCTTGCTAAGCAAAGGTCCGAGGGATGGAGGAGGATAAAGAAAAAAAGCGCCCAGTGATGTCAAATGCACACCAGACGCTCGGTTTCCGGCCGGTGAAGCGCGGTTGGTGCCGGCGCAGTGCTCAAGTGGCGGCTTGATTGGGTGGGAGGGCCATTGGGATGGGGGTGGATGGGTCACGTGTTCTGCACTGATCCGGGTCATTGGAAATTGGCGGGCTCTGAGAGGTTGCATGGTCTTTTGGGTTCGGGTGAGAGACGGCGAGGTAGAAGGAGCATTAGACATCTCATTGTTCTCTGCAATGAGATATATGCATAAATTCTCTCTTGTCTTGGTATCTTTGACTAAGACGGCGGTCAGATATTCAATCTCGTGAGGACATCATGATCATCATCATCACATCCAAAGCCCCAAGCCTCTGATTTCTGTCTTGTCGATGATCGACCGCCGTTTGCAATACTTGGGGACTCGGTCGTTCTTTCTCAGTGCCTGCGACAAGAAAAAAAGAAATATTTGGAGAAAGCTACGAGCCAATATCACTGAGCCCATTGCAAACAACGGCCAGAAATATCGAACGTTTTCTCGGAGTACCACCAATGCAATTGACCTCAGCTTCCCGTCCTTGACATTCCCTCGTTTTGGGGTATTCTCGGGTGTCACTTGTAAGGCCCGTAGCGATTCCCCGCACTCAAAGAGATCCGACATCCGCCATCGTACTTTGTAAGGCTTATCTAATGACCAGGTCTTGTCAAACGATGCCCTGAACAGCATCCATCTTGCGAAAGCCGTTTCATTGATTCCGGATGTCGGCCAATGACGCAGGAAAAAGCAGACACCAAGAAGGCGGAACAAGTCTTTCCCTCAGTGGACCACAGCCCTGCACTAGGCTTTCGGAAGTATATTGCGACGCCGCCCCAGCGAGGGTGGAATGGCCATTTCGGCTCATCGGTTGGTACTTCATCCTTCCGAACCACCACCTAGGCTGGGCAGGCTGGGGTACGAGATCAGCCAGTAAGGCCAAAATGCTAGCTATTGCGCTGCCATTCTCCACGTAAGCTCAGCGCCAAGTGGTGCTGTGTCCCAGGTACGTAGCCTTTTGAGCTGCTGGGGTGCGGAGAAGGCGCGCCAAAAGGACGCCAGCGCGAAGACAAGCCAGACTTCCCCAAACTTCACCAACAAGGGTCCCGTCACTAAATGGCCATCGGCAGTTCTCTGGTTGGTCAGCTCGCCGACAGCCTACTCTCTTCCCTCGCTGCTTGTTACCTAAAGACAGCCGTGAACTACACATTTTACCTGTAATTGTGTAGGTACACCTTGACAACCACCACCTCCTCCTCTACCGCCCCCCGGAGCCAAAGAGCCAGATTAAACTGCCATGCCTAGCGTTTGATCTGCCCCAGAGAAAGGATGGGGAACAAAGACTCGTCTCCCTACCCACGCAAAACGTACGAGCCTCTCGGCTGGACCGTCGGCGTGGTCGGGCACAGACTTGGGGTCCTAGATTCTTTTAATATATGTATACATGCCCCATGGTTCCGATCCCATAATGGTGCTTGCTGGTGCTCCAATAATTCACTCTATGAACGTGTGGACGGTACCGTGATACTATCTCCCACATAACGACTTCAACAGTTGCTCTAGCTTGTGGAGAGAGCTGAAGCTTCCTTCCGTCTGGCTTCTCTCGTGGCTCAACCCTCGCCGTCTGTGTGAGGTGCATGTGTGGATAATTGCTATACCAAGTATACTCAGACCGAATCAGAGGGATACCCCAAATCAGAGCTAGCAAGATGGGTGCGGTAGACGCCGAGGGACGGGAGGTCATCTCCCCCGTGCGCATGGCCGTCGACATCGTGGCCGCGCACTGGCTCGCCATCTTCGCAGGCCTCTTCGTCGTGCGCCTGCTCTACAAGCGCTACGCCTCGCCTCTGAGGCAGTACCCGGGCCCGTGGCTCGCCTCCGTCTCCCGCGCCTGGAAGTTCTGGTCCGTCTGGACGATGCGCACAAACTACAACGAGATCGAGGCGCACAAGAAGTACGGCCGCATCGTGCGCGTCGCGCCCAACGAGGTCTCCATCTCGTCGCCCGAGGCCGCGCGCGTCCTGCTCAGCGCCGGCAAGCGCTTCTACAAGACCGACTTTTACGCCGTCTTCCCGCCGCCCGAGAACCCGGACATCTTCACCGAGGTGCGCGAGCACGTGCACGCGCAAAAGAAGAAGGTGGCCAACGTGCCCTACAGCATGGCCGCCATGCAGCAGCTGAGCCCCTTTATCGACGACACGATCGACCTGTTCATGAAGCGCCTCAACGACCAGGCCGACAAGCCCGCGGCCGACGCCCGGAGGGGCCCGGAGGTCGACCTGGGCAACTGGCTGCACTGGTTCGCGTTCGACGTGCTCGGCGAGGTGGCCTTCAGCCGCAACTTTGGCTTCCTCAAGGAAGGGAGGGACGTCGACGGCGCGATCAAGACGATCGACGACTCGCAGCGGTACAACGGGCTCATCGGGCAGGTGCCCGAGCTGGACCACCTGCTGCGGCGCAACCCGCTGTGGAAGCTGATCCCGGCGCTCAACACCAAGAACGCGCTCATCACGCGCATGGCGCTCGAGGAGATGGGCCGCCGCAAGCCCTTTGACAAGGAGAGCGAGGGCAAGTGGCGCGGCGGCGACGGGCGGCAGGACCTGCTGGCCAGTCTGATCAAGGGCCACCTCAAGGACCCCGAGAAGTTTGGCGAGGGCGACGTCTTTGCCGTCGCTCACGGCGCCATGTAAGTTTGTCTTGTGTGATAACCTCACCTTTAACCCCCCGTAAGTCGAGATCATGCCTTGCTGACCAGTTTTCTGTCCTACAGCTTCGCCGGCTCCGACTCGACCGCCTCGACCATGCAGTCCTTCTTCTGGCACGTCCTCAACGACGAGCGCGTCTACAAGAAGCTCATCGCCGAGATCGAGGGCGCCGTGGCCGACGGGACCTTGCCGCCCGAGGGCAACATCTCGTGGGCGCAGGCGCAGCAGCTGCCCTACTTCCAGGCGTGCATGAAGGAAGGGATGCGCGTGCGGCCCGCCGTGGGGCTGAGCATCACGCGCGTGGTGCCGCCCGAGGGCGCCGAGATCGACGGCAAGATGTTCCCCGGCGGAACGCGCGTCGCCGTCAACGGCTGGGTGCTGCACCGCGACCGGGCGACGTTTGGCGAGGACGCCGACGTGTACCGGCCGGAGCGGTGGACCGAGGACGAGGAGGACGCGCGGCGGATGGAGCGGTACATGTTCCAGGTAAGCACTATTTACCTACCTGCAAGGAAACCACCGATCTTATGATGCTGATGATACATGATGATATAGTTTGGCGGCGGCGCGCACGTGTGCATCGGGCGCAACCTGGCGCTGCTCGAGATCAACAAGGTGGTGCCGCGCCTGCTGCGGGACTACCGCTTCCAGGTGGTGCACCCGGGCAGGCCGCTCGAGGCCAAGGCGACGTTTTTCAACGTGCAGGAGGGCCTGGAGGTGTACATTGAGAGGAAGAATGCGTGAACGATGAGGGAATCTCTACGGAGGAGTCGTTGTGATGCGGGTGACACTGGAGAGGCAGTGGTGGAAGGGAAATGCTGATCCAATGGAGTTCCGGTATGGGGTTGAGACTGTACAAGATATTTTATCGTCAAACAGGGCCTTGCATAGTCTATTGGTATAGGCCGAGTGGCAATGGGCTGTGAGAGTGTACATGACGATAACAAGAATGAGACTGAAATGCACTCATAATTCTTGGTGTTTGGCTACAGTGGATATCAGCACAACTGTCAGTGGGGTTTCGGCAGATCCCGAGATGACAAGCACATCATTGATCATCAACCCCGACTTCAAACATGTGATCACATCCAGACCAGATCTTGGGTTCTTTACGAGCAGAATAAGCTTCAGACGGGAGGAGGATCTTGTTTGATACTCGACTAGGTTTTGAATTGTCTATTTGGGAGAATGCGATGGGACGGGGAAGCCCCCTTTTGTTCGTCTCAAGTTTGGCGCTGGTCCAATCCCAGTCCCGCTGAACCCTGCCATGCGACAGCCCGCGTTTCATCATGGGCTCCGCGCGTGAGCTTTTAGCTTTCTTCCCCCTTCAGCTTTCCCTCCAACCCATCAAAAGTAGAGATGCGATGATCGGGCCTGATCGTCGTCGACCGGCTGCGTGTTTCTTGTGTTTCTCTAGAGATCTGCGCGTCTCCATTGTCCCGTGTTTCTCTGGCGCTTGCGAGTTGAATTCAATTCTTGTGGGTTGCACCATCACAGCGCAACCGCTTTGCGAATGCGGGATCCATTGCACTGGAGAGATCGTGAGCCTCTCAAGCCTGCCCCGAAAGGACCGACAGGGATTTTGCTTTATCGCATGGTGCAACAGGGGCCAAAGCCCACCTGCCACAAACCCCCCTCGTCTTCCAATGTCCTGGGCCCTACTTGCTCGGCCGATGGACCGAAACGAAACGTACATACAGCCTGGCCTGTAGCTCAGGCCGCCTGACCCGGTGAGCACTTGTTCTCTTTGGAGTGGAACGTTCCCTTTCGAAGACCTTGAAACCGAGGAGAAACCCCAGAAGCAAATTCAAGGAGCACAGCTTCAATCCCCCATGAGCTCAAAGATGAGAAGCGCCTGGGCTAGCGCCAAACCTCTCATCCTCATCCTCCTGCTCCTGTTCCCCCTTGGTCTCTCTGCATGCCCAGACCATTTAGCAATGGCCGGATGAAGCCTAGCTCTAGCTCTCGGAAGGCGGCAAGCCTACGATGTGCGGGATTGAGGCCATCGTGGAGTCGGCCCTCTCTCTGATATAAGTAGAAAGGTGAGGCCCATCTCGGCGGGCTGCCGGTGTCTTTTCTTGGCTCTCTCTTCAAGGGTATCATTTCGTACCTTTTTCGCAGTTGCGTGTGTTGACCCCTCTCTTTCATTATGCTGTTGTGAATAGCTTCACACTTCATTCCTTTTCTCAACCTCTGCGGCTTTCCGTTACTTTCATTTTAACCGCATTGCTCTATCCTG
The DNA here is from genome assembly GCA_018873225.1 of [Phialemoniopsis] sp. UDSM-2020. Taxonomy (NCBI): domain Eukaryota; kingdom Fungi; phylum Ascomycota; class Sordariomycetes; order Thyridiales; family Thyridiaceae; genus Thyridium; species [Phialemoniopsis] sp. UDSM-2020. The sequence goes on from JAEILZ010000005.1 coordinate 2,923,511, forward strand.
CTGAGCAGGCTTCCATTCTTGGTACCTTTCACGGCACCTCGCATCTATACAGGCCAGACCTCGACCCAAACACTCCTTTTGAAGCTATTACAGCATACAACCGACAATCATGCATGTTACTTTCTCTTCTTTCCTTGCCTACGCGGCATTTGCCGCCGCCGGGCCTGCCTTGAGTCCTCGTGTTGTGGACAAGCTTGACGAAGCCGCCACGGCCGAGGCCCAGCAGCGGGACGACACCGCCACCAGGGCATTTTCCAATGTCCAGATCAAGGTATTCACTCGCCATTCTAGCAAGTCAAGCGTATATCTGTGCTGAACTTCTTCATCAAAGACATCCGACGGTCAATGCCTCTTCGTCGACAAGCTCTCGGGCGACTTCCGGGCCAACTTGACCCCGATCCAGGTCGCCGCTTGCGGCTCCACCGATGGCCAGGGCTGGGATGTCATCACAGAGGGCAAGCACATCGAAGGCACAGGGGCGATGCTCGTCGTCAGCACCCTGACCAACGCTTGCTTCAACTTCGACCCACGTCGCCAGGCAGGCAACCAAGTCCTCCTGTTTTCGTGCGGTGGACGAGCTGCTGGTGGTATGTTCCTGGCTTCTTCTTTTCTACTTGTCACTTGTTGAAAGTGCTTTGCGCTGTCTTGCTAACGATAATGGCAATCACTTAGAGGGCAAGGCAACGACATCACAGATGTTCGCTTTCGACGGCGGAGCGGGACCTCTCTCGTTCACACCTGCCAACGAGGTGGGCTCTTGCCTGACTGTCAAGGGCAACGTGCTCGATATTGCCAAGTGCGACACAGCCGACGCAAAGCAGTCATTCACTTTCGGCGGAGCGGCTGCCGGCGGTGGGGCTGGTAATGGAAATGGCAGCGGTAATGGCGGTGCACAGTCGTCGTCGGCAGTCTCAAGCAAAGCTACCGACAGCGGCGCTGCGACTACGTCCGCGGCCCAGACCGACAGTGCTGCCGCCACCACTACTACCGCTGCCAAAGGCGGTAATGGTGGTAACAACGGCAAGGGCAAAGGAAAGGGCACCCAGACCTCGGCTCAGGCTGAGTCCTCGACCACGGCCACAAACAACGGAAACGCAGGTAATGCAGGCAACGCCGCGGAGGGAACCACCAGCACGTCCTGCGGGCCTCGTACTCGTACCGTCTTCGTCACGGAAAAGCCTACTCGTAAGCCCAGTGGTGTAGCTCTGAACCCAGCCCAGCCCGGCGACGAGGAGACTCCCGCGCCCACGGGTAAGGCCACGGCCATCCCGAACCCGACGACGCCCGTCCCCGTCTCCCGTGCTGGTGGTACTCTAGACCCCTCCGCCGCCGCGCAGTCCCAGGAGCGCGACGGTACGGCCACGCGGGCCTTCACCTCGGTCGAGATCCGCGCCCCCAACGGGCAGTGTCTGTTCGTGGACCCGACCGCCGGCGACTTCCGCCAGAACCTGATCCCCGTGTCGCTTGTGGACTGCTCGGGCACGGACAACGAGAAGTGGGACATCATCACGAAGGGCAAGCATAACGACGGGACTGCCAAGGGGGCGCTGATTGTGAGCAGTCTCATGAATGGGTGCATCAGCCTTGATGGGCGGCGTGCGGCGGGGGATACAGTCACCATGTTTAGCTGTGGTGGCAGGGCTGACGGTGGTAAGTACTTAATGGTCTGCTATCAACTATGAGTCTGTGACAGTGACTGACTAATTTCTCGTCATAGAGGGAGAGACCAACTCTGGCCAGATCATGCCTTTTGGTGGTGAGACCAGCTTTGCGTTTGCACCGGTGGCGGAGAACGACAAGACGTGTATCCTGGATGGACCGGACGGAAGGTTGACATCGGGACCATGCCCTGATGATGGGTCCCAGCTATTCTCGATCTTTCCTTGAGATGAACAGATTGATGGTCAGTGAGGGGTGGGATGGACATGTACGATGAGGGTGTCGATGTGAAGACACTAGTCGATGCGTGCGTGGGTGTGATTATTATTTATTCGCTTCTTGTTAACCTTTTGATTGAACGACGAACATCCTTGGACAGGATAATTCGCTGTCTTATACCAACTGCCGAGTCTTCCCAATGCCACCCTCAGGGTGATGTATCACTCATCCTGTTCATAAGTCAACCCGCACAACCTCCTCGCCTCGTCCATCCTCTCCATGATCATCAGCGAATCCTCCACCGAGCATATCTCATTCTCCAACCTGCCGGCGCGTATGTCTGCCGCCACCGCGTCCGCCTCGTAAATGAACCCGAACCCAGCCATGCCGAAATCCAGTCTCCTCTCCCCTTCACCATCCACCCTAACGACCAGATACTCGGGCTTGGATGTCATAGCGCCGCCGACGGCAATCGAACCCTTCGAGCCGTAAATTTGCGCGAACTCGGCCGGCGACCGGCGCAGGAAGGATACGGTGCACACGGCCGTGGCGCGTAGGTCCGGGTACGCCAGCGTGATGGCCGTGTGCTCGTCGATGCGACGCTCCCGGTCCGTCTCGGAGGTGAAGGTCATGCTGGCGGCCAGCCTCGGCTTCTCAGTCGTGCGGGTCGGGTGCTCGTCGAGCGCGAGCGAGGCCCAGAGCAGAGGGTACACGCCGAGGTCGAGCAGCGCGCCCGCGGCGTCGGCGCGCCTTGTGCGCAGATGGGGAGGGTTCTGCGCGGGAGGGGTGTACTGCCCGAAGTCGGCGAAGACGGTGGCCACGTCGCCTATGACCGTGTCCTCGTGCAACAGGGACTGGAGCTTGCGGGTCAGGGGAAAGAAGCGCGTCCAGACGGCTGTGCGCGGATATCCACTGGTTAGCTCCGGGGAGGCACTCCGTGGCAGTCTTGGAGGAGAGAGGATAAGGAGAGCTTGCCTTCCATCAAGAACACGCCCTTCTCCCTCGCCGCGTTCCGCATCTGCCGCGCCTCCCTGGCGTTGACGGCCATGGGCTTCTCGATGAGCACGTGCTTGCCCACGGCGATGGCAGAGAGGGCGTCTGGGCAGTGCCGCGGGTGCGGCGTGCCGATGTACACGACGTCGACGGTCTGGTCGGCGTAGACCTGCTCGTAGCTGCCGTATGTGGCCGGGCTATGTCCGGAGCAGTGCTCTTGCGCAAAGGCCTCGGCTTTGGCCTGGGAGGTCGCGGAGCCGACGGCCTGCACGATGTGCTTCGTTGTTGGATTCGGCCATGGGGCGGAGAAGTCTCGGACGAAGAAGGAAGAGATGCGACCGCAGCCTGAGAATGAAATTGATTAGTTTTATTCGTGTTGGGAAGAGGTTGATACAAGACTGACGGACCGACGATGCCCCAGCGTAGGACCGGGAGTGTGGTTTCAGCCATTGCCATGGTGGTTGAGAGACTGGTGCTTCACTGCTTCAGTCAGCTACTGGAGATGTTCTCCAGTTCATGAGCTCAATATCCCAGCAAAAATGGCATTGGGACGGCGCCGAGTAGCAGATATAGAACTGCAGCGGTCGTCCCAAGCGTGGTGTAAGTCAAAGGCCGATTAACCCAAAACGGAAAACAGTGGTGGGGCTGTCGATGGATTCCGTTGAGACCAGGGACAAATGGTGGGCTTGGAAGCTGGTCGATTCCTTCCCAATTTCATTTTCCAGACCTATCGACGTGGCCATGGAATGCAAGAAGCTCCTTACTACTCGGAGGATTCGAGATCCCCCATTATACATCAGTGTGAATCACACATTGCCTGCGACATCTTGCGATGACTACATGTAACCGCTACTCGGCTGGTGGGAGACGGATCGCTACCGAAGAGATGCCCAAACCCGTTGGCAAGCATTGTGGCTACCACCACGTAGTAATTTTATTCGTAATCATGCTGACCAGGAGAGATCTGAAATTACACATTAAAAGTTTTGGCAAGAGTCAATAAATAAGTACGGAGATTCTCCGAAGATGCAGGATTGGAAAGCCGAACGGTCCACGGCCCAATCCCGAGTGGGGCCGGCTTGGCGGTAAAACGCCGCAATAAGTCAACTCCAACCTCCCCAATGAGTGAGTTTGTTCTCACGACAACTTCCAATCTGGAACAGCAAAAGAGATAATCATCTCCACATCACTATTCAAGTGTGAAAGTTTGTATAGCATTTGTTCTTCTCTGAAAACAGGGTTAAACAGAGATCATGACTTCCGAAGCAGCCCCCAAGATCTTGGTTGCCCCGGATGAGGCCAGACGCATCACCCAAGACATCCTGAAAGTCAAGGGCGTCTCCCCAGAGAATGCCTCCATTGTTGCAAACTGCCTCGTGGCCGCGGACCTGCGCGGAGTTGACACACATGGTATCAACCGCATTCCCTCGTACCTAGAGCGCATCCGCCTTGGTGCCTTTGACGCCACCGCCCAGCCCGAGGTCAGTAAGGTGGCACCCGCGGTCTCCATGGTTGACGGCAAGAATGGCTGGGGTTTCGTTGCGGCACACCATGCTATGAACGCCGCTATAGAGTCCGCCAAGATGTGTGGCATTGGCCTGTCGTGTGTCAAGCACTCCAACCACTACGGTATGGCTGCGTGGCTGGTGCAGCAGGGTATCGATGCAGGGTACATGACCCTTGTTTTCACCAACTCAAGCCCGGCAATGCCTCCTTGGGGTGGCAAGTCTAAGCGCATCGGTGTGTCGCCGCTGGCGTGTGGTGCGCCAGGTAAGACGCCAGAGTCGGACTTCATCTTGGACATGGCGCCCTCTATTGCCGCCAGGGGCAAGATCCGCAAGGCTTTACGTCGGGGAGAGAAGATTCCCTTGACCTGGGCTCTAGACGTCGAGGGAAGACCCACCGATGACCCCGAGGCTGCGCTCGAGGGATTCATGCAACCGATGGGTGGGCCCAAGGGGTCAGGTCTCGCTCTGATGATGGATGTCTTTGCTGGGGTTTTCTCCGGCTCCGCTTTTGCCGGTCATGTCGCGGGCCCCTCTGACCCAGACAAGGTTGCGGACGTGGGACACTTTTTGGTCGCCATCAAGCCCGACCTCTTTCTCAGCATGGATGAGTTCCGGGAGCGGATGCAGTACCTGTACGACCGCGTGGTTGGAGGCGAGAAGGCTGCTGGCGTAGATCGTATCTACTTCCCCGGCGAGATCGAGCGGCTTCTAAAGGCTGAGCGCGAGAGCAACGGCATTCCATACGTTCAGGCGGAGATTGACTTGCTGAACGAGGAGGCGAGGAAGCTTTCTGTTTCGCCTCTGAAGCCTTTGGCTTAGTCGTTTCGTGGCTGGTACTGATATCAAACTCTTGCATAAGATCGTGAAAGGTCAAGAAAGTATTAGTGACATACTTCCAGCCGCCAACCATTGCGACGACCTGTTCGCCCTTTGCTAAACTAGGTCATGGGTAAAATGCTAGATGTTTTCTTATTACAATTGAAACAATGCTATCCTAGCTCTCTGAATCTGTACCGAATCCGTGTCTCATGATCAAGCGGAAGACCTCAAGATCCTTCAGTGCATCCTCTGGCGTGGTCTTGACTGGAGTGCCTTCCACGACCAGAGCCCAGAGCTGCTTCAACTCTAGCGTGTATGGGTCCTCATATGACTTCCTGATAATGCTCTCGTGGAATGCACCATCAACGTTCTCTGTAATATGCATAGTCACCGGTAGACCCTTGACGTAAGGAGTATCATACTGCACTCGGACGGTCTTGTTGGCTGAGTATACCTCAAGGTGTGCGTCGAAGCGTGGGACATTGTCCAGGCCTGATTCGTACGAGACGGTAAATTCAGGATATTTGAAAAGAACACTTGAATGGTGTTAGACTACCAACTCATGACTGAACATGAAGGGTGGAATTACTCGCTTCCAAAAGGGTAGTCCCAGCGATGAGCCGACAATCTTTTCTGGCATTCCCAGGGCCTCACGCATGACTGAAAGATCGTGCGAGCCAAGGCCTCCAAGAACACGCCAAAACATTGACGATTCGGGTGTGATGGGCACACCGCCACATTCGGTCTCGAGTGCCGTCTTGATCATATCCTTCGCTCGTGCATCCTTGTCCGCCGAGTCTTCAGGTCTGAAATCTGTGAACTTTTCTGGGAAGGTACCAGACTGGTTTACAAAGCAGGAGTTGGGGCCTATAATGTCTACAAGGATATGTTAGTTGTGATTTTCATAATCTGGTATTAGGCGTATAGTTCGTACCTCGCACCCGCGCGTATAGTATCTTGTCCATGCCACCAATTTCCTTGACCGCATCCTCAAAGGGTGAGGCATACCGACGCATGTAGCCGACCATGACTTTCCCTTCGCTTGTCTTTTCTGCCTCGATTATAGCTTCAACATCTCTTCTTGTTAAAGCCAGTGGCTTCTCAACAAGGACGTGTTTGTTATGCTTAAGGGCAAGTATAGCATGCGCTGCGTGGTACTCGTCCGAGTTCACAACGAGGACAACATCTACATCCGCAGAGGCACACAATTCTTCTGGATCCCTTGTCGTTCTCGGGACGTGGTTCGGAATTTTGCTGGCACAGTGCTTGAGCGCCTCATCAGAAATGTCGCACAGATATGTGATGCGGAACCATGCGGACATAAACGAGAGAGTCGGTATGTGCACGACCTGGGCGACCTCACCGCAGCCGATCAGGCCAACGTTCAGGATTCTGCGTTCTGTTGTTGCTGGCATGATCGAATTGAAGAGCTGATTGAGCAGTATTGGGCTTGGATGTAACAATATTATTCGGCTCGATGCTAAATTTTACTGGAAGGATAGGAATATACCCTTGAGCTCAAGCAAGCAACGCAAGCAGAGCTCTTGTTGGGGAACTTCCCAAATGCGGAGACGATTTGGAGAGTTACCGGCCATCACGGAGGACATGCTAGGCCGCGGAGTTTCGGACGAGATGTTGACCTAGAAGGGAGTGGTTCCTGTCCGGGGTCTTGGCTCAACTATGCTACCAGCTCTTAACAGTCACTAGCTTCGGCCAAGTCGCAGAGAAGACTCAGCTGATGGGGCAATTGAGTGGTGCAGAACCGACCCCGGGTATGTTCCGCGCATCTAGTTGCCGGTAGCAGCACACTAACGTTGCGTGTCCCTGCTCGCGATCCATGCCGACACTCCCCGGCTCAAGTCCTTATTAACGCAGCCCCGGAACTCCGCGCTTCACTTCCACATTCACACACTTGTATCTCATTTCAAGGTAGTCCTGAGATCCTTCTCCGCAACCGAGTTTGCGGGGTACAGGAACCCCAGTTCCCGATGGCCTCCCAGAGCCAGGTACCGGTCTCTGCGTTATTTACCCACAATATGTCCCTGCAACCAGATCACACGCACACCGAGGCCCTTGATCAACACATGAACATAGTGGGTACAGGAGACGGGCGGCCAGACACGGTCTCGCGGCCGAACCGCAAGCGCCAGCGAGTTGATCTCAGTAGGGGGACGATATCCTATCCCAGAAAGAGGGCTACTGCAGCTTGCCACCTCTGCCGGGTCAAAAAAACTAAATGCAACAACGCAAGGCCGACTTGCGGCAGTTGTCTTGCCTCAAGGGCTGAATGTGTTTATGGCGACTCCCAGGATCTTTCCAGGTCAGTTTCATAGCTTGGTTCATTTGCACGACTCAACATCTGATGGGAGAATGCTAATTTGAGATTGAACACTTTAGCTTTGACCCAGCAAGCATCCTAATCCTGGACCGCCTCAACCAGGTGCTCTCGCGTCTTGATCAATTCCCGGATCATGCCGGCCCACAGACTTCGGTGATTGCAGGGTCCACGAGTACCCCGGACTTGACCCCAAACCCTCAAGTTGATGCCCAGCTGAGCTTTAGTCATGATGAGCCCATGGTTGATGACCACCTACACACTCCATCAGCACGCACCACACCAGACGCAGTTCTCAGTTGGCCTATCTTCTGTGGTCGGTATCCACTCAACTTCATGACTGACGCAGTCTTTCTCGCCGAGATCGCGAGTGAAGATGATGAGAGTGGAGGTTGCCATCAGCCGACATGCGGCTTCAGGTCACGAGCAGTAGGTATCACCGACGAAGCTACTCTCGACCTAGTACAGCGGTTCCTGGATTTCGTACATACGAAGAACCCTATTCTAGACGTGGAGAAAATCTGGTCGTACGCACACCACATGGCCGAGGAAGGTCCTGGGTGGGACCCTCAGTCATGTCTCGTGGTGAGTGCAAGGTACTCATGAGACGACAATTTCTACATGCTGATGGTAGACTAGCTTCTTGCATGTGCACTCGGCTCCGTGGCTCAACCATTCATGCACAACACGGCAGTCAAACCCGGGCTGAGTTCCCTTGAAAGACAGGGGGAGAGCCTGCGCAAAGGCGAAGCATATTTCAACCTGGCCCGACGTCGGCTCGGAATTTTAGACTACGGAATTCTCATGTCACAATGTCACTTTCTTGCCGGCGTATACCTGATGTATACATTGCGACCACTGAAAGCATGGTCGCAGTTTCAGTCAGCGTCCAAGTCATACCACATCTATCTGCAATGCCAGTCGAGACGCACACGAGGCGCAGTACCGAGCGCGGCTAAGCGCCGGCCAGTAGAACAACGGCTGTACTGGAGCTGCTACAAGTCTGAGTGCGAATTGCGCAGCGAGCTAGACTTGCCCGATAGCTCGTTGGCTGATTTCCACTATCCCGATATGCACCCTTCTCCTCCTGACGCACCTAGCCCGATCTCAGTGGCAGACTCACCAACCAGTAGCAGATACGACAGCAACAATGATAGTGCTTCGAGGCAGCAATTCTCGCAGAAGCATCATGAGCAGACATGGTATTACTACCTGACTGAAATCACCTTGCGCAGAATCGCGAACCGGCTGTTGAACACCTTGTACATGGGAGACCATACATCGTGGACAAGCGAGTCCATTCCGTTCATGGCTCAGTCGGTACGCGATTTCGAACAGCAGCTGGAGGAATGGTAAGTAAGAAAGGCTATTCCTAAGGATCAACTCCGGACGCTGACCGTGATTCATCAGGTACACGGCTCTGCCAGCTCCCATCCGTTTCACCAACGATGTCCTGCCCACTGAGGAGCTTCCATACATGGTTCGCTCCCGAGTGACTGAGATAAAAGCATGGGCATACCGCCCTTTCGTGTACTATGTAATTCATTACCCCCCTGGCTCACGACACTATGATCTTGCAATGCCTCTAGCAGAGAAAGCATTGCAGCTGTTCCTAGGTGTTGTGAGAGGTGAGCCGACCCTACATCGTCATCACGGCACCTGGTATGTCATGCGAGGCTTGACAACCTGTATGCTCTCCATACTTGGTGCTGTGAAGAGCGGAAGGATAAGGGTGCCTGCAGAGTGGAGAGATGTGATCGAGTCTGGACTAAACCAGCAGCGATATTGGGTCGACGAAATCCCTTCGCTGGCGTTGGCTATTGAGGTTGTGGAAACCATCATGTCGGAAATGGAGGTATCCGTCGAACCTGTATCAACTTCAGAGCCATTGACGAATGGTTCTCAAGAGATTCAAACCATGTATAAGTAGAGTTGCATTTAGAAAGCATATCGGAAGATCAGCTCTGGTGATCATCAGGGACTTTGAAGAGTGCTTGTGTGGTTTGAGTAGTCGGTTACGCGTATTGGACGGCCTTGCAAGGGTGACATTGACCTGGTTTTGCCTGAGTCTAAGCCAATGTCGGACTGGTGGTGTGAGGTTGGTTGCTAGTGTGAATCGTGTCGAGGCATGCCCGAGACTCCGCGGGAAGTGACCAGGTCCAGGGACCGCCGCATCGCCATCTGAACCTCCACATTCCCCAGCTTCTCCGCGTCAAGGATCGGCTTGCTCTGCAGGCCCCATACTTCTAACCTCGCCTCGGGCGAATACTTCCACGGCATCTACGGACGGAACGTGCGCAACCCATGCTGTATAAAGGATGGCTCGACTCTTCCTCTACGAGCTAACTCATAAAAGACGCTGGTTACACTGCAAGGACTTCGTTCTCGAGCCTAACTCTCGATGTTTTGAGAATCTATATCTTTCCAAGTAGCACCGTTTCAACCAGTCACCGTTTCTCTCAAAAAAAGCGAACATGTTTGGCAGAGTCAAGAAAGGGCCCAATAAGAGGGCAATTGGCGATGACCTCGCCCAGGTCCTTCCGGACGATGGACTTGCTTGGTATCAGAAACGACATCTAGTTACCTTGAACTACTTTGCCGTATCCATGGCTCTTCTAGCCGCCGCCAACGGCTTCGACGGCTCCATGATGAATGGTTTGCAGGCTTTGCCACAGTGGCACGAATTCATGAACCATCCTACCGGCGCCTGGCTCGGCTTCATCAACGCCGTCCAGCCTCTGAGCAGTGTTTTCGCCGCGCCCGTGGTTGCCTGGTTTGCCAATCGCTTTGGCCGGAAACGAGGTCTGTTCATCGGCTATGTCTTCCTCGTCCTTGCAGTCTTCCTCCAGGCTTTCGCCCCCAATCAAGCATCGTTCGTTCTCGGCAGGTTCTTCCTGGGTCAGCCATCGAGTTGGTGGGGTGGCCTTGCGCCTCTGCTCATCACGGAGCTGGCCTTCCCGACTCACCGTGCTTTTCTTACGGCCCTGTTCCAGTGCGGTTGGTATGTCGGATCCCTCGTCGCCGCTTGGGCTACCTACGGCACCCGCAACTACGACAGCTCGTGGGCTTGGCGCATCCCTTCGATTCTGCAGATTGCTATTCCGGTCGTCGTATTTCCGGCAGCGTGCCTTATCCCAGAATCCCCTCGATACCTCGTTTCCATCGGCCGCGTCTCCGAGGCGCGTAGTATTCTCACACGCTTGCACGCCGGCGGCGATGACTCCTCGGCACTCGTCGAGTTTGAGATGATAGAGATTGAGAGAGCTATCCAATCCGAGAGCGATGCCCATGCTAGCACCTCCTGGATGGACTTGGTACGCACACCTGGTAATCGGCGCCGCGCTTTCATCACCGTCACGCTCGGGATCTACGCACAGTGGAACGGTGTGGGCGTAGTCTCTTACTACCTCGCCTTGGTACTCCAATCTGTCGGCATTACGTCTGTCACGGACCAGACTCTTATCAGCGGATGTCTTCAAATATGGAACCTGATCTTTGCGGTCGGCGCCGCGTCCATGGTGGACCGTGTGGGCCGCAGGTTCTTGTTCATCACGAGTTCTGTCGGCATGCTTATCAGCTTCATCCTCATCTCGGGCTTGTCGGGAAGCTTTGCAACGACGCACAAGTCGTCGGTTGGAATTGCTGTCGTGCCACTGCTCTATATCTACTATGGATTCTACGATATTGCTTTGTAAGCCCCCATTGATCGTTGAAAGCAATGAAAGGATGCTAATTTTGTTCCCATCAGCACACCACTAACAATCGCCTACCCTGCCGAGATTTGGCCATATCACCTACGTTCACGAGGCCTTGCCCTTGTTGGCATGTCGACATCCCTCGCCGTCTTCTTCAACATCTTTGTCAATCCCATTGCACTGGAGGCCATTGGGTGGAAGTACTACGTCATTTTTGCCGTCATTCTTGTCTTCATTCTTCTGACCGTCTACTTTTACTACCCCGAAACAAAGGGCCACAGTTTGGAAGAGATGGCAGTTGTCTTTGATGGGGAGAAGGCGGTAGTGACTGGTCACCAGGAGCTGAAGATGGTCGGGGACAGAGTTGCTGATGTGCATCACACTGAGGAGGCATGAGAAAGCTGAATATCTCTTTGTTCAAGTTCAGAACGAATGTGTTTGAAGCCACGGGGCTTGTGGCATCAATTCACTGTAGATTGCATTGCTAAAAGTCACTTACGGTCTTTCAGAATACTTGTACTGATTGTTATAGCGTGAATAAAGTGTCTTATGCTTCCATGTTATGAATGAGCCAAACCTATATCGTAAAGAAGTGTGTATGTGTGTCACAGAGAGAAAGATACTCTGAAAAACTCAAAGAGTTCAGTGTTTGGGTGAACAAACAGCATTGCACACACATCGTCTTTGTGGCTCTTAGTCATTGGGTCTATTCAACCAAATCATAATTGCAAGCAAAGAACACGGAGGATTCTTTGAACTATAAATCAACAAGCAAGGGCAAGTTGTAGAATAGAAAAGTCATCAATGTATTCACATTTTCTTTTGAACAGCATGTGGAAAATATTGCAGAGTTGTATTCATCAGAATCTTAGCCGATGGTCCATTCTTTACGACTTTTCATGGACAAAATAGATGGGCTTCGGTGAATTCTTTCGGTGTTTGTTCACCATCAATGCTCTATGTAAGAATCACTCTTCTGGAGCAAGGAGATGTGTTCTGTTTGATACAAAGTAACTATTTCGGAACTTGCCTCATTTATTCTTCATTCGATTTTCATGTATAAATACCCACTGCCGACCTTGTCTAATCTCACCATTGCTTCATCTATCACCAAGGAACAAACCTCAGAAGTGGACCAATTCTGATTACCATCTGAACTACTGCAAACCCAACGCCAACTTTCGGCCAACGCTTGCAACTACAAAAGAGACTCCAAGCCCATCTACAAGAATCACAACACTATCGAAAGCTCTATCGTTACCGGCAAAATGAACGACGACTCTGCCCCCGTCCCTGCCCCCGCCCAGCCTACCCCAAACACGAAGCAGTGCAAGACATGCAAGCAGACAAAGCCGGTCGACGAGTTTGCAAGTGGAGCGAATGTTCATGTCAACTGCAAGATTTGTAGGGACAAGAGAGCTGAAGCTTGTCGATACTATAGACAAAAGCGCAAAGACATGACCAATGTATCTGAGGACGAGGGTGAAGAGGAGTCCGAAGAGACCGAACAAGTCTCCGAAGAGGAGTCGGAAGCAGAGTCCAGTGCATCACAAAGCACCGAAAAGCCGCTTGAGGGCAGTCCTTCAGTCGAGGACAGTGACAACGGAGGAAAAGACGGCATTGACGACGAACCGACCAAGATTTGCACCAGATGCAAGAAGCCGAGACCTCTTGCACTCTTCCATCGGCCTGCTCATCCGAATAAGGAATACAAAGAGTGCAACATCTGCGAGCCTGCTCGAACAGCAGCCAAGATGAAATACCTTGCCATGAAACGAGGTGAATCGACTGAGCCAGCAGCTGAGCAAGCTTCTGACTCCGAAAGCAAGAATTCGAATACCGGTGGTGAAGAAGCTGGCGAGAGCGAGGCTGTCGATGACAACTCTGGACATGAAACCTACGGAAACAAGAGCACTGAGGGCGAGTCCACAGACAACACAGACGATGTTGGAGAAGATGGCGTGAGCGTCGATTATCTTCATGAAGGTGAAGAGCCAGTTGATCAGCGGGAGAGCACCGAAGACGTCAGCGCACACGAAGAATACCCTGATCCCGATGACAGCGGTGCTGATGGGTACGACGAAGACGACTTGACTATGCGTTTAGGCTCGGTCAGCATGTCGGACGCCGACACCTCGGAAGCTGACACGGAGGAAGAGTTGCCGGAGGCTATCAGCATGGATCCACAGATCTCGCCCCTGGAGAATGTCATGACGGCCGTGATCAACTCGCGTGATCAAGACTTGGCAGTCAAGTGTGCCATTGTCCTCCAGTTTCTCCGCATATCGCTCGTGCTGCCGAATAACATGTCAGTCAACGCGCAACAGGCCGCTTGGATAATCGATCACATGGCGAAGTCTAGATTCCAGATCGATGGATACCATTATGGAATTTCGAGGCCATGCAAAATTCCGGACGACCGCATCGTTCCCTTTTTGCAAAAGTTCGGAAGACTATACAAAGATGAGCTTCGACAGGCTGAGCAGGAGATCGCGCAGCAAGATCTCCAACAGGCGAAGAAGAACAGCCTTGTCAAAGACTTCAAGCGTGTCATCAACGAGCTGGAAAATATCAAGGACACGATTGTCCATATATCCATCTCACCCGGATCGGATCCGCACATACCTCTATGGAGCCTCATGCGCCGTTACGGCTGCTGATTTCCCTCAGACACTGGGGTATCAATCTTCCATGAGGAGCATATGCAGATCCAAAGCTCTCGAGAAGTCAGTCCAGATACAGGCTCATCAGGAGGTTCGAGCTGGACAGGTTGACAAGTTGTGACAGTTGGGAATTCAACAAGGATGAGAGAAACAGACTTTAGGTGACCAGAGATATGCATTAAGATTGATCAATAAAGTGCGATTAGGCACAAGCTAACTTACCGTTGAAAGACTTTACAAGGCTGCGACTTGTTTACTTATCGTTGATCATGTCTGCTCAGTAATCACAACTTTTGATTCACTTTATTAAAAATTCTTGTTCCTTCTAATTATAAAAAAACCCATCCTTCAAAACAATCTGAAGACGAAGTGAAATCGTAATCACTGACTATACGTTTTGCTTGAAAAGACAAAAAAGGCAAACCCACTTTCCTTAACTTACAACGCCTCTCGCTTCCAGCAACATCATATCGTTCACATCATCGACGGCATCAAGACTATGAATAATCCGACTCCGGCGCAGGGACGAAGGAGGTGTCCGTGTTGCAGAAAGTTTCGAGACTTGTCCGACTTTCGAAGGACTCGAGCCGGAGGGGCCACCATCCAGCTCTTTCGGGAGTGCAACATCTGCGCACCGAGGAGGCTGGAGATTTCGCGGCGCTCACGACAGCGGATTAGAAACAGACGTCTGGAAGCAGCACCGAACGGCTCTGGAGCTACTTCGGTTGATGGCGATGTCAACGAGCAACAGAAGAATTACAGGCACAACGGTACTGAGGAGGACGAACAGAGCGAGAGCGAAGAATGTGAGGACGGAGAATGCGAGGACGAAGAACGCAACAACGGAGAACACGAGGACGAGGAACACGGGGATGAAGAAACCACCTCCATCTACTACACAGCCCGAAGTTCCCCTGTACCAGAGCAAGTATCGGTCAACCCTGATGAAAATGCCAACGATCATCTCTCACCATTAGAGATTGTGATTACGTATATCGCGCGGCAACCACAGGAGAATCTAGCGGCCAAATGTGGCATGGTCCTCGAGCACTTCCGCCGCGGGCTTACACAGCCACAGAACCGGAGACTCACCGCTCAAGACGCAGCCTGGGTCATTAATCACCTGGCAAAGGCAAAGCTCCAAATCGACGCACATCACTTTACGGCAGAGAAGCCTTGCAGATTTCAAGACCCGCGCGTGGTCTCCTTCCTGAAAGACTTTGGAAGGATATTCGGAGACAACCTCCGACAAGTCAAGCACGAGGCAGCTCACATCGATGCAGATCAGAAATTCAAGAGCGACATGGTCCAGCAGTTCAGATCAATCATAACGGAACTGCGAAGCATGATGGATACAGTGGTTCACCTGCAATCTGGACCTGATCCGCACCGCCCACTATGGGGTGCTATTGGCCTGTACATTAGTTGAAACACCCTGATGCGGTTACATGTATGAGTAGTGCGGTTTATTGTCTGCGTACTTGCAATGTAAAGCGGATATCATGTCTCTTCTCTGCCCTCAAACGGATAGAGAGCTCTGTCGATAATAAGTCCTCGAGATCGATGTGGCACTTCACTCTGTGTCAAACCCCAAATGAATTGAAACTATCAAGCTATCTCAGAAGTGCCGAGTCTCTGCACAAAGAAGCCCCGAGTTGTTCCAACAGTCGTACCAGAAGAGAAGAACCAAATCTCGTGAATCCACAATGAGCAATTCAACTCCCATTGTACCCTTCACTGCATAGTTCGACGAACAAGAAGATCGTCACTGTCAAATGAAAGAAGGCGAGAGAGAGCTAATCAGTGAATAGAATATGAGCAGTCCTATATATACAAACCAAATGTACACAGCTTTCCCAGAATCTTTCCGTGGGTCTCACACTCGCAGCCAACTTTCGACTACTAGCACGGAAGCCCAACCAGACTCTTATTCCGCAGCATCACTTCTACTTTGTTAACTTCAATCAAAGTCGAAACGATGCCAAGCACATCTACTCATCAAGACGAAGGTGTCAGAAAGTGCGTCGCCTGCAAGCAAGTAAGGCCAATCAGGCAGTTCCGGAGACCATTCAGAGGAGCCACTCTTCGACTCTTCAAAGAATGCAATGTCTGCGCACCCAAGAGACAGGAGGTCAAACGTCGATCACGAGATAGGCAGAGGCAAGAGTCTTTGCAGGAGCACCATGACGATCCCGAAGCTAACAACAACGGCGAAGCAAACCAAGAAGGTATCGAAGTCGACACTGACGTTGGCACGGATGTGACAGCGATCGGCACTATCACCGAGGAAGACGCAACGCAAGGCCTTTCCGTGAATGGCGTTCGCGAGAAACAACCAGATGGCGTTGATGAACCGGCTGCGAACATGAACCTGGAAGGCGAATTCGAGGCTGTAGGCCAGGATCAGGGTCCGATTGGAGACGTTCAAGTCGGCCCTGTTGATTACGCAATGATCGAGATTGTAGGGCTGGACACATCAAGATCGGCGTTGGAGAACACCATGGCGGCGATCAACAACTCTCCCAACAAGAGCTTGAGCTTCAGATGTGGCATAGTCTTGGAGCATCTCCGCCTCGGACTTGGGATGCATAAAAACAAGGGACTGAGCTCTGAGGATGCTGCTTGGATTATCAATCACATTGCTAAATCCGAGCTACAGATCGACGCCTACCACACTGTTCACAAACCATGCAAACTTGAAGACACGCGGGTCAACGACTTTGTGCAGCAGTTCCGAGAGATCTATAAGAAGATCATGGTCCGGGTCGATGCAGAAGTACCCGTAGCCACAGCAGCGAGGTTTCGAGATATCATCCCGCAGCTGAGGTCTCTGCCTGACCTCAAAGTTCACCCTAAACACCGAGGCATCGCACCGGAGGATCCTCATTGCTCTTTGTGGGCAATTTTCACGACTATGTGAAATGGACCTCTATTCAAGAAGGCTCTCTTGAGACATAGACCACTCGGCGGCTAGAACGGAAAGATACAGATTGCGGGTTGGCAAGAGAGCGGTGATATGTGCAACAGATTGCAGTAGAGTAAAATCAATAAAACCTGAGAACAATGCCTTTGTCGTGTTCAAGAGCGTTGTGCTTTAAGTTGACACAATTTGCTGTGGTGCTTGCTCATCAACCCTTTCACAGACAGTGAGGTCACCTTTGAACACCGACGTGAACAACTGTGATAGACATGACTTGTTCACCAGATACTTAGCTTTGATCTGACCTCTTGTTAGTTTCGTGGCGTTGTGAAGAAACGTGCCACGGCACAAATAGACAAGGAACAGTGCACGTGGTGGGGGCCGGCGAGTGCCGCCCGCCAAAGTGCCGCTGGAAGGATAGCTCCGAAGGGCCAATGACAGGCGGTATAATGCGCCATGGTGCATCTGGGAGCGCCTAAACCGGCATTGGCTTAGGAGCTACTGCGCTAAAACAATGCGATCAGACGAACCAGTCACAGAGTCCACTTTCACCCCATCAGCACACCCATCCCATACGTCATTGGCGCACACGAGATCGCCAAATCTTGCGCCTAGTAAACCTGCATCCATCTTGCATTTGATGCGCAGTGTGGGGGGTCCAGTGGAAAACATTCATGATGGGTAGCTACTACAATCTGGACTGAGAAATTGTACGAGAGGTAGCTTCTCGAAGGTATGATCTTCCAATCCACTGTTTTCCTCACCCGTTACTACACCTCGCACCTCGATATCAGATGAGGATCATCCCTCGAGACGAGATCTGATGATCTGCTGTACACATCATCGGCCCCATCCACCCAAGCTTGGATCGAATGCTAACCTCACAAAGTCCCGGTTCTGCGGGTAGGGTCCTGCTCGGTTCGCGCACAGGCTTGGATTCGTTCTGTGCGATCTTGTTGCGCCGACAACGCTTGTCGGCGATCTCCTCGATCCCCTTCGCCGCGATTCACCGACCACAGCCTCTTCTGGGGCCGAAAGACGATCACATCATACCCTCGAACTCATCCTGCGAAGAGAAGAATGGCAGAAAACACACATAGACCCAGGGCCGATACGGCGCCTACCCTGGGCACCGGTGAGATCCCGGTAATTCATGATGGTGTAGATGACGCGCCCAATCTTCCGCGCGGCGCGCCACGGGTGCATTATGCTCTCAATGCCGACGACCAGCGCGCTGCGACGCTACGGCCGTCTCCCGTTGATCCCACCGGCATCACGCGCTCCGACACAGAGCTTCATCGTCCCGGCACTACCCCTACTGCGCAAGGCCTGCGCCGCCGGCCCACGCGCGGCAATAACAATACGTTGCGTACCATCGAGGACTTTGAGGACTATGAGGAGCGGCCGGGCTGGCACCCGGGTGCTGAGCCTGGTGTCGATGTTTCGAAGCCCGACGGCGGCCATGCGTCGATGCCAACGCTGCAGGCGCCTTGCGACATCACCGTGGTGGACTTTTCGAGGGAGGACATGGTCACGCACCACCTCGACAATGAGACCATTGCCGATTTCCTGCAAAAACCAGAGCCTACCTGGTGCAAGTGCCGATGGATTAATGTCAATGGCTTGAGCTGGGATGTGATTCAAGCACTGGGCAAAAACAAAGGCCTGCACAAGTTGGCAATCGAGGACTTGATGAACACGAGGAACAGAACGAAGACGGATTGGTAGGTCTTTGTTCCTGCACAAGTGGTTTGTGATGGGTTTGAGACATGGGGCTAATCTGACGCTACGACCACAGGTATTCGAACCATGCGTACATGGTTCTCACTCTTCAGAAGCTTATTCGCAGCAAGGACTACAACTTTGACTCGTCCGACTCGGAGAGTGACAGCGACTCCGATCGAGCAGAAGACGGCGCATCATACAAGAGTCGCAGCAGCAGCAGCTCCCACTCCCGCCACGGCCTGGCCAAGCGCATCCGCAAGTTCTTCAAACGTTCGAAGGCACGCAAGTCCGCCTTTGAGTCTACCCTTGAGAACGGCACACTAGAAAAGGAGGACGCCGCACCATACAAGCTGCGACGCGAGTCCTCCACCACAAATGACTTCTTTACCTCACGCACGCACTCGTCGAGGACACCCAAGCCACGAACCCTGCAGCGCTACCACGCCTCGCCCAACTCGGCGCGTACAGATTACATGGAGCGCCACTCTGGCCTCTCGTCGCGGGGCCTCGCCGTGGCGGCCGAGCAAGTCTCGATCTTCATCACCAACGACAACACCATCATCTCCTTCTTCGAGATGTCGGCCGACGACATCGAGGCGCCCATCCTGACCCGGCTGGAGACGCACGACACCATCCTGCGCCAGAGCTGCGATGCCAGCATGATCGGCCAGGCCATCATCGACGCCATCATCGACCTCGCCATCCCCGTCGCGGCCTGCTACGGAGACGTTATCGGCGACCTCGAGCTCGACGTGCTCACGCGGCCCAACGTCGGCCACACAAAGAGCCTCTACATCACCATCTGCGAGATCAACAAGATGCTCTCCTTCATCAACCCCATCCTCAACCTCATCAACGCCCTGCGCGACCACAAGACGGACCTCGCGCTCGACCTGCACGCCTCGGCCACGGCCCAGGACGACACGCTGCGCAACCCCATGACGGGCGTCATCATCACGCCCATGACGCACACGTACCTCGGCGACGTCGTCGACCACTGCGTCCTCATCACCGAGCAGCTCGAGCAGACAAAGGGCCAGGCCGAGGGCCTGATCTCGCTCATCTTCAACACCATCTCGACCTTCCAGAACGAGTCCATGAAGCAGCTGACCATTGTCACCATCATCTTCCTGCCGCTTACCTTTTTGACCGGCTACTTTGGTCAGAACTTTACGCCCTTTGAGGACTTGGACAAGGGCATCTCGTACTTGTAAGTGCCTCTTCCTTCCACTTCACTTTTCTTTCTTAGTACTAAAACGAGCCACACACAGCTGGAAACTCGCAGGTCCTATCATCGTGGGCACCATACTCGTCCTCATGCGGGACATCATCTACCAGTCAGCCAAGTCCGTCATACAGCATCGGCACATCGTGTACCTGCGCAAGAACCGGTTGAAGGGCATGCGGAGGAAGAGGTCGGCACGTAGGTGATACGTGCGCAACTGGGTTTTGATTTATGCATAGCGACCATTGGAGCCCATAATGCTCCCTATATACCAAACTAATGACATGACATCTCCGACTTGACGAGCTCGGCAAGTCATTGCCTGCTGTCTGCTTTCTCTGTCCCTGTGAAACTCATGATACGACTGACAGGCTTCGCTCATATCTGCCAGACTTCAAACTAGCCTATCCCTTCCAAGAAAGCATCTGGCATGCATGCCTTCACACGCGCGATCCCCGCCCGTTGGCGTTTTAAACACTAGGAAAAAAACTCCGGTGATCTCCAGGACCCTGCATCGATCCTCCCACTCAACAGTCTCATGCGAAAGGGGATGGCGAATCCGCGGCCTGCGATGGTGAAACACAGTCTTGGCGATCACGACACCTTATTTCCGTGAATCAGCATCGACCTCGAAACAGCGAGATTCCCGCGTCAGGTCCTCGGCATATCTCGGACGTGTTATTACAAGCCAAGAGAAAAGTGACAGGGCTGAAGCGTTGTAGAGCTACCTCGTTCTGGGCGCCCAGAGCGGCTGCCGCTCAAGTGGCTGCATTCCCCCACACTCGGTAATGGCTTGCCGGGACTTTCCTTGGTCTTGACCTTCGTCATCAATCTGTATATGAAGAAGAAGAGCCTCCAGGCTAATTGCAACGGTATATGTCCACTGCAGGAACCACGCCACTGGGGAGGCTTGTCCTGCACGGAGCCAATATCCACACCCGCACCAATGCACAACTGCCGGACTCACCCGTGGAAATGCTAGAACGGTTGAGATCACCGTTGCATGACGGATTCGGTAGTGCACACCTTTCGAAGAAGCCTTGTGTTTCTGCGCCGGTCGTCGGACTTAAGCCATCGCGGCTCACTCGTGGCATGTTATTCGCGCCGCATTTCTGTGGCCGCTTGTCTATCATCAGCCGGTAAGAGCCGACTGTTAATGATCTGCCCGCGTCAGATAAATTGGCAAATACTCCAAGCTGCACGGCGGGGTCTAATAACCTATTCGAGAGATTGCGCGTTTATAGGATGATGGTCGGGATAACGCGCGGTAAATGACCGCTGGTGTGTTGAAATGTTGAGACATACGCATATCCTCTCAAGGGCTTAAGGGTCTTATGCCCGCCAGGGTGGCCTTCGACTCACTGATCGTGGGTGGAAGTGAACAAAGATGGGATCTGTGAGGGAGTCTTGATCAACACCCGCGAAAAATGGCAAGCTTTAGCAAAGTGATCGACCAAGCGGTCGCGGATGGTGACATGCCAGGAGTGGTTATGTTGGCCAAGAAAAGCTCGGGTAGGCTTCCTTTCCTTTGTTCCAAGTGTTCAGCCAAGTTAATGTTCAAGACGCAGGAGACATCGTGTTCAAACAGACATGTGGCAAAAGGTCTCTCTCCAAAGAGCACGGCGGACAACCCATGGAGCCTTCTACGGTCTTCCAATTGGCATCATCGTCGAAGTTGATCACCATCGTAGCCGCACTGCAAGCTGTTGAAAAGGGCTTGATCGGTTTGGACGACGACGTCTGTCCTCTCTTGCCTGCACTCGCCAAGCAAGAGGTACTCCTTGGCTTCAGGTGGTACGGCAAGCCCATCACCAAACCAAGGGATGCGCCAATCACATTGAGACAGCTGCTCACCAACACGGCGGGGACTGGATATGACTTTCTCGCAATCCAGCCACTGTGGCGCTGGCGATGGTGGTTTGGCCAGAAGATTGCAGGCGACCAGGGCGCTGAACCAGGACAGGTGTCTTCGATAGACGAGAGACTCGGGTACCCCCTGCTGCACGAACCGGGACAGGGCTGGACCTATGGCAGCGGCGCTTCATGGGCGGGCATGGTCGTTGAGATCGTCTCCGGAATGTCTCTAGAAGAGTGGATCAAGAAAAACATCAGCGCGCCACTTGGGCTGAGCAGCTTCACGTTCTTTCCAGAAAGAGACCCGGCTATTGCGTCTAGACTGGCAAAGATGAATAGGAGAGACTACTGGACGGCGAAGGTGTTTGACTGCCCAACCGAAGTTGCCAGTCAGGCTGGAGATACGCCATCGAATAGCGAGAGCAAAGATATCTGTCTCGGCGGCGAGGGGCTGTACTCAAGCCTGGAGGATTACCTCGAGGTGCTCCATTCGCTGTTAGCCGATGATGGAAGATTGCTGAGAAAAGAAACGACGGCAGAGATGTTTAGCCCTCAAGTGCGCGAGGGCAATGCGGGAGGGCTCGAAGATCTCAAGAAGTGTCTAGGCCTGCCGTGCTGGATCTCGCAGGGCATCTTGAAGAAGGACGAGTTCAACTGGGGCATCGGCGGTGTACTAATTGACGGCGATGGCCATGAGTATCTGAAGAAGGGAAGTCTCATGTGGTCGGGACTGTTTCATTTGTTGTGGGTGAGTCAACCGTTGATCCTTTGGTCGTGTTCCGAGCAGAAGAGAGCATGCTGACATGCCCGTCTACAGTGGATGGACAGAGAAGCTGGCGTGTGTGGGATCTTTGGCGCCCAGCTCGTTCCGGCTGCAGACAAGACTGTCATTCAGATGATAAAGGCATTTCAAATAGAGGTTTACCGAAGATTGAGCAGGCCGGGCGACGATGACGAGAGAGAGAATGGCGCTGGCGAGGAAAGCTCAAGTGAGAAGTTGAGCCCTGGCAAGCAGGAGCCTGCTCCGTTGACAAGAAATGGTAAGCATATCAATGAGGAAAGCATGAGCGAAGACGCGCTGACATCCGGTAAAGGAAGTGACGGTACGGCCACATCGTGGACAACGCCATGCGACTCGAACAACGCCTCCTCATCTTCAGGTATTATTTCCTTTTTTACTTGGGCTCTCAAGCTTTGGCGTCGCGTGTGAGAGGTTTCTGTGGGTAGAGACTTGGAATATTCCTTTGACACCCGGTTCCCGACCAAGCGAAGCCCCTCTCCTCTGATTCCCAGGTCGGGAAGTAGAAGGGCGGAATTCCGGCAAGGTCAGAGGTTAATGATGATTAAATACTTGTAATGTAGGAGAAACCAGTCATTCTTGACACGACAAATAGCTATCCAGCCTCCAAGAGGCCCAGGTATACCTCAAACTAGGATTTGATGGACTTAACTCAGTCGGTTCTTCACCCCCACCATAATTCACGAACGCCGCCTAGCAACCCTTTGAGTTTTGTTTTTTCCGCACCGTTGTACACGCCTTTCCCTCTATGACCTATCCCACCAGAGAAAACACAAAACGCCTCATGCCGCCCTGATTCATATCAAAGGCACTCTTGCTCCCGGCCCAAAACACGTACGCAGCATAGAAATCACCAGACGCTGCAAAAGCAGCAAGCTAGAGCGACTTTAATCCGTAAGGTTGTAGATCTTCTGAATGCCCTTGAGCATGGCCTCGAAGTCGATGTTGAGGTCCTTGAGGCGACCATCGTTGAAGCCAAAGACCCAGCCGTGGACGATGGGGAAGTGGTTGTTGGCAAAGGATTGCTGTACCGCCGCAGTCTTAATAACGTTCCGGCACTGCTCCATGACATTGAGTTCCACCAGCCGGTCGTAGCGGGCCGTCTCGTCGGGGATGGCGTCGAGCTCGTCCTCGTGCAGACGGTAGACGTCGCGGATGTTGCGCAGCCAGGGGTTCAGCAGGCCGAGGTCCTTGGCGGTCATGGCCGCCTTGACGCCGCCGCAGCCGTAGTGGCCGCAGACGACGATGTGCTTGACCTGCAGGTGGCGGACGGCGTAGTTGATGACGCTCATAACGTTGAGATCGACATTGCAGACGAGGTTGGCGATGTTGCGGTGGATGAAGGCCTCGCCGGGCTCAAGACCCGTAATCTGCTCGGCGGGGATGCGCGAGTCGCTGCAGCCGATCCACAGGTACTCCGGGGTCTGGCCGGCCGACAGCTTGGTGAAGAACTCGGGGTCCTCGGCCTTCTTCTTCTCGGCCCATGCCTTGTTGTTCTCAAAGACGCGGTCGTGCGACTGCTTGAGGTAGCGGGTGATGTCCTGCTCAGCCATGGTGCGCCAATCTCTTCCGCCACTGCTGTTGCCGCTAGAGTTGAGGTTGAGAGGGGTAGAATGGAAGCTCCGGATAGCTGCTGTGCGGGCAGCTGAAGCTGATAGCAAGGTTGGTGAAGCTTGAGACGAGCGAATCAACCGAGGAAGATCTGGCTTGGCAGAGAACAGCAGAGAGGACCTGCAAGCGAGGCGAGCAACGCTTGACATGGAGCGGAGGGAAGGATGAGTCAAAACGGGAGAAGGAAAAGTTGGTGGAGGGGATATGCAGTGCGAGGGAAGGTGAAGGTCAAATATTCCCCGTGTCGGTGAGCTGGCCACTAGCCAAGGTACCTTCGTGTGTAGCCGTCGAAAAGCGTGTGTGACCGAAAACAGCAAAATGCTTGCAGTAGTGAGGTTTTTTCTGCCCGTCACGACCGACTCTCTGCAGATTTGTTGAGGCACCAAAGCTCCAATAGGTGGTGTTCACGGCTCACGACGTCAACGGCGGCGCGAATGACGGTACTGGCCTGGAGCCGCTAGTGACGCCCCGGTTTACAGAACCGTTCAGGCGGTCCCACAGGCTAATGCATGCCCAAAAGGTGCAGATAGAGAAGAATTCGATAGCGCTAAGCTCGGAATCCATGGATGTGCGTTCCCATTGAGCACTGGAGCTTTCAGGGGAGCTGATAGGCCATGCCAGCGAGGGTTTAGCGGCGTGCGAATCTGCCCCTCCCCCGAAGCCAGATCTGGCAAGTCAACGCAGGCGTGACTCGTCATAATTTCGCACTGAGAAACATCTTCAGTGGGTTCGAGCTATCGCTGAGAATCTGAAAAAATTCGAGAGGAATTGAGCTCAGCTTCCCGACTGCTGCCCCTTGGACCCGGTGTTTGCCGTGAACCCGCAACCCTAAATACCGCGGTTGCGGCCACCAAAGGAAATTCCACTCCCAAGCCAAGGTACGGATCTCACAACCCGAGGAGCCGAGATTGCCATGGAAAATCGTGTTTGCTTGTCACGATGAAAAGATAATATTGAAGCCGCGGGACAGCAATAAGACATGATCGAGATGTCATGGCAAGCGGAGGAGGAGGAGGCCTCAAGAGGAGCAGTGCCCTGCGAGATTGAGCTTACACCAGCTCCGCCTCTTAACAGCTCCAAAACACCTACAAGCATTGGTCAGAATCTGTGTAACAATTTCAGATCTCACGGTCCGTCTTCCGGGCGGTTCAATGGGGGTTTCTGACGTCACACACGATTGTGGGGGCCATTTTACATGCTCTCTACCCAGCTCTCATCACCGTTACATCTCGCAAACCAACAAACAAGCTCAAATTACTGACAAGAAGCAACACAGGCAGCTCCAGTTGTCATTACAATCGTGTAAAACTCTTCTGGCCAAAGTCGCGCTATGACAGACGTGTGCCAAGTCGCTTCTGTCTGCTCCATTGGACAGGAGCAGCCTCGCCTGGCTGATGTACCCATATGTCGGTGCTGTTGGTCGTCAAAACAGACTCGGTCCTATTCAGGCAAAACCGCCCCATCTTGACTTCCTGCCTGCTATACGCTGTCTGCCGTCCGCTGTGCCTTTCTCTTTTATCCTGTATCTGGTATGGTCGCGACTGGTTGGCAGGCCACTGTGGAGAAGCGATGCCCTTCTGAGATGCCAAGCATGGCGAAGTCGTCACTCGCGCTTGGTCTTCGGCAGGGCTGGGGCTGTCATCCAGCCCAACGACCTGTCAAATGCTACCCCAAATCTTGAGATTCTGGGGAAGAACGGTAAAATGCTGACCGACTGACGTCTGCCCCCCAATGGTAGAGCATCAAGCCTTGAGGCGCCTGACAAGCTCTCAGCCTCCTGGGGCGGGACAGGGGCCGACAAGACCGACAGCAGACTGTGTCACAATGATGACCTGACACCAGGGCTTCGTCGCCTGGATATATATCAAGAGACTGCCTTCATTCATTCTTTAGCTTATTACCCATTCTCCAGAAAACCAGCTTTACTCGTTTCTCTTCCGAATCGCGTTAGTCATTGTCCACCAGTACGAGAGAAGCAATTGCACTCCGTCTGTTTTCAAGATGGTTGTCACCACCCCTATCTTTATGCAAACGCTGATCAATCTCGGCCCATTGACAACGACCTTCACGGCGCCTCCATCATGCAGCACAGAGGCAAAAGGCCTCTACGTTGGCGGACCATACCCGGGCCGTGAGAATGAGACCATCCCCATCGTGATGGGCGGCTCGGCGGACTGCGGCAAGTTCAGCTTTGTTGGCGACTGTGTGCCCGACGGCGCCAAGATCGACGCCCCGTACAAAGACAAAGACCCTCTCAAGTATGACGCGGAGGGGTGGCATATCAATTACCACTCCCCAGGTGTGGTCTGCCCGTCTGGCTGGACCACCCAGGCCGCCATCACCAAGCAGCCGGATGGCAAGGTCGTCAACCCGACCGGCGTCTTTACCCCTTATCCCGGTTACAACGCCTCTTCGTCCATGACAGGCCGGTTCAACCAGGTCCCTCCGGCCACTGCCCTCGTGAGCGCTCTCGAGCCTGGTGAGACGGTCGGCATATGCTGTCCTCCAGGCGAGTGGTATATGGTCGGCGGCTTCGGGTGCTACTCCAAGCTGCCCAAAGACAAATACCCCGTGCCGACGGAGGGCTGCTACACCTTTGCAGAGGACTCCTTCAACGGCGTTTACGCGACGGTCACGACCTCGATCGTTGTCGACGGCGTCACGCAAACCGCAGCTGAGCTCATATCACCCACGTACACTGGCAAGGGCACCATATCCATGACGACCTTTGAGCCAGCCGAGGTGACGGAGTACCAGATGCTTACCGTGGTCCCGGGCGTGGTCATGGTGCACAAGGCCGAGGATACAGCCCTGATCAAGAACGGCAGCGGCACGAACGCTGCTATGGCGATGAGGCCCGGAGGTCCGGATCCCAAGTCTCTGGGCGGGCTGGCGCTTGTAGTCACAACGGCTTTGCTGGCGGGCGTTGCGGTCATGATACCTTGGTAGGGAGCAGAAATCATCGTGGTGTTTTCCAGAAACGATTTTCTGGTTGGCTTGGATTGCATGTGCACACAAGGAAGCAAGCGTTATCATTCTGTTTCGTATTTTGTCCATTTCTTAATGGGCTTATGAGATTTAATTGAATGTCCTTTGAGGAGGTCTCAATGCCCTCTACTTGGTGGAGAATTGTTACTGGCCTTTCATGTCTCGTCATGCATCACATTATGATCCCTTGATTAGGTATTTCACGTCACCTCTAGAAGTCCTTCCACGCCGAACCGCCAGGACTTCTCCTCTCCAGCCGCCGCCCACCAGGACCCGCAAACTTGTCCACCTCCGCATTGGACCGCGGCTCCGACCCAGCGTGCGCAGACGCCGACGACCCGGGCATCGGCGACAGGCGCCGACTGTTGGCCGCCTGCGCGTACTCGGCCGGCGACGGGCTCGGCTGCCTCTCGGTGCTGCCCGCCCTCGCGCCGCGCCGGTCCCGCTCCCGCTCGTCAAACACGTCGCGCCCGTACCCGTCGAACCGCTCGCTGCGCTCGTGCGCGAGCCGCGCGTCCGACTTGCCCAGCGTGCGCGCGCGGCTGCGGTCGTACTCGAGCGTCAGGGCCTCGACCTCGTCGAAGTGGCTCGCGCGCAGCTGGGGCTGGACGCGCGGGCCGTGGGCCGCCACCTCGTAGTGCGCGAGCGAGGAGGCGATCATGAAGGCGTTGCGGATCTGCCGGCCGTTCCAGCGGCCCAGGCCGTCGTGCGCGGCGTGCCGGCGGTAGTGCTGCTCGGCGAAGGAGAGGATCTGGTCCTCGAGGATGACGAGCGGCGGGGTCACGTCGGCCGGGGCGGAGGGCTTGGAGGCCTGGGCGGCCTGGGCCGCGCGCTGGGCCTCGGAGAGGGCGAGGCGGTCCATGTTGAGGCGGAAGATCTCGAGGGTCTGGGACAGGTCGAGGGGCCGGTAGCATAGGTTGACCTGGACGCGCGACTTGACGGCCTCGTCAAGGGCGCCGGGCCGGTTCGTCGTGAGGAAGAGGATGCCTGAGAAGTTCTCGAGCAGCTGCAGGAAGACTATGGGGATGAGAATGTCAGCGGCATCATCTCTGGAGAAGAAGGAGTGTCAAACCTACAAGAAACCAACAAGTTAGCACGAAAGTCGTGTATTGTTCGCTGAGATAAAAAGACATCGACTTCATCCAACAGTACAATACAGTCCCACATCTCAGCGCGTCTGAATACTCGGCCCAGCATCTCGGCCGTGTAGTCGATGTCATCAATGTTTAGCGAAAAGAGAGGCCGCTGGTTAGCCTGCGCGACGGCCTCTGCTGTTGCCGTCTTGCCGACACCAGGGGCGCCCTGTATCAGCACCACCAAACCTCTGCCCTTCCCGCGAATCAGGTCTTGCTCCTCAATCACGGCGGTGTTGCCATAGAGCCGCGCGAGTTCTTTGCGCCGGAAGTGCGAGTGGACAACACTGCGGATTGTCTTCTTATTGACCTCTTCGATCTGTAGGCGCTCAAAGGCGTCTGGGTCTGCCTGTACAGGACTTAGGTTATTGACATCCACGAGCCGGAAAGACCGGAAGCGGAAGAGGTAGGCGTAAATGCGGCGCGGTAGCAGCGCCACATCGTCAGGCTGTAGATCGACGGCGTCAAGCTCGTCGGTCGTAGCGCCGATGAACCGGTCCTTCTTCAGGTACTGGTCGAATTCGAAGCGCTCGACGTCGTCATTGAGCACGACCGTCTCGTAGTGCGATACAAGTCCCTCTTCCGGGCGCTTGGTATCGGCCCACCGATGCACACGGTACGGCTCGACTGTGCGTAAGGACTGCACCTCGCGAGGCTTTGAGACGCGGTGGACGAACCGCCAGTGCGGATTATCATCAAGCGCCTCCTTCACGTCGACGATGGCCTGTCCAATATACTGCTCCGAGTACTTCGTCGAGTCGCCGTTGTAGTCCTTTGCCTCAGATCCGTCAGGTTCATGCAGTATGATCCACCCGTTGTACTTCATGTGCTTCTGCTCGATGCAGCCGAGGAACTTTTTGCCCTGCGCCCGCAGGCCGCTGACCAGGCGATCACGGTCGGGCAGGAAGCGGACCGGGTAAAAGGGCAGGCTGCGGATCTCGCGTTCGCCGACGAAGGGCGCGATGCCGTACTTTATCCACACGGGCAGGACACGCTCGCCGTCAAAGTCGAGGTAGTACGACGACACCACGCAGGCTCCCGGCCCGTCGTTCGCCTCGGCTGCGTCACCTTCGCGCTTAAGAGTTGTGTCGTTGTAGAACAAGCTGTCGCGGACGCGGTCCTTGTGAGGTTGGACGGAGCACACGCGCCAAAGCTTCTGGCGACCCGAGGCACTGAAGAGGTCGCGTCCCCGCCAGGTCTCATCCGCCACGTTGAGTTCGTGCAGATTGGCACCAAGGTCACCGGGGCGGTAGACAAGTTCGCCTGGTCGGAATAAGTACCAGAGATCGTCAAACCGGACAGTCTTGCTGCCGTCGCTGGTGTTGTCAAATTGTTTGTAAAGAGGCATGAGCGAGGTCTCTACAAAGTTGACATATGCACGAATGTCCTCGAGTACATCAGTGGGAGTTATCGTCGGCGCATTGTCACCTTCTGCCGGGGTTGGCTCCCCCTCGGATGGTAGCTGAGACTCCAAGCGAGCAAGCTCCTGCTGTACGTGCTTATGGTGATGGATCAAGTAGCCAAACGGTCTCATGAATGTATGGCTTTTGGAGACATCCCAACAATCTCCGCTCACTGTGTTCAGTAGGTCGAGTATCGCCGCAGACTGGATACGAATGCGGGAAATCTGCGGCGGCTGGGGCCTCCGGGGCATCGCGCTGGACAGCTCCTTGAGCACCGAGCCCGTAGGATTGCCGGCACCCCGCCGTATCGACTCGTCGATCACCTGGAGCGACAAATCGAACCCGCCAACGAGCGATTCGATCGAGTGCTGCGGCTCGTCCGCAGAGAAGCGGTTCTTGAACTGCTCCCAGTTGCACGAGCGGACACCGGGCACGGGCTTGGCGGCGACCGGCAGCTGCCTGCTGAAGGCGGCTTGCCCCGATCCCGTATCCTCCTGCCCCAGAATCTGCTTGCCCAGGCTAACGAGGTCTTCTAGCGAGGCCTTCGGAGCGTAGTCGTCATCGCTGTGGCCATTGTCCTGCACTGCCATCGCCTCCGCGGCCGAATCGCCAGTGCTCGCCATACTGATCTGATTAAGCTCAGACAGTTCCGATCAGAGAAGCGAAAGCGAGAATGAGGAGAAGTTGCAGATGAGCCACCGTACAGGCGCAAGACCCCTCGTAATGCTTCCAGATGACAAATTCGATTTTTGCCGTCTGCTGCAGAAGGGTAAGGCTGAACGACTTCAAGAGCAGACAGTCGGTAGAAGATCATCGCGCCGAGACTGCGAGCCATTGCTGCAAAAGTAAGCACTGGGTAGCTAAGACTCCGTCATCACGCACCCAGCACCCCTGTTGCTGCGCCAATCGAGCTGAGCCTGCACCCTGGTCTGGCCCGTGAGGGTGGTCCGCTTGCTGGTGTGATGTGCACTTTTCACAGGCCTAAAAGGAAACGGCCCCCAACGACTGGCGCACATGCGTTCAGGCATGGTTCGTTCACTTTTGTGTGAGTGAGCACGCACGGGTTTGTGCATTTGTCAGACGCAGACAGGTAGCTCGCGGGTGAGCCAAGCTGCGGATTCGATTGGGAGAGGCAAGATGGCGAATGTAGGCAAGCTACTCACAGCCTAGGAGCAATCTCCACAACTCTGCAGGACACAGCCTTCGAAGTGCTGCAGAGATGAACAATAGTGTACTCCGTACTTCGTAGTCCTCGATCAAACATGCGGGCAGTGCCGTAGGAATGGAGAAGCTAGTGGGTACCATGTGCACGCCGCGACCCGTACCCGAGAGCTTAACTTGGGAAGCCAACGGCGGGGTTAAACGCCCGTCCTAATAATGCCTGCCACGCTGACCACCTAGGCTGATAAGCCAGGCTACCCTCCTCCATGGGTCGTGGACGCACACGTACATCCATACGTCCACCTGGGACTTGGAGAGCTGGCCAGTGGACAGGCTTGTTCTCACTCTTTCTCAAGCACACATCTATATTGAGCTCCTGTCCGCGAGCTTGCTCCTCCCACTCTGAGAAGTCATGCCGTCGCCAGAGTCGCTCCCTAGTAAGATGCGGGAGCTGGTATACGACGAAGACGGCCTTGAGAACTACCGGCAGTGGCGGGTGACCCAGGGTGCCGCGATGAACCCCGTCATGGAGGTCGAGACCGTATTTGATAAGCAGCGAGCCGAATTTGTCAGGCCGCAACCCAGCATGTGCGTCTATTGGCTGACTTCCACCCGTAAAAGATGTGTTCGAACTGACCCCGACACAGAGCTCTGCAAGAATGTCTTGCCTCCTTGGGAGAGCCAGCCTTGGTCAAGGACATTAAGGAGGGAAGATATGGCTGGGACGCCGTCGTCCAGGCCCGAGATGCCGTTCTCGACAAGATGGACGGAGCCAGGAACGCATACAATGCAGCTGGAAAGGCCAACCCTTTTCGAAGAATGGCGCGAGATGGAGCCACTCTCACGGCGACGTTACGGCCCTTACTGGACATGATCCCAGATGAGGATGGATTGAGTTTCTTGAAGGGAGGGCTCGGCTTCATTTTCAAAGTAAAGTCTTTGCTGCCTCAATCAACATTGGAGAACAAAGCTAACCTGTTTTGCAGATAATAGAAAGGCGCGATGCCAACAGAGAAAAGATCTTTCGCGCCTTTGAAGATGTGCCCATGCTGCTGAGTAGAGCACAAGATGCTCGTCAAACGTTTTCTTCAGAGAAGAAGCTTTCGCTTGAAGTCCGGAGATTTTATGAGGTGTTGTTGGACGAGATCCCGTTGTTGATAGACCTATTGCTTCACAGGCATAGGCAAAAGTGTAAGTCATTTACACACCGGCATTTTGGTTCTAAGTGCGTGAAGCTAACAATACACAAGTCCCTATAAGAGTCTTCAAGTATCTACCAGAGCAGGAAGCCAAGGACATTGATGACGCTTTGCATAGAGTCAATGTGGCATCACGCTCCTTGGATAACTGCATCTCATCTATCAGTAACAAGACACTCTCGGCAACATATCAGAGCGCAAAAGAGAACCTGCGTCAAACACAAGCCGTACGGCAGACGGTACATACGAACAACTACAAGCTGGGACAGATCGCAGATCAGGGCAACGATGTCAAGATGCAACTCGACAGTGTGCAGCAGTCGGTCGTGAAGACGTCGCAGGAGCTCAACGAAGTCAAGGAACTCATCCGCGGCCAGTTCAGTGCCGTCGCAGACACTGCTTCGCCAAAGATAGTCTCGCAGATTCAGACCTACGTATACTACGTTGTCGTGGAAAACGAGTATGCACGAAGTACGTATCTAGGTTATCGTATACACATCGAATGCGCATTCACTAACAAGAATCAGATGTCATGGGCATCCCGCCCCCTTATACTCCCAGCCCGCTCCTACCCGCCACATTTCTCATCACAGCGGACCAACTACTGAACGAGTTGAACGTAACGCCACTGGGCCCGACGGAGGACTTGCAAACTGTGCTAGCCCAGAGCAAAAACATGGAGATAGATGCCCTGGGAAGAGGAAGGTGGCTTATGGTCGAAGAGAGTTTCAAGACTTGGCTGTCTCCGGGCCAAACGGACTACCTCCTAGTCGACGGGCACTGCAACGGCCTAAGCATCCGGCGCTGCTCTCCCCTGACCGTATTCTGCGCCTCTCTCACCGTGGCCATGGCTCAGAGCCCTGCTACCGTCTCTCTCGCGTACTTTTGCGGCGAGCATTTTTCGGACGATGACTACCTTGCCGGACCTGCTGGTGTCCTGCGAAGCCTGATCACCCAACTACTTCAATACCCGGACCTGCCGGAGCCGCGCCTCGACTTCATCGATCCGGACTTTTTCAAGCGCATCTCCGGATACAACGTCCCCACGTTGTGCACACTATTTCATTTACTACTGCGACAGGTCGAGCGCGGCACTACGGTCTATTGCATGATCGACAACATCTCCGAGCTGGAGGGTACCTTCAACGAGTGGGCCGACGAAGTACAGCTCATGGTCGAAGGGCTCATCGACATCGTCGAAGATCCGCGCGTGCGGGGCACATTCAAGCTGCTCATGACCTGTGAAATAAGGAGCACGGAGGTGGTCAACTACATTCCAACGGACAAGCACGTGGCACTGAGAGCGGGCAATATACATAGTCGGCCAATGATGCTGACCGCGTTCTCGGACGACGTGCTGGATACCATGGGTCCCGAGGGACGTGGTTATGATGAGTATGACGGAGAAGGGCCTGCGAGTCCCAGCTCTGGTCCTGACAGGCCGAAGAGTGCTGCCGAGTAAGGAACGCACAGCAATTTGGTTCTGAACTCCGCCGGGAAATGATGACAGCAATATGATACCCAAAACATTATGATGAACGTGTATACATACAGCCTGGAGAGAAAAGTCCAACTAGGGTGTTTCTTTGAACTATTCAT
Source organism: [Phialemoniopsis] sp. UDSM-2020 (assembly GCA_018873225.1). Lineage (NCBI taxonomy): Eukaryota > Fungi > Ascomycota > Sordariomycetes > Thyridiales > Thyridiaceae > Thyridium > [Phialemoniopsis] sp. UDSM-2020. The sequence goes on from JAEILZ010000005.1 coordinate 2,957,019, forward strand.
AACTATTCATGGTCATTAGAGGATGCATCAAGGTAGGATCTAGTGTGCCAGTCTCGTGAGGAAAACAACATCATCAGTCATCAGGACCAGTCAGTGGCTCGTTCGACATCGATATAATGCGCGCCCTGAGATCCGGCTCCTTGTCAAACTTTTTGTCAAAGGGCCACATTGGCCTCCGGATGTTGTGGTGGCCTAGACGCTCGATGTACTGATCGACACCACCCGGCGTCAGACCTAGCATCCAATCTGCGGCCATGTTGTGCAGCTCCGGCTCCAGATAGCCGATCTTGACGATGACTATGTCGGCCGAGCGCGGCTTCAGGTCTAGGTTGGTAAAGTCGTGCTCCTTATGGTACGGCTTGCGCAACTTGGTGAGGATGGCATATACGCTGCCGACTTGGATGACTACCTCTACCTCGGCGTACTTGTCTCCCTGCTTGATAGCGTGGACTCTGCCAGTCATGGTGATGGGACCGGAATGGATGTTGTCGACCTCGGCACCAGCTGTCACGGTGACGGTAGCTCCTACTCCCGCACGCACTGCCGTCTCGATGGCCTTTGGTCCCGGAACACTGGCGTAAATGACCGTCGGCCCTGAAGGGTCCTTGAACTCGGGCCTCTCGAGCAACTTGGTCAGGCCCCACGTCATATCACCGGAGCCGCCGGCTGTCGGGTTGTCGCCTGAGTCGGAGATGAAGAAAGGCCGAGCCTTCGACTTCAGCGCCGCATCGATGCACTCCTTGAACGAGCCCGTCTTGCCCACAAAGTCAAAGTCGGCATGCGCATTCCAGAACAGCCTGGCCAACTTCTCTGCGCCGGCGGCAACGGCATTCTGGTCCCAGCCTGTGGCCATCACGATAGCCCTGTTGCGCCGCTCGTCGGCCCAGGCGTAGCCCACCCAGATGGCGGCATCGAGGACGCCGTCCATAGCTTCGACATCGTCCACGGCGGCGTAGATATGCTTGGCCGGTTCCACACGCGTCGAGGTCTGCTCGCCGGGTAGCAGTATCGGCAGCGGGATCCAGGCCTTGATCGGCCGGCGCTGATCGCGTACCCGCTCGTTCAGCACGTCAACGAGATTGCGGCAGGCGCGCTCCTTGGTGATGAGGTAGTCTTCGTGGGGCGCCATGCGGTAGCAGGTGATGAGGTCAGTCTGGTGGGCGAGCTCCTGCGAAACGTTGCCGTGCAGGTCCATCGACGCCGAGACGATGGTGTCCTGGCCAATCACCGCACGGACGCGCCGGAGAAGCTCGGCTTCGGCGTCCTGCATGTCCTCGACGACCATGGCGCCGTGGATGTCGAACCAGAGCCCATCGAGAGTTGGTACGTCGGCTACGATGTCTGTCAGCCGCTGGATGATCTCGCCGGCGAGCTCCTCGAAAGCGGAGCGGGTGACGATGCCTCCCGGCATGGCGTGGCCGATGAGGGCGCCATGCCATTCGGCTGCATCGCCGAGGGGCTCGCCTGGTGTGAGGAAGGGGTAGCTCTGGGTGATGATCTCATCGCCGCGGGCGGGGTGGAATGCGGGGGCTAGGGTCCGAGTCGGGGTGTAGGTGGAGGTCTCGCACGCCAAGCCGGCGATGGCGATGACCGGTAAATAGGGCTCGGCCATGGTTGTGATGTTGATTGAGAGGGATGAGGTGGGTTGGATCGTGGGCATGATTGGGGTTGCAAGTGAGGGGTCAGTCAGTCAGTCCCCTGTCTAGGTAGAGAAGCTCCTGCTGCATCCAGTTCTGATCCCGCCATGCCGCTCGGGGCGGAAGTAATGAGTTGTTTAACGGCAAGCACTGTCAATCAATATCTTGTGATAAGATTGTAGCTCATTCTCATGCTACCTAGACCACTTCGGGCAGCTCGTCGTGGGTGTTTCGGAGCAGAGCAACGACATTCGACCCTCATTCGGGGTCTTCCACGCCGGAAAATGGCATTGATAGGCAGATGGACCAGGGCCCGCATAGGTGGGTTACAGGGGTTTTGGGCCATGCTATCCCCCGTCAAGCGAACCTTCCCTCGCTGCCTAGGCTGTGCCTAGATTTGCGGCTCCTGTGGTTTGACGACGGCATCACGAGAGCGGCTATTACACAGGAAGGATAGGCTTCAGTCCGTTCAAATGCTCGACGATAGAAAGCAGCAATAAAGCAACTCTTGGCGGGTGTGTGTCTGCCTAGCCGTGGTAGAGCAACAGCCCCTTTTTTCAAGAGGGTTCGAAGCCTTAGCCGAGATTACGAACTAACGCTAAAAACTCGACAGCAAGACTGTGCCATGTTCAACAGTAAGATGAGATATATATCGTCCAATGCTGCATTCGGAATGCAGACTCGCATGATCTCGTCAATCTGAACGCCATTCTTGCTTGCCTTTCTTATCCCTGCGTGTCTATCCACAATGTCTTTCGGAGGTGGTGACGCCGAGATGGACGCTGTCATTCAGCGCATGGTCTTGGAATCTTTCCTCGGCTCGGCCCTGAGACAGGGAACGGGAAACTCCCTGCAGGACCGGGGCAACATCCCCTCGCCACTGGGAGAGGACTTGTTATTCGCTCCTAGTTCCCTACGCCCGGACAAGCTGTGGGTTGTCGACCGAATCTTGGAACCGCAGACCCTTCCGCATTTCTTTGAGGCTGTATGCTGGCGCAAGTTTCCGGATGGCCAGGATTGCCACATCCCGGGCCCTACGGAAGAAGAAATGATCCTGTCCTCCATACCCTATGTGGGTTGGGCACCAGCGCCGTACAATGCTGTCGAGGGGGTGGCCATGGATCGCCTGATGGCCCGCATCGCCTCCTTCGAGTTTGACACAAACCTTCTCAACACATCCAAGACCCTTCATGCCATGAAGTCGAGGCTATGGGAGGGGATCATGCCTCTGTCCCACAGGCAGTGGGTAGAGAAGGGGCTGGACAAGCCCGAGAACTTCAAAGAGGCTTGCCAGTATATCAGCTGGGTTATCAAGGTCTTCCAGTATCTAAATCATTCCTTCGTGGCTGCTAGGATGCGCGACACCTTCAACAGCATCCACGATGATCTCAAGAACTTCGAAGATGCCCTCAATGCGCGCCGCCGCATGAATGGAGACGAGCCAAATGTGCAGATCCGGGCTATATGGACGGCGTACATTCGGGCACACTTCGACTTCATAACAAGGAGAGCCCACGCCTGGGTGCTGGACCGTGTCAACCGTCTCCGTGTACCGGTCCTGGAAGACTTGCGGAACTATGTCAACCCCGACCCGAGCGGGCTTGACGAGCGCATGTGGGAATTAACCAACAAGATTCACGATCTAGGTGAAAACTCGGCACTGGCGGACATCCACATCATGCTGCCCATGCAGGGTTACAACGGTGTAGCTCCCTTTGACGACTCCGCTTACCGCGGCGGCCCGCCCCCGAGCACCGCTCTACCTGGAGCGCACCCGGATCTCCAAAGAAGGACCGAATTGTATCATCTCCGACTCCGGTATCTGACTCGCCTGGAGCAGCAGGGGGGAGATACTAGCCGCGAGGCCTTCCACAGGATGATTCCCACCATAGATCCCTCCGCCTCTTCGGACGTCCTTCGCACAATCCAGGGCCAGATACGGTCTCAGGCACAGTCACGGCTCGAGATGCGCGGCGAGCACCCCCTGCCGGCCCAGTTCTGGATGACTGACCTTAGACGGCGGATGAGGCACCCCAACAGTATGAAATGGGCATTTGTGGGTTACCGGACGTGTCACCAGCACTCTGACGATGAGTGGCAGGACTTCAAGATGAAGTTTGATGCCGACCAAAAGAACTGGGGTATAGAGCTTGGCGACATACAAGACATCCGCGAGATCTCCAAAGTGCACTGGCTGGATACCAAGGAACTAGGCATCAACGGCGAGGACCCAGAAGCTGTGAAAAAGTGAGTGCTGCTCCAAGAAGGAAGGTCTGATCCCAGAACCTGAACGGCTGATGCTTATGACAACAGGCATTTCAAAGAATACATAAAGACTGCTGATGCGCCCCCAAGCGTTTATGACGACCTGTACCTCGTGGCCGACCAGCCGAGCATTGAGTCATACCTCAAGCCCGTGCCAGAGCAGGGTGGTTTTGTCTTGGCCATCGATGTGGACCATGATCCCAAGGACCCCCCCGATAGCAACAGAGCCGAGGAGTCGCCGGGTTACGATGGAACGATGAGGGTTCTGACGAGCTTACTCTGGGATGATATGAACCCGATGATTCTGCTCCAGACACAACATCTATGGGACTTGTGGCCTGTGGCAATGCACCACCCCTTACACGTTTACACTGGGCCAGTAATGCCAGCCTCTCAGAGGAAGTGGGAGGCCATGGCCAAAGCGAGGAAGATCTTATTTGCCAGCGCCGACAAGTGGAGAGAGCTTTGCGGTGTTGGTGAGGGAACTGCACAATAAGTTTGATCATAGACAATCAATTGCAGGTGATACTTCAGCCTCTCAGAGTACCATGCTTCGTATGAGCAATGCTGAAAGACCTGCTATCATGCAGCGGCCTCGCACTCGCGTATGAAAGACGAGAGGGGCTCTAGTGACGCCATACTCTCTATATCGGTCGTCCACTCAAGTAGCCTTTGTGCAGAGTCATGTCCTACCACAGCACGGAGCTTTTCTTCCACCTTCTTCCCGCTATATGCTGTTTCCACACTCCAAGGATCGCCGTCCGCATAGTCAGACTCGTCTGTCCAATTTTGTTCTTTTACTGTGATTGTTGCTGCACCAGGCATCATGCGTTTCTGACCTTGGACCATGTCCGCAGCAAAGGAGTGAGCCCGGTCGAAAAGCTCTATTCGCACTTTTCTTCGAATATCAAGCGCCCTCTCAGAGTCTGCAATTTCCGGCTCGAACCACTGCGCACCTGGTGGAATGCCAAGAACCATCATGGCAACCGCATACTGGTAGCTGAAGGAGTAACCGCAGAATGTGGACGGCCTCGGATTTCTGAAGCGCTCAGAGTTCGCCAAGGGCCCTGTGAACATGACAACTTCGTCGATGTCCTCTGGGGTAGGTTTGTGTTTCTCCAGCAGATGCGATAGCGCGGTCATGGGAGCATGCATGAAGCGGCACGTCGGCCACGGCTTGTACGTAATATCCTCTAGGTGCCATCTGCTCCCGAGTCCTTCTGTCATGCTCGGAGTCCGAGACATAGCAGCGGCATACACCTCCGGCAGACCGACAGGGCCGTCAAATATGTCCTCGAAGCCCGTCAGGCCGGCTAACGCGCTCACGACGCCGTGCATACCCGTCACCGAGCACCACCCGGCATCACAGTACTTGACGTCTGGAAGTCGAACCGCCTCAGACCAGCGGTTGCCTATCGGCAGCGGTATATTCGAGGAGGCAATACCGAGCGCCTGCCGTAATGTGCTTGAATCCACGCGCACCACTCTTCCGTAGGCCACGCACGCCGCGACCACGACGGGCGCCGCCACGCCCCAGATCCGGGAGAAACCTTGTACTTCTCCGTCGCGGACGGACATCATGGGCCCCACAGCACTAGCCATGCGTCCTCCCGCCTCGTATCCGGCCACAATACCGGCAAGCAAATCTGCGCCATGCGAACCTTTGGCTTCTGCGGCAGCAAAGGCGGCGCAGACAGCTCCGACGCCGAAGTGGACGCCGACAGGGTACGTCTCGTCCCAGTCGAGGAGGTTGCTCAGCCGTGTGTTGGCGTAGAGGGCCTGAGCCGCTCCGACGGATGACGGCGAGCCGGCGAGGGATGCGGTGCCCGGCCCGCCGAAGAGGGCGGAGCTGGCTAGAATTGGACCTGCTGGGGTGGCGCTAGCTCCCGCGCGCAGGCAGGCCAGGGTGTCTATAAGGAGGCTTTTGGCTGCATTTCGGATGGCTGGAGGAATGCCGTCGAGGGTGAGGGCCGCGAAGAAGGTGGCAAACCGAGCTGTCGAGGTGGTCTCGCCCATATCCGTATGATTCTGCCAGGAGAGAAGCGCTTCGTGCGGAGAGCCCAGGGGCCCCAGGAAACTGCGCGTTACGCCTATCTATTGCTATCTTGAGTAATGACATTCTAATCCCTATCAGGATATGGGTCGCGAGGTGTGTGAAAGTGGTAGTCGGTCAACGACGCCGAGAGGGTGAGTCGTGAGGGTGGTGCGGAGCCTGCTCCACTCGGCTATGAAAACCGGCCGACTCCCTCTCTAAGCCGACCTCCTGCCGAGCTGAATTACTCAATAGCAAGCACATCCAAGGGTACTGATGAATATGTGTGTACGGAGCCACCAAACAAGATACATGAGACTAGGATTGCATGATCAGTCGGGGATTCACACGGGGCTTCGGCCTCTAGAAGCCCCGGAGCTTTCCCAACCCCGAGTAACCATGGCCATTTCCTCAGTACGTCACTTTGTCGAATAGATAATAGCTTCTGTTGATAAGAGGAAAGGCTAGTCGTATCACAATTAGTAGAGCAGATTGTCATCAAATCTCGCCGTCAATGTGATCGCAGCCACGGATATGAATGTCGACCGGCGGGCATAATTCCTAGTACTTCTTCGTGCAGGGCGTCGGTACATATGGCGTAGTGGGAGCGGCAACCAGGGGAAACAAGCACACGCATTTGTTCAAGCTAGTAACTTGCTCGAATCAAGTACCCTTTGGCCATGGACAGCCTAGGCAGCACGCTGGACCGCAAGTAACCGACATGGCATGGTCTCCATACCGCTGCTCCCGGCTGGAAAGACCGCGATGGGTATCATGTGCCTCCTATCTCAGCCCCACAACAATGCCAGAGTCCGGGGCAATGTCTACTGGAGCTTGACCCTGGTGCCCTTTACTCCTATCTTGCTTTGTAACCCAGCTGATTCAGTCACAGATGATAACCAAACTATGTGGACCGGACTACTTTTCAGGTTTGTACGCACATAATTGTTTCTGTGCATTGCCTGCAAAGCGCGCAATCAGGAAGCAGCAGTCAGATAGTATTGGAAACACCCATTAGGTCAATAGAGCTTTCTCAGTCTCGTCTAAAAACTACCGTCTATTGCAATGCTCTAGATGTGTATTCTATAACTTCGCCACAGGCGGCGCAAACAAGAAGTCGTTGACAAGTGTACCAGCGGCCCTCCCCACACCGAAGCTGAAGACGTAGCCACCACCCCCAGTTCCTGTGCCCGATTAGCATGATGTCTTGACAGTCAATTTGAAGGCAATATTGGAAAGCGCACGTACCATATGCGTGAACGATGTTCTGACCATCGGAGACTTCCTTCTCAACCCTGACTCCGCCTACCCTGGCAGGGCGAATACCGACATTGTCGCGAATAATCTCCACGTTTTCGACTTTCGAGCCCTTGAAGACACTGGGAGCGTTTTCATGCACGCGCCTTAGAATCTGTGAGCGATCATGGTTAGAATATCGGGCCGTATTTGCAAAATATTGTCCACTACTTACATCGTTCCTGATGTCAATGTCGACGTGCGGGTCCCTTCCTTTGATGTCAGCAACCTGGCGAGTATAATTTGGTCTGGCTACCTTCACTCACGTCTTGTTGACCTGCTTGATTCCTCCCAGGATGGCTGTCCCATCCAGGCGTGGGATGACATAGGTGTAGTCCGGTCCATGCCGCATGACAATCTTGTTGAAGTCGGTCTTGACGAGGATGGTCTGACCGCGGACCTGCTGGACATTGTGGTCGGATACGTCGCGCAGGAACTTGGACCCGCATCCCGTGGCGTTGACGAGAACGTCATGCCCAAAGCCCTTGAGCTCGGACAGGGAGTCGACGGACTGACGGACGAAGGTGACACCACTGTCCTTCAGTCTCTTTGCCAGCCATGAAAGGAAAACGGGTGGTGTGATGACCACTGTCTTGTCTGTTCGGAGTGTTGGTGAGTGGAAGAACTAACGACTTCATGGGGAATACTTACACGACATTCCCAAGATGCAACCTTGGGGGAGCTCTTCCTTGGCCATGACGCGGAACTAGCCAGGGTTAGACAGGCTCGTCATAGTGTAGGTTCTTTGATATTTCCTACCTCGGGCATCAAGTCGCGATACCAAATCTTGTCAAGAGTCGTCTCATCTTGCAAGTCATTCATTTCGATCCTCTACAAGCGAGGTCAGTAACAGAACGAAAGACCGGAGTTGGGATGTAGAGTAAAGTCGACGACTCACTCTGACACTGGACTCTGGGTTGCTGGCCGCAAGCGCCCATAGGTAGGCGAATGTGTCACCCTGCATCTTTTGTTCTCTGGGCGTTGAGCCGTCCAAGGGGAGAAAGACGGCGCCGGCCCAGGGGCTAGCCCAGTTTTGGGTTTCTTCATCCCCAGGTAGGTCTCGGGCGACGATGGTGATTTTGTGCGATCTCGAAAGCATACTGGCAATAGCCATGCCGACGACCCTGAGATGTATGTTAGTCGTTTGAGATATGCCACTTGGTGATGTCCGCTTCTTACCCGGCACCGAGAATAGTGACCTTTGACATCTTGACTGTCTTTTACTTTTTCTTTTGGGACAATGATAGATGGGGAGAGTGCTGGTCGCTTCGCTTCTAGTGTTGTAACAGAATTGAAAGTAAATTGAGATATACGCCCTGATACTGATATGGGCTACAAGTCCAACAAATGCTATCGATGTCGAATAAACGATAAAGGCCAACACCCTTGACACTAGCCAGGCTGGATATAAATGGCGTAGGACCTTTGCCCACGCACTCTGAAAATAACTTCGAAGCCACCGATAACGGCAACACGGAAGGGGGCCACTCGGTAAACATCGCCGATGTGCTTAGCAGGCCATGATGGTTAGGCCGTCGTTCTCCGCATGATAGCCCTGGTCAGCTCCTCTTCCAGTCAGGGCGGACTGGTGTGTCAGGCTCTGGGGGATTCGCGGGGCGGAGACGCTAGGCAATCAGCACCGAGCCTAGCGCGAGACCATCACGAGTTTCCCGAGTTTCCCGATCTAGTGTCGCCTTGGTCTGCCAACCCGCAATCTCTCCTTTCCCCAGGAAAACCAGCCAAGGCCATGGCCCCAGGGGAAGGCATGCTCTTGTCAAATTAGCTTGGGTTGTCTCGGCCATGCTGGGGTATATATCTTCAGTCACGCGCATCCCAAAGATGATCCTGGACATCTCCAAACCACACGACCTGTTCCGTGTCTTGGAAAGAAAGAGTTTGCCACTACCCCAACGCCCGACTCTCGACACAGCTCAGCTCAAAGGATGGAAGTCAAACAACAAGACAAGTCTTCTGATATCGGACAGGGCGCCACTTACGAGGTCATGAAAGAGCCTAGCGCCCCTCGTACGGAGTATGAGGAGTACTTGGAGCTTGCCAGGGTCTTCACGGGTCCTCGCCTGAAGAAGCTTCTGTGGAAGGTTGAGTAAGTCTACGGGCACCTCCCTTGAATGGCATTGAAGATTGTAGTTGACCAAGTCTTGATCAGTTGGCACGTCCTCCCTCAGCTGATCATCATCTACCTGATGTCCTATGTCGACCGTACGAATGTTGGTATGTTTGACATGTCCCTTTTCGAACGCAAACCGTCCGCGAACCCACTACCACGAAGAGGGCACCTTTCTAAATCAGAACCAGGAAATGCGAAACTATTCGGCGCCCTCCCTGATCTTGGAATGACGGGACAAGATTGGAACACTGCTCTTTCCATCTTCTTCGTTACCTATGCTTTCGGTGGCGTGTAAGTCTTGCGAAACTACTCAAGCTACATCTGATTTCCCTCACTAACGATCATCATAGGCCGTCCAACATTGGTTTGAAGCGATTTGGCCCTAAGGTACGTCGCGACTTGGTAGTTGGATGAAGGACTGCAATATTAATATGCAACAGCTTTGGTTGCCGGCGCTGCTGCTCTCGGTGTCGCTCATCCTCATCTTCTCTTCCCTGCAGCAGAACCGGGCTGGCTGGATGGCGTTCCGTGTTTGTAGGTTCCAGCCGTGTCTTCACATCCGATGCGTAGTCTTGGACGCGGACTGACTTCTCCCTACAGTACTCGGGTGGTTCGAGGCCGGTGTCTTTCCCGGTTGTTCCTTTGTTCTCACCATGTGGTATTCATCAGCTGAAGTCCACTCGCGCATGACCATCTTCTACTGTGGTGCCTCTGCGTAAGTTCATCATACCAGGGTATGAAATATCTCTAATGCTAACAATGCGCCCATCACAGCGCCGGCGCTTTCTCTGGCCTCTTGGCTTACGGTATTGGACATCTTGATCATACATGGGGCTTCCGTGGGTGGAGGTTCATCTATTGCATTGAAGGCAAGAATCATCTAACACCCATGCCTGGCAAGTCCAACTTTGGCTAACATATCTTCTCTTTAGGACTCTTCTCCGTACTTCTCGCTCTTGGCGCATTCTTCCTCCTCAACGACACTCCCGCCAAGGTTACGAAGTGGCTCACTCCGGAAGAACAAAGGTTCCTGATACTTCGCAATCGATACTCGGCAGGTGGAGAGACTGGTATCGCTGAAAAGGAAGAGTTCTCGTGGAAAGCCGCCAGGGATGCTTTCAAGGTATGTTTTCAGCCTCAAAGTCATGCGGCTCGTATTATTCAGCGACTAACACTTTACTCTTAGTCGTTCCACATTTATGCCATGTTAGTCTCAAATCGAGAGGACGATGTGCGGTAGTATCTGACTGACCTGATTCGATAGTGCTGCTATGGAGTTCACCCTCTGTGTCGCGGTCTATGGGTATTCATTCATCCTGCCGACTGTGTAAGCTCGAATCTCCTTGAAATGGTCAACATCTTCATGCTTACATGGTGCAGAATCAACAACCTGGGCTATTCGGCAGCCAATGCTCAGGCGATGACTGCCCCGCCCTACATATTTGCATGCATCGTTACCGTCTTCAGCGGATGGTGTGCAGACCGCTATCAGCAGAGAATGCTTTCGGTGCTTTTGCCGAACTTGTTAGCCGTTATGTAAGTCGCTGATAACAGACCTTGTCATAATCGCGCCTTGAACTAACTCGAGACCGATAACAGCGGCTTCATCATCATGATGGTCACCGTGAGATATCCTCATCTCACTGGAGTCACATGTGAGTTGATATGTCGCCCGGGAGACAGTCATATCGGCTATACTAACCACTTGACTTAGTGCTTGGTGTCTTCTTTGCTACGGCTGGTCTCTACCCCGTGTCACCTAACGTCACGGCATGGATTGCACTGAATCTGTCTGGTTCAATGAAGCGTGCCGTGGGCATCGGTGCTATGATTTCCTTTTCGCAGCTTGGAGGAGTGAGTGCCATCCCTCCCGGGCCATCTGACCAGACGAACTAATGTGGTGAACAGATCGTGGGATCCAATATCTACATCGCAGAACAATCGCCTACGTACCCTGTCGGATTTGGGATCTCTCTGGGCATGCTGTCCGTCTTTGGAGTGATCTGGCCCGTCTTCTACTACTTCATCCTCAAGCGCATCAACGCCAAGCGTGCAGCCATTCCCGCCGAGGAAATTCATGCCAAGTATACTGATCAGGAGCTGTCTGAGATGGGCGACCGTAGCCCTCTTTTCAGGTACGCCACTTAAGAGAGCCTCGAGCCACATCCGGGACGAGGTCTCTGTACTGGGTTTCCATCCGACATCCAAGGGTGAACAACCGCTTGGGGATACTACAAAGAAGTGTTTAATGGTCGCAATGTTTCATAAATCAAGACTATCTTTAGCTTAGGAGAGATCTTTGAGTTGTCACACGGTGATTCGATTTTGAAAACTCCACACGAGCTGCTTGAACCTACCATCTATCTCCATTCCTTGATTTATACATATATTCGCAGGCAATTGGAAAAATCTATTTCATGGCATCGGCAGTCAGTACTAGATTGATCTCTTCTGCTCATAAACGGGTGAAAGTTGCCTTCAGGATCGGGTGACGCAGTGGTCAAATCTAGCCTGGGTTCATGGCATTTTTTGCGACCTACACATCGCTACAACGTGTTCTGTTCACATCTATGCATACGCAAGCAAATTCTCTAGAAGGAGAGATCCATATAGCAGCCTGTTCCCTGTCATTTCAAAGGCGCAGTATTGTTGAATAGAAAAAAGGTAGCGGCTATGTAGATATTCGACTTCTACATTGAAGCCGTGCAGTGTCAAATCTTGACACAAGCCGCTCATCAGAGCAAGTAAGCCAAGTGTATGCTATGCAGTGGCACCCGAAAGGTGCACATATCCCGAAGATAATGATGGATTCAGTTCCATCGTATCCGTCTGCTCGTGCCGTGTTCGGTCTCAAATCTCCTCATCCTCAGCGGTACCATCCTCGGTGCCACTCTCAGCCTTGACGGGGGCGTCTTTTTTGCCCTCATCCTCCTGAATCTCAGCCTTGATTTGCTCCTCCTCTTTCTTCGGCTCCTGCACCTTCTTGGCGCGCTTGCGGGCGCTACCGGCGGCGGTGCCAGCGGCCTTGCGCTTGGGGGTTGAAGCAGGAGTCTTCTTAGTGGGGCTAGCATCACCGGCGGGGGCGGCGTCGTTGTCGCCACTCTGCGCGGCCGGGGTCATGAAGCCCTTGAGCTTTCGGAGCGTGCCATGAACATTAGCTCGGGCCGAGTTGGGGTTGGCGAAACCGGCGTTCGCGGCGAGCTTGTCGTAGTCGACCTTTCAAGTGATGACGAGGTTAGCGATGGAACGCGATGAAAACATCATGTGGTAGTGAGGGCCAAATGGTAGATGTACTTACATTGACCTCACCCTCCTTGAGGGAGATAAGAATAGCAGTGCCGATCATAAGCTCGTTGAGAGAAAAATCATGCGGATTTTTCTTACTCTTCTCGGGGTTCTTGTTGGCGACAATCTTCTCGGCCTTCTCAGCCTTGTCGGCCTTGACGGGGGACTTCTTCTTGTCGGGAGTAGCGGTCGACATGGTTGCGACGGTATGAGTGCGAGGTGATGGTAGAGGGTATGAGAAGAAGCGATGTGAAGGGTACGAGAGGAGGCGATATTTTGGTTGCGAATGGAAGAAGAAGGTGGTGATGCGGATATCGCTGGAAAGGTAGACGATATTTAATGAGGACTGGGTTGGAGTATGCAAAGAAAATAGTTGAACCAGTGTTGTTGACATGTCAGTGAATGAAAAGTGATAACAACCTGAAAGGGTGGGCCAACAGATTTGTGTTATGAGACGACAATGTCACTACTTCCAGATGAGTCGGCCAACAAAGTCATCAAGCTGAGTAGTCATGGCTTCCAAGAGTGACTGATAAAATTTTGAACTCTGCAGGGCAAATATTTTGGATGTCACCAGCAAAGCATGCTTGCAAAATCAGTCAATTCCCATCGGCTACATCCTTTTTAGTCGAGGCTTCAAGATGAGCCGCCTGCATATGTTTGTCACTTTGCATCAGTCAATATCACTTGTTCGCCATTCACCACTTCGAGAAAATCTTTTGCCCCAGTCATGATTCTTCATTGCCAATTCACCAGCTAGCAAACTAGCTCCTATCGAGATGGGTCAGGGAGGTTGCTTTCGATGAAAGGCAGTGGCGCTTGAAACAACATGACTACCTTAGCTACAGCCCTATATACGTATGTCTTCAAGCAGGGCTGAGGCCACAAATCGTAAGGAATGCCGTCTATCAACTTGAAAACCGCATCTTCACTTGGCGCACGCATCGAAGGCCCGTGTTCTAGAACAAAGCTAGCTTCAAACTAACTTGTCCCAATCGGCATTTGGTATAGTTGATCTGTCATGTGACTGTCGTCTCGTTAGTGGATTGCTAGTGCTGTATCGAGATCCGCTTATCTCGACAACCCCCGATCCATCCTCCATCACTCTCTTCTACGTAACTCACTTGAACTCCGACCGAACAAAACAAATCGTACCGCTTGATCCTTGGTAGTATCTATTAGTTTGCTCAGGTCTTTGTCGTTGTTGGCAAAGCCCTCTGCGGGAATGCAGTATGGGTAGTTCCTCACGCATCCGTCGCGCTCGCACCGGCTGTCGGAACTGCAAGCGTAAGTCGCCACTCCTCCCGTCCTGGGGATTGTGAAGACACAATGAGCGTTGGAAACTCAGCTAACATGATCTCTGTGACCCAGAGCGTCGACGGAAGTGTACTGGTAAGCTGTTATGGGTATGAAGCCAACCATAGTGAAGACTGACATATGTACCGCCACCTAGAGGAGAAACCTCAGTGTGTACCGTGCCAGAAACGAGGCATCACTTGCGAATATGGGCAGTCGCTCACCTGGGCGAGTGATGTTGTGGATATATTCGAGGCAGAGGATCTGATCTGGACTCAACTTCCCAAACAGCCGGCCACATGGACAAATGGCAGGGATCTTGAGCGTGACGACGAGGACCTCGAGGACGCGCCAGATGGTGTCCACTTCGTCAACATCTCTCCCGACGATATATCAGCTCTCATGCACCTAGCTGATGGGGAAAGAACATTTGAAATGCCAGTCGCAGACTATCCACCTCACCAGGCCGTGCACCAAGCTCCTCGTTTGCTGCAATCTCGGTTTGGGTTCGACTTGATGCTCGGGGATCACGACCAATCATCCCTGATGCTATTAGATTACTGTAATGAGCCCATCTATCTTCTTTGCTGGGTTCGTCATAACTAACCGCTGCTAGACACTAACAATTGGTGCCGTAGAAAGGTAATCGTTGACGGTCCCGACAACGGGTACAGACAACTAGTGCTTCCTGTGCTGCCTGGCTCTTCAAGCCTAAAACACGCTATTCTCGCCCTTGCTGCATTTGACTACCCACAGCAAGAAGGTGGGCTTGGTTTCCGCGCTGTGGCTTTGCGGCACAAATCACAGTGCCTGCGGCTGCTACAACAGAACATTCAGAAACTGCTTGCTCCCTCTACTGGCGACAACTCTGGAGGAGATAACACTCCCACCGCGGACTTCCACGAGACTGTCCTTACGACGCTCATTATGTGCATCTCCGAGATCACGACTGGCAGCACGAAGGAGTGGGTGACTTATCTCCGCGGCGCATCGGCGCTATTCGAGGCCGTGGGCCGACGGCCAAGTGCATTGGACCACCGTCTCGTGCAGTTTTGCAGGCAGTACTTTCTCATCAGAGACGTCTTCTCCTGCACGGCTCTCCACAATGAGTCGTACTTTGCGGAGCAGCGCAAAGAAGCGACGGCTCTCTGGGCAAACCTACTCAAAGGCGTCTCCCCTGACAAGGACGCCGGGTCGGAAATTAGTGTCTACGTTGGCTGCTCAGAGAGGCTAGTAGCTATCATCTCCGCCATCACGGCGCTCGCTAGACAAAAGGCTCAGCACCGGCAGGCGGAGGGCGGTACCTCATTAGCTAAAGAGCAGGAGTTCCTCGATGAAGCGAATAACTTGCAGTGCAGGCTCGACGAACTGCGAGAGGAGTGTCTCGGTCCCGAAGGGCCATTCACTGTTGGCGACGATGGAGAGGACGACACGATTACGATGGATGTCAACGACAGCCATGATCCCCGCCGTGTGGTCGTCTTCTCGTTGCTCTTCAAATGTGCGGCGCAGCTATACCTGCGACATGCCGGTTTTGACATCCCTGTGACCCATCCCAGTATCCAGCAGGTTTTGCTGCCATCACTGCTCAGGCTATTCAAGCATGTCGAGGTGCGTGAGCGAGAGGTGTACCCTATGTGGCCACTCTTTATCGCTTCGTGCATGGCCGTATCGGAGCAAGACCGGCGGACGGTACTGGACCAGTTCGGCAAGTTGCGCCAAGTATGGACGCTCGGAAACATTGGTGTCACGGAGAGTTCAGTGCACTGGGTGTGGAAGTGGCACGACATCGCCCTGGATGGCAGGGTGTCCTCGTCAAGCATCCCCATTGCTAGGCATGACGAGGCTTCCAGCAGCAACACACAACTGGCCATTCGTTCGAAGGGTGCTTCGTCGAGCGTTGATTGGGACGCGCCGCTTCGACGACTGGGATGGCGAATATCATTAACATGAAACAAAGTGCTCACACATACTTACAAGTCTATCGTTTTTCAGGAGTTTGCGGGGTTGGGACACATCGGCATTGGGCAATGGGTTATTGGAATCCGGATTGTTTAAGGTGTATCTTGATGCAGTACTGGCTTTAAAGATAATTTACATATCAATTTGTCCTCTTCCATCATTCTCAATGCTGTCATATCCAACTAATTCGACGCAGCCTGCTCGCTGGCATACGCGTGCAAGCTTCCGTTCGCCCGGGGCACATGCGCCGCGTACCCATTCGCAGCTCCGTTGGCCGCCCCCCCATCCCCGCTGCTCTCGCCGGCCTTGCCGTAGCCTCCGCCGCCGGGCGTGCAGATCTGGATGCGGTCGCCCTTCTTGAGGTCGACCTCCTTGGTGCCGCCCACGTTGATCCACCGCAGGCTGCCGTCCTTCATCTTGCGGCCCAGGTAGTTGACGCCGCGCTGGCCGTCGCCGCCGCCGGCCATGCCGTAGGGGGCGTACACGCGGCGCTGCGTCAGCACCGAGGCGTGGATCGGCTCGTCGGTGAACTCCATCTCGCGGACGACGCCGTCGCCGCCGTTCCACTGGCCCTTGCCGCCCGAGTTGGGCCGCAGGCGGAACTGGTGCATGATGACCGGATACTGCAGACATCCCTGTGTCAGTCTCGAGAGGTACTATCGTGATGGACGGATATGGGAGAGAGACTTACCCTCTTCTCTAAGATCTCAGGATCCGTGATCTTGGTATTGGTCATGTGCACCTGGCTACCGCTGTAGCCGTGCCAGCCCAGGCCAGCGCCGACACCGCCGGCTATCGTCTCGCCGTAGCCGAAGCCGGGGATGAACTTGCCGGTCGCCTTGTCGAAGCCGCCGGCACCGAAGGACAGGATGTTCATGCAGCCGTGGCTGGCGCCCGAGGCCTGGAAGGCCTTGAAGACGACGTCGGTGATGCGCTGCGAGGTGCAGCCGTTGCCGGCGCAGACAGCTGCGTTGGCGGAGGGGTTGAGTAGTGTTCCTTCGGGTACGATGACGGTCACGGGCTCGAGGCAGCCTGCGTTGACGAATCATCGTTAGTATCTGCTCAGGAGTGGAAGGACACAAGACATGACATTTGAACCTACCTTCGTTCAGGGGAATGTCGGTGCCGATCAGGCAGCGCAGACAGTAAAGAATGGCCGAGTAGGTGATGGCAATGGGCGCGTTGAGGCAGTTGAAAGCCTCCAGGCCCGTGCCGGTGAAATCAAACACCGCCGTGCCCTCCCTCTCATCAATGTCGATGGACAGGGCAATCGGACTGCCGTCGTCCATGTAGTCCACAGCAGTCAGAGGCAACTGGCCCGCGTATTGCTTGGCTGTAGTCCGCAGCAGGTCGCGCACGGCCGCAGCGGCGGTCGTTTTGACGGCGCGCATGTAGAACAGCACCGTGTCGCGGTCGTACTCCTCGAACAGGCCGTGGATGAGGTTGATGCCCTTTTGGTTCGCCGCGATCTGCGCCTTGAGGTCGGCGATGTTGTCGTGGATGCGCCGCGAGGGGCTGCAGCCGGGGTACGAGCCGGGCACGTCGAGGAAGTGGTGCTTGACGCCGGCGTCGTCGAAGTGGCCCTTGGAGACGATCTTCCACTGCTCAAAGGCCGCGCCCTCCTGGTACAGCTCTACCGAGTCCGAGGGCATGGACCCGGGCGCAATGCCGCCGATCTCAGCGTGGTGGGCGCGCGCCGCGACGAAGAAGTCGACGTGGGTGTTGGTCTTGTCGAAGACGGGAGAGATGAGGGTGATGTCGGGCAGATGGGTGCCGCCGGCGATGGGGTGGTTGGTGGCGACGATGTCGCCGGGGTGCAGGTCGCCCTTCCAGCGGTCCATGGCGATCTTGACGGCGCGCGACATACTGCCCAGATGGACAGGCACGTGGGGGGCGTTGGCGGTCAGGGCACCGCCGCCGTCGAAGAGGGCGCACGAGAAGTCCAGACGCTCCTTGACGTTGGTGCTGATGGCGATCTTTTGCAGCGTGCGGCCCATGTCCTCGGCGATGCTCATGAAGCGGTTGCCAAAGACGGCGAGCTGGATCGGGTCGACAACGCGCGAGTCGACCGACTTCTTGTTATTGAGCACGAGGTCGATGACGATGTGTCGAGCCAGGACGGTGGCGGTCGCCGAGGGCGCGACAAGGATGGTCTGCGTGCTGTCGATGATGAGGGCTGGTCCCTCGATAACGGAGCCGGGAGTGAGGTCGCCAAGGAAATAGCTCGGCGTGTGCTTCCATCCACCCTCGAAGTAAACGTCCCTAAACTTGGTCTTGTCGTCGTGGGCAACTTGCTTCTTCTCAAGCGTCTGCAAGTCTGTGATGAAAGACCGTTCATCGACGCGGTGGCTGTAGCCACTGGCACGCACTCTGATGTCGTCCACGATCACCTTTCTCGTCTCGTTGATAAAACTGAACTCCCGCATGTGGGTGCGGGTGAAGTTGGAGATGTAGCCACCCTCCTCGCCAGTCTCAGCGATCATAAGCTGGCTGTCAGATCCCTGGTAGCGCATGTTGAGGAAGCGCTCAATCTTGACCGCGCTTTCATCAATGCCTTGGGCCGTCAGTGCGTCTCGGGCTTGCTTCTCCAGTGTCTCGAGACGTTCTGAAAAGAAGGACGAAGTGGAGTCCTCATAGGCCTTCGATGCAGGCTCCTGTCGCTCCTCGACAACGTCTGCCAGTGCCATACCATAGGCCGAGAGAATCGACGAGTATTGATGTACGATAACTCTTGAGATCGAGAGAGACTGGGCAATGTCGCAAGCATGTTCTACCACCATCGTTAGCTTGATACAATCTTGCATGCACGTCATACATGGATGAAGACTTACGGCCACCCGCACCACCAAAGCTGGCAAGGTTGTGAGCCGAAGCATCGAAGCCACGAGCCTCAGTCAGAGCACGGATGGGCTTGGACATGTTGACATTGGCCACCTGGAGGAAGCCGAGAGCAACCTCCTCCACGGTCATCTCGGGCCGGGTGCCCTTGATGCTCTCGTTGATGGTCTTGGTCAACTCGACAAACTTCTTGCGCGTGATATCGACACCGAGAGCCTCGTCTTCGTTTGGGCCAAAGATCTTGGGGAATGTCTCGGGTAGCAAGCGGCCGAGTAGGAGATTGGCGTCAGTGACGGTTAGGGGACCGCCCTTTCTGTAACAAGCCGGGCCAGGATGGGCACTGGCTGACTCAGGTCCAACGACGAAGACGCCATTCCGGAAGAAGAGAATCGAGCCTCCACCGGCGGCAACAGTGTTGACATCAAGCTGCGGGCAGCTGATGTGCACGCCAGCAGTGACCGAGTTAGTGATATGGTCATAAGTACCACCAAACCTGGACACATCTGTCGAGGTACCACCCTGCACAAAAGATACCGTCAACTCAGTCCTCAAGACCAGTAATAGCACGAAGAATGAAGTCTTACCATGTCGAATCCGATGACCGGCTTGGGATCATTCACATCGTAGCTGGTACGAGCGTACCCAACGACGCCTCCAGCGGGACCAGATAAGATGGCACGAAGGCCGCTGAACTTCCGATAGTCGACAAGACCACCGTCAGATTGCATGAACTCGATCCTAGTGTGCTTGTCCGACCCCTCTTTGAAGCCCTTCATGAAGCCATCAAGGTACTTCTTCGTCTCAGGTGTGAGATATGCGTCTGCCGTGGTAGAGTGACCACGATGCACGAGCTTGATCACGGGCAAAAGGTCGTGAGACAATGAGATGCTGGTGAAGCCCATAGCAGCTGCAATATCGCCGATCTGACGTTCATGTTCTGATGCAGTGGTTAGCGGTGGGAAGGCTCCGGCAGGAAGAGCACACCGAGCATTTACCTTGGAAGTTGTAACCGTGAATCAGGCATACTGCCAAGCTCCTGATGCCGTCGGCATATAACGCCTCCAGCTGTGAAGTAACAGCAGCCTTATCTATAGTATTGTGAGAACCCTATCGTGTAGACAGCGAAATGAGAAGGATGAACTTACCGAGCGGCTTGATTATCCGAACAACCTCGCCAGTCACTCCCAGCTTAATGTCGTTGCCATTCACCAACTCGGAAAAGCTCCGCTCCAGGGGATCTTCCGTGTAGGACTCAACCGTGACACGCTCATCTACTTCTACCACCTTCTCATATAGCTGTGCAGGTTTTCTTACGTTGAGGTCGAATAGGTTTGGCCTCGACTGGTCGCCAATAACCATCAAGTCACCGTAACCCTTGGTGATGAGCAGAGCACATCTTGTGCCCTTGCGCTCTAGTAATGCATTTGTGGCAACAGTCGTGCCCATGCGGATGGAGGCGACCTCTGAAGTATCTAACGGCTCACCACGAGGTATCTCTGACCCCCTGACGGCGGATAGAACTCGCCTGATGCCCTCGATAGTGGCATCTGCATAGTGAGAAGGGTCGACCGACAGTAGCTTGAAGTACAGATCTGGCTTCCCCGGAATGATGGCAAGCACATCTGTGAAAGTGCCACCGCGATCTGTGTGATAGATTAGAACTTGGGCATTCAATATTGTCAAGTTCGATACGCACCGATAGCAATCGTTATGCCGGTCCCTTTCGACTTCATCTTTGCTAGGTTGTGTGACTGGGGTCTTTCACGATGATGTGAACAGGGTCGATCATACGAGAATCAAGCCACTTCAACGGGTCGATGACTTGAAGATATACCACTACCAATTATATGACCTTCAATTCCACACGAACATGGGAAGATTGAATGACCAATGCCACGGTGGGAAGGGCCCGCTCCGGCGATGGTCACGAATTCGGCGAGGTCAGCAACGGATCTCTTAGCTTGGCGCTTCTTCTTAGGCCGGCGGATCAAACTGCACTTTGACACGAGGTGCCCTAACCCCCCGCATTTCTCGGCAAAGGCGGAGTCCACTGAAAACACGCGATAGGTACCGACTGGCCGGCTCTCGGATCGC
Organism: [Phialemoniopsis] sp. UDSM-2020; assembly: GCA_018873225.1. NCBI lineage: Eukaryota > Fungi > Ascomycota > Sordariomycetes > Thyridiales > Thyridiaceae > Thyridium > [Phialemoniopsis] sp. UDSM-2020. Next base: position 2,977,852 of record JAEILZ010000005.1, read on the forward strand.
TGAAGAAAGGATCTAGATTGGGCCGTGCCAGGAGAGATTACAACACAAAGTTCCGTCAAGGTGCCAAGAACATAGTCTAAGGGAGGAAAAGTGTGGAAACCTAGTGTGACAAATGTAGCTCGGCAAGCTTCAAGGAAATTTTTTACACCACGGAATGATCCACTAGGGATCTGAAATCGATAGTCATATCTTTTGATGATAGGCAGGACCTTGCATTGGAGGGTGGGTGGCGAGGGTAAGAGGCGAGTCATGCTTGGCTCGCTATCTCAAGCCCCAGCTGGACTGCACCGCAAGTCTCACGCACAGGGTTTCACTGGCGGCGGATCAACTTGCCTGGCAAAATGGGCAAGGCTAGTGCACGCGCTTCATGACCCACCTGGATCATATCAAACCTGGCAGTACCCCAGACTATGACTTGTCGCCCACGGGGTAGCCGCCCCTTTCCATCGAGGCAAGAGAAGATAGGGAGTATCTTGTCTTGTGATATCTCGGAGATAGCGCTAGCAGGGCGCCCACAAGATTAGCTGGCCGCACGGTTCAAGGGCCACGCATCGAACGATTCTATATATTGTACATCGTCCGACGGTGATGCCACTGCATGGAGAAGCATCGTGCCCTGCAACTCTCATCCACCTTTTGACGCCGATTATCGGACTCAGCACTCGTTCTCAGGCATCAGCATGTCCCACGAAAAAGGCAACCAGGCCGTCGCCGACGATGTCCACCGCGCACCATCCCTCCAGCCTCAGGGCGAGATCGAGGAGGTGAAGCAGAAGCAGCACCAGCTCGACGCGGCCGCTGAGTTTGTACGCCTTCATCAGGATGAGTTCGCCGACATCACTGAGGAGGAAGAGCGCAAGGTGTTGCGCAAGATTGACATGCGGCTCATGCCCATCATGCTTGTTACCATCACTCTGGCTGCCGTCGATGTAAGTTACCCAGCCGCTCAGCAAAAGTTTTCACCACATCTAACACAACCCAGAAAATCGTCATCTCCAACGCGGCTTTGTATGGCATGCAGACTGATACTGGCCTAGTCGGTCAGCTGTATAGCTGGACTGGCTCGATTTTCTACTTCGGGTACCTTGTGAGGTCCGTCGATTGTTCTCGTGATACACACTCTTGGATGAATGCAGCTGACTGAATCTGCAGCGAGTATCCGTCCAACGTCCTCCTCCAGAAGCTGCCTGTCGGCAAGTTCTTGGGTATCTCTTGTATCATCTGGTCTGCTATTGTTACCCTGATGGCCGCAACGAAGAACCCTCCCGGCATCATGGTCCTTCGTTTCTTGATGGGTGCGCTGGAGGCACCGCTGTTCCCAGCCTGCTCCATCATCACTGTCATGTGGTACAAGCGATCTGAGCAGCCCATTAGGACGGCCATTTGGTTCTCTGGACTCTCTTCGGTTGGTTCCCAATTACGTTCAGGGCTTCAATTGTCTGATGCTAACAGCACTATAGCTTGTCACAGGAATTGTCTCTTATGGCATCGGCCACACCAACACTGCGATCGCACCTTGGCGCCTACTCTTCATTGTTCTCGGCGGGTTCACTCTGCTCTGGTCCATCTTCATCACCATCATGCTGCCCGACTCTCCCATCAAGAACAAGTTCCTTAATGAACGCGAGAAGTACATCGCGGTCATGCGTATCAAGAACAACATGACAGGCACGGAGTCCAAGGTCAGTCTCTGAATGAAAGTCCCCAAATTGTCACTGACTTGTATTGATCGTCGCGTCTTGCCTACAGGAGTTCAAATTTTATCAAGTACGCGAAGCCCTGACCGACTGGAAGACGTGGCCTCTTGTCGTCTTTGCCATCTGCATCAACATCCCCAACGGCGGCCTAGTCACATTCGCCGCGCAGATTGTTTCCGGCCTCGGGTACAGCAAGCTCAATACAACTCTGCTGGGTATGCCGACTGGAATTGTCATGACCCTGGGTGCTTGGTCACTTGCCTATCCCGCATCGAAGTTCAAGAACATCCGCTGCATGCTCGCGGCGGGCAGCTGCTTGATCCCATTGACATGCTGCATCCTGATGATGAGTATGTCCTTTTCCTTCGCTTGCGTTGTCCATAGTGTTCTCCCAACTTTGTTCTGTTCACTGACTTTCTACCAACAGAATTGCCACGCTCCAACCAGCAAGGCCTGCTAGCCTCGTACTACTGCTTCTACTTCTACTGGGCACCCTACGTGACCGTCACCTCGCTGCCCTTCGCCAACACCTCCGGCCACACAAAGAAGACCACCGTCAACGCTCTCATGTTCATCGCGTACTGCGTTGCCAACATCATCGCCCCGCAGTTCTTCATCTCCAAGGAGGCCCCTGCTTACAGCACGGGATACCATGCGATCATGGGCTTCCTCGCTGTGGGTATTTGCATGCTGGGCGTCTACGCTGTCGGTCTCAGGTTTGAGAACATCAAGCGCGAGAGATTTGAGGCCGAGCAGCGTGCCGCTGGGGTCGATGTCGACGCCGAGCGTGAGGCTGAGGCACTGCTGGACAAGACTGACCGCGAGAAGCTGTACTTCCGCTACCTGTACTAAGAGGGTGGAAACTCGCTGCCTCAGTAATTCAGGTTGAAAACTGTTGCACATCACACAAATACTCTTCTATTGGTTATTTAGGCTACTTGAGTCCTTGCGTAAGGGATGGTAAAGGGGGATTGGAGGCTTAGTCTTCACAATCATGCCAACATAGCACTTCTTGGGAATAGACTATTCTGTTCTCTACAGTTTTAACAACTTTCACTTTGCCGTGAATCGTACTTGTTGGGAACTACGTGTCAAGTCCCCTAATTACATGTCAATTTCTTCATACACCACTTGAACCCACTGCATCCATTACTGTCATCATGCGTTGTAATTCGCCGCCGGGAGCATGTCGATAGTGCGGCCAAAAGTGCATAACCAACCATCTCCGACGCGATCTTTTCTTGACTCGAGATTACTCAAGGTCCAATCTCCCATCAATTTGGAATGTTCGAGATCCTGTCAGCGAGCGCATCAAACTACCTTCACTTCAGTACAACACTACTCGTATTTCCGTAGGATTCCCCCGTTATCGGAACCCCAGCGCTAATTTGAACCACTAAGCGGGGGGTGGGGAGCCCCCTGACGCCTAGACTTGTTAGCGCAATTCTGCCACTGATGCAAGTTGATCCGCTGGGGCGCGAGTGGCACATGGAACCGGAGGCGTCGAGCCAGTCACTTATTAACGCGATACGGCACTGATATGGTCTGGTTGTGTGTTCGAGGTGGGAACAGAGGACTTCGTGCGTATCGCAGTATTGGGGTGATTTTGAAGTATTGCAGCTTCCACCAGGCTTGCATCCCTCCTCCTCCTCCACCTTCGCCAATACCACACACCGCGGGCGCCACTCCCTTCATCACACAGCATCATGACTTCTTCAAGCGGCAGCCAGGGTGCTGCCTCGCCTCTGGCCGGAAAGTCCATACTCTTCATCGGCGGAGGCGCCTTTGGCGTATCGGCAGCGTATCATCTGGCTCAGAGGCTCGACCTCGCCAAGTCCAAGACCACCATCACCATTGTAGACCGGTTCGAGAGCCCGTCACCCATTGCGGCGTCAACAGACCTCAACAAGATCGTCCGCAGTGATTACTCGGAGCCCATGTACGCCAAGCTCGGCGTCGAGGCGATGAACGAGTGGAAGAAGGACTCGGGCATCTTTGCGGGCATGTTCCAGCAGACGGGATGGTTCCTGGCCGCGCAAAACGCCAGCATACCCTTCATCGAGGCGTCGGTGGCGAACCAGGCCAAGCTGGGCATCACGGGCGTCCAAAAGGTCACGCCCGCGGAGGCGCGCAAGATCAGCCCGTCCTTCACGGGCACCATGGAGGACTGGCAGATCTGGTGGAATCCGTGGGCCGGCTGGACGACCAGCGGCGATGCGCTCGCCGCCATGACCACCGCGGCCAAGAAGCTTGGCGTGCGGTACGTCTCGGGCGACGACGGCTGGGTCAAAAAGCTCCTCTACGGGCCGGACGGGACCTGCATCGGCGCGGAAGCAGAGAACGGCGCGCGGCACTACGCGGACATGGTCGTGGTCAGCGCTGGTGCGACGTCAGCCAGGTTACTGGACTTTGAGGGCCAGCTGCAGGCCAAGGGGCACGTTGTCGGCCACATCCAGCTCACGCCGGAAGAGACCAAGAAGTACGCCAACCTCAAGATCGTAGACCACTTTGAGCAGGGCATCCTGTTCCCGCCGAACCGCGACGGCATCGTCAAGGTCGCCACCGTCAACTTTGTCACCAACCACGAGAACCCCAAGGCTCCGGGATTGAGCCTCCCGCGCTTCCGACAGGATAACCCCCGGGATGATGTCCCGCGGAAGATTGAGGCAGAGATCAGGAGTTGGCTGCGCGAGTTTGTGCCCGATCTGGCGGACAGGCCGTGGGCGGAGACCAGGATATGTTGGTATGTGTACCCCTTTCTTCACGCATGTGATTGCTATTAGATGTATTATCGGAACTGACTTAGATGTGATAGGGACACGGATACGCAAGATCTGCATTTCCTCATCGACAAGCACCCCAAGCACAAGGGTCTGTATCTCGCCACTGGTGGATCGGCGCACGGCTTCAAGTTCCTGCCCATTATCGGCAAGTACGTCGCCGACATGCTCGAGTCCAAGCTGGAGGCATCGTTGGCACACACTTGGGCCTGGAGGCCGGGGCGGCCGCGCAAGGAGAAGCAGGGACCGGACCCGCACCCGTACCCCACGCGGGATCTGGCCGAGTTTGAGGATTTCAAGCCGATGAGGGCGTCGAAGCTCTGATTGTTAGATATAGACCGAGCTGATTGTCGTTTCATAGAGCGTCCACAAGTGTAGTGCACAAATCGCTACTTAGAGGCAGTGTCTTAATTTGAAGCTTAGCGTCTACCGATGAATGAGACTATATCTTGTTGACTACAAATAATAGATTCATACAAGACCAGACAGCATACTAGAGCATCCCCAGTTGCATGAACAGCCAAGCCCGACTTAAGCAGTCAGCATGTTCTGAGTGGACTGGTACCTATACTGGCCAGGTGCTTGTCCCTGCATCATTGAATACTAATCTCGTTTGGTCTTGTACAGGAAGTGCAAGGCTGTCCCCTTGAAGCGCGGCTGAGCTGTCAACTTTGAAAGTGAAGCATCGCGATCCCCACTATATGCCCGACGTTTGATAGCGGCAAGAAGGTCGCGAACGTGTGGGCTTTGACTCTCGACATCGAGGGGTCCAGACAGACTATCGCTCATCCACCATGGCAGAGTGATCTTCTCGACATTAGGAAGCATGGTGAACAATATGATCGTGTCGATTACGGGAGTCGCAATGTCAGCGGGCCACGAGTCTATACTGATGTGGGCATCGCGGAGGTAGCTTGATGAGCGAAGCAGACGGCGCAGTGGTGAATCTGGCTCAAGCGTGCAAAGGATTGAGCTATTGTCACGGCCTCTGTATGTGGCAAGCATATTGTCCTTGCTAAGGTCCGCCGTCTGGATGTACCGGGCGCTGATAGGCTCGACGGCGATCGCTTGGAGAAGCTGCGCTGCATTCTCGACTCTGATGCCCGTCTGTTTTGTAAGAGGGTCCATCTCATTGATCTCGGTATCTCTCCACCACCATCCATCTGAAGGACAATAAGAGTATGCAAAGTACTTGTAGCGGCGCCGCAAGCGGTTATGCTCTGCGAGGAAGGGAAGGGAGATGCGGTGGAGGGTGCGGCATGTGAGTGCGATGCTCTCTATGGTCTCTGGAATAGTATACTCGACAATCCTCTGGGAAAGTTCCTCTGGTAACCGGGTGAGTGCCATTGCGAGAACTCAGGGATCCCTCGGGTCACAAGACTGCACTCTTGGATGAGCCGACTGATCGCGGGAAAGAAGCCCCGCGCACATACCGAGCAGAATCTGGTCCAACACCTCGTAAGAGCAGAACCAAGATGTGATGAGAAATCTCCTGTATTTGACTTGCTCGTTGTCCTTTCACTTCATGAACACAGACAGCCTGTGATTTGGACGCGGTAACGCACTGGAATGCTGGTTAGTTGTCATCCCCACTATCTTGCTGCCTGCCTCCCCAGCTACCCAACTTTAGTTTCCTCCACTCTGTTTACATAAGCTGCCACAACTTTACAAGTTCCGCTTCTAGCCGACTCTCTAGTCTGGGTTCATCGAGGCTTCACCTGAGCATACCCACCCATGATGCCTCCCTGGTGCATCACGAGTTTCCGATTTCGAACTATGGTATGCAATGAGTGCGGCGCCGGTGAGCAACATGACTACGGATTCGTCCATGGTACCTGAGATACGCCGAGGGGGTGGCAGGAGAAGCACGGCCTGCCAACGTTGCCACAAACAAAAAATCAAGTGCTCAAGAGGTAAGAAGGGCATACAATCAATAGGCAACTCGGTTGTTATCGAGTGCATGTTTGTGAGAGTCACTTACCAATAACATTCATTGGTAGAGAAACCATGCCGCAATTGTCGAGCAGCTCAGGTCGACTGCACCTATGCCGATCGGGAGAGGGTACTCACCGTCCCAGAAAGCTATCTCAGAAGCCTAGAGGCAGACCGCGATCGAAGGAGATGGACTACGCGAAGCCCTCAGTTGTCATCGAATGCTGTTCGGAATGAAGATGGTGCACCCTCTGGTGACGCTCGCAATGCCAATGCCGCCCACCAGACGATCGAGAACTCGGCGCCTGAAGCGTTCTTGGCCAAGGTGAACCAACTTCGTCAGAGTACCACCTTTTCGGCCATTTCAGATCCTTCCCTAGGTGATAATCTAGACGCGGCTCATGGCGGAGGTTCAAAATCAGCGACTGTCCCGAATGCATACGAATACTTTCGCCTGTCTTTTGACACTTCGCGTGAGCTTGAGAGCCTGTGTGAAGCTTGACAAACTGATGAGCTGACTCAGTCTAGACACTCCTATTTCTCTCAGTCTCCCGCCCTATCCATATGCCGTTCATCTCGTGGACCAAGTCGACATCTATCTGGCGCACGATTACCACTGGTTCCTCGTCAAGACATTCAAGCAACGTTTGGACCGCACTTACCAGCAACCCAACTCACCAGAATCAAAAGATCGGCTATGGTTGTGCTCGCTACTAATCGTGTTTGCTCTAGGAGAAACATTTGTGAACTACCATACGCCAGTGATTCATCTCGACTCGAATACGAGCTCAGCTTCACATATGGCGGACCGGGACCAGGACTCGGCGTTGCCAACAGTTCTTCCAGGAACATCCTTCTTCGAACAGGCTCTCGTCCTCCTAAAGCTGCCATACGAAGAGCCCAGTATAGAGTATGTCGAGCTTCTGAACCTCGCTGTAAGTCTAACGGTCGCCCTCCAGAGCTCAGAATAGTGTGGCTCATCTCTCACCCATAGACATTCTACTCATATTCTCTGAATCGAAAGAAAACTGCGTATATGTATGCAGGTATGAGCGTCAGAGTTTGCAACTTGCTGAGGATTCATCAGCATGCCCCACAGACATTGTCTGGCATCGAGCAGGAGCACAGGAAGCGGCTATGTTGGACTGCATACTGCCTCGATAAGATGACGAGCAGCGAGCTCGGCATGATTCCGTCCTTTCAGCCCGGTCAGATCAAGCTTGAGTACCCAAGTAGTGACCAATTGCGACCGGAAGAGGCGTGCGAATTTCACGAGGCGGATTTTCTGCGTGCGCGTATCCAGCTGACGTTCATGAAGGCCGAAGCCGACGTGTTCATCGATATGTGGCAGTCCATCCGAGACGATGTCTCAGACATCCAGCGACGCGTCAGACCAATTCTTCTGAAATTGGAAGAATGGATCAAGGATCTGCCGTCGTACATGAACTTTGACTGCGAGTCTGGCTTGCCGGAAGCGATGATCCGGATGCCGAATATGCGATCAGTCTGTTCGCTCTATCTGCGGTGCCAGCAGGTAAGACGAAGGATCAGGCGCATCAGATGTCAGGGTTCTGTGCTAATCATCATTTGTGATCGTCGATTTAGTGCTTTATTCTGCTGCTTCGCCCTTTATTCCTTAAACAAATCACGTACATTGTGTCTGACGAGGTGGACCGTGCCACGCAAGATGACAATCTTAGGGATTTCAGCAATTCGTGCCTCCGCGCTGCACGGACTAACCTCTCTATCCTTATCGGGCTATGGCATCTGGACAGAATCGGTGAGTTTCCCGCTACTGAGCTGAGCGCGTGCAGATCCCATTCTGCAACGGCTCGCTAATCGCGCTGAGACTGATCTTCGTTCTCTCCCGCAATAGCCAAGTTCGGGTTCTGGGACAGCGTACATCTCTTCTCGAGCCTAACCATATTCTCCCTGGCCATGTCGGTCAACCGGCGGAGGCCGGGGAGCTTTGATGAAAAGGACGTGGATTTCATGACGTACTCCACCGCCAAGGATCTGCTCCGCGACATGGTGAAAACAGGGAACCTGGCGAGCAAGGGGCACGAGAAGATGCTACTGGACGTCGAGGCCCTGGGCGAGGTGCTAGGGGCGATGCAGACGGACGGGTCCGACTTTGTCATGGAGCAGTACGACATGGATAACTGGATGGCGCAAGTGCTGAGTATGGACTCCATTACCATGTTCTAGGCCCCCACGAGCACGAGAGCGCACGGAGTAACGCACGGAGTCGACATAGCCTATGGAGCTTTGCAAGGGCAGGGCTGTCAAAAGTTGCTAAATCAAATTGTCGAGGTCAAAGCACTCGTATGTTTGTCTGCGGTTGCACTTCGACCTTGCGACAGATGACAGAGTCGTACCCTATGTTGCAGACCTCCACATTCGTGTCTGCATCGCCTGCCAATGTCCTGCAGGAGAATTGCCGAAAACATGTTTTTGTCCGAACGACGAGTAAGCCCGCCATCCAGACTGCTGGGATCGGCAAGAGAGGAGTGGAGGATGCGGTGGAGACGCCGGGATTAATACGTCTGTACCTGCAGGGAGCCGCATGGGCATGGCAGTGAGACTGGCCACAAAGAGTAACGTTCGGGACGAAAAACCGGGTCTATGGGAACTTCCCCTGGGCGCACCCTGGACATCGCGAAATGTGCAAGTGGGTATCATGGACTCGCACCTGACTCGAAAGACAAGGCTGAAGTGCTTTTTAGTCTGCACTCTGCAATATTGGAAATGATCTGGTTGGACACACCCCTGCGAGTTACCGCTAGCCCGGTTTCACTACCAGCACAATCCATGGCGATACCGGGAAGAATTTCGATAGACAGGCATCCCCTGTAGTATATGGTCTAGCCTTACCATTAACATCCTCACCCCTTGAGCTAGAGCCAACCATGTAACCCCTATTAGACCCTTTCCAGTTGGGCAGCGTTGCATCAAGCTCTGGTAGTGCTATTAGAGATACATCCAAGCTGGCTAGCCTTGCCGTTTCTTTGCTGCCAAACCTTTTTGACAGAACTGCCGCCTGTTTCCCCTCCATCGTCGAAACGCACTTTTTTAGACCCAGTGACGAGCAGTTTTCCGGATGTGGAAGTGATCTGTGCCCTGGCCGGGATGTGATTGGACGGGCGCGCCGGCATTCAATCCGCGTGCATGTATTGATCTCCCAATGTATCATTTTCCTATCGTCAAGGGGGTCCTGGCTGGTGAACCCGGCGTGATTTGTTCCCTCCAAGCTTCGTACGACCTGGCCAGCCGAGTTCCGCAAGCATCTTTGAAGGAAAATTATATCCCCTCCACCTGCCACCGGTTTTCCTTTTCTTTGTGCTCCTCGCACTGGCCAGTCTGGTTGCGTTCTGTCGTGTTTGTTTCTTCTTCCTCTGCGTTCCCTAGGGCTGACCGGCGGCCGATCGAATACTGAGCTCGCTCGACTCTGCGAGAGTCCCTTAAACTCGACCCACACTGCTGCTCTTTTTCCCTTCTCCTTTCATATCTACTTTTCCCAGATGTTTTCCCACTACATCGAGAGTGCACAGCACATCTACGCGCACATCTACGCCAACATGTACGCATCGTACCCTTCAGACCTGACCATGGACGAGATCCAACAACTCCTGTCGAAATACGGCCCTCAGCTGGACCTGGCCTACCACCTTTTACTCTTCGCGCCGTTCATTGTCAGCCCCTTCAAACACTTCTTCACGACCAGGCGGGCCAAGGCCGCCGGCACGCCTTACCCTCCCCTCCTGGGACACATCGTCGCCTCTCTCATCGAGATCGCTCGCTTCCAGTACCGACAGCTCACGGCTCGGAGCCGAGCCTCGCTATTCGCCACGGAGCTCGACCTCGCGCTCTGCACCCTGAACCTCGTCTGCACCTTCGGCATCGCCAGGCGGGCGCCCCGCGGCGACACCCGCTTCATGCGCCCGCTCTTCCAGGCCACCGCCCTGACCCGCTTCATCGCCATGGCCGCCGGCTACGGCACCGGCAGCCCGACGTGGTACCACGCCAGCGTCAAGACGCTCAACGGCTTCGTCTGGAGCCGCGTCCTGATCGACCTGTTCTTCCGCGAGAAGATCTTTGGCGAGGGCTTCTCGGTGGCCTACACGGCGGGCCAGTTCTTCGGCCTCTCGCTGGCCGTGGTGGAGGGGCGGTACCCCTTCAGCGGGCTGTTGGGCGTGCCGGTCCTGCTGGGCATCATGCTTGGCCTGATCCTGTTTGAGCGGTCCATGTCGGAGCGTATCACACCCAAGTACGTCCCTGCGCAAGCCACAATGTTGGTCTGACCAATGCAATGCTAACAGACTTGTGCACAGGAGCGCAAAGAGCAGCATACTCCACCGATGGTGTGTCCAGATTGGATTCGTCGAGTCTAAGACTTACAAGCTCCTCCGGGAGGATGAGGCTGCCGATACCAGATTGGGCGAGAAGGTTACAGCGGCTGCGGCGAAGGCACACTAAGCTGTGGGCGAAACTGGTGTGTTGGCATATATTGGGAGTTGATTCCCGATGCGGCAATATGTTACCCTTCAACCAAGCCTACGCCGCGCACAAGCTTCAAACAAAAGCCCCAGTCTGGGCGATTGACACGCGCAAACCGCGGCAAATTTTTCATTTTAGGAGACATGAGATATGAGTAATGAGATTCGGCATGGGCAACGATGAGCGGCGCGGGCGTCGGGCATGTAGAGCCCGATTCGAGGGGAGTGAATTGAGGTCGCTTCAGCATGAGAGCTGAGGGCTGAGCGCGGGTGCATCTGACTGGACGGCACATGACGGAGTGCATGGAGGCGTCACTGTATCATTATCAAGGACATTGCAGCATGTGTTTTCCTGAGCGAATGAGGTCGAAGGGGCATGAAGCAGCGTGATTGTGGCGTTGTAAGATGGAGGGTGGGCATTCGCGTTGGATCGAATGCCCACTTCGAGAGTTATGCAAGTTCTCGTTGTATTCATCTGCTTTGATTACGGATTAATTGTAATCCGATGCCTGTTCTCATGCATGCGGTTGACCAATGACCATATGACAACGTGATCACTGGCACAGCCTGATGTTGTCGCACAACGAAAGGTTTTGGATCTCGGCTGCCTAGTCAACTACATACAATTCGCGGCATAGATCAGGGCACAGACATCAGAAGATTGCGGCGCTTGTTGCAGCATCCGATAGGATGGCAGTGCCGTTTGGATTCTCCGTCGGTGACTTCATTGCCATTGGGAAGCTGATCGGCCAGGTTACTACGGAGCTTCGCAAGGTCAGCGTCCTAGCCTTGACTTGTTGTTACGATTAGTTCAGACCGAGAAAGCAGTGGTTCTTTTACTGACTCGTTAATGATAGAACGGCGAGACACCCTTGGAATACCAGTCTCTCTTGATCGAACTTGAAGCCTTGGAGAGAGCCTTGACTCAACTCTACACCCTAAAACCCGCGAGCCACGAGCTGCATCAACTGACGGCTATACAAGCCACGGCCAACGCTTGCAAAAGACCGCTCCGGGACTTCTTGATCAAGCTTTCCAAGTTTGAAGACAAGTTGGGCGCTTTCAGCTCCGAGGACAACAAATGGAAGGGGTTGCCCCGGAGGTTACAATTCCGAGTCTATTTCAAAGACGACATCAAAGAGTTGCGGTCGACACTTGCAAGTCAAGTGTTGACTATCAATCTGCTCTTGACGACGCAGGCAGTGGCTTCGATCACTACTGCAGAGCACGACAGAACTCTCCTTGCCTCAAGTCTGGACAACAAAATCGAACAAAGTCACAATGTTATGAGAAACGTGGATGCCCAAATGAGCGGCTTACAGCAGCAACAACACACTTTCGAGGAGCAGCTCAATTCTCAATCCTCTGCCATATCGAAATGCGCTATCAAGACTGATGACATTCAGCAGAAGATCAGTGAGCAGACAGAACTAGTTCAGTCAGTCGAGACCTCGACAGAACGCATGGGCGGGTACGCCGAAACTATCCTTACAAGAGTCACCACGATGCTAAGCCGCATGACCTTGGGGCTGGTGCAGCTTCGTGATATCAGTTCTCAACTTACAAAGATCGTGCGGCTATTCAACACTTTCACCACGGAGATGCATACGATCATGTTCAAAGTTATTGAGCTTTTTGTCAACCTGCAAAAAGCCTTACATACTCTTGAACATGCACTCCCTCAACATCTCTGCCTCCCTGTGGTTACATTCACCACCGCACTAGGAGATACAATGGCTCTGCCACTTCAGCTCTGCCAACACTGGAACACCTTTAAGGGCCTTTTAGATGTGATATTCACCGACAGGCCTGGGAAGCATCGAGTCGACAACGGCACGTTTTTGATCACGAACATTCGCCAAGGCAGAGTACTGGACGAGAAGACCTGGCAGAGCACCGTACAACAAGATGACCATCTCTTCATGTCTATGCTTTTACAAAAGTCGGGAGATGTCGAGCAATTCTGTCCATTTCCGAGTTGCCAATCCGTTGTGACGGACTCTCGCATCGATGCCAGGGGGCAAATTTGCCTCCGGTGCGGACGATGGTGGGTTCGGAGGTCTAGCTGGCTGGCGCTTGACATGCTGCTGGTCGATAAGGGCTTACAGACGCTCAGAGGCAATGTAGAACACCTGCGCCAAGATAGGAATCGACAACAAGAAGATGAAGAGGAAGATATCGAGCTGTATCGGCGAATACATGTGGTGCCTTGTGCTCCACTCAGGCCACCCAGGGATTCCTCGCTCGCAAACAAGCTCTTTGAGCCGCTCCATTGGAGACGTCCTCATGGAGATGTGGCTTCTATGTCGATTCGTCTGCCGTATTGGGTGTGTCCACAATGTGGAAGTAAATTAAGTCTCTCATCCGCTTGTCTTAAGTGTGGCGGGAGACGACACGACAAGAAAAGTGATAATTTCATAGGATTCGGACGGCGCGAACAAGAACATGATATATTATCCAATTATAATGATACACCCTCTGGCATGAGGTGTTTCATAAGGGCGCGTTAACATCTTGGGTTCCCAAGGTGCCGAGGAAGTGAGCATCGGCTCATCGCGATAGTCTGCTCAATTTTATTGAAGACCATCACAGCTTGTGTCTTTTTTGATAGAATAGAAAGTCTAGTGTCCGACTCAAGTCTGTCTGATAGATGCTCAAGCTGTCTGTAAGGACCTCAGATGAAGTGAACGGAACGGTGGGGGGCACGATGGCGAATGCCTGTGCTGAAAAAACTCCTGACCTTTTATTCACATACAACATACAAAGACTGAGGTTGTCACTGCTACCTTACATGATTCACGAAAATTCCGTTGTGACTCATTGTTGTTTTCAAAACTTCGTATTGCAGCAAAAGTTTGACAGCTTTGACACGTAAAGAAAGTTTAAGGCTGGTGGTCCATGATAGTTCCTTTTCGAGCAGCTCCAGGGATATGTTCTGTCGAGTATCAGGACTGTGTGACCCGTGGCGAGCTTGAGAAAGTTTGCTGACGTGTGCAGATTAAACGAGCTTGCCGTAGATCTTCCCTTTCAACGGCCCGGTATCATGCGTGGGAGGCTTGTCGGTCCACTTGAAGTCGATCCGGTGGATGAAGTTGCTCCGGAACTGGTCATATTTCAAGCCCTTTCTGTTCCTGTTCGCATCTCCGTAAAAGTTCTTCTGAATGTCTGCCTGCGCTGCCGGAAGAAACGTGTCGGTGTACCACTTGCTCTGCGCGTTGTGGTCCTGGCGAGCCGCGTGAGAGTACAGGGCCGTGTCGTAGTGGTCGTCGACTTTTCTGTGGCCCTTGGCGTCGGTATAAGGACAGAGGTACTTGTATCTGCAGTAGAAGTATCCACCGCTTTTGTGCGACATTGTACGGGATTCTCTCTTGAGTGGTGGTGCTTGTATTGAAGGTGTTCTCTGAAACAGTGCTTAAGTTTATTCCAGAAGACTTGATCTGTGCGCCGACCTTGGAAATGGGGACCCCATGTAGCTTTTGTATCCCAGTCCGGAAGATTATGCCTCGCGATTACCTAGCGGAGTGTCATAATCTGACACGCAGCTCTTGTCACCCTCTGATCCTTCGGTGAGCAGTGGCATCCAACTTTCACGAGGCTCAGCATGGTCAATTGTCTCGGCAACTGCCCAAAACACGGCCAGGACTGGGCTGTTCTGGTCGTGATTGCTAGTGCTGATCTGATGTTACTTTAACGTTACTGTCCCTGCTTTGGTGTAGGCAGACTTTTGGCCCCCAACCTTGGTTCCGCGCTGCTGACGTCTGACAAACTAGTCACCAAGGTACCGCGGCGTGACTTAAGCTTCGTCAAGGCGAGACAGATACGTGACCGGGTTCGGGATTGAAAGGTGATGTGCCACTGGCCACAATGTCATGGCTACGAGACTGTGGAAATGCGAATCAATGCTTCTATCAATGCTACGCTATACAAAATGCTCTATGATACCTCTCTTCATTTGGCCCCTGTAGGGCTCTTGACAGTATTATTCTCCCCCTCCTGCATCATCAGCGTCGGCTTGCTGCTCACATACAGCAGCGACCCGTTGAGTAGGCCTCTAATCGTAAACACCATGTTGACCAGGATGATGATCATCAGCAATACCGTCAGCACCGTCGACCACACCCGCAGCGCCGTCGAGTCCATGATCTTGCCCAGCTCCACAGCTGCATTCGTGTAAACTCCCTAATGAACGAGCATATCGTCAGCCTCCACTCCATACATAATCGACGAAGGAAACGGCACATAAACTTACCCATGGAAACACCAACGACCACTCGGCCAGCGAGTAGCTGATGTGGTGGTCGTGCGTCCTCTTGCGCGGACTCACGTGGCTGTGCCCCACGCTCGTCGACGCGTAGAACCACCAAAACGTGCCCTGGCCCCAGCTCAGGAACCCCATAAACATGCTGCCGTACCCCAGCACCTCCATCGCGTGCTTGGAGAACATGATACCGCCGGGTGAGTACGCCGCGAATGCGTCGCTCTGGCTCGCGAGAACCCCGCCCAGCGCCTGCAGCGCGAAGCTGCCCTGGCCCCAGGGCCCCGCGAGGATCATGTCCTGGTACACCTTACCGCCCGGCGGAGGCACGCCGTCAAAGAGGCGCACTAGGTACACGGTGCTCAGGGCCAGGGCGAGCGGCATGCCGAGCCCGAGGAAGAGGTACGAGACCATGGCGATGGGCAGGCGCAGCGCGGCGGACGCCTCGGTCCCGGCCTCGAACCCGCCGGCCACGACGACGCCGCCGCCCGCGGCCAGCGTGATGGCGGCGACGAGGGGCAGCTGGGTGACGGGCAGGATCTGCTGGGCGCCGGGGGGCTGGACGTGCAGGTAGTAGTAAGGGATGGCCGTGCATGCGACGAGCGCGAGGCCCATGTTGACCCACCACAGGATGCAGGCGGCGGCGGCCCAGCCGGGCAGGTGGCCGAGCGCGAGGGCGACCATCTGGACGCAGCTCGTGAAGGCGATGGAGACGGAGGAGAAGCAGGCGACCTCGCCGGCGTTGTGGCCGAGGGAGGCGACGACGTGCCTCGGGTCGAGCGCGGCGCGGACGGCGTAGAGGGCGAGCATGAGGACTAGCGAAACGGCGGTGAAGGCCCAGACGACGTAGGAGATGACGTCGAGGCCGCGGAACTGGTAGTCGAGGCGGAAGAGGATGGTCGAGGTGATGCCCGTGCCCTGGGGGATGAGGAACCAGATGGAGGAGAAGGACAGGATGGCGGCGCGGAGCGGGGAGACGCGGCGGACGGCGGCGACGAGGTTGGGTACCTCGGTCAGGTCCGGGTTGGGGACCGCGGAGGAGGAGGCGGAGGGGGTCCTTGATGCAGTTGAGTGGGACGGAGCCGGGGCCGGCGGGTGATGGTGCCCGGGCGGAGGCGAGGGTGCATCGGAGCGGTGGACGGGAGTGGACACCAGGGTCAGGTCGTTGGAGGTGTCGGACCCGGGCACCTGAGACAGAAAATCGCCGTCATGGTTGTGGGCGAAGGGGTAATGCAGCGGCATCCCGGCCGCCCGTTTCCAACCCGTTATTCAGGACCGAGCCGGTCCTCCTTCCCTCGTTTACTTGTGTACCCTCGGACGTCGCTTGAGATGTATTTGGATGCCAGCTTCTGCTCCCGATAACCACACATTTGCCAGCGCACTTCTAAACCACCACAAGAAAGAGATATATTGGGGCGTTGTCGTTCGGATTCCGGCCTCTTGATTGCGTCCTGGTCTCGTCGGTTCCTTTAATCTATTAGTGTAGGTCGGTGACGTTTCTGTCAGCGATGGAGATCCTAGTTCTAGTAATATGCTGATGTGTTGATGCTAGGGTCGTGAACGATGAAATTTGTCCTCAGAAGAAGGAAATGATTCTACAAGGAAATGGGAAAGGAAAAGAGAAGCAAGGAAGAGAGAGGGCCAAGAGAAGGTTTGGCCGCCAAGACGGGAGCGGATGTCGTCGTTCGGTAGGTGAATGGCATGGCACATACAAACATGTACAGGCTGGCTGGGGGTGGGCATTTAAGAAACGACACCAACGCCGACGCCAGTCCGCCACTAAACAGAGAGGGAATGTACGGATCTATCGAAACCTTGCCCAGCGCGGGCTTGCACTTACTCAACCGTACGATCTATGTGGGCTCCCCAGCTTTGGGATCCGCTCCGAGGGAACTCCCTCTCTGCTCGTTGCCGTTCGGAAGCGCGGGGACCGGGATGGGCTCTTTGCTGCCCTAGTATCACGCCTCGTTCTCAGAATGGACGCTGCAGAACAGATGTGGCGTCACGCACGCTGTAGCCAGCCCTGTAACGATGGGGCCTGAGCTGTCCTGTCCCCTGTTCTGTTCTAGCTTCCAGAGATCCTGGAATTTCTTTGCCAGTCGAGAGGAAGGACAGAGTTTCGCTGCACGCCCAGCTTACGCAACAGACCAGAATGCCCTCCATCCGCTCCATCCAGATCGCGCAGAAAAGGTCGATCTCTTACGTACAGGAAACCACGGCATCATGGCACCATCAGGTGGTTAAACTTCTCAGGAGAGCGAGGGAGAGGACAGTCCGGCAGATGCCTGTGCCCATTTCCTCATCTCCACCCCCTTGGCACCGGCTAGCGTTGGATTAAGCATCTCCGCGGCGGCTCTGCCCGCTGATGCACGTCGTCTAAAGCAAGCCACCTCGCCTGCCAATTCTGCGTTAGTTCGCACCAAACATGGGTTCTGTCTTTCTTTTCTCCGTGACCCTTCTCCCCGGATTTGCTCATTCAAAAGGGGAAGAGCCGCCGCCTCCCTCATGTCCTCCTGAGGAGTCATCGCGCAAAGGCTCTTTTTATCCACTTTGACGGTAGAAGCACATCGAGAAAGACCCGCCCCGAAACACCGAATTATCCCCCCGATCCCAAGAACCCCGGTACGGCCTGCAATTGGACGACCGAGCGACTTCCGCGGACCGCGGAGATGCCCGTTCTCAACCGCATGCATGCGGGAAATACATCATGTAGCCTTTTTCGGCCTCATCATCGCCGGGAATACAAATAAGCTGCTTACTGGAAGAATGTGGAGCTGCTTTTGTTATGGTGCTTTCTCCGTGTATTACCATCCCGTGTATGTTCTTCTTTATCACCCCGTGATGATCTCCCGCGAGAGTCTACCTATATACATCGTTGGTCTATCTAAATGCCATCATAACGATCGTGAGTCTTGAAGGGTGGTTGGTGAGGAGCAAGCGTGGGTATCTTTACGCTTTCGGACAAGAAGAAGAAGTGAACAAAATATTACAGAGGCTCCCAAGCAAAAAGATCCATTTCCCTTGGATATCATGTCGTGAAGATCATTTAGAAACCTCGCGGATATCCAGCATGTCGTAAAATCATTCCCGCCTCATGTCGCTGAACCCAAAAAAACACAAATTGCAAAAGCTGATCACCTCAGCTCATATGATCCGCTCTCAGCAAGCGGCGAAGGGAAGCCGCCCGGGACCCTCCCCACATCCTCGCTTCTCCGCGGCGGTATCCTGTCCTCGCTCCGCCTCAGGGGCTTCCGCGCGATATCGGCGCTCCTCCTCACGCCGCCCGGGGCAGCAACATTAAACCGGCCCGCGAGGTCCCGGCTCTTTCTCGGCTCCCCTGCTTCCGCTGTAGGCGACCCGGCGCCGCTGTCGTTTTTCCGGCTGCGGTCCGAGCTCTTCCGGCCCGCGCCCTCGAGCCAAGGCAGGTTGTTCATGCCCTCCTGGAGCCGCTCCTTGAGCCCCTCCCTGTCCTCGCTGCGCCTCACGGCTTTATCCTCGGCCTTGTGGTTCTGCTTCTGCACCTTGTCCATCGCCTGTGCCGTCAGGTCTTGCTTGAACATGCGCTCAATCACCTCCTTCTTGCGGGTGCGCCTGTCGCCGATGGTGATCAGAAGGCCGGCACAGCAATTGGCCGTGATGGAGCAGCACAGGATCGTCGTGGTCGGCGCCATAGAGCGCGTGTGCCAGTCGGTGCCCCAAGTGACCGCGCCTAGCGAGATCTGCAGGCAGCTGTGCAGATCCAGCAGACAGACGATGGAGATGAGTAGACGTAGGGGGAAGGCGCGATGGGTCTCGGTCTCGTGGGGCTTGTAAAAGGTGTGCGACTTGGCGAGCTTCTGCTGGTGGTGCACGAGGCGGGCCTGTTCCTTGGGCGGAAGTACGGCGATGTCGTCGATGGAGAGTGGCTTGCCACCCTTGGCAGCAGAGGAACGCAAGGCAGCCTCGAGATCGGTGGCGTCAGTGAAGGCGCCCTGTGTGGGCAGGTCGTTGTGGTCCTTAAGGTCGGCGAGGAGTAGCTTTTTGCGGAGTTTCCAGGTTTTGCGATCTGATATTGCTATTGTCAGTCGGGTGTTTGCTCGTGATGTAGGTATCATTAAGAGGTGGAACTTACGATAATGCGCAACGAAAATCATATGGTAAGTATCCACAGCACGGAATGGCGCGAGACCATCACCCATGATGGCGAACAGTGCCACGAGAACGTTGTCAATGACATTGATGACGTACGCCTGCCTGTCCGAACCGACATAGATCCATCCGATAAGAAACAGAACCCAAGCGAGGCCAAAGAGGGTGATGAGGGTAGCGTATAGCGTGATGAAGAAGCCTAACGGCCGCCTGACATACTTGCCAAAAGCGCGCAGACTCTGCTTCAGCTTCGACCTCTTGGAGTGGAGCATATGACGGACGTGGTCGTTCAACAGCTTGATATCTTGCGCCGTCCATCCCTCAAGCGTTGAGTTATCGGGTAGAATCGCGTACTGGGGTGCAGTGAGCACGGTCGAGAAGCTGTGAGATCGCCGCAAGCCAGGCTGCTCTGTCCCTTCTCCTCCAGGGCCCGCAGCCGAGGGTGGCCGACTTGTAAGATCTTCCTCCGATGAAGACGGGTAGGCGCCCGGCGGCGCTGGATATTCGGACAGATCATATGTAGGTCTCCGATCGACCCATCTGCCAAGAGAGGGAACGAAGAGCGAATTCTGAACATTGGTGATGGAAGAGAGCGTAGCAACCTCGGGATCTGTGGTGCAAATAAGATATTAGACAGGCACTGTCAAGAAGGAAAGTTTACATAAGTTTTCGTGGAACTTACCAATGACGTCTAAAAAGTCGACAATTCTCGAATCATATTCTTCCTGCGCGCTGGCCTCCGGTCTTTGATGTGCAGCGTGCCGCCTCCTGGCCAAGCTCCGTAACGAACCGATGGTACCCCGCCGTGAACGTGGTATCCGGTCCGGTTCCTCCACGGTCATCGGCTCGGGCTGAAAGCTGGGCTGGAAGTCGAGGATATTGGTGCTCGCGGGGGTCAGCGCGGGCTCCTCGCGGGGAGCCGGCGTCAGATTGTGCTCCGGCAGGGGCGGAAGCGGCTTCATGATGTCGGCGTTGGTGATGCCCTGGCTGCCGGTGGAGCGTCGAGGTTCGGACGAGGCACGCGGGCGGCCGACGACCGTGATGTGGTCTTGCTGCGGCAGTTGGGCGGCGGGTTCGGGCTGGTCAGTGATGGGGCTCAGGTCGGGTGCCACTGCTGCTGTCGGTGCCGGGGCGATTGGGGCTCGTAGTCGTCGCAGGCGGACAGAAGACTGCTGGCGGTCCATGGGTCGAAACTCGACGTTGCGAGCGCGGCTGCTGGGTATTTGAAATGCCGGCTGGGCCGACGGTCTCTGGCTCGACTCGGCGAGTGAGGCCGAGCGCGGCCGCGTCGCCTGGCTAAAGTAGGGATTCTCGTCGGGCTCCATGGTGAATCGCGAGACAAGAAAGCAGTATTGTGGACTACGACCGTGAAGGTCGAAGGAGTTTTCGGCGGAGCATGGGGAAAGGGGAACGGAGATAACCAAGAGTTCGAATCGGTTCCCCAGATGTTGACAATTACTAAGGCAGAGGCAGGGCGAGGGCGGCGCGCGACGTAGTTTGGTCAGTTGGGTGGTGTGAGTGGGAAAATTTCCAAGTTTGGTCGCTGGCGCCAACTGACGTCATGTCAATCCGGCTCAACCGGACGGCGTCGCGCTGGTTTGGTGGCGGCGTCAACGCTTCTAGTTCCCGGGAAACAATTGTCCGCTAATGTAGATTGCCCTCGAAGATCACAATATCAATATGCTCAATAGCAATCCCCCTAGAGTATTTTTCTTTCTCTCCTTCTGCATCTCCTCTTGACCATCTGGACCCAAACGATCGGTTGTCTCATCCGGTGCGTCGCATCGAAGATGATCTTTGGAGGGCCAAGCTTTCTCCAAGGAGCCATGGATGCGACCCAGTGATTGACAGTGGCAAACAGCGGCCCGTGCAGCACACCAATTGGCGGGTCCAGGGCCTAGACTGCACGCGCGCTAGTAGTTCCAAGTTTCGGCGCAAACAGGACCCTGATTTCGATTTCATTCCTTGAAACCAAACCAAACAATCGGCCAGTTGATAACGCGTGACTAAATAATACTCGTCGACTGAGCTAGGCTTGCTCTGGTGTTGCGGTAGAATGGTATTCTTCATCAACAGATAGAGAGAAGTGTTAGCATGTAAGACGTTGCCTTCAATAGAATTGTCAATTTGATCCGGTGACAACAATCGAGACGCTTCCGCCTTTTCCCGCCGATTTTGCCCTTTAACAACCCCAGAGCTGATGAATCAATTGATTTGAATGCAGGGGAATCCATGAATGTCCTCAAAACGAGTTGATTGATGCTGACGGACCGGATGATGGAGGGGTCCGACTGCGGGGCTTGCCCAGCCTGCAACACATGCAATTGATGCCCACCGAAAGATGCAGTCACAGCACAGGTCGACTACCCAAAATCCAGCATCAAGTTCAGTCGCAAGCAAAAGCGCGCGGGGCTTGTCAGGCCCGGCTCGCGGTCGCACTAAGCCATGGTTCACCACGGAAATGCCCGGCTCGGACTAGAGACATTGGATGTTGCTGGACTTTTTGCAGAATGTCTCGAGTTGTTCGACATTGTCGTGGTCGGCCAAGGATTTGGGCGTCAATTTGACCTTCTTTGCGCAGCGGTAAGAGACCATCCTCGCACAATGCACAGTCAATACAGTTTTAGGTCATCAAGGCGTCTAAGACTCTAGGTATAGCTATATTCACAGAGGTTTCGCTTCATACTTTGGGCCGAAGCTCTAGGTTTACTACCTACCCCTGATGTGCCCATTCAATCACGACAGGTGCCAGCGGCTCAGGCAAGCTCCGACCCAGCTTGGAAAGAAGCGTTGATCGAGCTTTGGTTCGTCATAGAAGAAGCTGGTGTCTTTACGGAAAAGCTTCAGTTCCGTGACGAGAC